>OX608078.1:3471007-4100464 GCA_951509765.1 Sphenella marginata
AGCTTGCTGTATTTCTGCCGGCTCTCGAGCTTAGCAAAAATATGGCCCATGCGTTGTTCATCGGTGACCGCCATTGCAGATTCATGGACTGTATGAACAAATCGCTCGGTATTTTGGGAATGACAAGGATATGCTGTGAAAAAGATCAGTGAAAATGCCGATAAAAGAGAAGCAAAGAAAAATTAATAGTTTTCGTTGTGCATACCTGGTAATTCAATTATTTCATTGGAATATTGTAATGCTTCGAGGTGATCTTTCGCGAAGAACTGCAAGCATGGTGGTTCAACCGGTTCGAATCTATCCCAATCTATTACATTAAAATATTTGTCACTCTCGAAATTTATAAAATTTTTTATTATTTTATTTTTTTTTAATGGGTACCCGATATCGAAAAATCGATTTAATTTTTGAAATCAGCATGGCCTAGTACTTGTAGGTGTAAAGTTTCAACAAGTTCTGAAGACTATTTCGGTTTTTATAAACATATGTCTACGACGATTATGAGTTTGATAAAATTGAAAAAAAAAAAAATAAAATTTTTTTTTATTAATTCGTGACAGCGGCTGAAAAACGGATTTTTATCTGATATTGGTGTGATATAGTCCTTTGAGGTGTGAAGTTTCAGCCAATTCTGACCACTCCTTCTATTTTTGTTGATCTTTTATATGGAGTCGCGGCACTGTGGGCCGTAAGCGCTCAACCCAGCAAACAAAATTTGTTTTATTTCGAGTTCTACTGCTTGAATCGAAATACTTTCTTCGCAAAAGATTTATGATTTTTTACGGTCTTCAATTAACTGACATTAGGTTGTTACATTAGGGTGATAGAAACTGAGATATGGTGGGTAAGTACCACAACGAAACGCATGAGCTCAATGAACTTTCTTGGGAAAAACCTTCTCTTTGAGACAAAAAAATTGATGTGTCACACTTTAAAATCCGACAACAAATGCCAAAGATATGAATAAAAATGTAGTTGGGCGATGTCTAGGGTTGCCAGAAAAAAAAAAAAATTTTTTTTTTAAATGTTTTTCAAAAACACTTCATATGAGGGGGAGTACGGCCGACTTTTTTTTGGTGATACGCTCTAATGTATATATTTTAATTAAATATTTTTGAACAATGAAGCAATTGTATAAAATACGAATAACGGGGTTTCACAAAATGCGTTCACTACAAAATATGTACATATATGGATTTGATTTTAACTTATCCCTCAGCAACACGAAAACGTACATATGTAGGTACATATGAATGTTAATTTTGTTTTTATTTAAAGCGTCATACATACCTACATACATATGTATGTATGTACGAAGCGAAGTACCGCTACCGAGCGCTCGCTTAACTTAAATCGATTCATTTGGTTGACAGCGAACAAACACACAAACAGCTTTTTTTAGAAAAGGTGATCCTATTGTTTAAACAATTTTGGTTAAATAATATATGAATCAACTATTTTTTTTGATGCAGAACGAAAGTAAATATTTCAAAGTTTAACTTCAAGTAAGTTTCATTCTAATCGGTGGATCCGTTTATGATTTGTGGCTGTGTAAACAAAAAAATTTATGGTTTTTTACCGATTTCCACTCCCCCTTGAGATATAAGGTATCCTATCTTTCAAACTGTAGATGCTGTGCAAATTTCATTAAAATCGGTTGAGTAGTTTAGGAGCTCACCCTGATTGAACATGTGACACGTGATTTTTATATATTAAGATTAGAGAAAGTTTGCACTGATTTATACAGTGATGGTATGTGATGACATGTTCTGATGTTTTATTTAGTTGACTTTGTGAAATGTTTACTACAAGTTTTCTACTATTTTGATTTTTCTAATACCATTTCCTTGACAAATTCAAAACATACTCCTACTTTTTTTGTTCAGCAAAAAGAAACCCAGAAAATGGGAGTGTCAAAATTAAATGTCAGCTACAGAGCCAACCTCTATAATTGGAGGGGTAGGTTTGTGGCTTATTTTGAAGTAGCAGACGGTCACTCACTGTCCCCGACCGAACGTTGCTAGAACTCAGCGCCCTAATTGCCGCCTGACTGTCGGAGTAGATGTTAAACTCCTTTACAGCGAAAGCGCTGGACATCATCCCATCCACCGCATCCTTGATGGCCTCAACCTCCGCTTGAAAAACGCTACAATGATCAGGTAGCCGAAATTTGAAGCTGATCCCAAGTTCCTGACAGTAAACGCCACCCCCCACACAAACCATCTAGCTTTGACCCATCCGTAAACAAATTCACCAATCCCTTCCCCCAGATAGGTTCCTCGCCTGTCCACTCGTCCCTAGCGGGTATGTGAGTCGAAAAACCCCTCGTTGGGGCAGAGATCGGCGCACAGTAATCCGTTCTGTTAGGGATGAAGTCAAAGCTCGATAGTATATTGGAATGGCCATAATGAACAAGTTTATATCCAGCATCTCGAAGCCTAATTGCAGCCCGAGCTGCGCTCATTTTTCCTACCAGGTCAACAGGGTGCAGATTGAGCATGACATTCAATGCCAGGGTAGGAGTGGTCCGCATGGCCCCACTAATCCCCACCATGGCCATTCGCTGCACCGTGACCATCTTTTTCATGGTGGAAGCCGTGTCTAGCGCGCTCCACCAGACCACTACCCCATAAAATAGAATGGGTTTTACCACTATCTCATACAGCCAGTAAACCACCCTCGGACAGAGGCCCCAACGTTTGCCAATGGCCCCCCTGAAACAGTACAGAGCGACTGATGCCTTCTTGGCCCTGTCCTCTGCATTTAGCTTCCAGGACAGCTTCCTGTCCAGGATGACCCCCATGTACTTAACCTTTTCAGAAAGCACCAACGGTACTCCCCCAATAGAGGGCAATGCAAAATCGTCAATCTTATACCTTCTCGTAAAGAGGACTAGTTCCGTTTTACTTGGGTTGACAGCCAGTCCACAGGATTCGGACCACTCTGTCACGATACCCAAAAACCCTTGCAGAACATCACTAACGGTACTAAGAAACTTTCCCCTGGCAAGGATTGCTAGGTCATCAGCATAGGCTATCACATGACAGCCCCTCCGCTCAAGGTCCTGGAGCAACCCTGTTGATAAATTCTATCAAACTTGACTCAACTCCCAGACTTGCTAAGCCCCATATGATGGCAGAAGGCAAAACATTGTTAAACGCTCCTTCCATGTCTAGAAAGGCCCCCAGCACGAACTCTTTGTGCTGGAAGGACCCCTCAATCAGCTTCACAACGGAATGAAGCGCCGTCTCAGTTGATCTGCCTTTGCAGTAAGCATGCTGCGCAGCCGAAAAAGCGTTAGCAAGTTGGAATATTTTTTTGAGGTTATGCCACGTGTGTAAAAATGTACACCTTTTTATTAAATATTTTATTTAAATCCCTTCACAAACATCAGATTAATTTGTAGATTGATTTATTTTAACAATATCACACAACACGCGCGGTAAATTACAAATTTAAAACCGGAACAAATTTGCTGTATGTTTACTAAAGACAGAGAATGCCAAGTAAAAACAACCAATATTGCCACTCTTTTGAATTCGAATCGCGATTTTCTTCGAAGGTTACAGGGTTGATTTCTGCATTTATAATGCTAATGCAAAAACAAGTAAGGAAAGGGCTGTCTTCGGCTGTGCCGAAGGCTTTATACCTTTCATGAATGCCAAACCACACTTATCGGAACAATCGATTGTATGGGAGCTATACGTTATGTTGGTCCGATCTGGCTGATTTTGCCTACATATGTTACATATATAATATGTAGCAAACGTGCAAAGTTTAACGTTCCTAGCTCTTTAACTGCAAAATTGATAGCCCAAAACGCATTTATCGAAACTATCGATTATATGGGAGCTATATGTCATGTTGGTCCGATCTGAGTCATTTTCACTACACACATTACAAATACAATATGTAATAAACTTGCAAAATTTTACGTTCCTAGCTTTTGAATTGCAAGAGTTATAGGCCAAAACCCATTTATCGGAACAATCGATTGTATGGGAGCTATGCCTTGTATCGGTCCGATCATGCTGGTTCCGACAAATGATTAATCCTAAGCAAAATGGCGACTGCTTGCAAAATTTCATCGAGATATCTCTAAAACTGAGGGACTAGTTTGCGTTCAAACAGACGGACGGACGGACGGACGGACGGACGGACGGACAGACGGACATGGCTAAATCAACTCGCCTCATCGCCCTGATCATTTCGGTATACTTAATAGTGGGTCTATCTCTTCTTCTTCTCATACTTACAAACATCGGACCAAAGTTATAATACCATTTCATGTTCATGAAAGGTATAATAAAGTTGCATTTTGCTGTCAAAATTTGTATGGAAAATGCGAAAATAAATGCTGCATTTTGGGGTAAATGCTAAAATGCGAAGAAAATGCAAAATGCTGGCTCAGCATGAACGGCCTATTATACTTACACACGCTCAAACTTGAGAAGAGAGAGCACAACATTTTCTTCTTCTAAGGAAATAGCTGTATTTAGCTGTGTCCTTTCCTAACTTACAATTGGTACCTACAGACTCTTCAAAACTGTTATTTTATAGATACATAGCCCGAGCCTCGAACAATCGATTGGATGAGAGCCTTATGTATGTTATGTAGGTCAACAGAGGAAATGTATGCATAAATGCGCGAAGCTATACAAATGTTTGTTTATATGACATTTGAGGAGCAGTGCTGACACAAAACTAATGGTTATTATAGAAAATGCTACCATGATAGATATTAATGCTATTAATGTAAAAATTGTTTTGTGTTCAAATGTTTAGAAGTCACAATATTGTAAGTGTTTTTATAAATTTTAAACGCATCATTTGATTCACTTGTTTAATTTTTACTTCATCTAAGTTACGCATTTTTGCAGCAAATTTAGATAATAGGCAAAATTTGTTATATCAGATGGCGCTATTGATGTTCGATGTGTAGTTGCCAATGCAAATACACACCTTCGATACAGCTGTCAAAGCATGATGCTGCGTAAAAAAAGTGAATGTGACGCGGCCATTACCGTAATCGTAAACGAGATTGTTCATTCTTAAAATTCTTGCTGCAGGCCTAAGCGAAGTATTAAAATAAACAACTGCAGTCCTTCTTACGACCCATACTGCAGGCTCAATCTGCAGTTTGCAATATTATTAGTAATGGTTATTTATTATTTTTAAATATCAGTCAACATGTCGCTTCCTTAAAACCTTGAAGTATACATGCGATATGGGGTCAAAATGTCGTTCAACTTAACTTTTTAATTGGAGAATAAATCGAAAGCAGAAAGACACAGATATTTCGATATATTTAATAATAAAGGATAATCGGTCAAAATGCCGTTCCCGCAAAACCTTGGGCGAGCCCTCAGATTTTATTTGGAAATTTTGTACTTCGATATATTTATCGATAAATAATAATCGGGCAAAATGTCGTTCCGCAAAACTTTGAGATTGCAATATAGGTGTCAACGGAAAACATAAATACACAGGTTTCATCTGGACTTTACCACATTTAGATATATAAATCAGCTATCGGTCAAAATATCGTTTCAAAAAAACGTTGCCCTCCTACCTAGAATTTTGCATACAAGCAATTTGCATATATTTTAAATGAAAGGGGAAGGCTATTATTTAGACTTTCTGTACTTTATTAACATGCAAGAAAGCCCGAACGTGCGACAATGAATTGACCCAAAATTAATAAACAACGGTTGACTATACGGAATACAACGCCATTGAAAAGCACTATAAAAACCATCTGAAGATATTAAGTGCAGGCCAACTCGCTTCGTATTTCAAAGCGACTTGTGAATTTATTTATACATGAGGGGTGACGTATAAAAAAAGTATGTCATACTTGATCACCTGTCAACATTCAACAAATATAAATTAGTTCATATTTTTTTAAGTTGACGTGCGATTTTCGACTACACAATACAATATAACAAAGGCGGAAAAGCATTTATTCCCTGTACCATGTTCATATATGTATGCTCGACTCTCTCTATGAATCCAAGCTGTACATGAGAAAAGTAGCGTGATTCAATAACTTTTTTAACACAATTAAATAAACTTAACAATAACTTCAACTGTTTTGCGATACACTAACTTTTTTTAATCAAATTTTGGGCAGACGTCTACCACCCTTCTATGGAAATATTCCATGAAACCATAAGTAATGGCCCAGGTACACAATACTGCTCAAATAGTAGCTGTGATTTTAACTTCACAAAAGCCAACTGCAAGAACTGTCTAAACTAATTTGGCCTGAGCTTTGTGGCGATATCGATTTAAACGTTTTACATTTTAATCAAACTATTTACTACCTATTTGAGAAGTTTGTTCCTAAACGTAAGTTAAGCTATGATCACCCAAAGCAACTTTGGTTTACTAGAGAGCTTATGATGCTGAAAAAAGAAAAACGCGTTCTTTGAAATTATTTAAGAAATCGAAGTTAAACAAACATTACTTATTGTATTTTGTTCTACGTCAGAAGTACATCGACTTGAATAAAAAGTGCTATATATCCTATATCCCTAAAACAAAAAGAGACATTATTCTCAATCCGAAGTAATTTTATGGCTTGGTGAATTCTAAACGATACCAATTCAGATTTTCAAAATTATCCATATGAAATACCCGGGAACAATGCAATTAATTTTTCAACTATTTGCGCCAAAGATGTTCTTTTTTATCTGAAAACCTTAAAAGAATCTTTTAAATACGGTCCTGATAGGATTCCTACATGATTCTCGAAAAAGTGCGCTAACAATATTTACCAACCCCTTACCAATTTGTTCAATCTATCACCAAAGTGTGGTGTTTTTCCAAGAGAATGGAAATAGTCGTTTCTTTTACCGCTTCATAAAAGTGGAAGCAAGGCTTCTACAGAGAACTACCTTGGCATAGAAAGGCTGCCATCCCAAAAGTGTTTGAAGCAATTGATTTCTGTTAACGTTCTGTTACTTTTCTATATTATTCATATTTAACGCTATCAATGGTAAAGTTAATTGTACGCATATCTATGAGTCAATTTATTCCGTTTTGTCCGTTCTTTCCAGACATTTTTTTTTGAGCTGGGATATTGATAACCCCACTATAACAACTATGTGTTATAACAGCGTTTACAATAAAGCTACATATATGCATTCCTTCGCTAAAAGCTCGTGTACTTACTATCGACGTCATTTTATTTATTTTACTCTGATCAAATCTTATAACTGTTCTCTGTAAAATGAGTCATTGTTCCCTTAAAGGGCTGAACAAGGATGCGAGTTTAATTAAATAAAAAAGCAGATTGAACTTTAATGAAAACTGGGAGTACCACACAATTGACAAAAGTGATTGCCTTTGCTTCCAGAAATTTTAGTACAGAATTTTAAATCTCAATTCACATAATGAAATGCATTAATTCAATTGTTATTAAAGTTGCAGTTGAAATATCAAGACCTGGGGAACCCACACAACTGGCGGATGATGCTTTCACTATATTTTTGGGAAGGTTGTTGAAACGCTTTCTAAGTACGACATTGAAATATAAATATGTATATGTTTGGTTTCATTAAGCTGCAGAATTAACAATTATAATTTTTCAGGATATGCTTTGTGCAGCCACTACCAATGTGTTGTAAGAAATATATCAAAAACTGGGTATTACTTTCGTTTTATAGGTACAGATGACATTTTTTAGAGGGTATTATGTTTATATATGCATATGCAATGCGTTAGACGATGCTCTTGTTATACGCCAACGTGAACATATATAACTTTGTTTGAGAAGTTGAACAAACCAAAGTCATGTATGAAAGGGGGTGATTTAAACATAAAAGCAAAAAAGAGAATTTAGTTACAGCCTTGGGTAGTTTCAATGTTTAAGCCAACCAATGGGATCAAACCATTTTGATATATTTTACGGTTAGGCGAAAATTTGATGATGTCAACACCGAATGGAAAGTAGATTTATACCAGATATTCTAGTGCAATGGAGGCCAAAACGTGCATATTGTGCAGGTGAAGTTTACACCAACTGAACGTTTTCCAAGCAAATATTTAATATAATTTTACTTGTTGTCTTCCAACAATGGATTGCCTACGAGAATTTAAAAAAGGCTATAACTGAATATATGTAAAGCATCACCCTAAAAGGAGTTATAAAAATCATAAATAATCCAACATGACTGAATGGGATGAGTTCTGGGCGTTTTATGACTGTTTTTAAATGAAGTAGGAGTATCTTTGGAGACTTTTATGGAATGTATCTTTTTCCAGCAGTTTTCTGGATTATATGGATATGATGAAATTTCGAATCAAGCACTAAAAAACATGGCTTTCAATTTAGTCGACATCTTAACCCATCTGTTCAATGCAAGTATTTCGTCTGGTTGTCCTAGATTTAAAATGTGCTATTGCTGCGTATTTAAAAATAGTTACAAAAAATATATGAATAACTGCAGACCAATTTCTTTACCCTCAGCTATGTCAAAAGTTTTTGTAAAACTTGATAAATCTAGAATGTGGTCTGTTAGTTGATATGTCGAAAACATTTGTAATGTTAGATAACCAAATTTTATTAGACAAATTGTATTGTACGGGTTTGTGTGGCTCTATCCTTAGTTGGTTTAAATGTAACTTATCAGGAAGAGTGCAGCAAGTAAAGATTGGTCGTAGTCTTAGTAGCCCTGCTACAATAAGCTCAAGAGTATCACAAGGACATGTTTGAGGTCCGATAATTTTTGATTTACTTGAACTACATATTCTGTGGAAAAGTTATCACATTTGCAGAAGTCAATAATGACGTGCATTTGTTGAGAGTGTGGCTTGCTGAACATAATCAAAGCAAGCGAATAAAATATGTATTTCAATCTACATTCAAAAACTTACCCAGACATATACCTTTTATTCCACTCAGTCAAGTAGGAACATTTTGTGCTAAATAGTTTGCTGTGCTCGAATACAGCTTTTAATTCTGAAACGAACTGTTGCGACAAGTGTTTTACAATTAAAAATGTATGCGAATTTCAGTATCTTGGTGTTTCTATTGATAATAATCTAAGTTGGCCTACACCCAACTCAAGTTTCAGTCTCAGAAAGGTCTGTTCAAACTCGACACTTAACCCTAGAATAGTAAACATATTTTTTGTCCTTGAATGGTAAACATAGCCTGTGAGGCGCATTTTATAAAAACGCATTATATCACCTTTACAAAAACGAAGTTTTATTAAATAAAAGCAAAAACATATTTCATATATATTTCGTAACAAAAACAAACAAAGAACAAATACGCATTTCACGAATACGCATTTCTTTTTTAAGTGCCCTACATGGCCAAACCACATTTATCGGAGAGATCTATTATATGGAAGCTATATGTTATGTTACTCTGATCTGTATGATTTTCACTACACACATCACATTTATAATAAGTACCGATCTGGGTGATTTTCACTACACACGTTACAAATATAATATGTACTAAACCTGCAAAATTTCGCTCTCCTAGCTTTTTGATTGCAAGAGTTATAGGCCGAAATCCGTTTATCGGAACAATCGACTGTATGGGAGCTATGCGTTGTATTGGTCCGATCTTACTGGTTCCGATAAATGATTCATATAATACAAAATAGCGGCTCCAAACCAAATTTCATCAAGATATCTCTAAAACTGAGGGACTAGTTTGCGTTCAAACAGACAGACGGACGAACAGACGGACATGGCTTAATCAACTCAGCTCGTCGCCCTGATCATTTCGGTATGCTTAATGGTGGGTCTATCTCTTCGTCTTCTCATACTTACAAACATCGGACCAAAGTTATAATACCATTTCATGTTCATGAAAGGTATAAAAATATTGTATAGTCGTATAAGTAGATCACGTTTTTTAAGTGGTGGCATACAGGGATCGTTTGAAAAAAAAAAATACTTCCATTCAACAAAATTGTGTAAATCTTCTCTAGCTTATAGATATTATATCAATTTTACATGCTAAAAAATAATATGAAACTTCTATGTAAGAACAAATTGTGCACAGTAGAAAAAATTGTGTGTTTTTTCACCTAGTTTTTCCGTCACATTGCCAACAGTTCGGTGATCTGTGCTTTAAACAATAAGTTTTTTTTTGCATTTTGCGCCGTAATATACACTCATACGCTTCAACTTCGGATCACAGAAATCGGATCATGGTCTTTTGTAAGTGGGGTCCGCCAAACTGTCATACGAATCGAAATCTACTTCTAAGTCGTCCTCCAACTCACTTCCATCTAGCGATATCTCCTCAAGCCATTTTATTAGTTGAGCTTCAGAAGTAACCATCTCAAAAACTATAATATTATATACAAGCCCTAACTTTTGGCAACAAACAAAAAAATACTCAAATAAAAGCCTACAGAGAAAATTAAATTTATTGCTAAAGAGTGCGACGCATATACATATATTTCAGCAGCGCAACGGAGCAAAAGGAAAACACTACCTCACACAAGTTCGCTCCGCACTTAACTGTGTTGGCACAAACGCATGCTTTGCTAGGAATGAGCGATTCGGAAATATCGGAAAAAAAAGATATTTGTGCGCATGATAGGCGATGTTTACCGTTCTAGGGTTAAGACACTCTACTGCGTCTTGGCCCACTTTAAGCACCAATATGGCATAAATTATTGGCGTGGTACTTATTTCTATAAAATGCGGCAACATTTTTATCAAATGTTAAATCTTTTCTTTCAAAGATATCCCGCAAAGGCATCGACAATTTTCTGAACCCTTTACCTACAAATGTTTTTTCTGAAGCTCCGCACAAAATGTTCGTAAATCACTGTTAATTTATTACATGCATCCCACACGATGCCACTCATAGCCATACATGTTTATTTTGAGGAAGCACCCAATGAGGCTTGGTCAGCAACAGTCCAGAGTACCAAAATCCGTTGCGTTTCGTGAAATATCTCGTTTTAACCCATGTGCTGCTCGATAAACTGATGAATGTTACCACAAAAAGTTCTCAAAACTAGTTTTTTTTTATGTCATTGGTATATACTCATTCTGTTACTGACATTTATCTGTAGGAATGACAATCTAAAAAAAAAACTAAAAACTACACCTTAGTTAATTAATTTATTCATATTTTAGACATTAATTCATTGCCCTGTATATGTTATGCAACTGCAATAAAACTTTATGTTTCCTTAAGGATTTTTCACGCTGAACTCGATTTCGAACTCAAATATGTGCCACCATACATATGTATATAGCTTTAGAGAAAAATGGATATGAAGTCCCGGAGTACGTATGATTCAAACTATCGCCCCGTACTTAGTGTCGTATTTTGATTTTAAACCTGTTTGAAGAACAAGATTCAGCCAATAATATTAGACATACAAAAATATGATAGCACTTCACAGTTAATTTATACAATTTTTCAAAACTGGCCAAAATCGAAAAACTCGGGTTTTTACTCATAGTTCGAAATTTTTATAAATTAACTGTGAAGTAATAAATATTTTTTTAAGTCGGTTAATATTAGCTGAACATTGTTCTTTATAATAACCAAAAATGAAGTTATTAACATTTA
Source organism: Sphenella marginata (assembly GCA_951509765.1). Classification (NCBI taxonomy): domain Eukaryota; kingdom Metazoa; phylum Arthropoda; class Insecta; order Diptera; family Tephritidae; genus Sphenella; species Sphenella marginata. Next base: position 3,482,568 of record OX608078.1, read on the forward strand.
TCTACCTAAAAAATAATATTTAGCTCAAAACTGTAGTGCAAAACTGTAAAGCTCTATTTACAGTTCTTTTTAAGCGTGAACATGGGTGAGCGTGAGCAATTTTCTTTTGTGTAATATGTTGATTTTTTTTTCTTTTTCCAAAAAAAAACTGTGATAGTTGATAAATAACTAAAATATCTTTAATATTATTGCATTTAAAACTAAGTAAACGTGTTAAATATGCTTTAAAATGGTTATTTTACAATCTGACTGTGAAACGTACTCATTCGCATGTGAACATTGCCGTTTTTTATTCACCACGGCAAATATCGGATTTCAACCCTGTTTTTGGTGAATATGGAAACAAATTGACAGATGTGCGTGAGTGATCAAAAGAATTGATTTGGAATTCTTTTCGAGCGTGAATCAAAGCATTCACACAAGTGTTTAAAAAAAAATTACTGCAGTGAAGTTGGCAAAATTTTTGTGTAAACATTGTAAAACAACAACATTGTATACATGTACATATTTTCAATTATTTACATTTACTATATTTTATGCCCTATGCTCCAATTTATTTGTTTATTTCCTCTAGTTCACGCGCGCAAAAAAAACTGTAAACAGAGCTGTGAGTATTTCGATTGTGATTCCTTATTTTGACAGCTATGAAATGGTGAAAATACGATTTTGCATATACTCACCAAAGATTCACGCTCACGTTCACGAAGAACTGTACAGGGGTCTTAAGGAAGCATAAAGTTGTATGGCAGTTGCATAACATATAAAGTGCAATGTGATAAATGTTTACAATATGAATAAATTAATTAATTTAGCTATACTTTTCAGTTTGTCATTCCTACAGATAAATGTCAGTAATAGAATGAGTATATACCAATGACATACAAAAAAATAGTTTTGAGAACTTTCTGTGGTAACATTCATCCGATTACCGAGTAACACAAGGGTAATGCGAGATATTTCATGAAAACGAGCAGGCGCGATTTTACCTGAAACGTATTTTGGTTCTCTGGACTGTTGCTGACAAAGCCTCATTCACACTCATAAGGCCAGAAAAACGCTGTGATCCATTATAATTTTAGGATTTTCCCTAAGCTGCTAACGTCATATGTACATACTAGCAGGGTACCCAGCGTTGCTCGGGATGTACATAAGTAGTTCATAAATTCCTGCTACCCTCAATTGCGAAAACAATTTACAGGCTGAGAAGGTTCAGAAAAATATTTATTTTCCCACTTTATATCTCGTTTATGTCTACGGCAACCAGGCCCGTGCGCACGGGGGGTTTTGGGGGTTAAACCCCTCCCCATGGCCAAATCTAAGTTGCAATGATTTTGCAAAAATTTTCAAAATACAGTTTATAAATCTTGTATTGAATCTTGACTCATTATTTTTGACAAAATTAGTTAAAATAAATTTACGGAAGAAATTATTTTTGACAAAATTAGTTAAAATAATTTTACGGAAGAAGAAATTGGTGAAAGTTGCAAAGAATAAGGTTGGCCAATACATAAGTCCGGCACTTTGAATTGCACTTGGAGCTTTCCGAAATTACAAAGTTGTGTAGCGTATGGGCATTTTTTGTTCTTAAATTTTACCGATGAAAACAGTGAGCAGTTTCAATTAACAGAGCGAATGAACTGCAAGGCTCAATTATATGAAAGATTTCGAGTGTTTTCTGACCCTTTTTGTTGAAGGCGTAAAGAGAATTGTGAGAAAATGAACTTTGGAGAGCAGATGAGCGACAACGTTCAATTATTTGAATGTTTTCAAACATTTTCTGAGGTTTTTTTTATTTTACCTAACAGAAGATAAAGATCGCATTTTTCATGGACGTTTATCAATAGTATGTGGAAAATAAACATAGCATATTTCATATTTTCCGAATAGTGTCAATAAAACTTCATAAACCTTATTATTTATTATTTATAATAATAATAATAATTCCCAAGGGATTATCCACCATATCCCGCCCGTCCGCAATAACGCGCGGATTGTTCTTTCGTGCCGAGTCTTTGAAAGGCTTTGGTTTGTTAATCGTCGAGATCTAAAACTGCTCAGCTACAGAGAAAACCTGATCAGCTAAGTAAGGTAGATAAAAAATAGATTACACAATTAATAAACAATTAGTTGACAGCGGATAGTTATTGTAAAGAATAAAGATAAGAATCAAAGGATATGAAAGCAAATTGTTGCTATGTATTTAAGATAGAAAGAATTGTCATTTTTATTCTGCATAGTGAGTCTGAAATATCAAACGTACCAGAACGAGAGTTATAATCTTGACACAAACAACGAAAAGGCTCATTTAATTCAAAATTAGTTCGGCACTCTTTCAAGATAAGTGGTTTAAAATGTTTTGATGGACGAGAAGGTACATTGAAGTTCACTTCGCTCAAAAGAAACGGGCTTGTGATTGAACCATTTAGTAATTTAATCTTGAAAACAATTCTAAGCATTTCCCTCCGACTAGAAAGGCTGTGAAGATTAATTAGTTTTAAGCGACTCATATACGATGGCAAATTATACAAGGGATCCCAGTGAAGATCTCTTAAGGCAAATAGTAAAAATTGTTTTTGAACTGATTCTAAGCGATCCACGTGGACCTGGTAACGTGGATTCCAAATTATAGAACCGTATTCAAGTATGAGTCTGACTAATGTAGTAAAGAGTTTTAGTTACATAAGGGTCCCTAAATTCTCTAGACCATCGTTTAACAAATGCTAGAACGCCTCCAGCTTTATTGACTGTTACGTTAATATGGCAGTTAAAACTGAGATTTTAGTCCATAGTAACCCCAAGGTCAACAAAATCATACATTTGCTCAAGACTATAACTGTTAATTGTATAGGAAGCTGGCTGTTATTTTCCTCTCGAAAAACGCATGTATTTACATTTCTTTAGATTAAGCGGCATATAATTTAAATCGCACCAAGTAACAAGTGTATTTAGATCTGATTGAAACTTCTTCGAATGACATAAAAAGCTTTACATCGTCGGCATACATTAAAATTTTCGAAAATTATATTACTGTAGAAATATCATTTATAAACAACAAGAACAGAATCGGGCCAAGATGGCTTCCTTGAGGAACTCCTGAGGAGACATAAATAACATCGGATTCACAATTTTTAAACACTACTTTTTGTGCTCTGTCGCTAAGGTAAGAAGAGATCTAGCGATTGAGACCCGGCTGGAAACCCAACTGATCCAGTTTATGAATAAGTAAAGAGTGACACACTTTATCGAAAGCTTTGCTGAAATCAAAGTAAATTCAAGTAAGTTTGTAACGGTGGACTTTCCCTTACAGAACCCGTGTTGACAGTCGGAAATCAAGGTAGAGATAGGATTCGTAAGCTGATTGGTAACAATAGCTTCACACACTTTTGGGATGGCAGAAAGCTTTGCTTTGGAAAAACACCACACTTTAGTGACAGATTGAACAAATTGGTAAGGGGTTGGTAAATATTGCTAGCACACTTCTTCAAGAAGCATGTAGGAATCCTATCAGGCGCATTTAAAAGGTTCCTTCAAGGTTTTCAGATAAATAAGAACATCATTGGCGCATATAGTTGGACAACTAATTAAATTGTTCCCATGTAGCTCATAGGGATAATTTAGAAAGTCAGAGTTGGTGAGGGCAGAATAGTTAGGAGTGAAAAATTGCGCAAAGAAATTATGACCCAAAAGAAATAAAAAAGAACCCCAAATAAGCTTCAGAAAAACACCAATAAAAGGCTCCGAAAAGTGTCCAAAAACCCTCTGAATGGATAAATGAAAGAAAAGCACCAATTAAAGGGCTCCGAAAGGCGTCTGAGAAGGCTCCAGAAACCCTCAGAATGGAGGAATAAAAGGCTCCGAAAAAGGTTCAGAGAAGAACCAATAAAAGGCTCCGCAGTTCATTTAGAAAGAGTCAAAAAACGCTTCAAATTCATCGAAATCGGACTCATTTCGGACTCTTTTTTATGACTTAGTTGGAGTACCCGCGTAGAGCGATTTTTCGCTCCATTTGGGCTCCGAAAGAAGCTCATTTTGGAGAGTAAAGTTCTGAGAAATGAGCGTTTTATGGCTCCGAAAGGAGTCTTTTTTTGCACTTTTAGTTAGCTGGGATATGCCATCATATCACCAATTCTCTATCAAATACAGAAAAATGTGTACAACCAAAAAAATAGTAGTTTTAGGCATCAGAGTATGCAGTTTCAGGAAAGTTAAAGAACATTTAAATTTGTGATATATGGGTCTAGGTATCTGTTTCAGCAAATATGTTTAACTTAGTGAAAAATGTATGGGAGTGCAAATCTAAATTAAAACCCCCCCCCAAGCCCAATTCCTGCGCACGGCCCTGACGGCAACCAACTAAAGTAAAGGCATTTTTAAAAAGTCTTACTTCGACATTTTCTCATCTCCCACCATTTGAATCTTTAGCTGTGCCTAAACATTCCCGAAGTCATCCCCAGTCATTTTTCAAAGAAATTTCTATATATAGCATTCCCCAAGTCATCCCCACTCAATTTTTAAAGAAATTTTAAATTTACAGACACGACTTTTCTAGAGATTTATTGTAGTATAGATAGATATGCTGATACCCACATAAGGCGGCAGTGTACCTATGCAATTGATTTTTGATTTAGCTGACATTGAAAAAAAAGTAAACAAAAATTTTTATGCTTTATTGGAACACCATTTTTACCGATAGCTCATTTATCGATATATATTTATAATATGTACATATATCGAAATATTAAAAAGTTAGAACGAAAGCTGCCCCTTTCGTTTGATACCCATGTTGTAGGACAATTTTAAGCAACCATATTTTGACCGATAACTCAGTTAAATAAATAAATAAATTTATCGAAATATATTGAAGTATAAAGGAAACCTTTGGACCTCCCCTTTCATTTGATACCCGTGTTGTAGGGAAATTGTAAGATTTTTGTATTCTTATAATTAAGTTATCGATAAATTTATCGAATTATATCGAAGTTTAAATGAAAAATGGGGACTTCCTGTTTCGATTGATACTCATGTTGTAGGGAAATTTTGAGGTTTTAGGGCAACCTTATTTTCGCCGATAACTCTGTTACCGATTAATTTATCAAAAAAATATCATCTCTGTGAATCCTTCCAGGCCACTAAGTTTCATACCGCTAGGTCCATTAGTTTTGGCGTGAAAACGTTACAAACGTTGTTACTTTCACATTTATATACCTACTAGAAGGACCCGGCAGACGTTGTTCTGCCCAAATTTAGGGAAAAAATCGCACGATAAATAAAAAAGTTTGGAATATTTCGGTCCCTGGTCCACTTCCCGGAAAAAAATTACCCCAAATTTTAGCAAAAGTAAAATACTACCTTTGTACCCAATTTGAAGAAAATCGCACCATAAATAAAATAGTTTGGAATATTTCGACCCCTGGTCCACTTCCCCGAAAAAAGTTAACCTCAAATTTTAACAAAAGTAAAAGTCTACCTTTGTACCAAATTTGAAGAAAATCGCACCATAAATAAAAAAATTTGGAATATTTCGGTCCCTGGTCCACTTCCCGGAATAAAACTTTACATAAACACTCTCCGGACTCCTACTGAGCTATCCTGTAAATATTAACAAAATCGGCGCTGTAGTTCCGGAGTCTATAACATACATACATACGTACATACATCCTATTTTATATATATAGATTACTAGCAAGCCCGGCAGACTTTCTCCTGCCCAAACACTAACTTGTTTGCATTTAAAATATGTATGTGATTCGCCCTCCTAATTTCAGCTCCACATCCTTCTCTCCGTCCATCCTCTTCATATGCTTTTGTCTTTTCATATTGCTTTTTAACTGTCATCCATATACCTATCCCTTTCTCAATCCCAATCCCAAACGGATTTAAAATGACTCCATTTTAAAAATCGCATCAAGACCTTTTATTTTAGACCCATTTTTTCACAAAAACCTTCTAGCTCCAATTTTGGTCTACGTTTTGGTTAATATCTAAAAACCTTCGTTTTATGTTGGAAAATAGCTAAAACATGTTAAATCATTTGTCAGCACCTTTCATTTGATACCCATATCATACCAATACCATCGAGGGCCCCTCCTGGTTGACATTTTGACCAATATCTCGAAAACGGGCTCAAATTGAAAGAACACTTTATAAGGTTATCCTGGCCAACATTTTGAGGGAAATCTCCAAAACCTTTCCAAATGCCTTTATTTTTTTAGCGTATAACCATCTCGAGCGGATACAAAATTTACCTTCCAAATTTAGTTATGTGTATACGGTCCAGCCGTTCTCAAAATAGATGTTTCCATAAATGAAGCGAAGTCCAAATGAATCCTGTGGCCTTCCCCTTTCTTTTTATACCAATTTTGTGCGAATATTCCAAAGTTTACCCGAAAGCACATTTTGACCGATAACTCTGTTATCGATAAATATATCGAATTGAACCAAAGTCCAAATGAAAGCTGTGGACTTCCCCTTTCGTTTGATACAAATTTTGTGCGAATATTCCAAATTTTACCCGAAACCACATTTTGACCGATAACTCTGTTATCGATAAATATATCGAATTGAACCAAAGTCCAAATGAAAGCTGTAGTCTTCCCCTTTCGTTTGATACAAATTTTGTGCGAATATCGCAAAGTTTACCCGAAACCACATTTTGACCGATAACTCTGTTATCGATAAATATATCGAATTGAACCAAAGTCCAAATGAAAGCTGTGGTCTTCGCCTTTCGTTTGATACCAATTTTGTGCGAATATTCCAAAGTTTACCCGAAACCACATTTTGACCGATAACTCTGTTATCGATAAATATATCGAAATGAAGCAAAGTCCAAATGAAAGCTGTGGTCTTCCCCTTTCGTTTGATACCAATTTTGTGCGAATATTCCAAAGTTTACCCGAAACCACATTTTGACCGATAACTTAGTTATCGATAAATATATCGAATTGAGCCAAAGTCCAAATGAAAACTGTGGTCTTCCCCTTTCGATTGATACCAATTTTGTGCGAATACTTCAAATTTTACGGAAAACAACATTTTGGCCGATAACTCTATTATTGATAAATTTATCGAAATTTCATGATGCCTGTTACCTATTCTACACTCCTAAGAAGCTGTCTGCCAAATTTCGTAATGATCGGGCCATTTGTTCAGACGATAAAGAACCACAAACATCCGCAGTCACTCACAAACTTACGTTTTTATATATTAGTAAGATTGCCTACTGAAGAATTTACCTAATTCGAATATTGCTAAAATTTTGAAAAAAAAGAGTATTGAAAAACGGTTTTCAAACATTTTCTTTTGCGGTGTTCGTTGGCATTTCAAAATTAGCGGTTAAATTAGCATAAAAAAGTGTTGAAAGGGTGAAAGTTTCTAAGCAAATTAATCAAAAAACTTTAAATAAAAATAGGTAAAAAACTTTTTAAGTTAAACGGTTTTATGTTAAACATACATTGCAATATTTAAGATAAATGTACTAAAAACCAAACAATAATAAAATAGATACAGTCGTGGGAATTATAAACATATGCATAGACTAGATTAAAATAAAACCGGGAAGCACGTCAATTGTCTACAAATTATCGACTTAATGTGCGATAGAAGAATCGTTTAATTCGTCGTTAGGCAGTTGGCCCGCAGACGGTGAGGAAATTACTTACTATTTTCTTGCTCATGGAAATTCCAATAGTTATACACTCCATGTAAAGTAAAGAAATGTTTCAGCTAGTTTATCGTTGAACATTCACACTGCTGGCTGGCGAGGAATCGTTTCACTGCTCGTAGTGTGCCTTTAATCGACAAAACATATGATAAAAGTACTACTCGCTCACCACTATGAAACCCTAAAACTCGCTTATAATCGAGCTTGCTAGCTTGTTTCCACATTATAGCCCTACTTATCACACGTCCATCGTTGTCGGTTGAACAACTGCCTAATTATAGTGCAACATTACAAAACAAACATTTTAATCAACAATTGTAGACAATTGACGTGCTCCCCGGTTTTATTTTAATCTAGTCTATGCATATGTTTATAATTCCCACAACTATCTATTTTATTATTTTTTGGTTTTTAGTACATTTATCTTAAATATTGCAATGTATGTTTAACATAAAACCGTTTAACTTAAAAAGTTTTTTACCTATTTTTATTTTTTGGTTTTTAGTACATTTATCTTAAACATTGCAATGTATGTTTAACATAAAACCGTTTAACTTAAAAAGTTTTTTTACCTGTTTTTATTTTACCTGTTTTTATTTTCTAGTTTTTAGTTTTTATTTCGCATTCTTTTTAATTCATTTATTGCAAGGTTTCTTGCCCGTTAGTTTATTGCAGTCCAACGCCTCTATACGTAGTCCCTGCAAAGCTCTTACTCTACTAAGAGTCACGTAGGCTTGACCTTCTTCAAACAGCTTCGCCCCTAAGTATACGACTGCGTGATCCACAGTGCTGCCCTGCATTTTATGTATTGTAGAAGCCCATGATAGTATTAAAGGCAACATTCTTCTTTCAGCCGTCCCGTAATTGAACTTAGCTGGAAACTGTATGGCTTTCGGGTGTATAAGATGCACTCCGTCTCTTGCGAAATCAATTCGGACGGAAGGTACATCTGTTGCATACATCTGAGTTCGACGAAATTGAGGCCAAACGATTTCGTTGATGTAGCCTATAGCGCCATTTACTAATCCCTTTGAAACGTCAATATTGGACCGTAGCATGACTTTTGCCCCCACAAATATTTCCAGTTCCGCTGGTAAACCGCCAGTTTTGTTGATATCAGCTGGTATTATAGTAGCTATATCCATATTGTCTGCATTTCGTGTGACGTGTACTAGCTGATCCTGCGCTTTTAAACCTAGCCTCATATTGCTCAGGTGTTTTTGACGCTAATTGTTCCCGTCGTTTCTGTAATCGACTATTTCTATCACCTTCACTTTCTTTCGCTCGTTTTGCTTAAAATTTTCTTTCGCTTTTTGAAGCTTTCGTTTCCGTTGTGTTGCAGTTTCTGTTTTATTTGTGTTTGTATTTTTTATATTTTTGTTTACCATTTTGTTCCCACGAGTAATGGACATTTAAATATATAAGTCAGTGATTTTTTGTATGTTTTGTGTTAGAAGTTGCTTTACACTTCATTTGTTTGAATTAATTTAAATCACTGTTTTTCACTATTATTAAGGGTTTTCGTTTATGTTCGTATTTGCCTCTTAAATATTGTAAACTTCCTATATCTGTCACTCGGTCAAGCAGATCCCGAGATATAAAGAAAAACATAAAATGCGGTTAGGTGGCAACTCTAGGTGGCAACCCTGCTTGAAATTGTCATATTTGGAATACGGACGAAGATACCTTTCATTTGATACCCATATTGGCATATCTAGCTCTATATTTAAAAAAATTTGAAATAGGTGGCAACCCTGTAAACCGTACCAGGTGGCAACACCCAAACATAATTGTAGTGTCACCAAAATCCAAAGTGTATGCAAAGTTTCAGATTAATCGGTTGACAGGAAGAGGGTGAAATTTGAATTACTAAATTTGACCCAAGAATAAAACAAACGGGGTGAGCTAAATAAAACCGTTTAAAAAAAGTATTTTATTTTATTTTACTTTATTTTATTTTACTTTACTTTTTTTCTTTTGTTTGCCAACTGCAGAATCGTTTACTCCTTCGAACCGCATGAAAAAGTGGATTTTGCTAAGAACGGGATTTAGCAGGTATTTTACGCAAGCTTGGAGTATAGCAAAGGCGAAATTAAACCTGTGCTACTTCACTTTAGTTTTATTGAGAATTTATAAAAACGCTTATTACATGACTACCACATTTTTTTCTTTTTTGAATTTTTACTTACATTATGATATTTTTATATTTTTTCCACACAATTAGTCGGTTATTTGTTAAAAATATTCACTTATATTCGCTTGACACAGTTTATTTATTGGAAATTGACACAATTTGTAGTTTATTTATTTCAAATATATTCACTCAAAAAAGTAAATGGTGTAATGAAATGACACCAAATTTTTTGACATTTTTATTTAATTTTGACACTAAATGCTTTTTGACTAATTGTGTCAGGATGAATGGACATTCAAAAGTTGATTTGATACCATATTGTAGGTAAATTTTAGGGTTTTAGGGCAATCACATTCTCACCGATAACTAAATTAACGATAAATTTATCGAAATATATCGAAGTAAAAATGAAACCCGGGACCATCCCCATTCGTTTGATACCCATATTGTAGGGTAATATTAAGGTTTTCGGGCAATCGCATTTTGACCGATAACTCAGCCATTCCCTTTCGTTTGACACCCATATTGTAACTCAGTTATCGATAAATTTATCGAAATATATCGACGTCCAAATGTAACCTGGAGCTATCCCCTTTCGTTTGATACCCACATTGTAGGGCAATTTTAAGGTTTTTGTGCAATAACATTTTCACCGATAACTCAGTTATCGATAAATTTATCGTTATATATAGAAGCCCAAATGAAACCTGGGGCCCTCCCCTTTCGTTTGATGCCCATATTATAGGGTCATGCTAAGTTTTTTGGGCAATCATTGATAACTCAGTTATCGATAAATTTATCGAAATATATCGAAGTCCAAACGTAACCTGGAGCTACCCCTATCGTTTGATACCCATATTGTAGGGCAATTTAGAGGTTTTTGTGCAATAACATTTTCACCGATAACTCAGTTTTTGGAAAATTTATCGAAATATATCGAAGCCCAAATGAAACCTGGCGCCATCCCCTTTCGTTTGATACCCATATTGTAGGGTAATATTAAGGTTTTTGGGCAATCGAATTTTGACCGATAACTTAGTTATCGATCAATTTATCGAAATATATCGAAGCCAAAATGAAACCTGGGGCCCTCCCCTTTCGTTTGATACCCATATTATAGGGTAATGGTTGGTTTTTTGGGCAATCACCGATAACTCAGTTATCGATAAATTTATCGAAATATATCGAAGTCCAAATGTAACCTGGAGCTATCCCCTTTCGTCTGATACCCATATTGTAGGGCAATTTTAAGGTTTTTGTGCAATAGCATTTTCACCGATAACTCAGTTAGCGATAAAATTATCGAATTATATCGAAGCCCAAATGAAACCTGTCGCCATCCCCTTTCGTTTGATACCCATATTGTAGGGTAATATTAAGGTTTTTGGGCAATCGAATTTTGACCGATAACTTAGTTATCGATAAATTTATCGAAATATATCGAAGCCAAAATGAAACCTGGGGCCCTCCCCTTTCGTTTGATACCCATATTATAGGGTAATGTTAAGTTTTTTGGGCAATCACCGATAACTCAGTTATCGATAAATTTATCGAAATATATCGAAGTCCAAATGTAACCTGGAGCTATCCCCTTTCGTTTCATACCCATCTTGTAGGGCAATTTTAAGGTTTTTGTGCAATAACATTTTCACCGATAACTAAGTTATCGATAAATTTATCGAAATATATCGAAGCCCAAATGAAACCTGGGGCCATCCCCTTTCGTTTGATACCCATATTGTAGGGCAATTTTAAGGTTTTTGTGCAATAACATTTTCACCGATAACTCAGTTATCGATAAATTTATCGAAATATATCGAAGCCCAAATGAAACTTGGGGCCATCCCCTTTCGTTTGATACCCATATTGTAGGGCACTATTAAGGTTTTTGGGCAATCGAATTTTGACCGATAACTTAGTTATCGATCAATTTATCGAAATATATCGAAGCAAAAATGAAACCTGGGGCCCTCCCCTTTCGTTTGATAACCATATTGTACGATATTTCTATACCTATATGCGAAATATTATAAGTATAGGTTCAATATACTTAGAGTTATATGGAATAAAGAAAATTTCGAAAAGAAACGGTCCCTAGCAGGGTCGGAACCCCCAAAATTAAAAAAAAAGAAATAGCCTATAGCTCCTTCCAGACTATAACCTGTAGGCGTGCCAAATTTCAGCAAAATCCGTCCAGCCATTCTCACGTTTTTAGGGAACAAAAGCAAACGTCTGGACATCCAAACATCCAAACATCGCTACATTCACATTTATAATATTAACTAGTAGGATTATACATCAAACGAGATCCAGTTTTTTTAAATTTTCCGCTTCGCACGACATCTGAACGTTTCGGTACCAAATGTCGAAACTATTACATACTGTTAAAAACGGTAGCGAACACCGAAAAGTATCCACTCAGCCCATCTCCAATTTTGCTGTGCATTTGTATTTGTATTTGTATTTATTCATTAAAGTAGTTGTGACTGTAAGACATAGTCTTTTAAAGCACATCATCCCCTGCAAAAAACCGAAATACTCCGTTCCATACTCCATAGAGTACTCCTTAAGGAGTATCGGAGTACTCCAACACTTATCCTCGCTCATATAAAAGAGGTGGTCCAATTTACATGGCGATGGCCGGTAATTGGATCACCTAATCCGACTCGGAGTACTCCATTTCTTTGCTTTTGAATACTCTATAGACCACCTACATGAGAGTACTCCCAAAATCCTCCTATTGGATTACTCTATGGACTATTCAACAGCAAAGCGAGAGAGGGAGTAGGTGGTCCTCAAAAAGAATACATACTCCCTCTCTCGCTTTACTGCAAAGTACTCTATAGAGTAATATTTTACCAGCATTTTCAAAGTACTCTCACGTAGGTGCTCCATAGACTATTCAGCAGGGTGCTCCGATATGGATTAGGTGATCCAATCACCGGACATGGGCTTATAAATTGGACCACCTTTTTGTATGAATGAGGATAAATGTTGGAGTACTCCCATACTCCAACGTTTTTTACAGGGTCAGTTTGATTACAGAGTATTTAAGTACTTATAATTAAATTAATATTATTTTACATCTAAGAAGAACAGAGATATTTTTTATAGTATAGGGCAAAGGAAAGAAAGAAAAGAAAATAAAAGAAAAGAAATATGCATTTTCGTTGAAACAACATTATTCACAAAGAACCAAAGTATTCATAAATCAAACCCTTGTAATTGTTCTTACTCAAGTTACCCTTAATTGAATCCGGCATAGAATTCCAGAGCCTTACAGCATTTACGAAAAAAAGTCTAGAGGATGTCAAATATGCATATCTGGGAATTATCAAATTTCGGTGCCTACTGGATCTTGAAAATTGAAGTTTGTCATATAGATAGGGCGGTGCTTTGGATTCGATGAGTCTAAACATAAATATACAATTTCTAGCCGCAATGTACTCAAATATAGTGCATCCGAGGACCTTGCGTTTCCAAGGAGAGATGTGTTCATATCTTCCAAGATTATATACATAACGTGTTATATTATTAAAAGCAACCTCAATTTTGCGATTCGAAGCAGCATCAAGTTGGCTATATACAAGCTCAGAGTATGTTATGTGAGGTACGATAAGTTGAATGGCTAGCTTTTTTCTAGTTTCTAAGGGTGTATACGATGAAGACAGTCTCAGTCTTCGCAAAACCAAGTATATATTTCTCACAGTATTATTCACATGATCGATACAGCTCAACTTGGAATTGATCACAAAGCCTAGATTTTTTATCTTTTCAGTAAACGAGAGAGTACTGTTACCAATGAATAGTTCAGGTATATCATCAAAACACAAAGCACCGCTACTAACAGGCAACACATAAGATTTGCTAGCATTCAAGCAAAGGCAGTTTTCGCAAGCCCATTTCGAGATCGCAGATAAATCACTATTTATTCTATGGCATAGATCATCAACAAGCCCAACACGACTAGACAGATACAGTTGAATGTACAGTATAATTCGTAAAATTCGGGAAAAATATTAACAAATATTAGAATACATTGAGTAGTAAGAAAAAAAAAACATTAAAATTAATTCTAAACTTATGAGTCATTATAAAAACTAGTTAGATCTTTTTTGAAGCGCAGCGCATTACTTATCAGCCTTAGTCTAGAGGGAAGTGAGTTCCAAAGACATATCGAAGTTATAAAGAACTGGCGATCAGACGTTAGCATACGATATCTGAAGTGCGTAAGGAGTACGGATCTTGATGACTGAAGGAAAGTTAGCCTTCGATATAAAAACCATGGTTTCTTCGTATATATTAATTTGTGTATGGCCACAAGCGTTTTAACTTTTAAAAGATTATCAAAAGAAATGCTAAGCAACTGTTCCGCGTGAGAAGAGATGTGGTCAAGTCTACCTAGCCCGTAAGCATATCTGGCAATGTTGTTGTACACAACATTAAGTTTCTTTTTAAATAGATAGTCACAGTTACGGGCCGATTCCAAGCGTAACCGGAAATTTTGTACCCGGAAAGTTATCTAACCAAGAAACGTAACCGCTTTAAGTAACCGCGATTCTGAGCCATATGGTAACGCTGTCAACACCAAAAACTCACCAATTTGCTATGGTGAAAAGCAAAAAAAAAAAAATAAAAACAATATTAATCGAAATGGAGATAAACAAGTAAGTAAAATCTGTAAATATTTATTTAAATTGATATAAAATTAACATATTTTATTGTAGAAAATATGCACATACTACCCAAGGCCAGTTGAAATGGTACATCTCATTTTGTAAAGACAGAGCACCCAGCAGGGTTCCCGATTTGTGGCAGGAAATAGCCACGAATTTAAATGCAATGGTGGGACCATCAAGGACTCCGGATGCTTGGCGAGAGGTAAGAAAACCAAAATTATTATAAGTGCTGTGTTCTGTTGTGAAGAAGTAAATATAGTAGGATCAACTTCCGGCATTTACAGCATTTTTGTGTCAACCAACTCCTGCGCTGCCGGAATTTGAACATTTGTATTTCTTTACAAATTGTGAAGTTGAAAAGATATTACCAATGTTTCTACATAATCTTGATTTGAAACAAAAATGCTATATAAGGTCCAGTCGGAGTTTGATCACATATTTGTTTTTGCTTTATTAACTGGAAAAAGCAGTTGCGTTCCCGGGCTCGTAAACTGGTTTTGTAGAGGAGACGAACCGGAGGAGGGCAGAATCCTGTGTCGGAGCTGACAGAATTCGGACAACTAGCGCTAGAGACGTTTGGCATTGCGGCTGTAGAGGGTCACTCAAACTCTAGGCTCGGATTTCAGGTAAATATAATTGGGTAATTCTATACGACCGTACGTAACTGCTAATACACGTCCAAAAACATCGGGCGACGTATCAAGCACGCGCTTAGGTTTCAGCAATGAGAATCCGCCTTCGGAAATCAAATATTTTTAGTAGGTCGCGAGATATTTGCAATCAGAGTTCACAATTTTCTGTGATTTTCATGTGGTTGTTGTAATTACAGATTAGGCCGTACAAAAAAGTGTGTTTGAGGCAGAAATACTGGGGATCCCGTAGCCATTGTTGGACCGGCTGAGGGTTATTTTTTTGAAGCACGGCTTATGATACCTCTCCCGATATGTTTGGACGTGTATTAGCAGTTACGTTCCGTCGTATAAAATTACGGCATAAAGGGGGAGCAAAAGTAGAAGGGACATCCGGGACGAAATTTTGGAAACAGTGCAGCAGGACATGAGGGAGAGACGTGCAGAGCAGTCACGATTGGCTCAGTCGCTAGATAGCTTGGGGAGCGGACTAGCATCATTGGCTGGGGCGATCCACGAATTGGTAGCGTTGCAAAGTCAACACCGGAACTAACTTAATTTTAATGTATCATTAAAATTAAAATTAAGTCAGTTCCGGTGTTGAATGCCGTACCTATATACAGTTGTCTTTAATATAATTGTAGTCACATTTCAATGGATATTGTTTGACGCAAGATATGAATTCAATAATTTATATTTGAAATATTGCGAGTTTCATTACAGAAATATTTAAATTTTGATATATATTCTAACAAGTTATACCAACTTTACAGAAGTTTGTGTTGACATTGAAATTAAATTTTATGTCGTTCTGTGATGAAACTCGCAATATTTAAAAAAAAATTATTGATTTCATATCTTGCGTCAAACAATACCCATTGCAATGTGACTACAATTATATTGAAGACAACTGTGTATAGGTACGGTCAATAGCAAAAATAAGTTTACACCCTTTTTTAAACACATTCATTTTGCTTAATTTCTTATAAGAAAGTTTGTCACTATCTAAAACACAAACTATAAATTGTATTTGAAAAGTGTATGTAGAATTTGCAAACATTTTCAAACTGATGCCGAAATTTTGTGTATCTTATAAATAAAAATGAATGTGTGTCTGTGTGTCTGTTAGAGTGGGTTGATTTGCAGGGGAGGGAAAAAAGTGAAAAATCGCCATAGCGGAAACTATTCTAGGGGTCATTTTAAGCAACTTTGTAGAAGAAACTTTTGGTCTAAAGCCGACTTTGACCCACCGGAAATCGCGTTGAAGTTTCATAGTTAGGTAATGAAAATTTGTGTATGCGACCTATCACACTGCGTGACAGCGAGCATTAACTTTTTACGGGACATGCCTTAAGTTGTAGTTCTAGTCAAGCACACAAAAACTACACAACGAGAATTTCAAAAAAATGGTCACCATCTGGAAATAGGGGGCAAAAACCCCTTTTTAATTGTTTCAAGGATATATCTGAAACTTTAACAGGTCGATGTCTGTACATTGCAGATATTCCAAACAAATTGATACGGTCAATCACTATTAAGCCAATAGAATCCAAATAAACCGTTTTTAGAATTTTTGTAAGTCTGTCTGTCTGTTTAAATGTTTGTAATCGCATCACTCAAAAACTGCTGAATGTAATTAAATGAATCTTTCGTCATTTATTAGTAGACGTTCAATTTAAAATTTAAGGTATCCCTTATTTCAATAACTCGACCAGTTTCCGAGTTATCGACCAATAACTGGGCTAGGGGTGACCAAAAATGTGTAAGTACAATATGGGTATGAAACGAAAGGTGCTTACGAGTGATTTCATAATCAATGTGATAAATTTCAATATCTCAGCTTGTTTCGGAGATATCCCCAAAAATGTGATGTGATGTATTTTGCCAAGTATAAATGGAAGGCTATGTTACCAAAGACTTTCTTTATTTATAGGATTCTAGGGTACCACACGATTCACATATTCCTAAATATGTGAGACGGAGAAACGTAAGGCTCGCGTGGGTCTAATTTAGCACTTCATTTTATATTAATAAATCATATAAATTACTAGATAGCCGGATAAGCAGGCTTACGTAAATACATCATAAAAGTTCTTAGTTGTTTTGAGATCGATTTGGGAAGGCCATTGCGTTGGTTTATATGCCTTTTGCATTTCAATGAACTACCTTTTGTTGAAAAGGTACCTCCTCGATAATTCAAAAACTAGCGGACCAAGAACAGCCAGCGGTGCAATAGCTAAGCACATTGCATGTTGTGAAAAAATGGTATGCAATTTAAAAATTTTTTTTTTTTTTTCAGAAACCACCTCGAAATCGAAGGTTCAGTTACCCTAAACTTCCTTTTTGGGTAGGTATTATTCTAGAGCTATTCTGATGTATGAACAAATTGTTTAATATATATAGTAATAACTTTTCAAAATTGCAATTTTTCGCAAAAGGACCCATAGTCTTTAGTTGTTTTTATAGATAAATAATCCTGGGGTACCCTAGAATCCTATAAATAAAGAAAGTCTTTGGTAACATATCATTCCATTTATACTTTGCAAAATACATCACATCACATTTTTGGGGATATCTCCGAAACAAGCTGAGATATTGAAATTTATCACATTGATTATGAAATCACTCTTAAGCACCTTTCGTGTCATACCCATATTGTACTTACACATTTTTGGTCACCCCTGCCCCACTTATTGGTCGATAACTCAGAAACTGGTCGAGTTATTGAAATAAGGGATACCTTAAATTTTAAATTGAACGTCTACTAATAAATGACGAAAGATTCATTTAATTACATTCAGCAGTTTTTGAGTGATGCGATTACAAACATTTAAACAGACAGACAGACTGACAAAAATTCTAAAAACGGTTGATTTGGATTCTATTGGCTTAATAATGATTGACCGTATCAATTTTTTTGGAATATCTGCAATGTACAGACATCGACCTGTTAAAGTTTCAGATATATCCTTGAAACAATTAAAAAGGGGTTTTTGCCCCCTATTTCCAGATGGTGACCATTTTTTTGAAATTCTCGCTGTGTAGTTTTTGTGTGCTTGACTAGAACTACAACTTAAGGTATGTCCCGTAAAAAGTTAATGCTCGCGTCACGCAGTGTGATAGGTCGCATACAAAAATTTTCATTACCTAGCTATGAAACTTCAACGCGATTTCCGGTGGGTCAAAGTCGGTTTTGGCCTAAAGTTTCTTCAGCAGAGTTGCTTATAATGACCCCTAGAATAGTTTCCGCTATGGCGATTTTTCACTTTTTAAATCAACCCACTCTAGTGTCTGTGTGTCTGTGTGTCTGTGTGTCCTTTATGGGCGTCCAAAGTACTCAACCGATTTTTATGAAATTTTCACAGTATATTCTTGAGATCATGGGTTAAAGCATAGGCTATATTAATTTTTGGAAAAGTGGGCGGTGCCACGCCCCCAGCTATATAAAACTACAATTCTTCATAACTCTGAACATATTTGGTCTAAATTAATGATTTTTGGATATGTGTATCCTTTGGTCAAGATTTATGTAATTTTGGAAAAGTGGGCGGTGCCACGCCCACATTTTTTGTGTTTTGTTTGTACTTCAATAATGTCCAAAGTTTATGGTCGATCTCTTTTAAACTTTCAAGATTGGTTCAGAAGATAGTTGTGTACGATTTAGGCTATATCAATTTTTGGAAAAGTAGGCGGTGCCACGCCCCCAGGCTATATGAAATTTAAATTCTTCATAGCTCTGAACATATTTGGTCTAAATTAATGATTTCTGGATATATGTGTCCTTTAGTCAAGATTTATGTAATTTTGGAAAAGT
Source organism: Sphenella marginata (assembly GCA_951509765.1). Taxonomy (NCBI): domain Eukaryota; kingdom Metazoa; phylum Arthropoda; class Insecta; order Diptera; family Tephritidae; genus Sphenella; species Sphenella marginata. The sequence goes on from OX608078.1 coordinate 3,501,487, forward strand.
GGGCGGTGCCACGCCCACATTTTTTGTGTTTTGTTTGTACTTCAATAATGTCCAAAGTTTATGGTCGATCTCTTTTAAACTTTCAAGATTGGTTAAGAAAATTGTTGTGTACGATTTAGGCTATATCAATTTTTGGAAAAGTAGGCGGTGCCACGCCCCAAGGCTATATAAAATTTAAATTCTTCATAGCTCTGAACATATTTGGTCTAAATTAATGATTTCTGGATATGTGTGTCCTTTAGTCAAGATTTATGTAATTTTGGAAAAGTGGGCGGTGCCACGCCCACATTTTTTGTGTTTTGTTTGTACTTCAATAATGTCCAAAGTTTATGGTCGATCTCTTTTAAACTTTCAAGATTGGTTAAGAAAATTGTTGTGTACGATTTAGGCTATATCAATTTTTGGAAAAGTAGACGGTGCCACGCCCCAAGGCTATATAAAATTTAAATTCTTCATAGCTCTGAACATATTTGGTCTAAATTAATGATTTCTGGATATGTGTGTCCTTTGGTCAAGATTTATGTAATTTTGGAAAAATCGGCGGTGCCACGCCCACATTTTTTGTGTTTAGTTTGTACTTCAATAATGTCCAAAGTTTATGGTCGATCTCTTTTAAACTTTCAAGATTGGTTAAGAAAATTTTTGTGTACGATTCAGGCTATATCAATTTTTGGAAAAGTAGCCAGTGAAACGCCCCCAGGCTATATAAAATTTAAATTCTTCATAGCTCTGAACATATTTGGTCTAAATTAATGATTTCTGGATATGCGTGTCCTTTGGTCAAGATTTATGTAAGTTTGGAAAAGTGGGCGGTGCCACGCCCCTTTTTTTGTGTTTTGTTTGTACTTCAATAATGTCCAAAGTTTATGGTCGATCTCTTTTAAACTTTCAAGATTGGTTAAGAAAATTGTTGTGTACGATTGAGGCTATATCAATTTTTGGAAAAGTAGGCGGTGCCACGCCCCCAGGCTATATAAAATTAAAATTCTTCATAACTCTGAACATATTAGGTCTAAATTAAAGATTTTTGGATATGTGTGTCCTTTAGTCAAGATGGATATAATTTGGGAAAAGTGGGCGGTCCCACGCCCACATTTTTTGTGTTTTGTTTGTACTTCAATAAGTTCAAAGTTTATGGTCGATCTTCTCTAAATTTCCAGATTGGTTCAGAAGATTGTTGTGCCACGCCCCCAGGCTATATAAAATTTAAATCATCATAACTTTGAATATTTTTGGGCTAAGCTAATGATTTTTGGATATGTGTGTCCCTTGGTCAAGAATTATATAACTTGGGAAATGTGGGCGGTGCCACGCCCACATTTTTTTTATTCAGTGCTTTGTTTGTAGGTACTTCAATAATGTCCAAAGTTTATGGTTGATCTGTTTTAAACTTTTCCAATACGTTAAAATCTTCGTTGGGTACGACATACATAGGCTACATTTGTAAATTCTTTGGAGAAGTGGGCAGTTCCAGGACCACAAGCTAAGTAATATTTCAATTCGTTATATCCCTGAATGTATCTATTTGCTTTAGTGACATTTTAACGTTCTTAAATCATAATCAAAGCACTTAATTTTTTTTGTTTGTTATTGCCGTTCATACATATCCAGAGTATTATAGGTAGATATAGGATATAATTAAATAAGTACTAAATATACATCTGCTCAGCAGCGCATAATGGTTTTTGTCATACCCATTGAGTTCAAAAGATTAGTTTTTTGAGTTGGACATCCAAAAAATTTATTTGTTTATACCAAAGACTTTAAAGCCAGAAACATTGTATATCCTAAAGCACTGCAATAAATGGAATGTTAAAAGTTAAAAAAAATATTTGAAAATGTATTTCTAGGGAAGTCACTGGTCAGGCAGAACAACGTCTGCCGGGTCTGCTAGTATTTAATAACAATTTGTGATTCAGATTAGAGACTGAGTTGTTGGTCATTGAATTTTTTTATTTATATTTTCTTTGTTTTCTTGAATTTCTTTTTATTTATTTTTTGTGCATGGTTTTTTTGAATTTCTTTTTATTTATTTATTATGAACTGTGATCTAGTTTATGTACCTAGATCAAAAATATATATTAATACGTATATGTACTATTAAATTTAGTTATTTTTAAGTTTTTGAGGAGATGAATATAAAATTGAAAACACTTTAATTTATACATTTTTATTTATTCACGATTACTTTTTAAAGAAATATATTTTAGATACAGTTTTATTAGGGTAAATGGCTTATTAGCTGCTGACGAATTCCTTTCCCTTGCCGATGAAGATTACCGGTAGTAGCATTTTCGGGAGAAATGTTTTTTTCGTTATCTTCGATTTCTTCGACTTCCACTTCATCATAAGGCCAATATTTTCTTACTATATTATGCAAAATGAAGCAGGCGTTTACTATTATTGCAGCGGTTTCTGGGCTGTAATGTAAAGTACTCCAAATCCTCTTTCAATGACGTTCCGTGCTTTGCAGTGGACTTTATTAAATGTTTGACAGGAACCTGATAAGAACATGAGGTTGTCATCACAAACAGCCCGAGCCAACTACTAGGAAGCTGGTTGTGGTCCATCAAAAAAGATCGATTTTTGTGTCTAGGTTCCATCCAGACACTACTGAAGATGATTTGAGGTACCATATTTCTTCAAAGGTTAAAGATCAAACCTTAACCGTTAGAAAATTTAATTTCGCTTACCAACGAAATATGTCCTCTTTTAAAATTGATGTATCCGGAAAAGATTTTAACTCTCTTTTGGACAGTTCTTTTTGGCCTCCCGGGGCTCTTGTGCGGGAGTTTGAGTTCAGACCGAATAGAAATGTTCAAAACGTAGCTAAAATCACTCATAATAATGTTGAGTCAAAAAACTAAGTACTAAGTCCGTGAATATCTTCTACCAAAATGTCAGAGGTTTAAATACCAAATTAAATGACCTGTATTTGAAATCTTTCCATTGTAACTATAACGTAATTGCTTTTACCGAAACTTGGCTAAAACCGCATGTTTTCAATTCCGAGTTTTTATGTAACGAATATCAAGTTTATAGACATGATCGCTTGAACAAAGTCGGGGGTGGTGTTCTACTTGCCGTTCATTCCTCTATTCCTTCAGAGGGGGTTAATGTACCTAACACGGATTCCATTGAGTTTAAATGCATCCGCATCCAGCTAGAGAACGTGTACATGTACTTATCTGTTTGCTACATCCCTCCAGCATCTGATCTTTCAATCTACATGCAGCATGTCTCTCTGCTCAAAACTGTTAACTTATTGACTAAAGCTTCGGACTCGATTATTGTTTTAGGTGATTTCAACCTACTGCATATATCGTGGAACATATCTGACTGAAACATTATTCCAAATCCATCCAAACTGGGCTTCAATGACTTTTTGGATGGAATTTCTGATCTCTGCCTTAGTCAAATAAATGTTACCGCTACCAAGTTTGGCAAAATCTTAGATTTAATTTATGTTGATGATAAAAATAAATTTTCTGTAAATCGTTGTGATCCGTTGGCTTTACCAGAAGACGTCTACCACCCTTCTATGGAAATATTTCACGAAACCATAAGTAATGGCCAATATACACAATGCTGCTCAAGTAGTAGCTTTGATTTTAACTTCTCAAAAGCCAACTATAAGAATTTAAATAGAGAACTGTCTAAATTAACTTGGCCTGAGCTTTGTGGCGATATCGATTCAAACGTTTTACATTTTAATCAAACTATTTACTACCTATTTGAGAAGTTTGTTCCTAAACGTAAGTTAAGCTATGATCACCCAAAGCAACTTTGGTTTACTAGAGAGCTTATGAGAATGAAAAATAGAAAAACGCGTTATTTCAAATTATTTAAGAAATCGGGGTTAAAAAAACATTACTTGTTGTATTTTGTTCTACGTAAGAGGTACATCGACTTGAATAAAAAGTGCTATAAAGCCTATATCTCTAAAACGAAAAGAGACATTATTCGCAATCCGAAGTCATTTTATGATTTCGTAAATTCTAAACGAAAAGTTGTGGGATTTCCCTCAGCCATGAAATATAAAGACATTTTATCTAGCAATAATCAAGATATCGCAAATTTCTTTGCGCAATTTTTCACTTCTAACTATTCTGCAGTCACTAATTCTGACTTTCTAAATTATCCCTATGAGCTACATGGGAACAATTTAATTATGTAATTGTCCAACTATATGCGCCAATGATGTTCTTATTTATCTGAAAACCTTGAAGGAATCTTTTAAATGCGGTCCTGATAGGATTCCTACATGCTTCTTGAAGAAGTGTGCTAACAATATTTACCAACCCCTTACCAATTTGTTCAATCTGTCACTAAAGTGTGGCGTTTTTCCAAAGGCATGGAAAGAGTCGTTTCTTATACCGCTTCATAAAAGCGGAAGCAAGGCTTCTATAGAGAACTATTGTGGCATAGCAAAGCTTTCTGTCATCCCAAAAGTGTTTGAAGCTATTGTTACCAATCAGCTTACGAATCCTATCTCTACCTTGATTTCTGACTGTCAACACGGGTTCTGTAAGGGAAAGTCCACCGTTACAAACTTACTTGAATTTACAAATCATGTCTCAAATGGCTTTAGAAAAAATCTGCACACCGATGACCCCCTTCAAACCGAACTTAGTATAGAACCTAGTAAAATAAATAGAAATATGTGAGAGCAGAAAGTACTGTGATAGTACCTTCAACTAGAAGCGCAAATAATAATGACGTGTAAGGTATACAAAAAAGCGGGCATGGTCCATGTTTTCACTGATTTACATAGTCCATTGTATGCCGCTTCAAAGAAATAACCCATAGCTAACCCTAGATCTGAGGTATGATCAATAACATCTATGCAACAAAAGTAAACGGTTGTCTTGCTAGCTGAACAGTCTGTATTCCTTATGGCCCCTTAGTTTGTATATTCAGGTTTACCTTGTTTTTATAGACAACTGCTCCTCGTTTGTAGTAGGAAAACTGATTTCTGAAGACTTTTCCTTTACAATCATGTTTGTAATATATTTAATGGCCCGTGAAGCAGATGGTTGGCAGAGTGCGGCTAAAAAGTTGTTAGCAACACATTTTTGGTATGACCCATTTGCCAGAAATGTAAGACAACAGAATAGACGTACTCCAAATGGCAGAGAAGTCCTTTGGTCATCAATTCTTCTATCAGCATTTTACACAAATCTTTGGGCAAACGAAAATGCTGTTTGAAGGTGCTATCTGGAAGGTTCATTGGGTCACTGCTATCCCGAAGGCTCTTTAAATTATGCCTCCGTTGCAAAATTTCTTCATCTTGATCTTCAATCAGCAGCAATAGCAATAAGCTCGACATATTTCTTTTTAATTTCAAATAACTCAATCAATAATCAATCAATAGATAGTGATTGCTTTTAAATAATTTTATTTTTCACTTTCCCAAACATACATATCACCTGTTTTCTATGGTTACTTCGTAGTTACCACCTATTTAGGTGGTTACGAAATTCAACGGCAACTTAAGTCGGTAGAATACCAAAAGGGTGTAAAAGTTGCCAGAAAGTTTGTTTGCCGGTAAAATGAATGTTGTTACCACAGTAGAACTTACCTGTTAGAGTAGATCTCACAACCATAAAGTAGCGTAGGTATCATGTACGCTTTCGATATAAGCAGTCGAATGTTTAACGGAGTGTAAAATTGTGTCAACCAGAGTGTGCGGAGCATCCCATACACTTTTCCTACCGTGCTAAAAATATGGTCTTTCCAAGTCAGTGTTTTGTTAAAAACTATACCTAAATTGTTGGCAGTGTCAACGTATTCTATAATAGTATTGTTCAAGGTTAAATTATCCAAGCCATCTGTTACGAACGACTTTCTATTAATAACTATACATTTCGACTTCTTAGGGTTAAGACATAAGCCGTTCATTGAGGCCCACTCACCAATATTATTTAAGTCATATTTTATGTTATCTATACACGAATTGATACGATCACTAGGGCAACACAAATACAATTGGACGTCATCAGCATAAATATGAACTTTATAATACTTAAGGACATCATTCGAGTCATTTACGTACAAAACAAATAACAGGGGACCAAGGATTGAGCCTTGTGGGTCACCTCGCAAAACACTTAGGAAATCAGACTTAATACTACCCACGCTTACTACCTGAGTTCGGTCGGCAAGGTAGGATCGGATGAGGGCTGACGCATGACTAGAGAAGTTAAACAGTTTTTAAGTTTCAGACAGAGCAGAGTATGGTCGACCGAGTCAAAGGCCTTAGAGTGGTCGAAAAGGGTTAAAAAAGCAGTATTATTCGGTTCAATTTGTTCTCGAATCTTCCATCACAGACAGAAGCGCCGTTGTACAGCTTCGGTTTGACCTGAACCCAGACTTTTTTTAATTTTTTCTTTTCTTTATTGTATCGGATATGTTACGGGTGGTTAGGTTCCTAGTAGGTATCCTCATGGAGAGAATATAGGATGGGTGACCCGCTTGGGTATGCTTGCAAGCCGGCTCCGCTCGCCGGATTCGGTGTGGGTGTTTGTAGATCACTTCAGATGTTCTTACCTGAACCGCCATGCCAATGAGAAAAACTCATACCCTTAACGCTGCTGCTGTCTACACCCTTGCTCATCCGTCCTTCATCATGTTGCGCCATCGCCATCGTCGCGGTTCGCCTCATACAATTGAGACCGGCCTTTCCGCCATCATCTGCCCACCCTACCATTGACAACCTTGGCCCGCTGTGGTTGTCCCATTTAAACACCCGTCCTTATGTCCGTCTGTCTAGCTGTGACTTGATCACCCCATCCCTCATAATCATCACACACTATAAAGGTTTAGCAATTCATATCTTTTAATGATTTGTTTCAATCGTCTGTAACAATGAGTAACCTTTTCTTAAATGTAAAAATAGCATAATTATGGAATGCGCAACTTAATTTCCAATGGGACTGCCCAACAATGGCTTATGAATATTTTTGTCCATACTTCATACCTCTTTCTTATCCTAACTAATCAATTTAATCTTCAGGAAGTGTAGTTCTTATTGAATCAAGCTCAAACGAATGTTGTGCTTATGGCGAAACTATGTGTGTAAAACTAAATTTATAATAAATGAACATACCTGTCAATGGATCAAGTTAAATATACAATCTACTGCGCTACTACGTACGGAGACATACGGCAAAAATAATATGTAAATAGACGTGTAATTAAAATGCGTGTGATAATTAAATATTGGTATCCAAGTGTTCGATGGGCTCCAATTCAACTAAATATGGTATTCAAAATTTAATGTTTTAGACTTTTGAAGGCTCACGATAATATGCGTGCCACAGGGTATATGTGCGATTGAAGTGAGAAATCAAAACAAATGAAATGATACATACGGTCATTAAGCGATATTAATGTTATATGTTATATGCTAACTGGCATAAGACGTCTACCACCCTTCTATGGAAATATTTCACGAAACCATAAGTAATGGCCAATATACACAATGCTGCTCAAGTAGTAGCTTTGATTTTAACTTCTCAAAAGCCAACTATAAGAATTTAAATAGAGAACTGTCTAAATTAACTTGGCCTGAGCTTTGTGGCGATATCGATTCAAACGTTTTACATTTTAATCAAACTATTTACTACCTATTTGAGAAGTTTGTTCCTAAACGTAAGTTAAGCTATGATCACCCAAAGCAACTTTGGTTTACTAGAGAGCTTATGAGAATGAAAAATAGAAAAACGCGTTCTTTCAAATTATTTAAGAAATCGGGGTTAAAAAAACATTACTTGTTGTATTTTGTTCTACGTAAGAGGTACATCGACTTGAATAAAAAGTGCTATAAAGCCTATATCTCTAAAACGAAAAGAGACATTATTCGCAATCCGAAGTCATTTTATGATTTCGTAAATTCTAAACGAAAAGTTGTGGGATTTCCCTCAGCCATGAAATATAAAGACATTTTATCTAGCAATAATCAAGATATCGCAAATTTCTTTGCGCAATTTTTCACTTCTAACTATTCTGCAGTCACTAATTCTGACTTTCTAAATTATCCCTATGAGCTACATGGGAACAATTTAATTATGTAATTGTCCAACTATATGCGCCAATGATGTTCTTATTTATCTGAAAACCTTGAAGGAATCTTTTAAATGCGGTCCTGATAGGATTCCTACATGCTTCTTGAAGAAGTGTGCTAACAATATTTACCAACCCCTTACCAATTTGTTCAATCTGTCACTAAAGTGTGGCGTTTTTCCAAAGGCATGGAAAGAGTCGTTTCTTATACCGCTTCATAAAAGCGGAAGCAAGGCTTCTATAGAGAACTATTGTGGCATAGCAAAGCTTTCTGTCATCCCAAAAGTGTTTGAAGCTATTGTTACCAATCAGCTTACGAATCCTATCTCTACCTTGATTTCTGACTGTCAACACGGGTTCTGTAAGGGAAAGTCCACCGTTACAAACTTACTTGAATTTACAAATCATGTCTCAAATGGCTTTAGAAAAAATCTGCACACCGATGACCCCCTTCAAACCGAACTTAGTATAGAACCTAGTAAAATAAATAGAAATATGTGAGAGCAGAAAGTACTGTGATAGTACCTTCAACTAGAAGCGCAAATAATAATGACGTGTAAGGTATACAAAAAAGCGGGCATGGTCCATGTTTTCACTGATTTACATAGTCCATTGTATGCCGCTTCAAAGAAATAACCCATAGCTAACCCTAGATCTGAGGTATGATCAATAACATCTATGCAACAAAAGTAAACGGTTGTCTTGCTAGCTGAACAGTCTGTATTCCTTATGGCCCCTTAGTTTGTATATTCAGGTTTACCTTGTTTTTATAGACAACTGCTCCTCGTTTGTAGTAGGAAAACTGATTTCTGAAGACTTTTCCTTTACAATCATGTTTGTAATATATTTAATGGCCCGTGAAGCAGATGGTTGGCAGAGTGCGGCTAAAAAGTTGTTAGCAACACATTTTTGGTATGACCCATTTGCCAGAAATGTAAGACAACAGAATAGACGTACTCCAAATGGCAGAGAAGTCCTTTGGTCATCAATTCTTCTATCAGCATTTTACACAAATCTTTGGGCAAACGAAAATGCTGTTTGAAGGTGCTATCTGGAAGGTTCATTGGGTCACTGCTATCCCGAAGGCTCTTTAAATTATGCCTCCGTTGCAAAATTTCTTCATCTTGATCTTCAATCAGCAGCAATAGCAATAAGCTCGACATATTTCTATTTAATTTCAAATAACTCAATCAATAATCAATCAATAGATAGTGATTGCTTTTAAATAATTTTATTTTTCACTTTCCCAAACATACATATCACCTGTTTTCTATGGTTACTTCGTAGTTACCACCTATTTAGGTGGTTACGAAATTCAACGGCAACTTAAGTCGGTAGAATACCAAAAGGGTGTAAAAGTTGCCAGAAAGTTTGTTTGCCGGTAAAATGAATGTTGTTACCACAGTAGAACTTACCTGTTAGAGTAGATCTCACAACCATAAAGTAGCGTAGGTATCATGTACGCTTTCGATATAAGCAGTCGAATGTTTAACGGAGTGTAAAATTGTGTCAACCAGAGTGTGCGGAGCATCCCATACACTTTTCCTACCGTGCTAAAAATATGGTCTTTCCAAGTCAGTGTTTTGTTAAAAACTATACCTAAATTGTTGGCAGTGTCAACGTATTCTATAATAGTATTGTTCAAGGTTAAATTATCCAAGCCATCTGTTACGAACGACTTTCTATTAATAACTATACATTTCGACTTCTTAGGGTTAAGACATAAGCCGTTCATTGAGGCCCACTCACCAATATTATTTAAGTCATATTTTATGTTATCTATACACGAATTGATACGATCACTAGGGCAACACAAATACAATTGGACGTCATCAGCATAAATATGAACTTTATAATACTTAAGGACATCATTCGAGTCATTTACGTACAAAACAAATAACAGGGGACCAAGGATTGAGCCTTGTGGGTCACCTCGCAAAACACTTAGGAAATCAGACTTAATACTACCCACGCTTACTACCTGAGTTCGGTCGGCAAGGTAGGATCGGATGAGGGCTGACGCATGACTAGAGAAGTTAAACAGTTTTTAAGTTTCAGACAGAGCAGAGTATGGTCGACCGAGTCAAAGGCCTTAGAGTGGTCGAAAAGGGTTAAAAAAGCAGTATTATTCGGTTCAATTTGTTCTCGAATCTTCCATCACAGACAGAAGCGCCGTTGTACAGCTTCGGTTTGACCTGAACCCAGACTTTTTTTAATTTTTTCTTTTCTTTATTGTATCGGATATGTTACGGGTGGTTAGGTTCCTAGTAGGTATCCTCATGGAGAGAATATAGGATGGGTGACCCGCTTGGGTATGCTTGCAAGCCGGCTCCGCTCGCCGGATTCGGTGTGGGTGTTTGTAGATCACTTCAGATGTTCTTACCTGAACCGCCATGCCAATGAGAAAAACTCATACCCTTAACGCTGCTGCTGTCTACACCCTTGCTCATCCGTCCTTCATCATGTTGCACCATCGCCATCGTCGCGGTTCGCCTCATACAATTGAGACCGGCCTTTCCGCCATCATCTGCCCACCCTACCATTGACAACCTTGGCCCGCTGTGGTTGTCCCATTTAAACACCCGTCCTTATGTCCGTCTGTCTAGCTGTGACTTGATCACCCCATCCCTCATAATCATCACACACTATAAAGGTTTAGCAATTCATATCTTTTAATGATTTGTTTCAATCGTCTGTAACAATGAGTAACCTTTTCTTAAATGTAAAAATAGCATAATTATGGAATGCGCAACTTAATTTCCAATGGGACTGCCCAACAATGGCTTATGAATATTTTTGTCCATACTTCATACCTCTTTCTTATCCTAACTAATCAATTTAATCTTCAGGAAGTGTAGTTCTTATTGAATCAAGCTCAAACGAATGTTGTGCTTATGGCGAAACTATGTGTGTAAAACTAAATTTATAATAAATGAACATACCTGTCAATGGATCAAGTTAAATATACAATCTACTGCGCTACTACGTACGGAGACATACGGCAAAAATAATATGTAAATAGACGTGTAATTAAAATGCGTGTGATAATTAAATATTGGTATCCAAGTGTTCGATGGGCTCCAATTCAACTAAATATGGTATTCAAAATTTAATGTTTTAGACTTTTGAAGGCTCACGATAATATGCGTGCCACAGGGTATATGTGCGATTGAAGTGAGAAATCAAAACAAATGAAATGATACATACGGTCATTAAGCGATATTAATGTTATATGTTATATGCTAACTGGCATACGCTTAGCAACTGCATGATTGCCGGTGGATACACAAGTATTTAAAGTCACTTTGAGTGAATTAGCAAATTCCCGATTGCTATACCTAATGCAATTGCTTCAAAATACATAAATTTGGTAAGTTGGCAAGAAAAGGAAAAATTATTGTGGAAGCAGGTGAGCGTAACAGTGGCAGCGACACTGACTTCATTCCTGCGTCGTGGCACACCGCGGCGATGCTCTGCCTACAGGAGAATATATATATACGTGCACAAGCGAGTGTCGAGCGCCGGCTGTTTCGTCACCAAGCTGCTTTGCTTATTTATTTACGCTGTTGGCCGTCGCTTGAGTGATAAGCACAACTTGAGAAATTTTACTCAACGCTCGCAAATGCTAAAACCTACCAGTCTATAACCCTAAGGCGCCCTTGGTGGATAAACTAGTCCCTGTCTGGTTTCAATTGTTCCAGTAGTTAAACAATTCGGATCTCACCACTCTGCTGATGCCTCACGCTTACAACCCGCTGAATGTTTGACTTAACGCTTCTATGGTATCAAATTAATGGTTTAATAATAGCATACATAAATGTGTTCATATAACTACGCCCAAGATTTTCCTATCTGATCACGCTCGCTAAATTCAATAATGTGGCCCACGCACTTCACGTGCTGGGTGTCTGCTTTGCATAAGTGTCTTCTCTGGCGCGTTGTACGCGTACCTCTGGTTTTTCTTGTATACACCCTCACGGTGCCATCACCCTATAGCTTCTTTTGGTTATGATGGGGACTAATGCAAATCAGCCGCGAGACCACTCGGTCAGCCGCATACACTGATACTCTCTGTCCGCGCTTATACGTGCACAGTTTGAACTGTGTCGCTTGGAGTGGGAACGCTAGCACCTGAAAGCTGTTCCTCTGTAAAATTTTGAGCGTAAATGCTTGTCACTCACCAGCATAGAAAAATGGTTTGCCTTGCAGCGGAATCTTGCCTGTGGAGATTTTATCTACCTGACGGTCTTTTTGCTTTCGCTGGCGTGCGCCACTGACTCACTCAATGAAATTTGTTTTGCTATGTGTTGTGCTGCTGGAACTTGGTTCTGCTCGCTCTCGCTGTCGATGCGCGCTGCCGATGCGTCCGTACAATGATGGAATTTCGTGTTGCTCGGCAAAAAGTAGGTTCCCCTCCACTGGATGCTCGGACACACTGGATTATACGTTATTTCAGGTCTGGGGAAGAATATTTATTTCAATTTGTTGCTATGTATGTCTTGCACCATGCAAATTTCCAGTACATACCTTTAGTGTGCTCCAAGAAGTGTGTTCTCCTTCGCTGCTTACGATCAAAAGACCGGATATACGAGAATTTTGTCTTAGCTGCGGTAGACATTTGATGTCTGAACTTGACAGCTTGCAGAAAGACTGCATTGCCGACTTCTGAGCGCATTCTTACATACAAAGCTAAGGGTATGTACACACTTTTCGCAACAGATATAGTGTTTATTTATGTAGAACAAAACATTTTCTAAATCCTCAATTTAATCATATATTAGCTCAAGAAATTTAGCTACCATATAAATTGAAGTCAGTTGAGATCACTGGTATTCTAACTGAAATGTTCCTGTAGGGAACTTAATGCCGTACGGATTTTTTCCGTTTTATCTATATATATATAAATGAATTGGCGTTCGTATGTCCCGTAATATCTTCGTATCGGCTCAGCCGATTTTAAATATTTTTTCTTTAATTTTTCCAATCTGTTTCAGGTCTCATGTACAACACAAATTTATTTTTTCTAATATCAATTAAACAATTTTTTAGCTAATACTCAGTAACGGCTTAACCGATTTTCACAATTTTTCCTTTTCTTTATTATATCGGATATAGTGTTATTTATATAGAACAAAACATTTTCTAAATCCTCAATTTAATCATATATTAGCTAAAGAAGTTTAGCTACCATATAAATTGTAGTCAGTTGAGATCACTGGTGTTCTAACTGAATTGTTCCTGTAGGGAACTTAATGCCGTACAGATTTTTTCCGTTTTATATTTAAATACAAAATTTACTTGACCAAATGGTCAATTTCTTTTCGCTACTTTGGCGAATGTTGAAAAAGTGAATACAACAACCAAAAGTGATTGTGAATATAGGTGAAGAAGTTGTAATCTTCTATATATATAAAAATTAATTGGCGTTCGTATCGGCTGAACCGATTTTAAATATTCTTTCTTTAATGGTTCCAATCTGTTTCAGGTCTCATTTACAACACAAATTTTTTTTTCTAATATCAATTTAACAATTTTTTAGCTAATACTCAGTAACGGCTTAACCGATTTCCAAAATTTTTCCTTTTCTTTATTATATCGGATATAGTGTTTATTTATATAGAACAAAACATTTTCTAAATCCTCAATTTAATCATATATTAGCTAAAGAAGTTTCGCTACCATATAAATTGTAGTCAGTTTAGATCACTGGTGTTCTAACTGAAATGTTCCTGTAGCGAGCTTAATGCCGTACAGATTTTTTCCGTTTTATATTTAAATGCAAATGGTGAATTCCTTTTCGCTACTTTGGCGAATGTTGAATAAGTGAATACAACAACCAAAAGTTTTGATTGTGAATATAGGTTGTTATTCCGTCCTTTTTCATAATCTATGTCATGGTGAAGAAGTTGCAATCTATGTATATATATAAAAATGAATTGGCGTTCGTATGTCCCGTAAGATCTCCGTATCGGCTCAAGCGATTTTAAATATTTTTTCTTTTCTTTATTCCTGTAGGGAACTTAATGCCCTACAGATTTTTTCCGTTTTATATTTAAATACAAATGGTGAATTCCTTTCCGCTACTTTGGCGAATGTTGAGAAAGTGAATACAACAACCAAAAGTGATTGTGAATAAAGGTGAATATAGGTTTTTGATTGTGAATATAGGTTGTTATTATGTCCTTTTTCATAATCTATATCATGGTGAAGATGTTGTAATCTATATATATAAAAATGAATTGGCGTTCTTATATACCGTAAGATCTCCGTATCGGCTCAACCGATTTTAAATATTTTTTCTTTAAAAATTTCAATTTAAAATTTTTTAGCTAATACTCAAAAACGGCTTAACCGATTTTCAAAATGTTTTCTTTTCTTTATTCTATCGGATATAGTGTTTATTTATATAGAACAAAACATTTTCTAAATCCTCAATTTAATCATATATTAGCTAAAGAAGTTTAGCTACCATATAAATTGAAGTCAGTTGAGATCACTGGCTTTCTAACTGAAATGTTCCTGTAGGGAACTTAATGCCTTAGGGATTTTTTCCGTTTAATCTATATATATAAAATTTACTTGACCAAATGGTCAATGCCTTTTCGCTACTTTGGCGAATGTTGAATAAGTGCATACAACAACCAAAAGTTTTGATTGTGAATATAGGTTGTTATTCCGTCCTTTTTCATAATCTACATCATGGTGAAGAAGTTTTAATCTATATGTATAAAAATGAATTGGCGTTCGTATATCCCGTAAGATCTCCGTATCGGCTCAACCGATTTTAAATATTTTTTCTTTAATGGTTCCAATCTGTTTCAGGTATAATTTACCACATAAATTTTTTTTTCTAATCTCAATTTAAAATTTTTTTAGCTAATACTCAATAACGGCTTAACCGATTTTCAAAATTTTTTCTTTCCTTTATTCTATCGGACATAGTGTTTATTTATATAGAACAAAACATTTTCTAAAACCTCAATTTAATCATATATTAGCTAAATAAGTTTAGCTACCATATAAATTGTAGGCAGTTGAGATCACTGGTGTTCTAACTGAAATGTTCCTGTAGGGAACTTAACGCCGTACAGATTTTTTCCGTTTTATCTCTACATATAATAGAATTGTAGCAGGTCGATGTCTGCACATGGCAGATATCAACAAAAAATTGATTGGGGGAAGCATTATTAAACGAGTAGAATCCAAATCAACCATTTTTTTTAATTTTTGTGTGTCTGTCTGTCTGTCTGTCCGTATGTTTGTGGCCGTATCACTCTGAAAGTACTGAATGGAAATGAATGAAACTTTTTTCGTTGGATTCCTAGATACTCAACTTAAAATTTATTATATTACATTTTTCGATATCTCAACTGGTTTTGGAGTTATCGCCCAATATGTGGCCCATGTATGTGTGTATGTTTGTGGTCGTATCACTAAAAGTACTGAATGGAATTGAATGAAACTTCTTGTTGGATTGTCAGACGCTCAACCTAAAGTTTAAGATATTAGTTTTTGCGATATCTCAACCGGTTTTGGAGTTATCGCCCAATATGTGGACCAGGTGCAAGGCCGTGCGCAGGAATTAGCCTTGGGGGGGGGGGGGGGGGGTTTGATTTAGATTTGCATTCGCATATATTTTTCACTAAGATAAACATATTTGCTGAAACAGATACCTAGACCCATCTAATAAGTAAAAATTAATGTGTGTCTGTGTGTCCTTTATAGGCGTCCAAAGTACTCAACCGATTTTTATGAAATTTTCACAGTATATTCTTGGGATCATGGGTTAAAGCATAGGCTATATTAATTTTTGGAAAAGTGGGCGGTGCCACTCCCCCAGGCTATATAAAACTACAATTCTTCATAACTCTGAACATATTTATTCTAAACTAGCAGACCCGGCAGACGTTGTTCTGCCTGACCAGTGACTTCCCTAGAAATACATTTTCAAATATTTTTTTTAACTTTTAACATTCCATTTATTGCAGTGCTTTAGGATATACAATGTTTCTGGCTTTAAAGTCTTTGGTATAAGCAAATAAATTTTTTGGATGTCCAACTCAAAAAACTAATCTTTTGAACTCAATGGGTATGACAAAAACCATTATGCGCTGCTGAGCAGATGTATATTTAGTACTTATTTAATTATATCCTATATCTACCTATAATACTCTGGATATGTATGAACGGCAATAACAAACAAAAAAAATTAAGTGCTTTGATTATGATTTCAGAACGTTAAAATGTCACTAAAGCAAATAGATACATTCAGGGATATAACGAATTGAAATATTACTTAGCTTGTGGTCCTGGAACTGCCCACTTCTCCAAAGAATTTACAAATGTAGCCTATGTATGTCGTACCCAACGAAGATTTTAACGTATTGGAAAAGTTTAAAACAGATCAACCATAAACTTTGGACATTATTGAAGTATCTACAAACAAAGCACTGAATAAAAAAAATGTGGGCGTGGCACCGCCCACATTTCCCAAGTTATATAATTCTTGACCAAGGGGCACACATATCCAAAAATCATTAGCTTAGCCCAAAAATATTCAAAGTTATGATGATTTAAATTTTATATAGCCTGGGGGCGTGGCACAACATTCTTCTGAACCAATCTGGAAATTTAGAGAAGATCGACCATAAACTTTGAACTTATTGAAGTACAAACAAAACACAAAAAATGTGGGCGTGGGACCGCCCACTTTTCCCAAATTATATCCATCTTGACTAAAGGACACACATATCCAAAAATCTTTAATTTAGACCTAATATGTTCAGAGTTATGAAGAATTTAAATTTTATATAGCCTGGGGGCGTGGCACAACATTCTTCTGAACCAATCTGGAAATTTAGAGAAGATCGACCATAAACTTTGGACATTATTGAAGTACAAACTAAACACAAAAAATGTGGGCGTGGCACCGCCGATTTTTCCAAAATTACATAAATCTTGACCAAAGGATACACATATCCAAAAATCATTAATTTAGACCAAATATGTTCAGAGCTATGAAGAATTTAAATTTTATATAGCGTGGGGGCGTTTCACTGGCTACTTTTCCAAAAATTGATATAGCCTGAATCGTACACAAAAATTTTCTTAACCAATCTTGAAAGTTTAAAAGAGATCGACCATAAACTTTGGACATTATTGAAGTACAAACTAAACACAAAAAATGTGGGCGTGGCACCGCCGATTTTTCCAAAATTACATAAATCTTGACCAAAGGATACACATATCCAAAAATCATTAATTTAGACCAAATATGTTCAGAGTTATGAAGAATTGTAGTTTTATATAGCCTGGGGGCGTAGCACCGCCCACTTTTCCAAAAATTAATATAGCCTATGCTTTAACCCATGATCTCAAGAATATACTGTGAAAATTTCATAAAAATCGGTTGAGTACTTTGGACGCCCATAAAGGACACACAGACACACAGACACACAGACACACATTCATTTTTATTTATAAGATTAATGATTTTTGGATATGTGTGTCGATTGGTCAAGATTTATGTAATTTTGGAAAAGTGGGCGGTGCCCCGCCCACGTTTTTTGTGTTTTGTTTGTACTTCAATAATGTCCAAAGTTTATGGTCGATCTCTTTCAAACTTTCCAGATTGGTTCAGAAGATTGTTGTGTACGATTTAGGCTATATCAATTTTTGGAAAAGTAGGCGGTGCCACTCCCCCAGGCTATATAAAACTACAATTCTTCATAACTCTGAACATATTTGGTCTAAATTAATGATTTTTGGATATGTGTGTCGATTGGTCAAGATTTATGTAATTCTGAAAAGTGGGCGGTGCCCCGCCCACGTTTTTTGTGTTTTGTTTGTACTTCAATAATGTCCAAAGTTTATGGTCGATCTCTTTTAAACATTCCAGATTGGTTCAGAAGATTGTTGTGTACGATTTAGGCTATATTAATATTTGGAAAAGTGGGCGGTGCCACGCCTACATTTTTTGTGTTTTGTTTTTACTTCAATAATGTCCAAAGTTTATGGTCGATCTCTTTCAAACTTTCCAGATTGGTTCAGAAGATTGTTGTGTACGATTTACGCTATATAAATTTTTGGAAAAGTAGGCGGTGCCACTCCCCCAGGCTATATAAAACTACAATTCTTCATAACTCTGAACATATTTGGTCTAAACTAATGATTTTTGGATATGTGTGTCCCTTGGTCAAGAATTATATAATTTGGGAAAAGTGGGCGGTGCGAAGCCCACATTTTTTGTATTCAGTACTTTGTTTCTACTTCAATAATGTCCAAAGTTTATGGTTGATCTGTTTTAAACTTTTCCAATACGTTAAAATCTTCGTTGGGTTCGACATACATAGGCTACATTTGTAAACTTTTTGGAAATGTGGGCAGTTCCAAGACCACAAGCTAAGTAATATTTCAATTCGTTATATCTATCCCTGAATGTATTTGCTTTAGTGAGATTTTTACGTTCTTAAATCTTAATCAAAGCATATAATTTTTCCTTTTTGTTATTGCCGTTTATACATATCCAGAGTATTATAGGATTTTCATAAAATCATAATAGTGGCGTTAAGTGGTAGATATAGGATATAATTAAATAAATACTAACTACACATCTGCTCAGCAGCGCATAATGGTTTTTGTCATACTCATTGAGTTCAAAAGATCCGTTTTTTGAGTTGGACATCCAAAAAATTTATTTGTTTATACCAAAGAAGTTAAATCCAGAAATATTGTATACCCTAAAGAACTGCAATAAATGAAATGTTAAAAATTAATTGAAAAATATTTGAAAATGTATTTCTAGGGAAGTCACTGGTCAGGCAGAACAACGTCTTCAAAGATTTTTGATTTCTGAAAAAATGACTGGGGATGACTTAGGGAATGCTATAGAGTTCATCTGATCCATTTTTAAAATTATTGTCTGTCTGTTTGAACTTAAGGATCTCGGAAACTAAGGAATGGATTTTGATGAGAGTTTCACTAATGGACTGCTTCAAGCTTAGAAAGGGACCTGCACTTTGTTTTATCAAAACCGAACGACAAACAAAAAAGAAATACTGATTTTTAGGGAGGTATGTACCTATGAAATTTTTTTTCTTACACAAATTTATATGAAAAAAAATTCACTTACTTTGTCAAAAAAAAAAACTAAGCGTGCCTCTAAAATTTTTGGTCACTTTTTTTCAATTTCAGCTAAATCAAAAATCAATTGCATAAGTACACTGCCGTCCTATGTGGGTATCAGCATATCTTTAATAAAACTCTAGATAAGCTGTGTCTGAATATTGGGAATTTCTTTGAAAATATGACTGGGGATGACTTGGGAAATGTTTAGGCACAACTAAAAAGTCAAATGAAAAGGAGATGAGAAAATGTCTAAGTTAGAGTATTAATAAACGGTTCAGTTGGCGTCCGTAGACATAAACGGGATAGAATGTGGAAAAAAAATATTGCTCTGAACCTTCTCTGCCTGTATATTGTCTTCTCAAGTGAGGGTATCAGAATTTTATGAACTACTTACATCCCGAGCAACGCCGGGTTTCCTACTAGTAAAAAATAAGGTTTATGAAGTTTTATTGACACAATTCGGAAAATATGAAATGTGCTATGTTTATTTTCTACAGACTATTGATAAACGTCCATGAAAATGGCGATCTTTATCTTCTGTTAGGTAAAATAAAATAAAAACCTCACAAAATGTTTGAAAACATTCAAATAGTTGAACATTGTCGCTCATCTGCTCTCCAAAGTTCATTTTCTCACAATTCTCTTTACGCCTACAACAAAAAGTGTCAGAAAACACCCGAAATCTTTCATATAATTGAGCCTTGCAGTTCATTCGCTCTACAATATTCATTTCTTCTCTCCGAAAAGGCTCCAATTACGGATTCTTTTTGGATGCTTTTTTTGGAGTGCTCCGACTTTGGAAAGCTGGGATTATTCGCACTTTTATGAAAACATTGCTATAATTAAGGTCGGTTTAACATTGCAACTCTTCGAGGTACGAAAAATAATTCTGTCAATACTCATGAAAAAAGTAGAAGTCAGCTAGTCACTTGACACAACCGTAGCATCATTTGGCCATGACATCAATTGTATTTGGACAAATTAGGGGCGTGCAATGAACAGATTAAATCATATTTTGATTAGTCATAATTCTGATTCATCAAAACCTAATTAATCAGGTCCTGAGTAGTACTGTTTACAGTACTTGTTAATTGAAACTGCTCACTGTTTTCATCAGTAAAATTTTTTAAAACATGCCCATACGCTACACAACTATGTAATTTCGGAAAGCTCAAAGTGCCGGACTTATGTATTGGCCAACCTTATTCTTTTCAACTTTCACCAATTTCTTCTTCCGTAAAATTATTTTAAATAATTTTGTCAAAAATTATGAGTCAAGATTCAATACAAGATTTATAAACTGTATTTTGAAAATTTTTGCAAAATCATTGCAACTTAGATTTCGGGGTTAAAATCCTTTTTCGCTACTTTGGCGAATGTTGTATAAGTGAATACAACAACCAAAAGTTTTGATTGTGAATATAGGTTGTTATTCCGTCCTTTTTCATAATCTACATCATGGTGAAGAAGTTGTAATCTATATCTATATATATAAAAATAAGTCCCCGTATATGTACGTCGCCGAACTACGCATAAACGCGTCTTGCGATTTTAACCAAACTTATACACTACGTGGGTCCATTTATGGTTTATATGAAGTTTCAAGACCCTATGCGACCCGTTTTCCGAGATATCCACCAAAATATGGACCAGGGGTGACCCTAGAAGGTGTTTACACAATATGGGTATCGAATAAAAGGTGTCGATGATGGTTTTAACAGGAAGTGGTTCAAAGTCCCATATGGGACCCTGTTTCCGAGATATCGACCAAAATGTGGACCAGGCGTGACTCTAAAGAGTGTTTACACAATATGGGTACCAAATGAAAGGTGTTGATGAGGGTTTTAACAGGAAGTGGTTCAAAGTCCCATATGGGACCCCGTTTCCGAGATATCGACCAAAATGTGGACCAGGCGTGACTCTAAAAAGTGTTTGCTCAATATGGGTACCAAATGAAAGGTGTTAATGAGGGTTTTAACAGGAAGTGGTTCAAATTCCCATATGGGACCCCGTTTCCGAGATATCGACCAAAATGTGGACCAGGCGTGACTCTAAAGAGTGTTTGCACAACATGGTATCAAATGAAAGGTGTTGTTGAGGGTTTTAATAGGAAGTGGTTCAAAGTCCAATATGGGACCCCATTTCCGAGATACCCACCAAAATGTGGACCAGGTGTGAGGGACCGTTCAAGTATTACGTAAGCAGATTTATTACAATTATTTACCCCCCATCCCCCTTGTCATCGAAAATAAGCAAAGCGGTTACCCCCTCCCGCCATGCTTACGTAAACATTTTACAATTAATGTGTTGTTTTTTTTATATTATAATTATAAATTTTAAAATAACAAAATAGATTTAGGATATACATGTATTAGATTAACTGATTCGATTAATGTTACGAGCATAACAAACTTATTTAAATTTTTGGTAAACATTTTGAATTCAATTTAACAGTCTTCAGTCCATGAAACCCGAGTCCATGATTCTAAGTTGTCGATGACATTTTATTGCTGCTCAATATTGTGCAATATCTACGTCATTCTTATCACACCATTCAACATCATGGTGCTCTAACTTTTGAAAAATGTACATTAGTTCATTAGCACGACGAGCAGCGACTCTTACAGGTCTAACTTTCCAGTCAATGTTCATGTTTACTTTTTTATGGATATTTTCAATGTGACGATTTAGTGAACGCGGTAATGCCCCCAACGTATACATTATTTGCGGGATTCCCCGAAAATGCGTTTCGTTTTCAAGCAAAAACAATGTGAGGATTGCCATTCGTGTAAAAAAGTAAATAACTACTGATGACGTAATCATCATCCAGACTCCCCCACCCCCATGTCATCGAAAATAAGCAAAACAAAGACCCGCCCGCCCCCCAATAGCGCTTACGTAATACTTGAACGGCCCCTGACTCTAAAAAGTGTTTGCGCAATATGGTACCAAATGAAAGGTGTTGATGAGGGTTTTAATAGTAAGTGGTTCAAAGTCCAATATGGGACCCCCTTTCCTAGATATTGACCAAGATGTGACACTAAAAAGTCTTTACACAATATGGGTACCAAATTAACGCTGTTGATGACAGTTTAAAAAGGAAGTGGTTCAAAGTCCCATATGGGACCCCATTTTCGAGATATTCACCAAAATGTGGACTAGGTGTGACTCTAAAAAGTGTTTGCACAATATGGTACGAAATGAAAGGTGTTGATGAGGGTTTTAATAGGAAGTGGTTCAAAGTCCAATATGGGACCACGTTTCCTAGATATCGACCAAAATGTGTGACCCTAGAAAGGGTTTGGACAATGTGGATACCAAAAGAAAGGTGTTGACTAAGGTTTCAACAGGGAGTGGTTTGGTACGCTGACGGATTGTAGCTTTTGTATCATAAACCTTGGTTAGTATTACCGCGAGGTAAGAAAGCTTTCACTACCCCTCTTCCTCTCAATCAAAATATTTTAACATTTGACAAATTTGTATTTCAAATTTGATTGGGGAAAAAACAATTAAATCAAATGAGCATATTTTCGCTTTTGAATAATTTTTAATTTAAAAAAAAGTTTATGTGCTGGTGTTATATTATATATTTGGCTATTGAATAATTTGTTATAGAAAAAAATAGTTTAATGCTGTGGATGTATTATTGGATAATTAAATTATTTTATATAACCGTTATTTTTTAAAGAAATACAATGAATTGAGTAAATTATTGGTGTTTATTTTCATAGTTTTCTTTTTAACAGAGGCTCACAATGATCTTAGGTTTATAATGATCCTAGGTATACAATAACAAAAAAAACAAAGGCAAAACTAGTATACATATATAAATGAATTGGCGTTCGTATATCCCGTAAGATCTCCTTATCGGCTCAACCGATTTTAAATATTTTTTCTTTAATGTTTTCAATCAGGTCTCATTTACCACATAAATGTTTTTTTTCTAATATCAATTTAAAACTTTTTTAGCAACATCTATTTTTCAAGAGCCTATGCGACCCATTTTTCGAGATATCGACCAAAAAGTGGACCAGGGGTGACCCTAGAAGGTGTTTATACGATATGGGTATCGAATAAAAGGTGTTGATGAGTGTTTAAAAAAGAGGTAATCTCCAGGACCCTGTGCTACCCCGTTTACGAGATATCGCCAAAAATGTGGACCAGGTGTGACCCCAGACGGGTTTTCTACAATATGGGTATCAAATAAGAGGCTTTGATGAATATTTAAAAAAGAGGTGATTTTCAATACCCTTTGCGACCTGTTTTCCGAGATATCGCCAAAAATTTATTTTTTATTTTTTCATGATACACCATATAAAAATACATACAATCCTAAATTTTCACCCTTCTAGCCATTTTAGTAATTTAATCACTTTCCATCACCGGACGATAACTGATCAATCGTTATTTAATTAGTTATCTCCGCCAGATGTCTACAGGTGTCACTTCTGACCCAGTAAACAGCACGGAGTAGGGATGAGAACGAAGCCGGTCTCCTGTTTCTCTCACACAATAAGACTTCTCTCACTCCCTACACAGCTGTCGGCCATGTTGTTTATGCATCAAGTGTAGTAGTAAGGCTGAAAATTATTATTTTGCTATCTCAGTGTAACTCTCATATTAACTATTAATCATTGCTATTCTATCAATAATAATAAAATTATCATCAATAATAATAAAATTATCAATTTTGAGTGTATTTTGAACGATTAATTAATCAAGTGATTTTCATAACCTAAAAAGTACTCAACACGTGGCACGAGCTTCCAATAACAACGGATTTTGTGTTGTAAGTACACTTTTTTTTATTTATATCGAAAATGTTGTTGAAGACGTTCATAAAAGATTCTGTGGAATTTAATCTATGTATATAAAAAGGATGTGTGTATGTGGGAAGTGGACCAGTGACCGAAATATTCCAAACTTTTTTATTTATAGGTACTACGATTTTCTTCAAATTTGGTACAAAGGTACCACTTTACTTTGGTAAAATATGGGGTAACTTTTTTCCGGGAAATGGACAATGGACCGGAATATTCCAAACTTTTTTATTAATTCTTCGATTTTCTTTAAATTTTTTATTAATTGTGCGATTTTTTTCAAATTTTGTACAAAGGTAGTCTTTTACTTTTGTTAAAATTTTGGGTAACTTTTTCCGGGAAGTGGACCAGGGACCGAAATATTCCAAACTTTTTTATTTATCTTGCCATTTTTTCCCTAAATTTGGGCAGAACAACGTCTGCCGGGTCATTTTAGTATGTATATAAAAATGAATTTGCGCTCGTATGTCCCGTAAGATCTCCGTATCGGCTCAACCGATTTTAAATATTTTTTCTTTAATGTTTCCAATATGTTTCTGTGATGATGCTTTAACGTAGCGTTTTCATCAAATCATGGCCGGTATTCTTAACTGACTAAACCTGTGTAAGTTAAATAGTTTTGTTCAGAAACTGTAAAAGTGCGGCTGAAATGCATAAGAGCTTTTGGTTGGTTCAATTAAGACATTTTGAAAGTAAATATTAAGATGCCTGGCATTACTAACACGTGGAGCAACTAATTGCTAAACATCTTTGCCCCGCTGAGCAACTTTACGACGATTTTTGAAGAGTTTAACCCTCACATCAAGCTT
Source organism: Sphenella marginata (assembly GCA_951509765.1). Lineage (NCBI taxonomy): Eukaryota > Metazoa > Arthropoda > Insecta > Diptera > Tephritidae > Sphenella > Sphenella marginata. The sequence continues at coordinate 3,526,307 of OX608078.1, forward strand.
AAAATTTATTCTTTTCAGGCTTGCTATGTCTGCGTCCTTTTTGTATAAGTGGAAAACAGGCAACTTGATTAGAACTGATACCAGCATTCTTAGAAACAAAAGATATGATGCTATCGGCAGTAACACTTGGTTTGAATGAAGATAAATGTATCCACTTCTTAGCACAAACAACATCAAGTTCTTTATTATCGCTGACACCAAATATTATCTGCCCTAGTTAATCATGGAATTGGACGATTCAGCAGTGTCATTGGAAATTTCGGTATCCGAAACTACAGCACTCTGAGACTTATTTTTTCGTCTTCTCCGTTGTACTTTCGTCCACTGTGCAGGAGATTTTGCGACATTATCGGCTGCAGACATCACAGAAGCAGGCGTCACAGCACAGGCCTGCACATTATTATTATTGTTGTTGCTTGATGCAATATGATTAATACCAGTAGTAGAAGAAGCCACAGCAGAAGAAGAAGCAGAGACATCGTAGGCAGCGGCAGAGGAAACAGAGAGAACTGCAGGAGAAACTGAGAGAACTGCAGCATCATGGGCTGCGCCGACAGTAGCAGATGGCAGAGAGCCGTTTGATGGCTTAGCAGCTACTGTACTTCTGTTAACAGCAGCTACACCGACAGAAGTAGAGCAATTGGCATATGTAGCACTTTTGTTAGAGAAGTAGATGTTATTATTTTACATTGCCTTCATTTCAATGCCAAGAGAACCAATAGCTGAGAATAAGTCATCAAAACGAAGCTTTTTGTTAAGTGAGCAAACCTCGGTTTTTAACTCATTTGACTGCTTGATCAATAGTTTACTCTCATCTCGCAGAGAGTTTACGATGTCAACTAAGCGCAAATTTTCACATTTAAGAGCTCTGATTTCACATAAAGCCAGATCCAAAACCCGCATTTGTTGGGATGAGTGTTGTGATGGCGATGAGAGAGCATCACAAAACTATTGTTGATCTCAGCAGTAGCATTGTAGATATTAGTCTCACTTAGATCGACAATAGGAGGCGGCGAGCCAAGAGAGTTTCGCCGTGCAGCAATACAACTACTACAAAAAAATGCTTGCCAGTCTCTCTTAGGCACTCAATATCAGCTGGAAGAATGTTGACTCACTCTAAGTGAAAAAGTTCATTGCACTTTTGCTTGGGATCTCTCAACCTTATTTGCACACACTCACGGCATTATAGACCAACTAATGTCCATTTAAAGAAGAAGAAGAATGTAATTATTAAATTCAAAGAGTCAATATCTCACATTCAAATGAGGAGTTGCGTGCAAAAAGGGCACTTCTATGAAAAGTATGTTTTGAGATATTCGTGTTTTAAACTTTTGAAGCATTGTAACTTTCTTGTTGTTGTAGTATATAGAAAAAGATATTGATATTATTGTTATCTAGTGTATTATCTTTTAACGTGGTAAGGTTACAAAAGCGACACTTCACATCGTTAGCCAAAAACGATGAAATAAATCGGTGATAAATGTGCCCTTTTTGCATATAACCAGGAAAGCGAAGGATACATCTAGTTTTAACTTCATAATACCTAAAAGCATTATGGAGCTGTACGGAAAATTAAATGGCGTCGAAATGATATTGAACTAATATGTCGTTCACGGCTACTTATTTCCATAAAAGACCAAGAATTGGGTCAGGGTCCAAAGAAATAAGCTTATCCCTAGCAATACCAAGAATTTAAAGCAAAAATACATACATATATAATAAGGCATTTTTTTTTGCTAAAGAACAAATTATTTTTATTTTATACAATTTTTTTAATAATCCAAATTACTATTACTATCTTCTGCATCAGATGATTTATAAGAATCAGTGTGTATTGCGCTAGTAAATAAATTATTCTTATACCAGTCCAGTTTATAAAAAAATAGTTGAAATAGTTTTGCTGAAGCAGAAATTGGTGAGAAATGCATGCATTTATAGCTATTTCCGGTAGTCTATAAGAAAAACACTGTACGAGCGTATGAACAACAAATCATAATTTTGAAAAAAAAATAACTAGTACTCATATATAGCTCAACATTTTTTGATGTTGCTAAGCCAGTTTAAAAGATATCAAATCCATAGGGGAGAGAAAACATAGATTATTCTTTCTAATTAGCCGTTTTACGCAAAAAGGGCACATGTCACCTTGTTCCTTTTTTGCACGCAACTCCTCAATTTAGTTAACAGAAAAAAAAAAAATATTTAGCAACCAAAAATTAGTTTGATTACACTTTATCGAAGCAAGAACTAGATAAGCAAGCATTGCTTAGAGAGCGGAGGAAAACCACATCCGATCACTTCGGCTTACTTTAACTTGTTCATCTCTTCAAACTTTTCGCTGCACCAAAACAAAGATACTGGCGGAATAGGCATAAAAAGCTCTGTTCCGAACTATTTAATCTAAAATGACTTTGCGTGTATGCCTATGATCTTGTAACTCGTATACCATTCAATTATATCTCTCTTCTGTAAACACTTGTATATTCTTGGTCGATGGGCGCAGATGTATTTTATGTAAAAAACAGCGGGTGGTTTTCTTGAAGAGTATACAGGATATGACTATACTATCTTATCTTAGGTGCGGTTGGACCCGCATGCATATCTTATATTAAGTATAGTTTAACCCGTATGAACGGCCGACTATGGTTAAAAACACCATGCAGGGTTGCTATAATGACTGACTTATGCAATGTTTACAACTCGGCCCTCCTGACATTCCGATCGACTCGACCGGTTAGCTTCCGGAGTTTCTACAATGTCACTGCTCTTGCCTTCAGTCAAGGGATCTGCCGGGGCATCCGGTGTTATCCACATACGCAACCGATTCGACTCAACCACCCCATTATATGGTATGTATTAGCGTGACCTGAAAGTTTTCAATGTCCTTCAAAACATACCTATCATGTGGTAACTTTTTGAAAACTTCATAGGGTATACTTAGCAAGAAATTTTTTTTTGGTGGTGTCTACATTTTTCATGACAACATAATCCCCCACCTCGAAAGTTTTTGCCGCTTTACTATCTTTTAGGAAATACTTGTAATTATATTCCTGTCCTGTAAATGTTCAGTAAGTTCATCGATGATTCTACCTCTCTGTTCTACCCCAAACAATAATTTACTTGGCGATTCACGGGTTGAGGCATGAACAGAGTTGTTTATGGCGTACTCTACGTGAATGAGTTTGCTCATCCAATCCGAGTGTAATATTGGCTCGGTGAGCTAAGCTAGCATTGCCTTTAAAGCTCGGTTCACCCTTTCCACCTGTCCGTTAGCCTGCGACGAAGCCAATGCAACCTGTATATGCTGCACATTATTGTTTTTAAGAAATGCTGAAAATTCGTTTGAAGTAAAAGACGTCCCTCGGTCACATACCTCGTTTGTTCCCGTTGTTTTTACCGCATACAATTTTTTGAACTTTCTTGAAAGTATCTACTAAAACATGTTTTGTTACCGTGCGAATTGAAAGAAGTGGACCGAAATGGTCTTTACGTATCGTATCGAAATGGACTGGAGACTTAGGGATGTTATACAAACTATGTTCGTTTGACCTATACATTTAACGCAATTTCGAACGTAATTTTTAACTTTTTGCTTGAGTTTCGAAAACCAATAATTATACTTTAGCTCATCCACTGTCTTATCGACACTCATATGACCAATTTTCTCGTGCAACAGTGTAATGATACTATTTTCCATTTCCCTAGGTACGTACAACTGGAGGTGTGATAACTTTGCGTCTGATTTGAAAACAAGTCCATCTTTAAGTTCATAATGCTGTACCGGACCACCCTCAAATTTTCCCCCCAAAGCTTTTATAGCAGCGTCCCTGTTTTGCTTGATTTGGATGTTTAAATCAGTGCTATTGATTTCCTCGGAGCTGAACAAGTGGCATTGACTCAAAGCATCCACATGACCCATCGAACTTCCTCTGATGCTTTAATTTAAAGTTAAAGTTTTCAAAATTTAACACCCATCTAGCTATACGTTGGTTTATTTTCTTTTTGTCTATTGCCTGAGCAAGAGCTCTGCAATCGGTAACTATGACGAAAGGAGTCCCCTTCAGTTCCGTCCTAAGCCTTTCCAGAGAATAAACAATGACTAGCGTTTCTAGCTCGAAGCTGCGTAGTTTTGATTGAGATTGTGAAGCTGTTTCAGAAAAATAAGATACAGGATGAAGTTTCCCATCATCCTGTTTTTGCATAAGCAGAGCTCCAAACCCTAGCTTGCTGGAATCTGTGTGCAGCTCGGTCTCTTTGTGAGGATTATATATTGCTATCACAGGAGCTGACATCGAAGAACTTTTCAGAGACTCGAAAGCTTTATCGCACTGCTCACAAAAATTAGATTTAGTATTCTTTTTAAGCATATTCGTTAGACGCTTTGCTATTGTGGAAAAAGATGGAACAAAATTTCGAAAATAGGAAAACAAATCCAAACACTGCTTAAGTTGTTTGTTGGGAAAATTCTCTATGTTTTCAATATGCTTATCGTTGGGCCGAATGCCCTTATCACTTTCATAATATTCTAAGAAGTTTACTTCGACGTATCCTAACTTACACTTTTCCATCTTTAACTCCAGGCCTCTTATATATAACCGTCTTAGCAGACAATTAAGAATTTTCACATGGGTTTCAAAATCACGAGTCGCTACAAGGATGTCATCCATAAAAATAACTATTTTCCCTAACTATAAAAGGGACATTCCATCGTGACTCCTGAAACATTTGACTCCAGAGCTGAGTCAACTTTGCCTTGAAAACTGACATCGGGACTTAAATTGATATGAAATATATTTATCGACATGGATAAATATCCAATTCAATTAATGCATTAAAAGAATTGGCCAAATAACTACAAGTACCTTTGTAACTATTAAGAAACTGAGTGTTACTCCCGGGACAACGAAAAATCCCTTTGTTTCATCTTTGTGAGCACGAATACGAATTTTAGTTCAACTATTCAACTTTCACCTACAATTTGTATATGGTCGAAAATACATAGGTACTGCATAGTACCATATTCCATTAAAATATTTTATATATTCCAATTCAATAAACTATTTTTATACCTAGTAGTGCTTCGCACACAAGGTATATTAACTTCATTCGCCTAACGGTAGTATGTAACGGCATAAGCGAATCGAGATAGATATTGACTTATATACATATATCAAAATGTTCAGGAGGAAAAGAGAAATTGATTGAGCCATGTCCGTCCGTCCGTCCGTCCGTCTGTGAACACGATAACTTGAGTAAATCTTGAGATATCTCAATGAAATTTGGTATGTAGGTTCCTTTTCACTTATCTCCGAGCGCTATTGAAAATAGGCAAAATCGGTTAAAAGCCACGCCCTCTTTCTATATATATAATATTTTCGAAAATACAAAAGGAGTGATTATTCAGTACATAATACACCTATAAGGATAATATTTGGTGTGCACTTTAGCGTTAAGGCAAGAAATACATTTTTGAAGAAATTTTTAAAAAGGGGCGTGGTACCGCCCACTTTTGATATAGTCAAGTTTGGAAATATTATTAATCATAAATCAAAAACCGCTCAAGATAGAAAAATAAATTTCAGCACACATATATATATTAATACAGGAAATATTTCGAAAAAAAATTAGGGAAATCGGGTTAGGTTCACGCCCAATTTTATACGAAAGATTTTGAAAAGGATCATAGATATATTGAATATGCTATAACTTTGCTTAAACTAGCTGTATATAATTTCTATTTCACCTCTGAAGTGTACGTGGGCAAGGAAAGTTGAAAGCACAAAATTTTTGGAAAATGGGCGTGGCCCCGCCCTTTTATGGGGGATTATTCCACAAAACTTTCCATGCCGTAACTCCGGTAAAAATTTACTTATTGAAACGATATTTAGAGAAAGTGTTCAACATATAAAGCTTACTCTTTGCTGTAAAAATAAACAAAATCGGTGAACGGACACGCCCACTATTCGAACACACAAATTTTGTGGATTTTGGTGAAGTAGGCGTGGCGCCGCCCACTTTTTAGCATAAAAGCTCTGCTATTTTCAAAAGCGATTGCTTGGAATTTCAAGAATGTATTTCAATGAAATTTTGTGAGATACTTCCCAATAGTATGTGGTATACTCCTGCCAAAAATTACGCAAATCGAATAACAAACAAGCAAGATTTACGGGCAAGTAGTTAACACCCTACTGCCTTTTTATACCTAGTAGTCCTTCGCACACAAGGTATATTAACTTCATTCGCCTAACGGTAGTATGTAACGGCATAAAGGAATCGAGATAGATATTGACTTATATATATCAAAATGTTCAGGAGGAAAAGAGAAATTGATTGAGCCATGTCCGTCCGTCCGTCCGTCCGTCCGTCCGTCTGTGAACACGATAACTTGAGTAAATCTTGAGATATCTCAATGAAATTTGGTATGTAGGTTCCTTTTCACTTATCTCCGAGCGCTATTGAAAATAGGCAAAATCGGTGAAAAGCCACGCCCTCTTTCTATATATATAATATTTTCGAAAATACAAAAGGAGTGATTATTCAGTACATAATACACCTATAAGGATAATATTTGGTGTGCACTTTAGCGTTAAGGCAACAAATACATTTTTGAAGAAATTTTAAAAAAAAGCGTGGTACCGCCCACTTTTGATATAGTCAAGTTTGGAAATATTATTAATCATAAATCAGAAACCGCTCAAGATAGAAAAATAAAATTCAGCACACATATATATATTAATACAGGCAATATTTCGAAAAAAAATTAGCGAAATCGGGTTAGGGTCACGCCCAATTTTATACGAAAGATTTTGAAAAGGATCATAGATATATTGAATATGCTATAACTTTGCTTAAACTAGCTGTATATAATTTCTATTTCACCTCTGAAGTGTTCGTGGGCAAAGAAAGTCGAAAGCACACAATTTTTGGAAAATGGGCGTGGCCCCGCCCTTTTATGGGGGATTATTCCACAAAACTTTCCATGCCATAACTCCGGTAAAAATTGACTTATTGAACCGATATTTAGAGAAAGTGTTCAACATATAAAGCTAACTCTTTGCTGTAAAAATAAACAAAATCGGTGAACGGACACGCCCACTATTTGAACACAGTTCTAAAAAATTTCTTCGTAAAATTAAAATCGCGATATTTCCATAATTGTATAAGTTATATAAATAAGATTTTACACACATAATAAGCTTTTTAAGCAAAACTAAACTGTATAAAAATTTTGTGGATTTTGGTGAAGTAGGCGTGGCTCAAAAACTTACAAATTTGTAAACAAAATAGACCGCAAATCCAACAACAAAAGAAATAAAATAAAGTGAAAATAATATTTATATTTACTTTAAAATTCTGATTAAATATTTATTAAAATCATGTCGAATTCAACATCTCTCGAAACAATTATTTAAAACTATATAATAACTAGTAAGGAAGTCTAAGTTCGGGTGTAACCGAACATTAAATACCTAGTAGTGATCTGTTTTGGTATCCTAATTTACTCAGGTCTATTTTAATACATACCTGAAAATTTGTTATAAAGGCAACTGATTGTTTTCGATAAAAACACTTCTGTTGTGAGTGGTAAATTAAATTATTACTAAATAACAAAATATAAATACCTTTCCTCATGTTCATGAAAGGTATGAAAATAAAAAAAATTTATAAAAACTAGTAAGGAAGTCGAAGTTCGGGTGTAACCGAACATTAAATACCTAGAAGTGATCTGTTTTGGTATCCCAATTTACTCAGGTCTATTTTAATAACGGAAAAGTTGTTATAAAGGCAACTGATTGTTTTCGATTAAAAACACTTCTGTTGTAAGTGGTAAATCCAATTATCACTAAATAACAAAATATAAATAGCTTTCCTCATGTTCATGAAAGGTATGAAAATAAAAAAAATTAATAAAAAAAAGGCAGTAGCGTGTTAACTACTTGCCCGTAAATCTTCCTTGTTTGTTATTCGATTTGCGTAATTTTTAGCAGGAGTATACTACATACTATAAGGAAGTATCTCACTAAATTTCATTGAAATACATTTTTGAAATTCCAAGCAATCGCTTTTGAAAATAGCAGAGCTTTTATGCTAAAAAGTGTTCGGCGCCACGCCTACTTCACCAAAATCCACAAAATTTTTTTACAGTTTAGTTTTGTTTAAAAAGGCTATTATGTGTGTAAAATCTTATTTATATAACTTATACAATTATGGAAATATCGCGATTTTAATTTTACGAAGAAATGTTTTAGAACTATGTTCAAAAAGTGGGCGTGTCCGTTCACCGATTTTGTTTATTTTTTCAGCAAAGAGTTAGCTTTATATGTTGAACACTTTCTCTAAATATCGTTTCAATAAGTCAATTTTTACCGGAGTTATGGCATGGAAAGTTTTGAAGAATAATCTCCCATAAAGGGGCGGGGCCACGCCCATTTTCCAAAAATTTTGTGCTTTCGACTTTCTTTGCCCACGAACACTTTAGAGGTGAAATAGAAATGATATACAGCTAGTTTAAGCAAAGTTATAGCATATTCAATATATCCATGATCCTTTTCGAAATCTTTCGTATAAAATTGGGCGTGGACCTAATCCGATTTCGCTAATTTTTTTTCGAAATATTGCCTGTATTAATATATATATGTGTGCTGAATTTTATTTTTCTATCTTGAGCGGTTTTTGATTTATGATTAATAATATTTCCAAACTTGACTATATCAAAAGTGGGCGGTACCACGCCCCTTTTTAAAAATTTCTTCAAAAATATATTTGTTGCCTTAACGCTAAAGTGCACACCAAATATTATCCTTATAGGTGTATTATGTACTGAATAATCACTCCTTTTGTATTTTCGAAAATATTATATATATAGAAAGAGGGCATGGCTTTTAGCCGATTTTGCCTATTTTCAATAGCGCTCGGAGATAAGTGAAAAGGAACCTACATACCAAATTTCATTGAGATATCTAAAGATTTACTCAAGTTATCGTGTTCACAGACGGACGGACGGACGGACGGACATGGCTCAATCAATTTCTCTTTTCCTCCCGAACATTTTGATATATATAAGTCAATATCTATCTCGATTCGTTTATGCCGTTACATACTACCGTTAGGCGAATGAAGTTAATATACCTTGTGTGCGAAGCACTACTAGGTATAAAAAGTAAAAACACACTTTGTAGCTTCTTCAATTTTATATTCACGAAATAGTTTGAAATCGCGTTAATTTTCCTAAAGACATCAACTATTTTGTTCCTAAAAATTTTTATTTGCAAAATAGTCGACATATAACCCAATATTTCAATATTTTTCTATTTATGACATCTATCTTGGAGTGAAAAAATCAAATTTTTTGAAAAAAAGCTAAAAAATTATTTCAATTTATCAATATATATTTTTTAAGCAATATATCATATTTAATATACAAAAAGTAAAAACACAGTTTTTAGCTTCTTCAATTTTATATTCACGAAATAGTTTGAAATCGCGTTAATTTTCCTAAAGACATCAACTATTTTGTTCCTAAAAATTTTTATTTGCAAAAGAGTCGACATATAACCCAATATTTCAATATTTTTCTGTTTGTGACATCTATCTTGGAGTGAAAAAGCCAAATTTTTTGAAAAAAAGCTAAAAAATTATTTCAATTTATCAATATATATTTTTTAAGAAATATATCATATTTAATATACAAAAAGTAAAAACACAGTTTGTAGCTTCTTCAATTTTATACTTACGAAATAATTAGAAATCGCGTTAATTTTCCTAAAGACATCAACTATTTTCTTCCTAAAAATTTGTAAAAGAGTCGACATAAATATAACCGGAATCCTTACATATTTAGGCTAATTGGGCCAGTTAAGATATGTGTTTTCAATATTTCCGAGTTGAATTTGACGAAAAAAACCAGAAAACCATCATATGTCTAAGGTGTAATATTCTCCCGCTATACGGACTTCAAAAAAACTACAACTAAAAGAAAAATAAGGTGTACATTTGCAGTTGCCAGGAGTATCACTCGATTGCTGAGAAGGGTGAATGTCCTGACATTCTCATCTAGTCATTGATACACTCGAGGCGGTGTAGGTGTAGTGCTGCTGCCCACTGCCGGGGGTACACCCGTAGTAGCCAAATTAGTTACAGGTTCGTTACCAGCCAACTTACTGGAGGTAGATGCCGTGGAATTGCGACACAGTAACGTGTGATGTCGTCCGTTGCATGTCCGACAATTGGTGGAACTGCATGCCTTGGTGGCATGACCGGGCCTTAAGCAGTTAAAGCACAGATTGGATCCCTTTAATTTTTGGAACCTCTCCTGAGCTGGTAAAGCCAATAGTTGTGGACAGCGCCCAATGCGGTGCGTGTTTAAATTGCAATATTCGCAGTTTCCGTGAGTGGTTGCAGCCAGATTCGATTTCACTAAACGTGTTGCACGTGGTGATTGTTCCACATGTGAATTTCGAGAATTATTGGCCTTCGAGCCAAAATTTGGTTGTTTCGTGGGCCACTGCAATACATCAGCTGTTAAACTATGCGCTCGTTTCTCTACAAACTTCAGTAACTCATCCAAACGAGGTATATCCTGAGTTGTACGGCTCATACCCCAAGCCTGCTGCGTGCGATTCGGCAGCTTCGAAACTACTATGGGAACCGCCAAGGCATCCCACTGATCTACTGGAACCTTCATGACCGTGAGTGCCCGGAGCGATTCACGAACAATATCGACCACAGATAACAATGCTGATGTAGATTCTGTTGGAATTGGTTCCAATCCAATGAACTGTGCGACGTGAATATCTGCCAATTGTCTCGGACTATCATACCGGTCCTTGACTGCCTGCCATACTTCTTCATATCCGCCACTGTACATGCCGCCAACCAATGCCACAGCATCCCCTTGTACTGCTTCTCGTAATTTGCCAAGCTTATATGCCTCTGGGAACTCTTGCGAGTGTACCAAAGTTTCAAATGCATCTTTGAACGCGAGCCAATTGCGTAGGGTGCCATCAAATTTTGGTACTGATAACCGCCCTAACTTTATATTCATTGGAGAACCAGCTGATACATGGCTGCCAGCAGCCGGCACGTGGTGAGAAGTATTTATGCTTGCCTGCATGCGATGAGCCTTAGCCATCGCTTTGTTGTAAATATTTTCAATTTGATCCCATAAAGCTAAATGGGCATCGAGCTCCTCCTTTTTTGCAGTAGAAATTAGTTCATCATGGGCAAGAATAAACCTTTCGAAATGAGATTGCAATGCTGTTTCGTCTTGCGCGATTTCAAATACATCGCCCGTATAGTCTTCGGCCAGTATACAATTGGCAATGCGATTAATTGCTGTAACCGCAGCCGTACGCTTATTTAATGAACCCATTTCATCCAAATCCACAAAAAAATGTTAAATTGCAATTTATTGATTATATGTGTCAAAAGAAAATATCATACGATCATACAACTGCTCAACTACAATGGTGGTTGTTGCCAATGCCACCTCTATCCAAAAAAATGTGATCACGCCACCTGAAGAGTTGTGTTGTTGTTGGGTTAAGTACTCCCGGGTTTCGGCACCAAAAATGTATGAGATTCTGTCCAAATCCCACACACGCAGAAACAAAAACGGGTATATTCACTCAATTTGTGATTAAACAACCTTTCTTTATTGATATAAACTTAGGATCAAACAATGAGGATGAAAAACTTATAAGCCGATAATAAATTGCAGGTTGCTCAAAATCAAAAGCACACAATAGAGATGTCGATATATTTATTTCGATACTTTACAAAAGTATGTAGGGTGACCAGGTTCAAGAAAAGTCTTAAACAATATCTATGATCCTTTTCAAAATCTTTCGTATAAAATTGGGCGTGAACCTAACCCGATTTCGCTAATTTTTTTCGAAATATTGCCTGTATTAATATATATATGTGTGCTGAATTTTATTTTTCTATCTTGAGCGGTTTTTGATTTATGATTAATAATATTTCCAAACTTGACTATATCAAAAGTGGGCGGTACCACGCCCCTTTTTAAAAATTTCTTCAAAAATATTTTTGGTGCCTTAACGCTAAAGGGCACACCAAATATTATCCTTATAGGTGTATTATGTACTGAATAATCACTCCTTTTGTATTTTCGAAAATATTATATATATAGAAAGAGGGCATGGCTTTTAACCGATTTTGCCTATTTTCAATAGCGCTCGGAGATAAGTGAAAAGGAACCTACACACCAAATTTCATTGAGATATCTAAAGATTTACTCAAGTTATCGTGTTCACAGACGGACGGACGGACGGACGGACATGGCTCAATCAATTTCTCTTTTCCTCCTGAACATTTTGATATATATAAGTCAATATCTATCTCGATTCGTTTATGCCGTTACATACTACCGTTAGGCGAATGAAGTTAATATACCTTGTGTGCGAAGCACTACTAGGTATAAAAAAGGCAGTAGGGTGTTAACTACTTGCCCGTAAATCTTGCTTGTTATACCTAGTAGTGCTTCGCACACAAGGTATATTAACTTCATTCGCTTAACGGTAGTATGTAACGGCATAAACGAATCGAGATAGATATTGACTTATATATATCAAAATGTTCAGGAGGAAAAGAGAAATTGATTGAGCCATGTCCGTCCGTCCGTCCGTCTGTCCGTCCGTCCGTCCGTCCGTCTGTCCGTCCGTCCGTCTGTGAACACGATAACTTGAGTAAATCTTGAGATATCTCAATGAAATTTGGTATGCAGGTTCCTTTTCACTTATCTCGGAGCGCTATTGAAAATAGGCAAAATCGGTTAAAAGCCACGCCCACTTTCTATATATATAATATTTTCGAAAATACAAAAAGAGTGATTATTCAGTACATAATACACCTATAAGGATAATATTTGGTGTGTGCTTTAGCGTTAAGGCAAGAAATACATTTTTGAAGAAATGTATAAAATGGGGCGTGGTACCGCCCACTTTTGATTAAGTCAAATTTGGAAATATTATTAATCATAAATCAAAAACCGCTCAAGATAGCAAAGTAAAATTCAGCACACATATTTATATTAATACAGGCAATATTTGGAAAAAAAATTATCGAAATCGGGTTAGGTCCACGACCAATTTTATACGAAGGATTTTGAAAAGGATCATAGATATATTGAATATGCTATAACTTTGCTTAAACTAGCTGTATATCATTTCTATTTCACCTCTAAAGTGTTCGTGGGCAAAGAAAGTCGAATGCACAAAATTTTTGGAAAATGGGCGTGGCCCCGCCCCTTTATGGGGGACTATTCCACAAAACTTTCCATGCCATAACTCCGGTAAAAATTGACTTATTGAAACGATATTTAGAGAAAGTGTTGAACATATAAATCTAACTCTTTGCTGTTAAAATGAACAAAATTGGTGAACGGACACGCCCACTTTTTCAACACAGTTCTAAAAAATTTCTTCGTAAAATTAAAATCGCGATATTTCCATAATTGTATAAGTTATATAAATAAGATTTCACACACGTAATAAGCTTTTTAAGCAAAACTAAACTGTATAAAAATTTTGTGGTTTTTGGTGAAGTAGGCGTGGCGCCGCCCACTTTTTAGCATAAAAGCTCTGCTATTTTCAAAAGCGATTGCTTGGAGTTTCAAAAAGGTATTTCAATGAAAGTTAGTGAGATGCTTCCCAATAGTATGTAGTATACTCCGCCAAAAATTACGCAAATCGGATAGCAAACACGCAAAATATACGGACAAGTAGTTAACACCATACTGCCTTTTTTTTATTTTCATACCTTTCATGAACATGGGGAATGCTATTTATATTTTGTTATTTAGTGATAATTTAATTTACCACTTACAATAGAAATGTTTTTATCGAAAACAATCAGTTGCCTTTATAACAAATTTTCAGGTATGTATTAAAATAGACCTGAGTAAATTAGTATACCAAAACAGATCACTACTAGGTATTTAATGTTCGGTTACACCCGAACTTAGACTTCCTTACTAGTTTGTTATTAGATTTGCGTAATTTTTGGCAGGAGTATACTACATACTATTGGGAAGTATCTCACAAAATTTCATTGAAATACATTCTTGAAATTTTTATGCTAAAAAGTGGGCGGCGCCACGCCTACATCACCAAAATCCACAAAATTTGCATACAGTTTAGTTTTGCTTAAAAAGCTTATTATGTGTGTAAAACCTTATTTATATAACTTATACAATTATGGAAATATCGCGATTTTAATTTTACGAAGAAATTTTTTAGAACTGTGTTCAAATAGTGGGCGTGTCCGTTCACCGATTTTGTTTATTTTAACAGCACAGAGTTAGCTTTATATGTTGAACACTTTCTCTAAATATCGTTTCAAAAAGTAAATTTTTACCGGAGTTATGGTATGGAAAGTTTTGTGGAATAATCCCCCATAAAAGGGCGGGGCCACGCCCGTTTTCCAAAAATGTTGTGCTTTCGACTTTCTTTGCCCACGAACACTTCAGAGGTGAAATAGAAATTATATACAGCTAGTTTAAGCAAAGTTATAGCATATTCAATATATCTATGATCCTTTTCAAAATCTTTCGTATGAAATTGGGCGTGAACCTAACCCGATTTCGCTAATTTTTTTTCGAAATATTGCCTGTATTAATATATATATGTGTGCTGAATTTTATTTTTCTATCTTGAGCGGTTTTTGATTTATGATTAATAATATTTCCAAACTTGACTATATCAAAAGTGGGCGGTACCACGCCCCTTTTTAAAAATTTCTTCAAAAATATATTTGTTGCCTTAACGCTAAAGGGCACACCAAATATTATCCTTATAGGTGTATTATGTACTGAATAATCACTCCTTTTGTATTTTCGAAAATATTATATATATAGAAAGAGGGCATGGCTTTTAACCGATTTTGCCTATTTTCAATAGCGCTCGGAGATAAGTGAAAAGGAACCTACACACCAAATTTCATTGAGATATCTAAAGATTTACTCAAGTTATCGTGTTCACAGACGGACGGACGGACGGACGGACATGGCTCAATCAATTTCTCTTTTCCTCCTGAACATTTTGATATATATAAGTCAATATCTATCTCGATTCGTTTATGCCGTTACATACTACCGTTAGGCGAATGAAGTTAATATACCTTGTGTGCGAAGCACTACTAGGTATAAAAAAGGCAGTAGGGTGTTAACTACTTGCCCGTAAATCTTGCTTGTTTGTTATTAGATTTGCGTAATTTTTGGCAGGAGTATACTACATACTATTGGGAAGTATCTCACAAAATTTCATTGAAATACATTCTTGAAATTTTTATGCTAAAAAGTGGGCGGCGCCACGCCTACATCACCAAAATCCACAAAATTTGCATACAGTTTAGTTTTGCTTAAAAAGCTTATTATGTGTGTAAAACCTTATTTATATAACTTATACAATTATGGAAATATCGCGATTTTAATTTTACGAAGAAATTTTTTAGAACTGTGTTCAAATAGTGGGCGTGTCCGTTCACCGATTTTGTTTATTTTAACAGCACAGAGTTAGCTTTATATGTTGAACACTTTCCCTAAATATCGTTTCAAAAAGTAAATTTTTACCGGAGTTATGGTATGGAAAGTTTTGTGGAATAATCCCCCATTAAAGGGCGGGGCCACGCCCGTTTTCCAAAAATGTTGTGCTTTCGACTTTCTTTGCCCACGAACACTTCAGAGGTGAAATAGAAATTATATACAGCTAGTTTAAGCAAAGTTATAGCATATTCAATATATCTATGATCCTTTTCAAAATCTTTCGTATGAAATTGGGCGTGAACCTAACCCGATTTCGCTAATTTTTTTTCGAAATATTGCCTGTATTAATATATATATGTGTGCTGAATTTTATTTTTCTATCTTGAGCGGTTTTTGATTTATGATTAATAATATTTCCAAACTTGACTATATCAAAAGTGGGCGGTACCACGCCCCTTTTTAAAAATTTCTTCAAAGATGTATTTGTTGCCTTAACGCTAAAGTGCACACCAAATATTATCCTTATAGGTGTATTATGTACTGAAAGTTAAGGACTGAAGGTCCTGGTATACTAAAAAAATTAAAGGGCCAACTTGCCCTGGAAATGAAACACAAGAGATTAGAGTTTAACAAGTTTAATTAATTCTTTCACCAAGACTTAAAGTATGATTACTAATAAGGTTAGTAGTCCACACGCAACTGCCCCTAAATTCTGCGCTGCTCCCATTTATAATGTTTAGCGCTGCTGTCTTCAAGCGCCGGCTTAGAATCCCGCTTCCCATGGTTAGCATGCACCGATGTCATGTGCAGGTATTTCACAATCGTGTGAAACATATTTTGCTGACGCTATGTTTGGCTGGGTGCCTATTGCATGAGCCCACAGGTAAATACGGTGGGAAGCGACTGGCCTTGAGTTAGGGTGTTAGGTTGTAGCTAACTGCAATTATGCTGACATGGCGGCACGTGTATTGGTATAGTGTGGGAATGCAACATGTTGGGTGCCACAGTGTGTTAACTCCTCCCCCTTTAAATATCTGCGTCCCGCAGATTAGCTGGCAAGGAACGGTTCCTGGTCCTTTGACTGAGCCGATTCGCAATGTTTATTTCGGGTAAGTGAATCTTTCCTGTGATCTTCTTCCAAATACACCAAATGAGTAGCAAAAGTAAAAGCAATCCTGATCCTTCTGATAGCGCGAACCAATTTGTCTTATCCTTGAGGTATTTCAATATTTTCAAATTGTCTATCGTCATTCCATGTACCAAATCCAAATTTAGTGCAACCGTGCGGTTCGTCACATTGGCCAAAATAGGTGGAAGTACCTGTACTCCTGACGCGGTGATGCCGGAGTATGTTTTGTTGTTGATTATAATGGTCTCGTTGTCCATCTGGAGAATATAAGAGCCGTTAAGGTAAGCAGTGGTCTTACCCGATTACCCTGTCGATTTCGCTAACAAGTTGGTTGACTTCTTCCTTGCTCAAGAGATTGCTGTTTACAATGCCAGCCTTAGCCATTTGGCATGCGCGTACCAATTCATTGACGTCCTCCCCCAGGATGGTGATTCTATTTTGGAAGTCCCGCTTAAGTCTTTCGATGTTTCTTTGACCAACAACGTCGTTCGTAACCGTCACAATGCTATTTAGCTTCTGCAATAGTTCATTAGTTTTCTCGAAAATTGCATTATTTACCTTATATTGTTGTTGGTTGTTTTCATTGAGGGAGTTTTCGTTGTTAAGGACCTTATCCCAAATCTGTGTCGTCAGGCGAGCCAGCTATCCACTTCCAGGCGGAGCCTATCCAATCAATGGATCGTTTTGACCTCTCAGGTTGATGCCCTCTTAGCTCCTTTAAGTGTGTGCGGACTTTGTTTAATTGGAACAATAGGATTTCCGTTGTTGTCGTTGTTTCGTTGAGAATTGTTAATGTATTTTCTAGTTGATTTGCTGCCATGTCATAACGCTCCAGGTCTATAACGTGAATTAGTTTAAAGTGTCCATCGATGATCCAACCGTACCCATCTCGTATGGTGGCTATTGGTGAATCTTTTTTAAATATGTCGTAGGGGTGCGCGGTTGCACAGAGGCAGATGCTATGAATTACAGTAGTATTATTAAATTGTGTGCTTATCCAAAAAAAAATTTATTTTATTATTACTATCTATTCTTATGGTGCTAGTCAATTTTAAATTAACTTATTTTCATTGTCTTAATGGTTATTCTATAAAGTTCATGATTTATTGAAATTTTATCGTCTTAATGTCTATTCTATAAAGTTCATGATTCATTAACATTTTATTTTCTTAATGTTCACTCTTAAGAATATGCTAACTTATTGGTTATTCTTTATTCTAAATGCCTATATTACTTTTGAGTTGCGTGCGGAATGTAAGTTAGTAAAAGCCGGTGGGTTTGTTAAGTTAAAAATGTTAGTTGAAAATGTTAAGCTCAAAATGTTTTAGTTTCTAATAGGTTTGGGAACCCAGTAGTGAAGTGGTTAAGTTATATTAGTTGCATGCCATTAGTTCGATGCGTATTAGCTAAACTAAAAATTAGCAGAGTTGTTAGTTCACTAATAGTTTCATGCAAAATTTCGTTTTTGAGAGTAACCCTTCCCCTCTTTGTTTTTTGTTTTTTTTTTGGCGGTTTTTGCGCATCTTTTGTGTTGCGTTTTTGCAACTTATATTTGGCTTTTGGCGCTTTTTGCGCATCTTTTGTGTTGCGTTTTTGCAACTTATATTTGGCTTTTGGCGCTTTTGCGCACACTTGCATTTTGCCTATATTGTTTTTGCGTTTTTACGCATATTTGTGGCAATTTTCATTTTATTTACTGCATTTTTCTGCAGTTGTATGTGTTTTGTATTTTTGCATTGGAATATAGGTATTGACTTGACTCTCGAAGGTCCGCGTTGATCCCTTTTAGTCGTAAACGTTTATAATTGCAAACGACCTACTCATGGCACGGATGGCTTCACGCAAGTAAGCAGAAGATCATGTTGGAGGAATTGAACCCCTTCGAATCAGTCATCCCACACCAGTGAGAAAAGTGGAATTGAACCACTATAACTTCAACGACTACAAGTGCGGAAACACTTGCATTCCGGACCCCCGGATTCTAATGATCCTAAGCGTATGACTAACCTTTTGACCAATGTTATCTACACATTTTTTACATCAGTTTTGTGGAACTTTTTCCCACTTTGAGTAACAACTGTTACATTTCTATCTTCAGCGACGGCCTCTTTTTTGGAAAGAGCCTTTTGCTTACTTTTTATTTGTTTGTTGGCGACGAATAACTCATCGCCGCTATTAAAATTGCGTGGTGGCGAGCGTTTGGAATTGATCCTCGCATTTCTAGTTTCCTGCTCATGTAACAACAGTACCTTAATGTTCTCATGAGTTCTATCCCTAAAATCCCTCAATCCTTGATAGTTAACCCTAGCTGTTCTGTTGAAGAATACATCTACCGGCCTCCTTTTTGTTGTGGAATGGACGGTATTGTTGTACCTGTCAACAACTATCGCTATCTTTTCTTAAGGGGTCATCCTAGGGAAGTCTTTAGAAATACACCGATAAATTTATATTAGGGTTGAGTGCAACCTCTCTACTTGACCATTGGCTTCACTCCGTTGAGTGGGTGTTTGATAGATTTCAATCCCGAGGGATCTAATGTAGTTGAGAACAAGTGGGGTGAGGAATCCCCTCTTCCAACAATTCATTTACTTGACGGTCGACCTCCTCTCTCATACAAGAAGGATATGGATAGCTCTTGCTATAGATTGGCTCGGAAGTTGATGTTTTGATTTCTTCGCGTACGCAGGTATCTATCAATTCCTTACCATTTAAGGGTAAAGACAGATCACTAAATGTATCAACGAGTTTATTTACTTTATCTCCTGTTTCAAGAGGAAGATCCTTGGACAACGTATAATTAACTTGTGTGGACACACGAGCTTTTAAGGGGATATTGAATTTGTTCACCGTTAAGGTATTCGATTTTCTATCGACTATCACGCCTTAATCCCTAAGTGTGTCATCCCCTATGATTCCATCAAAGGATGTTAACCCCGGGAGCACAAAGAAAGTTATATCTGAGCTAACACCTATGTATATCTTTAAATAAATTTTTTCATTTACTGGTATATTTCCGCCAGCCGATTTCACAGAAAAGGGGTTGTCGACTGCGATGCCTCGTTTGGCGACCGCTTGTTTGATAAAGTTTTTGTTGGCACCTGTGTCAACAAGGAAATCTAGTTTGCGGCCGCCAGGAAGAACGTACTCTATGTATGGTACGTTAGATGGCCGTCGTCCAGAAAATTTTCTTCTTCAGCGGCCTCCACATAATTGGTCATATTTTCGTTATCAGCGGTTGTCTCTAGATTGAAGAGCTTTTATTGTTTGCGCGGAAGATTTTCGGAATTTGCACCCCGCTTGAATGGATTCGGGCGATTCATGTAATTTACCTTGCGTGAACGTACGATTGATCTACGTCCATTTTTTCGACAGCCGGTTGTGACGTTGAGGGCGCATCCCGTTTTGGAGCGAACTGGTGACTTCGTCTATCAGATTGGAACCTGCGTTCCTGGGGACGCCATGTTGGTTTCGGTGGAATTGGAGGTGCCTTGCTACCACCAAAGCCATGCATACGATCTGGAATTGAATTGGTTGGTATCACGACACGATTATTGGGTCGTGCCGTGTGCAATGTGAAATTGCGAAAGTTGGTATTTTGAATCTCAAGGCATGCTGAGTAAGCCTCTGGCAAAGTCTTGGGGCGTTGAATCAGGAGCATTTTGCTCAGTTCACCGTTCAACCCACGGATGAACACATCCAGGGCACGGTTCCAATAAGCGTCTATCAACACCTTAACCGTTTCTTCGGAGTATGACTCAGTTTTGAGCTTATTTATAATAAGCGAAAATTGGTGATTCACGGCAGCGTAAAATTCGTCCAGCCGTGAATCCTTTTGGGAAAGTTGGTGGAGTTGATACTCCAATGTACGAATATCGCGTGTATCAGCATAGTGGAGAGATAGACACTCCTTTATGGCACTCCAGTTGGAGTCGAAAATATTGTAAGAAATTAGGGCAGCATCGGCTGCACCTCGCACCTTTTGCCGTATGTGCTGAAGGATTGCACGGTATATCGGCTTATCCCTAACCACCTTGAAATCAGCCAGTATGCTTTCCACAGAATGTATCCAGGATACATACTGCACTGGGTTGCCGTCAAATGGTCGAAGCTCCTTAACAGAGTCTGGAAGACGCGAGATGTCCTTCAAGTCAGCCTCTGTCGCTGGGCTGCGTGGTACTATTTCTACTTCCTGTGTCGGAGTATTAGATGCCTCACCTGCTGTGAGTCGTGACCTAAGGCTGTCCAAGGAAGACACTCGCCTTTCTATATTCGTCATCTGCTCTAGTAAAGCGTTGACCGCTCCGGTCAGGTTTGTCACCGTAGATTGTAGTGAGTCCATGTTTGACCTAGTCAGCATCTGTAGGTAAAAAGAAAAAAATAGTTATGATACTCACAGGATCCACACGATCATTTGCTGTTCACTATCTTTGCCTTTCGGGGCTATTTGTCCACCACCAGCAACCTTGTTGCTTTTTATTTTTCCTTTAAGGTTTCACTTTTAGCAACCTTGTTGCTTTAAATTTTTCCTATCACTTCTTGCAACCTTGTTGCTTTTTATTTTTTCCTTTTACTTTTAGCAACCTTGTTGCTTATCTTATTTCTTTTTCACTTCTAGCAACCTTGTTGCTTTCCTTATATTTTTAATAATTTTTTCCACTTCTAGCAACCTTGTTGCTTTTTTATATTCTTAATAATTTTTTCCACCTTTAGCAACCTAGTTGCTTTTTAGAATTCTGCCCTTAAGGCTATTTTCACTTCACTCTTCTTAATACTTTTTCCCTTCACTACTGGTCCCTGCTCGGGCGCCAGTTAAGGACTGAAGGTCCTGGTATACTAAAAAAATTAAAGGGCCAACTTGCCCTGGAAATGAAACACAAGAGATTAGAGTTTAACAAGTTTAATTAATTCTTTCACCAAGACTTAAAGTATGATTACTAAGAAGGTTAGTAGTCCACACGCAACTGCCCCTAAATTCTGCGCTGCTCCCATTTATAATGTTTAGCGCTGCTGTCTTCAAGCGCAGAGTTTTGGTGCGCCGGCTTAGAATCCCGCTTCCCACGGTTAGCATGCACCGATGTCATGCGCAGGTGTTTCATAATCGTGTGAAACATATTTTGCTGACGCTATGTCTGGCTGGGTTCCTATTGCATGAGCCCACAAGTAAATACGGTGGGAAGCGACTGGCCTTGAGTTAGGGTGTTAGGTTGTAGCTAACTGCAATTATGCTGACATGGCGGCACGTGTATTGGTATAGTGTGGGAATGCAACATGTTGGGTGCGCAGTGTGTTAACTTGAATAATCACTCCTTTTGCATTTTCGAAAATATTATATATATAGAAAGAGGGCGTGGCTTTTAACCGATTTTGCCTATTTTCAATAGCGCTCGGAGATAAGTGAAAAGGAACCTACATACCAAATTTCATTGAGATATCTCAAGATTTACTCAAGTTATCGTGTTCACAGACGGACGGACGGACATGGCTAAATCAATTTCTCTTTTCCTCCTGAACATTTTGATATACATAAGTCAATATCTATCTCGATTCGTTTATGCCGTTACATACTACCGTTAGGCGAATGAAGTTAATATACCTTGTGTGCGAAGCACTACTAGGTATAAAAAGGCAGTAGGGTGTTAACTACTTGCCCGTAAATCTTGCTTGTTTGTTATTCGATTTGCGTAATTTTTGGCAGGAGTATACAACATACTATTGGAAAGTATCTCATTGAAATACATTCTTGAAATTCCAAGCAATCGCTTTTGAAAATAGCAGAGCTTTTATGCTACCAAATCCACAAAATTTTTATACAGTTTAGTTTTGCTTAAAAAGCTTATTATGTGTGTAAAATCTTATTTATATAACTTATACAATTATGGAAATATCGCGACTTTAATTTTACGAAGAAATTTTTTAGAACTGTGTTCAAATAGTGGGCGTGCCCGTTCACCGATTTTGTTTATTTTTACAGCAAAGAGTTAGCTTTATATGTTGAACACTTTCTCTAAATATCGTTTCAATAAGTCAATTTTTACCGGAGTTATGGCATGGAAAGTTTTGTGCTTTCGACTTTCTTTGCCCACGAACACTTCAGAGGTGAAATAGAAATTATATACAGCTAGTTTAAGCAAAGTTATAGCATATTCAATATATCTATGATCCTTTTCAAAATCTTTCGTATAAAATTGGGCGTGAACCTAACCCGATTTCGCTAATTTTTTTCGAAATATTGCCTGTATTAATATATATATGTGTGCTGAATTTTATTTTTCTATCTTGAGCGGTTTTTGATTTATGATTAATAATATTTCCAAACTTGACTATATCAAAAGTGGGCGGTACCACGCCCCTTTTTAAAAATTTCTTCAAAAATATATTTGTTGCCTTAACGCTAAAGTGCACACCAAATATTATCCTTATAGGTGTATTATGTACTGAATAATCACTCCTTTTGTATTTTCGAAAATATTATATATATAGAAAGAGGGCATGGCTTTTAGCCGATTTTGCCTATTTTCAATAGCGCTCGGAGATAAGTGAAAAGGAACCTACATACCAAATTTCATTGAGATATCTAAAGATTTACTCAAGTTATCGTGTTCACAGACGGACGGACGGACGGACGGACATGGCTCAATCAATTTCTCTTTTCCTCCCGAACATTTTGATATATATAAGTCAATATCTATCTCGATTCGTTTATGCCGTTACATACTACCGTTAGGCGAATGAAGTTAATATACCTTGTGTGCGAAGCACTACTAGGTATAAAAAGTAAAAACACACTTTGTAGCTTCTTCAATTTTATATTCACGAAATAGTTTGAAATCGCGTTAATTTTCCTAAAGACATCAACTATTTTGTTCCTAAAAATTTTTATTTGCAAAATAGTCGACATATAACCCAATATTTCAATATTTTTCTATTTATGACATCTATCTTGGAGTGAAAAAATCAAATTTTTTGAAAAAAAGCTAAAAAATTATTTCAATTTATCAATATATATTTTTTAAGCAATATACATATCATATTTAATATACAAAAAGTAAAAACACAGTTTTTAGCTTCTTCAATTTTATATTCACGAAATAGTTTGAAATCGCGTTAATTTTCCTAAAGACATCAACTATTTTGTTCCTAAAAATTTTTATTTGCAAAAGAGTCGACATATAACCCAATATTTCAATATTTTTCTGTTTGTGACATCTATCATGGAGTGAAAAAACCAAATTTTTTGAAAAAAAGCTAAAAAATTATTTCAATTTATCAATATATATTTTTTAAGAAATATATCATATTTAATATACAAAAAGTAAAAACACAGTTTGTAGCTTCTTCAATTTTATACTTACGAAATAATTAGAAATCGCGTTAATTTTCCTACAGACATCAACTATTTTCTTCCTAAAAATTTGTAAAAGAGTCGACATAAATATAACCGGAATCCTTACATATTTAGGCTAATTGGGCCAGTTAAGATATGTGTTTTCAATATTTCCGAGTTGAATTTGACGAAAAAAACCAGAAAACCATCATATGTCTAAGGTGTAATATTCTCCCGCTATACGGACTTCAAAAAATCTACAACTAAAAGAAAAATAAGGTGTACATTTGCAGTTGCCAGGAGTATCACTCGATTGCTGAGAAGGGTGAATGTCCTGACATTCTCATCTAGTCATTGATACACTCGAGGCGGTGTAGGTGTAGTGCTGCTGCCCACTGCCGGGGGCACACCCGTAGTAGCCAAATTAGTTACAGGTTCGTTACCAGCCAACTTACTGGAGGTAGATGCCGTGGAATTGCGACACAGTAACGTGTGATGTCGTCCGTTGCATGTCCGACAATTGGTGGAACTGCATGCCTTGGTGGCATGACCGGGCCTTAAGCAGTTAAAGCACAGATTGGATCCCTTTAATTTTTGGAACCTCTCCTGAGCTGGTAAAGCCAATAGTTGTGGACAGCGCCCAATGCGGTGCGTGTTTAAATTGCAATATTCGCAGTTTCCGTGAGTGGTTGCAGCCAGATTCGATTTCACTAAACGTGTTGCACGTGGTGATTGTTCCACATGTGAATTTCGAGAATTATTGGCCTTCGAGCCAAAATTTGGCTGTTTCGTGGGCCACTGCAATACATCAGCTGTTAAACTATGCGCTCGTTTCTCTACAAACTTCAGTAACTCATCCAAACGAGGTATATCCTGAGTTGTACGGCTCATACCCCAAGCCTGCTGCGTGCGATTCGGCAGCTTCGAAACTACTATGGGAACCGCCAAGGCATCCCACTGATCTACTGGAACCTTCATGACCGTGAGTGCCCGGAGCGATTCACGAACAATATCGACCACAGATAACAATGCTGATGTAGATTCTGTTGGAATTGGTTCCAATCCAATGAACTGTGCGACGTGAATATCTGCCAATTGTCTCGGACTATCATACCGGTCCTTGACTGCCTGCCATACTTCTTCATATCCGCCACTGCACATGCCGCCAACCAATGCCACAGCATCCCCTTGTACTGCTTCTCGTAATTTGCCAAGCTTATATGCCTCTGGGAACTCTTGCGAGTGTACCAAAGTTTCAAATGCATCTTTGAACGCGAGCCAATTGCGTAGGGTGCCATCAAATTTTGGTACTGATAACCGCCCTAACTTTATATTCATTGGAGAACCAGCTGATACATGGCTGCCAGCAGCCGGCACGTGGTGAGAAGTATTTATGCTTGCCTGCATGCGATGAGCCTTAGCCATCGCTTTGTTGTAAATATTTTCAATTTGATCCCATAAAGCTAAATGGGCATCGAGCTCCTCCTTTTTTGCAGTAGAAATTAGTTCATCATGGGCAAGAATAAACCTTTCGAAATGAGATTGCAATGCTGTTTCGTCTTGCGCGATTTCAAATACATCGCCCGTATAGTCTTCGGCCAGTATACAATTGGCAATGCGATTAATTGCTGTAACCGCAGCCGTACGCTTATTTAATGAACCCATTTCATCCAAATCCACAAAAAAATGTTAAATTGCAATTTATTGATTATATGTGTCAAAAGAAAATATCATACGATCATACAACTGCTCAACTACAATGGTGGTTGTTGCCAATGCCACCTCTATCCAAAAAAATGTGATCACGCCACCTGAAGAGTTGTGTTGTTGTTGGGTTAAGTATTCCCGGGTTTCGGCACCAAAAATGTATGAGATTCTGTCCAAATCCCACACACGCAGAAACAAAAACGGGTATATTCACCCAATTTGTGATTAAACAACCTTTCTTTATTGATATAAACTTAGGATCAAACAATGAGGATGAAAAACTTATAAGCCGATAATAAATTGCAGGTTGCTCAAAATCAAAAGCACACAATAGAGATGTCGATATATTTATTTCGATACTTTACAAAAGTATGTAGGGTGACCAGGTTCAAGAAAAGTCTTAAACAATATCTATGATCCTTTTCAAAATCTTTCGTATAAAATTGGGCGTGAACCTAACCCGATTTCGCTAATTTTTTTCGAAATATTGCCTGTATTAATATATATATGTGTGCTGAATTTTATTTTTCTATCTTGAGCGGTTTTTGATTTATGATTAATAATATTTCCAAACTTGACTATATCAAAAGTGGGCGGTACCACGCCCCTTTTTAAAAATTTCTTCAAAAATATATTTGTTGCCTTAACGCTAAAGGGCACACCAAATATTATCCTTATAGGTGTATTATGTACTGAATAATCACTCCTTTTGTATTTTCGAAAATATTATATATATAGAAAGAGGGCATGGCTTTTAACCAATTTTGCCTATTTTCAATAGCGCTCGGAGATAAGTGAAAAGGAACCTACACACCAAATTTCATTGAGATATCTAAAGATTTACTCAAGTTATCGTGTTCACAGACGGACGGACGGACGGACGGACATGGCTCAATCAATTTCTCTTTTCCTCCTGAACATTTTGATATATATAAGTCAATATCTATCTCGATTCGTTTATGCCGTTACATACTACCGTTAGGCGAATGAAGTTAATATACCTTGTGTGCGAAGCACTACTAGGTATAAAAAAGGCAGTAGGGTGTTAACTACTTGCCCGTAAATCTTGCTTGTTTGTTATTAGATTTGCGTAATTTTTGGCAGGAGTATACTACATACTATTGGGAAGTATCTCACAAAATTTCATTGAAATACATTCTTGAAATTTTTATGCTAAAAAGTGGGCGGCGCCACGCCTACATCACCAAAATCCACAAAATTTGCATACAGTTTAGTTTTCCTTAAAAAGCTTATTATGTGTGTAAAACCTTATTTATATAACTTATACAATTATGGAAATATCGCGATTTTAATTTTACGAAGAAATTTTTTAGAACTGTGTTCAAATAGTGGGCGTGTCCGTTCACCGATTTTGTTTATTTTAACAGCACAGAGTTAGCTTTATATGTTGAACACTTTCTCTAAATATCGTTTCAAAAAGTAAATTTTTACCGGAGTTATGGTATGGAAAGTTTTGTGGAATAATCCCCCATAAAAGGGCGGGGCCACGCCCGTTTTCCAAAAATGTTGTGCTTTCGACTTTCTTTGCCCACGAACACTTCAGAGGTGAAATAGAAATTATATACAGCTAGTTTAAGCAAAGTTATAGCATATTCAATATATCTATGATCCTTTTCAAAATCTTTCGTATGAAATTGGGCGTGAACCTAACCCGATTTCGCTAATTTTTTTTCGAAATATTGCCTGTATTAATATATATATGTGTGCTGAATTTTATTTTTCTATCTTGAGCGGTTTTTGATTTATGATTAATAATATTTCCAAACTTGACTATATCAAAAGTGGGCGGTACCACGCCCCTTTTTAAAAATTTCTTCAAAGATGTATTTGTTGCCTTAACGCTAAAGTGCACACCAAATATTATCCTTATAGGTGTATTATGTACTGAAAGTTAAGGACTGAAGGTCCTGGTATACTAAAAAAATTAAAGGGCCAACTTGCCCTGGAAATGAAACACAAGAGATTAGAGTTTAACAAGTTTAATTAATTCTTTCACCAAGACTTAAAGTATGATTACTAATAAGGTTAGTAGTCCACACGCAACTGCCCCTAAATTCTGCGCTGCTCCCATTTATAATGTTTAGCGCTGCTGTCTTCAAGCGCCGGCTTAGAATCCCGCTTCCCATGGTTAGCATGCACCGATGTCATGTGCAGGTATTTCACAATCGTGTGAAACATATTTTGCTGACGCTGGTGTTAGGTTGTAGCTAACTGCAATTATGCTGACATGGCGGCACGTGTATTGGTATAGTGTGGGAATGCAACATGTTGGGTGCCGCAGTGTGTTAACTCCTCCCCCTTTAAATATCTGCGTCCCGCAGATTAGCTGGCAAGGAACGGTTCCTGGTCCTTTGACTGAGCCGATTCGCAATGTTTATTTCGGGTAAGTGAATCTTTCCTGTGATCTTCTTCCAAATACACCAAATGAGTAGCAAAAGTAAAAGCAATCCTGATCCTTCTGATAGCGCGAACCAATTTGTCTTATCCTTGAGGTATTTCAATATTTTCAAATTGTCTATCGTCATTCCATGTACCAAATCCAAATTTAGTGCAACCGTGCGGTTCGTCACATTGGCCAAAATAGGTGGAAGTACCTGTACTCCTGACGCGGTGATGCCGGAGTATGTTTTGTTGTTGATTATAATGGTCTCGTTGTCCATCTGGAGAATATAAGAGCCGTTAAGGTAAGCAGTGGTCTTACCCGATTACCCTGTCGATTTCGCTAACAAGTTGGTTGACTTCTTCCTTGCTCAAGAGATTGCTGTTTACAATGCCAGCCTTAGCCATTTGGCAGGCGCGTACCAATTCATTGACGTCCTCCCCCAGGATGGTGATTCTATTTTGGAAGTCCCGCTTAAGTCTTTCGATGTTTCTTTGACCAACAACGTCGTTCGTAACCGTCACAATGCTATTTAGCTTCTGCAATAGTTCATTAGTTTTCTCGAAAATTGCATTATTTACCTTATATTGTTGTTGGTTGTTTTCATTGAGGGAGTTTTCGTTGTTAAGGACCTTATCCCAAATCTGTGTCGTCAGGCGAGCCAGCTATCCACTTCCAGGCGGAGCCTATCCAATCAATGGATCGTTTTGACCTCTCAGGTTGATGCCCTCTTAGCTCCTTTAAGTGTGTGCGGACTTTGTTTAATTGGAACAATAGGATTTCCGTTGTTGTCGTTGTTTCGTTGAGAATTGTTAATGTATTTTCTAGTTGATTTGCTGCCATGTCATAACGCTCCAGGTCTATAACGTGAATTAGTTTAAAGTGTCCATCGATGATCCAACCGTACCCATCTCGTATGGTGGCTATTGGTGAATCTATTTTAAATATGTCGTAGGGGTGCGCGGTTGCACAGAGGCAGATGCTATGAATTACAGTAGTATTATTAAATTGTGTGCTTATCCAAAAAAATTTTTATTTTATTATTGCTATCTATTCTTATGGTGCTAGTCAATTTTAAATTAACTTATTTTCATTGTCTTAATGGTTATTCTATAAAGTTCATGATTTATTGAAATTTTATCGTCTTAATGTCTATTCTATAAAGTTCATGATTCATTAACATTTTATTTTCTTAATGTTCACTCTTAAGAATATGCTAACTTATTGGTTATTCTTTATTCTAAATGCCTATATTACTTTTGAGTTGCGTGCGGAATGTAAGTTAGTAAAAGCCGGTGGGTTTGTTAAGTTAAAAATGTTAGTTGAAAATGTTAAGCTCAAAATGTTTTAGTTTCTAATAGGTTTGGGAACCCAGTAGTGAAGTGGTTAAGTTATATTAGTTGCATGCCATTAGTTCGTATTAGCTAAACTAAAAATTAGCAGAGTTGTTAGTTCACTAATAGTTTCATGCAAAATTTCGTTTTTGAGAGTAACCCTTCCCCTCTTTGTTTTTTGTTTTTTTTTTGGCGGTTTTTGCGCATCTTTTGTGTTGCGTTTTTGCAACTTATATTTGGCTTTTGGCGGTTTTTGCGCATCTTTTGTGTTGCGTTTTTGCAACTTATATTTGGCTTTTGGCGCTTTTTGCGCATCTTTTGTGTTGCGTTTTTGCAACTTATATTTGGCTTTTGGCGCTTTTGCGCACACTTGCATTTTGCCTATATTGTTTTTGCGTTTTTACGCATATTTGTGGCAATTTTCATTTTATTTACTGCATTTTTCTGCAGTTGTATGTGTTTTGTATTTTTGCATTGGAATATAGGTATTGACTTGACTCTCGAAGGTCCGCGTTGATCCCTTTTAGTCGTAAACGTTTATAATTGCAAACGACGCAAGTAAGCAGAAGATCATGTTGGAGGAATTGAACCCCTTCGAATCAGTCATCCCACACCAGTGAGAAAAGTGGAATTGAACCACTATAACTTCAACGACTACAAGTGCGGAAACACTTGCATGCCGGACCCCCGGATTCTAATGATCCTAAGCTTATGACTAACCTTTAGACCAATGTTATCTACACATTTTTTACATCAGTTTTGTGGAACTTTTTCCCACTTTGAGTAACAACTGTTACATTTCTATCTTCAGCGACGGCCTCTTTTTTGGAAAGAGCCTTTTGCTTACTTTTTATTTGTTTGTTGGCGACGAATAACTCATCGCCGCTATTAAAATTGCGTGGTGGCGAGCGTTTGGAATTGATCCTCGCATTTCTAGTTTCCTGCTCATGTAACAACAGTACCTTAATGTTCTCATGAGTTCTATCCCTAAAATCCCTCAATCCTTGATAGTTAACCCTAGCTGTTCTGTTGAAGAATACATCTACCGGCCTCCTTTTTGTTGTGGAATGGACGGTATTGTTGTACCTGTCAACAACTATCGCTATCTTTTCTTAAGGGGTCATCCTAGGGAAGTCTTTAGAAATACACCGATAAATTTATATTAGGGTTGAGTGCAACCTCTCTACTTGACCATTGGCTTCACTCCGTTGAGTGGGTGTTTGATAGATTTCAATCCCGAGGGATCTAATGTAGTTGAGAACAAGTGGGGTGAGGAATCCCCTCTTCCAACAATTCATTTACTTGACGGTCGACCTCCTCTCTCATACAAGAAGGATATGGATAGCTCTTGCTATAGATTGGCTCGGAAGTTGATGTTTTGATTTCTGCGCGTACGCAGGTATCTATCAATTCCTTACCATTTAAGGGTAAAGACAGATCACTAAATGTATCAACGAGTTTATTTGGTTGGTTGGTTGGTTGGAGTGGCGAGTCCCAGTGACTCCAATTAGCGCTAGTGCGCCGTTTTGATACCACAGCTCGTGAACTAACCAATGAAGATTATTACAGAAAGTTAGCGTGGTGTGACTCTTACACCCCTATAGATCCTATCTATATCCATGCCGTTGAGTCCAAGAATTTTAGAAGTTCCCCAATCTTCATCTCGCTTAGCTCGGAGAGACTCCCAAACAAGGGTTTTCCCAGAAATTTTGTTCTGCTCCTGCAGTGCGCCGGACAGCCGCACAGCAGGTGCTCCACAGTCTCTTCCGTTCCCGGAAGATTGCAACTGCGGCACGTGGTATTGTGCTCCATGCCCATCCGTGCGGCGTGCGCCCCGATAGTCCAATGCCCAGTGAGGGCCGAAACTAATCTGAAAATGTCCCTTCTGTTATTCCTGAGAAGGGTCGAAGATCGTGCTTCATTGTACGAAGGCCATAAACTCTTTGACACTCTGCAGGACTGCAGACGCTTCCATCTATCCGTAGCCTCCCGAAGCCAGTGCAGAGAGACCCGACCCTTGAGCAGTCCCAGCGGTGCAAGGACCTCCTTCGCTTCTGAGACGTCAAGGGCCGACCCACGCCGTGCCAACTCATCGGCAGTCTCGTTTCCCTGTATGTTGCGATGCCCCGGCACCCATATTAAAGAAACGGCATGTCGACTTGCCAGGTTCATGGTCCACTCCCTGCACTGACCCACGAGGCTCGAAGTGATCGTCGTTGATCCGAGAGCCCGAAGAGCCGCCTGGCTGTCCGAGAAGATTGCTATCCGATTACCTGTTATGTTTGTATCCAGTAATGCCCTGCATGCCTCCTGGATAGCGTAAATTTCTGACTGAAATACACTCGCAGAGTCTGGAAGACGCATTGACAAGGACACGTCTGGGATAATTGCGAAAACCCCCGCTCCCACTCCACACTCCATTTTAGATCCATCCGTGAAAATTGATATGTCGAAGTTTTGTGGTAGTTCCCCTGTTTTCCAGTCCTTTCTGGATGGGAAAATAACCTCAAAATTTATGTCGAAAACTGTCCTGGGACAGATGTAGTCCGTTTTGTTCTTAATATAGGGGTCGGTTATATTTAACAGAATACGGCTGTGACCGTATCCACGCTCTTTCCAGAGTCCCAACTCCCGAAGCCTGAGTGCACTATTAGATGCTGTTTCCTTGATAAAGAGATCGATCGGTGGTATATTGCATATCACATTCAGAGCCTCTGTGGGGCATGATCTAATCGCCCCTGTGATTGCGCCACAGGCAGCCCGCTGAACTTTGCTTAGCATGTTCATAATGTAGCCCACCTCGGCTGCCCTCCACCACACTATTGCTCCGTAGGCTAAGATCGGTCGAATAACTGCTTTGTACATCCATGCTGTGATTTCCGGGCTCAGGCCCCACTGTCTGCCTAACATACGTTTACAGGCGTACATAGCTCCATATGCCCGTTTGACCCTGTTTTCTATGTTAAGTTTCCAGTTTAACTTAGGTGTCAAGAGGACGCCTAGGTATTTCGCCCTATCAGAAAGTTGCAACTCTTGACCACAAAGAGAAGGTAGATTGAAACTTGGTATTTTTTTCCTATTTGTGAATAACAATAGCTCGGTCTTTGAGGGATTGACATTAAGCCCCGCAGCCTCTGCCCATCCACTCAGCTTCCTTAGTGCAACCTGCATGATATCGCTAATCACGTTAGGGCACAGACCCGATACTAGTATTACTACGTCGTCCGCGTAGGCAACCACTTTTACTCCGTTCATGTTAAGTTGACGAAGTATGCCGTCTATAACACAAAGCCAAAGCAGTGGAGACAGCACTCCACCCTGAGGAGTTCCTCTCGACAAGTGTGCCGTTACTTCACTTGCTCCGACCTTGGCGCTTATGACTCTAGACCGCAGTGCCATCCCTATCCAGTTTACAATAGGGTCCTCAATACCAAGGCCCGATAGCGAAACCTCTATCGCTTCCAGCCTTACGTTGTTGAAGGCGCCTTCAATATCAAGGAATGCGGCCAGGGTGAACTGTTTACTCTCGAGGGACACTTCTACCTTGTGCACCACCTCGTGCAGGGCAGTCTCCGTTGAGCGCCCCTTGAGATACGCATGCTGAGCTGTAGACAGCCCTGAATTATCTAATGTCTTTCTAATATGGACGTCCAAAAGCCGTTCGAAGGTTTTCAAAACAAACGACGAAAGACGAGTTTATTTACTTTATCTCCTGTTTCAAGAGGGAGATCCTTGGACAACGTATAATTAACTTGTGTGGACACACGAGCTTTTAAGGGGATATTGAATTTGTTCACCGTTAAGGTATTCGATTTTCTATCGACTATCGCGCCTTAATCCCTAAGTGTGTCATCCCCTATGATTCCATCAAAGGATGTTAACCCCGGGAGCACAAAGAAAGTTATATCCGAGCTAACACCTATGTATATCTTTAAATAAATTTTTTCATTTACTGGTATATTTCCGCCAGCCGATTTCACAGAAAAGGGGTTGTCGACTGCGATGCCTCGTTTGGCGACCGCTTGTTTGATAAAGTTTTTGTTGGCACCTGTGTCAACAAGGAAATCTAGTTTGCGGCCGCCAGGAAGAACGTACTCTATGTATGGTACGTTAGATGGCCGTCGTCCAGAAAATTTTCTTTTTCAGCGGCCTCCACATAATTGGTCATATTTTCGTTATCAGCGGTTGTCTCTAGATTGAAGAGCTTTTATTGTTTGCGCGGAAGATTTTCGGAATTTGCACCACGCTTGAATGGATTCGGGCGATTCATGTAATTTACCTTGCGTGAACGTACTGATTGATCTACGTCCATTTT
Organism: Sphenella marginata; assembly: GCA_951509765.1. NCBI lineage: Eukaryota > Metazoa > Arthropoda > Insecta > Diptera > Tephritidae > Sphenella > Sphenella marginata. The sequence goes on from OX608078.1 coordinate 3,560,019, forward strand.
TTCGACAGCCGGTTGTGACGTTGAGGGCGCATCCCGTTTTGGAGCGAACTGGTGACTTCGTCTATCAGATTGGAACCTGCGTTCCTGGGGACGCCATGTTGGTTTCGGTGGAATTGGAGGTGCCTTGCTACCACCAAAGCCATGCATACGATCTGGAATTGAATTGGTTGGTATCACGACACGATTATTGGGTCGTGCCGTGTGCAATGTGAAATTGCGAAAGTTGGTATTTTGAATCTCAAGGCATGCTGAGTAAGCCTCTGGCAAAGTCTTGGGGCGTTGAATCAGGAGCATTTTGCTCAGTTCACCGTTCAACCCACGGATGAACACATCCAGGGCACGGTTCCAATAAGCGTCTATCAACACCTTAACCGTTTCTTCGGAGTATGACTCAGTTTTGAGCTTATTTATAATAAGCGAAAATTGGTGATTCACGGCAGCGTAAAATTCGTCCAGCCGTGAATCCTTTTGGGAAAGTTGGTGGAGTTGATACTCCAATGTACGAATATCGCGTGTATCAGCATAGTGGAGAGATAGACACTCCTTTATGGCACTCCAGTTGGAGTCGAAAATATTGTAAGAAATTAGGGCAGCATCGGCTGCACCTCGCACCTTTTGCCGTATGTGCTGAAGGATTGCACGGTATATCGGCTTATCCCTAACCACCTTGAAATCAGCCAGTATGCTTTCCACAGAATGTATCCAGGATACATACTGCACTGGGTTGCCGTCAAATGGTCGAAGCTCCTTAACAGAGTCTGGAAACGCGAGATGTCCTTCAAGTCAGCCTCTGTCGCTGGGCTGCGTGGTACTATTTCTACTTCCTGTGTCGGAGTATTAGATGCCTCACCTGCTGTGAGTCGTGACCTAAGGCTGTCCAAGGAAGACACTCGCCTTTCTATATTCGTCATCTGCTCTAGTAAAGCGTTGACCGCTCCGGTCAGGTTTGTCACCGTAGATTGTAGTGAGTCCATGTTTGACCTAGTCAGCATCTGTAGGTAAAAAGAAAAAAATAGTTATGATACTCACAGGATCCACACGATCATTTGCTGTTCACTATCTTTGCCTTTCGGGGCTATTTGTCCACCACCAGCAACCTTGTTGCTTTTTATTTTTCCTTTAAGGTTTCACTTTTAGCAACCTTGTTGCTTTAAATTTTTCCTATCACTTCTTGCAACCTTGTTGCTTTTTATTTTTTCCTTTTACTTTTAGCAACCTTGTTGCTTATCTTATTTCTTTTTCACTTCTAGCAACCTTGTTGCTTTCCTTATATTTTTAATAATTTTTTCCACTTCTAGCAACCTTGTTGCTTTTTTATATTCTTAATAATTTTTTCCACCTTTAGCAACCTAGTTGCTTTTTAGAATTCTGCCCTTAAGGCTATTTTCACTTCACTCTTCTTAATACTTTTTCCCTTCACTACTGGTCCCTGCTCGGGCGCCAGTTAAGGACTGAAGGTCCTGGTATACTAAAAAAATTAAAGGGCCAACTTGCCCTGGAAATGAAACAAAAGAGATTAGAGTTTAACAAGTTTAATTAATTCTTTCACCAAGACTTAAAGTATGATTACTAAGAAGGTTAGTAGTCCACACGCAACTGCCCCTAAATTCTGCGCTGCTCCCATTTATAATGTTTAGCGCTGCTGTCTTCAAGCGCAGAGTTTTGGTGAGCCGGCTTAGAATCCCGCTTCCCACGGTTAGCATGCACCGATGTCATGCGCAGGTGTTTCATAATCGTGTGAAACATATTTTGCTGACGCTATGTCTGGCTGGGTTCCTATTGCATGAGCCCACAAGTAAATACGGTGGGAAGCGACTGGCCTTGAGTTAGGGTGTTAGGTTGTAGCTAACTGCAATTATGCTGACATGGCGGCACGTGTATTGGTATAGTGTGGGAATGCAACATGTTGGGTGCGCAGTGTGTTAACTTGAATAATCACTCCTTTTGCATTTTCGAAAATATTATATATATAGAAAGAGGGCGTGGCTTTTAACCGATTTTGCCTATTTTCAATAGCGCTCGGAGATAAGTGAAAAGGAACCTACATACCAAATTTCATTGAGATATCTCAAGATTTACTCAAGTTATCGTGTTCACAGACGGACGGACGGACATGGCTCAATCAATTTCTCTTTTCCTCCTGAACATTTTGATATACATAAGTCAATATCTATCTCGATTCGTTTATGCCGTTACATACAACCGTTAGGCGAATGAAGTTAATATACCTTGTGTGCGAAGCACTACTAGGTATAAAAAGGCAGTAGGGTGTTAACTACTTGCCCGTAAATCTTGCTTGTTTGTTATTCGATTTGCGTAATTTTTGGCAGGAGTATACAACATACTATTGGAAAGTATCTCACAAAATTTCATTGAAATACATTCTTGAAATTCCAAGCAATCGCTTTTGAAAATAGCAGAGCTTTTATGCTAAAAAGTGGGCGGCGCCACGCCTACTTCACCAAAATCCACAAAATTTTTATACAGTTTAGTTTTGCTTAAAAAGCTTATTATGTGTGTAAAATCTTATTTATATAACTTATACAATTATGGAAATATCGCGACTTTAATTTTACGAAGAAATTTTTTAGAACTGTGTTCAAATAGTGGGCGTGCCCGTTCACCGATTTCGTTTATTTTTACAGCAAAGAGTTAGCTTTATATGTTGAACACTTTCTCTAAATATCGTTTCAATAAGTCAATTTTTACCGGAGTTATGGCATGGAAAGTTTTGTGCTTTCGACTTTCTTTGCCCACGAACACTTCAGAGGTGAAATAGAAATTATATACAGCTAGTTTAAGCAAAGTTATAGCATATTCAATATATCTATGATCCTTTTCAAAATCTTTCGTATAAAATTTGGCGTGAACCTAACCCGATTTCGCTAATTTTTTTTCGAATTATTGCCTGTATTAATATATATATGTGTGCTGAATTTTATTTTTCTATATTGAGCGGTTTTTGATTTATGATTAATAATATTTCCAAACTTGACTATATCAAAAGTGGGCGGTACCACGCCCCTTTTTAAAAATTTCTTCAAAAATATATTTGTTGCCTTAACGCTAAAGTGCACACCAAATATTATCCTTATAGGTGTATTATGTACTGAATAATCACTCCTTTTGTATTTTCGAAAATATTATATATATAGAAAGAGGGCATGGCTTTTAGCCGATTTTGCCTATTTTCAATAGCGCTCGGAGATAAGTGAAAAGGAACCTACATACCAAATTTCATTGAGATATCTAAAGATTTACTCAAGTTATCGTGTTCACAGACGGACGGACGGACGGACGGACATGGCTCAATCAATTTCTCTTTTCCTCCCGAACATTTTGATATATATAAGTCAATATCTATCTCGATTCGTTTATGCCGTTACATACTACCGTTAGGCGAATGAAGTTAATATACCTTGTGTGCGAAGCACTACTAGGTATAAAAAGTAAAAACACACTTTGTAGCTTCTTCAATTTTATATTCACGAAATAGTTTGAAATCGCGTTAATTTTCCTAAAGACATCAACTATTTTGTTCCTAAAAATTTTTATTTGCAAAATAGTCGACATATAACCCAATATTTCAATATTTTTCTATTTATGACATCTATCTTGGAGTGAAAAAATCAAATTTTTTGAAAAAAAGCTAAAAAATTATTTCAATTTATCAATATATATTTTTTAAGCAATATATCATATTTAATATACAAAAAGTAAAAACACAGTTTTTAGCTTCTTCAATTTTATATTCACGAAATAGTTTGAAATCGCGTTAATTTTCCTAAAGACATCAACTATTTTGTTCCTAAAAATTTTTATTTGCAAAAGAGTCGACATATAACCCAATATTTCAATATTTTTCTGTTTGTGACATCTATCTTGGAGTGAAAAAACCAAATTTTTTGAAAAAAAGCTAAAAAATTATTTCAATTTATCAATATATATTTTTTAAGAAATATATCATATTTAATATACAAAAAGTAAAAACACAGTTTGTAGCTTCTTCAATTTTATACTTACGAAATAATTAGAAATCGCGTTAATTTTCCTAAAGACATCAACTATTTTCTTCCTAAAAATTTGTAAAAGAGTCGACATAAATATAACCGGAATCCTTACATATTTAGGCTAATTGGGCCAGTTAAGATATGTGTTTTCAATATTTCCGAGTTGAATTTGACGAAAAAAACCAGAAAACCATCATATCGCTTCTCTAGTTCAACAACGACGCAATTGTCAATTTTAAAGTTTCGAGATAACGCTCACAAAAGCTTTAAAAAGTACTCATTATTGCTGTGTATCAATTTTATAATTGTACTAGCAGGGTACCCGGCGTTGCTCGGGATGTAAGTAGTTAGGGGGCCTTTCAAAATCAATAATATACTTTAAGATTTCATATTTATATACATACATAAAATATAGCTGACCCGGCAAACTTCGTTCTTCCCAAAATAGATTTTTTTATTAATTTTTCACTACTTCATTGTGCATACAACTTCAAAATTATAAAATTTTAGTATTCCGTTTAAGGCTACACGATACACAAAATTTTTAGTTTTCTGTCCCGGAGCATAAGTAAATAGCGAAAAAATTTTCCTACACGGGAACTATTGATATCATCAATCTCCTGATCAATTTTCAGGTCCTAACTTTAAACACTTTTACGATAACCCCACTTTTATGCGCGAAAATTGTTTTGATATCATTTAGCTCTATACCAATTTCCAGGTTCCTGCCTTAAATACTTTTGGAGATATTTAGCTTGAAAAATTAGTATGGGAGGTGCCACGCCCCCATTTTCGTTAACCCCAATTTTTTTGGAGGTGGTAGGGATCGATCTCGTATAACCCCTTACCGAGTTTCAATGGTCTAACATAAATACTTCCGGAGATACGGACAATGGAAAATTCCATTTGTATGGGAGGTGCCACGCCCCCTATATATATCAAAATATTTTTTAGCCTGTGACCATCCCTGGAAGATGTACAGTGGGTGTGTAAAATTTGGTTACGATCGGTTTATAAGTTTAGGACGCAAGTCGATCTATACCTACATACATACATATATATTTACATAATTTGAATTTTATATATATAGATTACAAATAGTTTTCGCGCTAGACGCTTGCGAAGTTGTTCCAATCGTGAATAACGTATGCGCGGACAAATATTGAAACTTGCTTCACCAAAACTTTATATTTTACAATTGCGTCGTTGTTGAACTAGGGAAGCGATATGTGTAAGTTGTAATATTCTCCCGCTATGCGGATATATTCATGTGTACCAATAGCGCATGAATAATGGTTTCGGGTGGGACGCGTGCGTTTCATGGTTCGATCCCAACTTCGAATATACAATTCTTTTCCCCTTTTTTTTCATACTGACTATTTTTTTTTGCAGAGAAATTACTAAAATCTACCTTAACACAATATGTACTTATATACATATGTATGTCGTTTTATGAATTTTTTTTTAAGGAATTTGCTTTTTTCTAATAGATTTTCCATAATAAATATAGCTATATATCTAAGTTGAGGCCATACGATATAAATATCACTGAATATTATTGAAATGATATAAAAGTCAATATGTAATGTACTTATATATATACATATATCTAAATTGTTGAGGAAAAACCCTAAAAAATCCAAAATGGAAACCGGCCTAATGCTCATAATGAGAACTTCGAAATAAACTCCAAATTCATTTAAAAAAAAAATTTAAAATTATTATTCTTTTTCAAAAACGCAGTCAAACTTCTATATTTTTGCAAAATTCTATAATAAAAGTGAGATTCAAAAGTATTCATGGTCACTATTTTCGGGTAGCTCTTGAGATGCATCCTAAAACATTTGTTTTTAACATATCTTGCATGTTCTATGGCAAAAAATAGTTCAAAATTAAAATTTTTCTGGAAAATAGGACAAAAGTTGTGTTTTTATAGAACTCTAAAACTTAATTTTTTTTTAATTTTATGAAATTGGTACTATATACGGTCGGTAATTTAGATGCATCCTAAAATCCCGAAAAACTGAAGTGTTTACAATGAAATGTAAATTGTTTTGTGGAAAACGCACTGAAAATTTTATTTGCTTCCAATTTTGTTCGATATGGCATCATTCTATGTGACCATTATATATATTATAATTTTTATTATAATTTTTACTAATTTAATTTTGTTTATTGAAATATTGACGGAATATGAAAGGAGTGGTGGGTCGATGGTGGACTTTCAAACATCACTAAGTACCGTTTTTGCCATCTCCTATTAATGATTACTGGTCTTTAATGGACGGATTTGTTTTTGGTTAGTTGTCAAATTACCCGTCTTTAGAGTAAACCAGCTTTTATGAAGGCGACTCTCAATAACTGAACTATAAATAATTATTTTCAGCAATAAAAATGTCTCCTATATTTATGCCTCTAGGCATTAGGTACTGGAGAAAAATGCGAACAGAGGATTTAATAAGTTAAACTAATTTAAGGTAGTCGAATTTCGACCACGGGATATACTAGTTATCATTAAACATTTAGTTTTACTTAGCTGTATGAGTATTCTATTATTAGGTAATAAAATGTGTGACCCACTTAGTTTATCGTTTATTGTTATACTGTAGTAAAAAGGTTTTCTTACTTTAATTTGTTTACATTTGTTTCACATGTGTCTTTATTGTACTGACTTTTTTTTTATTTTTTTTGTGTTTGGTTTGTGTGTCTGTTTATCAAAATTTATAGATGAGTGTTTATTGTTTGGCTTATTTTTTTGTTATTACTAGCGGAGCTATGTTATTTTAAGTCTATTCTTATGAATTATAATTTCTTTATTGTTTTTAATGCTATTGCCTATGTTATGCGGTATTAAAGTGAAATTGTTGTTCTAATCGATATTTTTAACTTTGTAGAATCCGTCGTATCTAGTTTCTAACTTATGGGAGGCCCCTTCTCTAACTAATACTAAATCTCCTATCTTTATTTCCTTACTATAGTTACTTTTATCATAATTTGTTTTTTGTTTTTCTTTAGCCTCTTGGACTAATTTCCTAGCTCTTTGCTGTGCTATTTGAAGTCTATATTTTACTTCTTTGTCATAAGCTTCATGGTTGCATAATGGGCTGATTTTCTTTTCTTTTAAAAATTCATAATTCGGTGGGTTTTTCCCAAATACATATTAATTCAAATGGACAATATTTATGTGTGGTTGATGGCATCGTATTGTAACAATACGTGAAATACCTGAGGTATTCATCCCAGTCATCTTTGTCACTGGATATGTATGAACGTATATATTCACTGAATGTCCGGTGACTGCTTTCTACAGTACCCAAAGTTTGGTGATGACACGGTGTTGAAGTTTTATGTTCAATTTTTTAATAATTTGCACAGTTCTTGGAATAAGTTGTTTTTGTATTCTGTGCCCATGTCTGTCATTATTGTATTCATGCGTCCATAAAACAAAAGTTCTCGAACACGGCTTTAGCTACTGTTCCTGCGAGTTTGCTTGGAACGGGGATCGCTACCAAGTATTTGGTTAGATCACATATGGTGGTAACTGCATATTCGTTTCCATTTACCGATTTTGGTAATGGTCCGACTGTATCGATTTGTACAATATCAAATGCCTTCGAAAGTGTTTCCGTTATTGTCATTGGTTCTTTTATATGCTTATTGGTCTTATTTTTCTTGCAGTGGATGCAGCTTTTTATGTATTCTCTTATGTCGTTTTTCATATTCAGCCAGCTATACTTCTGCTTGATTTTGTCTGTCATGCGATTTATTCCTGGGTGGCCACCACTAATAGGATCGTCATGATATGTGTACAGGATTTCTTTAATTTTCCCGTGATTTGTGACATATATAACCTCTGGGGTTAGGGCGATTGTTAGCTTTTTGAGAACTTTGATACCCATTTCTATAAATTTGCCTACTGCAGTATAATTACTTTTAAACAATTTGTCCCCTAAGGACAACTGTATTTGTACGAGTCCTAAATTGCCGTCTTCTCTTTCAAGCCTGGTCAATCTTATCCTCAACAATTAGGTTGCTTGTATAAAAATTGCTACAAATTTTCTTTCCTTTTTTGAAATAAAATTTCGGAGGATTGAAAACGAGCTCGACATGTCTTTTTACTCCAAATTTATTTAGCGCTTCGTAAATTTTGGGGTTCTCTTTGTGCCATTCTTTATTTTCAGCATTACTGCTGGTCTGTTTTGGATCTTGTTGTTATTTTTAATATTTCACTTGCTTCCACTGACAAGTCTTTTAAGTTTGTAATTGCAATGCAGGATAATGCGTCCGCAATATGATTTTCTTTTCCGGCTATATACTGCACTTCAGAACCGTACTCTTCGAAATCGAGTCTTACTCGTGTCAGCTTACATGAAGGGCTCTTCCTCGAGAATAGGTATGTTAAAGGACGATGGTCAGTTTTAACTGAAAATTTTCTGCCATAAACATATGGTCTGAAGAAGGTTATGGCCCAATGGATTGCGGCCAATTCTTTTTCTATTATGGCTTTGTTGGTTTCACCTTTGGTGAAGGACCTTGAAGCGTAAGCAATTGGCAACTGTTTGCCATCATGTTCTTGGCTAAGGACTGCCCCACAAACGTACCTACTAGCATCTGTTGCTATGCAGAATTTTTTATAGAAGTCTGGGTATTCCAAAAGTTTAGGACTAATTAATGCTTCCTTTAAGTAGACAAAAGCTTTTTGACATTCTTCTGTCCATTCGAAGGAAATATTCTTTTTGCAAAGCCTAGTTAATTTTCGTGAGTGTTCTGCGAAATTCGGTACGAATCTTCTGTAATAGTTGCAGAAAGCTACGAATGTCTTAGCTTCATCGGCTGTTTTTGGTGTTGGGTAATTTTGGACTGTTTCAAATTTGCTCGGGTCGGCTAATATTCCCTTGTTTGTACATTTATGTCCTAAATAAGTTACTTCTTGGGGAAAATAGGCATTTCTCTGGATGTAATTTTAGGTTGTATTTTCGACGGAGAACACGTCTTTTAAATTTTTCAGCATATGTGTTTCAGAACATCTTAATACAACTAAATCATCCACATAGAGAAATGCTTGTGATGGTTTGAGACCTGCGAATGCTAGGGTCATCATTCTTTGGAATGAATTCGGTGCTACCTTTAATCCATAGAGTAGTCTTTTGAATCTATATGTGCCATTATCGGCTGTAAATTTGATGAAAACCTGACATAAGGTCTAGGCATGAAAAATATTTTGCTCTTCCAAGTTGATCCAAAATGTCCTCAATTCTTGGAAGTGGGATTTTGTCTGCTGCTAGCTTTTTATTTACCTGTCTGTAGTCTACCACTAATCTAAATCTTTTTTCTGTTTTGCCTGAGAGTGATTTTTTAGGGACAAATAAGATGGGATATTATACTCTGCAATAGAAGGTTCTATTATGTCATCTTCGATTAGTTTAGTTACTTGTTTGGTTATTTCTCCTTTTTGAGTTTGAGGCAATCTATAATTTTTTATGTAGACGGGGGTGTCATCCTTAATGTGTAATTTTTGTTTATAGAAATTTTTAGAGGAAATTGGTTCTGTTTCTAGTGCAAATATATCTATGAATTCTGTGCATAGTGTTGTTAGTTGAGGTTTGACAAATTGTGGGAGGTTTTTTGTTAATCTTTTCAATTTCTCTGTATCCTTGCAATTTTTATTGTGTGCGTTTGTTTTAATTTGTGTGTAATCGTCTATATTTTCGGTATTAATCTTGTAATTATACCTAGTAGTGCTTCGCACACAAGGTATATTAACTTCATTCGCCTAACGGTAGTATGTAACGGCATAAACGAATCGAGATAGATATTGACTTATGTATATCAAAATGTTCAGGAGGAAAAGAGAAATTGATTGAGCCATGTCCGTCCGTCCGTCTGTGAACACGATAACTTGAGTAAATCTTGAGATATCTCAATGAAATTTGGTATGTAGGTTCCTTTTCACTTATCTCCGAGCGCTATTGAAAATAGGCAAAATCGGTTAAAAGCCACGCCCTCTTTCTATATATATAATATTTTCGAAAATACAAAAGGAGTGATTATTCAGTACATAATACACCTATAAGGATAATATTTGGTGTGCACTTTAGCGTTAAGGCAACAAATACATTTTTGAAGAAATTTTTAAAAAGGGGCGTGGTACCGCCCACTTTTTATATAGTCAAGTTTGGAAATATTATTAATCATAAATCAAAAACCGCTCAAGATAGAAAAATAAAATTCAGCACACATATATATATTAATACAGGCAATATTTCGAAAAAAAATTAGCGAAATCGGGTTAGGTTCACGCCCAATTTTATACGAAAGATTTTGAAAAGGATCATAGATATATTGAATATGCTATAACTTTGCTTAAACTAGCTGTATATAATTTCTATTTCACCTCTGAAGTGTTCGTGGGCAAAGAAAGTCGAAAGCACAACATTTTTGGAAAATGGGCGTGGCCCCGCCCTTTTATGGGGGATTATTCCACAAAACTTTCCATGCCGTAACTCCGGTAAAAATTGACTTATTGAAACTATATTTAGAGAAAGTGTTCAACATATAAAGCTAACTCTTTGCTGTAAAAATAAACAAAATCGGTGAACGGACACGCCCACTATTTGAACACAGTTCTAAAAAATTTCGTCGTAAAATTAAAGTCGCGATATTTCCATAATTGTATAAGTTATATAAATAACATTTTACACACATAATAAGCTTTTTAAGCAAAACTAAACTGTAAAAAAATTTCGTGGATTTTGGTGAAGTAGGCGTGGCGCCGCCCACTTTTTAGCATAAAAGCTCTGCTATTTTCAAAAGCGATTGCTCGGAATTTCAAGAATGTATTTCAATGAAATTTTGTGAGATACTTCCCAATAGTATGTAGTTTACTCCTGGCAAAAATTACGCAAATCGAATAACAAACAAGCAAGATTTACGGGTAAGTCGTTAACACCCTACTGCCTTTTTTATACCTAGTAGTGCTTCGCACACAAGGTATATTAACTTCATTCGCCTAACGGTAGTATGTAACGGCATAAACGAATCGAGATAGATATTGACTTATGTATATCAAAATGTTCGGGAGGAAAAGAGAAATTGATTGAGCCATGTCCGTCCGTCCGTCCGTCCGTCTGTGAACACGATAACTTGTGTAAATCTTGAGATATCTCAATGAAATTTGGTATGTAGGTTCCTTTTCACTTATCTCCGAGCGCTATTGAAAATAGGCAAAATCGGTTAAAAGCCATGCCCTCTTTCTATATATATAATATTTTCGAAAATACAAAAGGAGTGATTATTCAGTACATAATACACCTATAAGGATAATATTTGATGTGCACTTTAGCGTTAAGGCAACAAATATATTTTTGAAGAAATTTTTAAAAAGGGGCGTGGTACCGCCCACTTTTGATATAGTCAAGTTTGGAAATATTATTAATCATAAATCAAAAACCGCTCAAGGTAGAAAAATAAAATTCAGCACACATATATATATTAATACAGACAATTTTTGCTGTAAAAATAAACAAAATCGGTGAACGGACACGCCCACTATTTGAACACAGTTCTAAAAAATTTATTCGTAAAATTAGAATCGCGATATTTCCATAATTGTATAAGTTATATAAATAAGATTTTGCACACATAATAATCTTTTTAAGCAAAACTAAACTGTATACGAATTTTGTGGATGTTGGTGATGTAGGCGTGGCGCCGCCCACTTTTTAGCATAAAAGCTCTGCTATTTTCAAAAGCGATTGCTTGGAATTTCAGGAATGTATTTCAATGAAATCTTGTGAGATACTTCCCAATAGTATGTAGTATACTCCTGCCAAAAATTACGCAAATCGAATAACAAACAAGCAAGATTTACGGGCAAGTAGTTAACACCCTACTGCCTTTTTTATACCTAGTACACCCTACTGCCTTTTTTATACCTAGTAGTGCTTCGCACACAAGGTATAAGTTAGCACCCAACAATAATGCCAACAACAACTGTAACCCAAACTCAAAGTTGGCACCCAACAATAATGCCAACAACAACTGTAACCCAAACTCAAAGTTGGCACCCAGCAGGTATGCCAACAACAACAGCATCAAATAAGCCAGACGCCTAGTCAGCAAGTGAACACTTAGCTGAGGGCGTTCTCACGATAGTGAAACTCGAGCATACCAATGAACGGCAAATGCCAAGTCATCATTATCACGGGCAACAGTAGCGATCAGGGAAATAGGCATTTAGGTGCAGTCACCGAGTTCTTGTATTCAGTCATAATAACTCACCGAACCGGATTGGTTGCCTGACTCGTGTCAGGGAAATAATAAAAGTTGTGAACAAAAAGCGTTTGCATTTCTGGCGCCCAACGTGGGGCCACGCGAAGTTATCCCTATAAAAGGATACGAAAGTTAACGTGGCCAAGGGTTCGATTCCCACTACAGAAAAATAAATTAAAAGTTTGTAAAAATTACGAAAGTGATTAAACGTGTGTAACACGTTCGGGTTGGATACCCACAAGAGAAAAATAAATTTAACGTTTGTAAAAACACAAAAACTAATTGAACGTGTGTAACGCGTACGAGTTGATACTTACTAATTTAGTCAAAAGGGGGTCAGGTACCCACAAAAAATAAATTAAACATTTAAAGAAAATAAACAAAAGTAATTAAACGTGTACGGGCTAATCCCTATTAAATAGATAAATAAACTATTCAACAACCAACAAGTTAATCAAAAGAGGGTTGGATACCCACAAGAAAATAAATTAAACATCTAAAAAAATACAAATCGTACGGGCTAATAACTGCCGAATAAATAAATAAACTAATCAACAATCAACAAGAGGTACAGGCTGCTCCAGCGAGGACAATCGGACAAGGACACCAAAATGAAATCAAATATGAATATCTGCATGTAAGTAGAGTGTTCAGCATACCGTTTAAATAAATAAACAAATAAATAAAGTGTTAGGAGTTTTTGAAAAGTGTTGCCTTGAGAGACGGTTGTTAACGGTTAGTCTTAAAATGGACCAAGCTCAAATGCAGGCCCTTCTGAATGTTGCGGTTCGCGTGGCAACCGAGCAGACAAAGCGTGAGTTTCAAACTCAGGTGGAGGAACTGACCAGTAGGTTGTCGAGAATGGAAACCACTGCTCGAGTGGTAGAATACGAGGCTGTCACAATTCAGCCTGGCGTTACCTGTGACGAATCACTAGATCTTGTTAAAACAATGCCGGAATTTAGGGGTGATCAGGAAAGGTACGTGTCCTGGAGGCAGGCCGCGCATACTGCCTATAAAGTTTTTGAAAATTATGTAGGAAGCTCAAAGCATTACCAGGCTGTGGGCATAATAAGGAACAAGGTTGTGGGGTCTGCTGATATGGTTTTGTCTTCTTTTAATACGGTCCTGAATTTTCAAGCAATAATCTCAAGGTTGGACTTCACTTATGCTAATAAAAAACCAGTGTATTTGATTGAGCAAGAGCTCTCAATGTTGAGCCAAGGGTCATTGTCGGTAGCTAAGTTCTATGACGAGATAGAACGGAAGTTAACACTTATAATCAATAAAACTACGATGACTCACGGCGGAAATAGGGTACTTATCGAGTCGCTTAGTAAAAAATATCGCGAAGATGCCCTTCGCGTCTTTATTTCTGGCCTTAATCGGCCATTGTGCGATATTCTCTTCTCGTCGCAACCCTCGGATCTACCCTCTGCACTGACATTGGCCCAGGAACTTGAGGCTAACCGAGCGAGGATGACAAAAATGACTATAATGAATTCGATCGGAAGGACGAATCTTTTACCTCGGGTCCCCGGTTCATACCAATATTCACCACAATACCGTAGGGTCCCAAATGAACAAATACGACATCGTCCGGTCCCGATGGAGGTGGACCCATCTCTCTCACGTTTTAGGCAAACCGGCCTACAACCGGCGCCATACAATGATGCCCGACAAGTGGTTCAGGGTTCTTCCCGAAACCAAAATAATGGGAACCCGCGCAACTCGACGGTACCCACAACCACCCAAGGTAATTCGCAGCCGGCCACGGTTGCACAAAAACGACAACACGGAAGCGAACGCTACCCCACCCCAAAAAAGGAACGTATTAACTACCTCTCTCATGAGATGAATGATTTGGAGGGCGAACTTTATCCGAGTGAAGACGACTGCGGCTATGCCAACTGTAATTTCGACGAGCGGTTTGAAAAAAATGAATTTGATCCAAGCGATGACGTTAATTTTTTAGAGGTGGGTCCCTCTTGCCCTATGTCAGCAGGACACTACGGTGGAGGTGGACCCATCTCTCTCACGTTTTAGGCAAACCGGCCTACAACCGGCGCCATACAATGATGCCCGACAAGTGGTTCAGGGTTCTTCCCGAAACCAAAATAATGGGAACCCGCGCAACTCGACGGTACCCACAACCACCCAAGGTAATTCGCAGCCGGCCACGGTTGCACAAAAACGACAACACAGAAGCGAACGCTACCCCACCCCAAAAAAGGAACGTATTAACCACCTCTCTCATGAGATGAATGATTTGGAGGGCGAACTTTATCCGAGTCAAGACGACTGCGGCTATGCCAACTGTAATTTCGACGAGCGGTTTGAAAAAAATGAATTTGATCCAAGCGATGACGTTAATTTTTTAGAGGTGGGTCCCTCTTGCCCTATGTCAGCAGGACACTACGGGGGAGAGGTCTAAAGTTCCTAGTCGATACAGGTGCCGCCAAGAGTTATATTAAAAACTTAAGCACTCTTAAGGGAATCAAAAGCCTGCAGAGACCCTTCACTGTTAAATCTATACATGGCACCGAAAAAGTTGAGCAGTATTGCACAATAAATATTTTTAATAATAACTTTGAGTTTTTTATCCTCCTAAAATTCAGCACACATATATATATTAATACAGACAATTTTTGCTGTAAAAATAAACAAAATCGGTGAACGGACACGCCCACTATTTGAACACAGTTCTAAAAAATTTATTCGTAAAATTAGAATCGCGATATTTCCATAATTGTATAAGTTATATCAATAAGATTTTACACACATAATAATCTTTTTAAGCAAAACTAAACTGTATACAAATTTTGTGGATGTTGGTGATGTAGGCGTGGCGCCGCCCACTTTTTAGCATAAAAGCTCTGCTATTTTCAAAAGCGATTGCTTGGAATTTCAGGAATGTATTTCAATGAAATCTTGTGAGATACTTCCCAATAGTATGTAGTATACTCCTGCCAAAAATTACGCAAATCGAATAACAAACAAGCAAGATTTACGGGCAAGTAGTTAACACCCTACTGCCTTTTTTATACCTAGTACACCCTACTGCCTTTTTTATACCTAGTAGTGCTTCGCACACAAGGTATAAGTTAGCACCCAACAATAATGCCAACAACAACTGTAACCCAAACTCAAAGTTGGCACCCAACAATAATGCCAACAACAACTGTAACCCAAACTCAAAGTTGGCACCCAGCAGGTATGCCAACAACAACAGCATCAAATAAGCCAGACGCCTAGTCAGCAAGTGAACACTTAGCTGAAGGCGTTCTCACGATAGTGAAACTCGAGCATACCAATGAACGGCAAATGCCAAGTCATCATTATCACGGGCAACAGTAGCGATCAGGGAAATAGGCATTTAGGTGCAGTCACCGAGTTCTTGTATTCAGTCATAATAACTCACCGAACCGGATTGGTTGCCTGACTCGTGTCAGGGAAATAATAAAAGTTGTGAACAAAAAGCGTTTGCATTTCTGGCGCCCAACGTGGGGCCACGCGAAGTTATCCCTATAAAAGGATACGAAAGTTAACGTGGCCAAGGGTTCGATTCCCACAACAGAAAAATAAATTAAAAGTTTGTAAAAATTACGAAAGTGATTAAACGTGTGTAACACGTTCGGGTTGGATACCCACAAGAGAAAAATAAATTTAACGTTTGTAAAAACACAAAAACTAATTGAACGTGTGTAACGCGTACGAGTTGATACTTACTAATTTAGTCAAAAGGGGGTCAGGTACCCACAAAAAATAAATTAAACATTTAAAGAAAATAAACAAAAGTAATTAAACGTGTACGGGCTAATCCCTATTAAATAGATAAATAAACTATTCAACAACCAACAAGTTAATCAAAAGAGGGTTGGATACCCACAAGAAAATAAATTAAACATCTAAAAAAATACAAATCGTACGGGCTAATAACTGCCGAATAAATAAATAAACTAATCAACAAGAGGTACAGGCTGCTCCAGCGAGGACAATCGGACAAGGACACCAAAATGAAATCAAATATGAATATCTGCATGTAAGTAGAGTGTTCAGCATACCGTTTAAATAAATAAACAAATAAATAAAGTGTTAGGAGTTTTTGAAAAGTGTTGCCTTGAGAGACGGTTGTTAAGGGTTAGTCTTAAAATGGACCAAGCTCAAATGCAGGCCCTTCTGATTGTTGCGGTTCGCGTGGCGACCGAGCAGACAAAGCGTGAGTTTCAAACTCAGGTGGAGGAACTGACCAGTAGGTTGTCGAGAATGGAAACCACTGCTCGAGTGGTAGAATACGAGGCTGTCACAATTCAGCCTGGCGTTACCTGTGACGAATCACTAGATCTTGTTAAAACAATGCCGGAATTTAGGGGTGATCAGGAAAGGTACGTGTCCTTGAGGCAGGCCGCTCATACGGCCTATAAAGTTTTTGAAAATTATGTAGGAAGCTCAAAGCATTACCAGGCTGTGGGCATAATAAGGAACAAGGTTGTGGGGTCTGCTGATATGGTTTTGTCTTCTTTTATTACGGTCCTGAATTTTCAAGCAATAATCTCAAGGTTGGACTTCACTTATGCTAATAAAAAACCAGTGTATTTGATTGAGCAAGAGCTCTCAATGTTGAGCCAAGGGTCATTGTCGGTAGCTAAGTTCTATGACGAGATAGAACGGAAGTTAACACTTATAATCAATAAAACTACGATGACTCACGGCGGAAATAGGGTACTTATCGAGTCGCTTAGTAAAAAATATCGCGAAGATGCCCTTCGCGTCTTTATTTCTGGCCTTAATCGGCCATTGTGCGATATTCTCTTCTCGTCGCAACCCTCGGATCTACCCTCTGCACTGGCATTGGCCCAGGAACTTGAGGCTAACCGAGCGAGGATGACAAAAATGACTATAATGAATTCGATCGGAAGGACGAATCTTTTACCTCGGGTCCCCGGTTCATACCAATATTCACCACAATACCGTAGGGTCCCAAATGAACAAATACGACATCGTCCGGTCCCGATGGAGGTGGACCCATCTCTCTCACGTTTTAGGCAAACCGGCCTACAACCGGCGCCATACAATGATGCCCGACAAGTGGTTCAGGGTTCTTCCCGAAACCAAAATAATGGGAACCCGCGCAACTCGACGGTACCCACAACCACCCAAGGTAATTCGCAGCCGGCCACGGTTGCACAAAAACGACAACACGGAAGCGAACGCTACCCCACCCCAAAAAAGGAACGTATTAACCACCTCTCTCATGAGATGAATGATTTGGAGGGCGAACTTTATCCGAGTGAAGACGACTGCGGCTATGCCAACTGTAATTTCGACGAGCGGTTTGAAAAAAATGAATTTGATCCAAGCGATGACGTTAATTTTTTAGAGGTGGGTCCCTCTTGCCCTATGTCAGCAGGACACTACGGGGGAGAGGTCTAAAGTTCCTAGTCGATACAGGTACCGCCAAGAGTTATATTAAAAACTTAAGCACTCTTAAGGGAATCAAAAGCCTGCAGAGACCCTTCACTGTTAAATCTATACATGGCACCGAAAAAGTTGAGCAGTATTGCACAATAAATATTTTTAATAATAACTTTGAGTTTTTTATCCTCCCTAGTCTTGATACATTTGACGGTATCATTGGCTTCGATCTTCTTAGGGAGGTTAACAGTAATATTGATTTGAGAAACGGAGTTTTGAGACACGATGGAGGTTGTGAAAGATTTTTTTGTTACCGCTGCCCAGACGTAAATAAGTTAGCTTCATCGGACCACAATTTGGCGGGGGCGGAGCAGAGCACCACATCAATTCTGAAGCGACATGCTAGGGCTTTCGCTGATCCAGACGAGACTCTGCCATACAGCACTAACATTGTTGGAACAATTAGAACCATTGACGATCTCCCGGTGTATTCTAAGACCTACCCATACCCCATGGCAGCAATGGAATTCGTGAACAATGAAATTTCAGACATGCTGCGCAATGGTATTATAAGGCCATCCCGTTTTCCCTACAACAACCCAATATGGGTGGTAGATAAAAAGGGGCATGACGAAGAGGGTAAAAGGAGGTCGCGTCTGGTAATAGACTTTAGGAAACTTAATAGCAAAACCATAAGCGATAAGTATCCAATCCCTGATACTTCTGTTATTTTATCAAATATGGGAGGCTCTGCTTTTTTTTCAACAATCTATCTGAAGTCGGGCTTCCATCAGATTAAATTGGCAGAGAAAGACCGTGAGAAGACAGCTTTCTCCGTAAACAGTGGGAAGTATGAATTTTGCAGACTTCCCTTCGGTTTGAAGAATGCTCCAAGCATTTTTCAGCGGGCCATCGATGACGTCTTAAGAGACGAGATCGGAAAGACATGTCACGTCTACATCGACGATGTGATCATCTTTTCCAAGACTGCAGAGGAGCACGGTAGGGACATCGACCGAATCCTTGTGAAGTTATACAATGCTAATATGCGCGTGTCTGCCGAAAAGTCTAAATTCTTTCGGCAGAGCGTGGAGTTCCTTGGATTTACCGTGTCTAAGGACGGCATAAAAACCTGCCCCGACAAGGTAAAGGACATCCTTAACTTCGAGGTTAAAAGATCACTTCGAGCATTGCGCTCATTTCTGGGACTTGCAAGCTATTACCGTCGCTTTGTGAGGGATTTTGCAACGATTGTTAAGCCACTGACGAGGTACTTGCGCGGTGAAAATGGGAACATTAAAGCCAGCCAATCGAAGAAAGTCGAAATAACTCTGGATGATGAGGCACTAGGCGCATTCAATAGAGTAAAGAAAATCCTTGCTTCTGAGGATGTATTGCTCCTATACCCCGACTATGAAAAGCCATTCGAGTTGACCACTGACGCATCATCTCATGGCATAGAAGCCGTCTTGTCTCAGGGCGGGCGACCTATCACAATGATATCAAGAACACTTTCGCAGACTGAGGAGAACTACGCTACTAATGAGCGGGAGTTGTTGGCTATAGTCTGGGCCCTGCAAAAACTTCGGAACTACCTATACGGTGTGAACAACCTAAAGATTTTTACCGACCACCAACCTCTGACCTTTGCAATATCTGATAAAAATCCGAATGCCAAGCTCAAGAGATGGCGAGCCTTTGTTGAGGAGTTTTCTCCGCAATTCCATTACAAACCGGGAAAGGAAAACCTGGTTGCTGACGCATTGTCCCGGCAACATATAAATGCGTTGGATTGCGAACGGTCAGACAGCGTGATAGCGAATAGTGAGGAGTCCCTTACCCAGACTATTTCGACGGTGTCAAATCCTTTGAACTGTTTTCGGAATCAAATTGTTCTTGAGGAGGGTGACTCATTCTCGAAAACCACAAAAATAATTTTTAAATCAAGGATGAAACACCGTATAATTTTCAGTGGTCCGGACGAACTTATGCGCGCAATGAAAGAATGCGTTAATGCAAACGTTGTCAACGGTGTGTTGTGTGACTTGCCGACTCTTGCTAAAATGCAAGACAAAATACTTACCGAATTTCCCGCAGTCAAGATACGGCATACAAAAAAACAGGTCATAGACGTCTTCAATAAAGATGACCAGCTAGAGATTTTACAGACAGAGCATAACAGGGCCCATAGATCGTTGCGTGAAAATGTACGCCAAATCCTCGACTGCTACTACTTTCCTGGCATGAGAAATATGCTAAAGGAAATAATTTCTAATTGTAAGGTATGTCATGAGGCTAAATACCAACGGCATCCACCAAAACCGGGGATAGTTGAAACGCCTATTCCATCGTGCCCAGGGGAAATTATCCATGTGGATATTTATTCCACAGACAGGGCTCACTTTCTCACATCCATAGACAAATTTTCAAAATTCGCTGTGGTATTCCCGATAAAGTCTAGAGCTATAGTTGATGTGAAGGAACCCATGTATGAATTGCTTAACTTTTATAAAAATACCAAAACATTAGTCTGCGACAATGAAAAGTCCTTAAACTCGGAGACAATTAAGGCAATACTAAGAAATCATTTCGGTGTGGAAATTTATACCACACCCCCTGCACATAGTACTTCGAACGGTCAAGTTGAACGGTTTCACAGTACATTGTCTGAAATTGCCCGTTGCCTGAAGCTAGAAGGTAAAGTATCCGACACAATTGAATTGATTCTTCTCGCAACATCAAAATACAATCGCACAGTCCATTCCGTAACGCAAAAAAGGCCTATAGATATAATTCATTCTATTCCTGAAGAACTTAGGGAGCGAATCCGACTCAGGCTGTTGGAGACTCAACAGTCAGACTTGGCAAGACACAATGTGGGAAGCAAATTGCGACTCTATAGCCCGGGGGAAAAGGTCTTCGTAAAGACAAACAAAAGAATAGGTAACAAGTTCACAAAACTCTATGTCGAAAAAACGGTGCAGAAGGACCTTGGGTCAACTGTTCTAATAGACAACAGAAAAGTTCACAAAAGTAACTTAAAGTACTAAGAAACGCCTTTCGTATCGTTGCAGATATATAATTTTTCTCGGCCTCTCGGTCGAAACAAAGGTACTTAATTACACCAGTTCTTACTACATCCCTCTCACAACCGGATTTTTATTGCACAAAACAAACTTATCCCTTTATGAGACAATAGTTGATGACACGACCAGGCTATCAGAGCATTTTCCACAGTCACATATGCGGCGTCTACTGGGAAGTGACGCGGAACAGATGACACTGCTGCTGGATGCTGTCAGGGTACATCACCGCCATGCCCGTAGCATCAACGTGTTAGGGACTGCCCTAAAATATATCGCCGGAACGCCTGATTTTGATGACTTCCTGAAGATCGAATTTAAAACTGAAAACTTGATAGAATCACAGGAGCAACAAATCTTGATCAACTCAAAAACACAGGAAAAAATAAATGAATTGACAAATACTGTTAATGAACTGCTCGAAAACGCCAAGCGAACCCAAATAAATACTGGCAACCTTTTTTCTCTGGCAACCGCTAGGAACAGGGCGATGATGATGGAATTAGAGACCGTCATAACGTCCGTCACCCTGGGTAAGGTAAATATAATCAACCCTATTTTGTTGAGCGGTATTGAAGTAAAGAACCTGCTAGATGCTGAGCACTCTGCCAACGTAACTATAAGTGATTTACTACAAGTTTCTAAGATCAAAATATTTCAAACTAATGAATGTATTTATTTCCTTATAAAATATCCAAAGATAGCTCGTGTTTGTAATTTGTTGAAGATGTTGCCCGTGATACACGACGGAAAGCTTGTATCATTGGAGACAGAGGATATAGCGGAATGCAAGGGAAGTTACATACCACTGCACAATTGCAAGGAAGCCCTAATGTCGAGCTTTTGCCAACCTTTGGGAGATAGCCCGTGTGCAATGCAGCTTCTGAACACTCACTCAGCAACCTGCAAAACGACATCAGCTGACCACGTAGCTGCCATAAGGGAAATCGATAATGGCATTGTACTAATAAACAACCAACAAGCAACACTGTTCGATGGAAACTTAACAAGGCTGACAAGGGGAACCTTTATAGTAACCTTTGACGTTGAAATTACCATTAACGCAACCACCTTTTATAATTGGAATAAAATAGCCCACTCTCGTCCCGAAGCTGCTCCTGCGCAGACTATAAATTTTACTGACCACATGACTCTATTGTCACTTCCATACTTGGAAAAAACCAACATAAAGAGTCTCAGGCACATATCGTCAATGGGCGCTTTGTCACTTGTCGTGGTAGCAGCTATCATAATTTTTGCGATTGGTCGGATACGAAAACGAAGAACCCGAGCGAATCTAGACATTGCCATAATAGAAGCCGCGGACGGCTTCACTTCAAGCGGGGGGGCAGTTAGCACCCAACAGTAATGCCAACAACAACTGTAACCCAAACTCAAAGTTGGCACCCAACAATAATGCCAACAACAACTGTAACCCAAACTCAAAGTTGGCACCCAGCAGGTATGCCAACAACAACAGCATCAAATAAGCCAGACGCCTAGTCAGCAAGTGAACACTTAGCTGAGGGCGGTCTCACGATAGTGAAACTCGAGCATACCAATGAACGGCAAATGCCAAGTCATCATTATCACGGGCAACAGTAGCGATCAGGGAAATAGGCATTTAGGTGCAGTCACCGAGTTCTTGTATTCAGTCATAATAACTCACCGAACCGGATTGGTTGCCTGACTCGTGTCAGGGAAATAATAAAAGTTGTGAACAAAAAGCGTTTGCATTTCTTATATTAACTTCATTCGCCTAACGGTAGTATGTAACGGCATAAACGAATCGAGATAGATATTAACTTATATATATCCAAATGTTCAGGAGGAAAAGAGAAATTGATTGAGCCATGTCCGTCCGTCCGTCCGTCCGTCTGTGAACACGATAACTTGAGTAAATCTTGAGATATCTCAATGAAATTTGGTATGTAGGTTCCTTTTCACTTATCTCCGAGCGCTATTGAAAATAGGCAAAATCGGTTAAAAGCCATGCCCTCTTTCTATATATATAATATTTTCGAAAATACAAAAGGAGTGATTATTCAGTACATAATACACCTATAAGGATAATATTTGGTGTGCACTTTAGCGTTAAGGCAACAAATATATTTTTGAAGAAATTTTTAAAAAGGGGCGTGGTACCGCATACTTTTGATATAGTCAAGTTTGGAAATATTATTAATCATAAATCAAAAACCGCTCAAGATAGAAAAATAAAATTCAGCACACATATATATATTAATACAGGCAATATTTCGAAAAAAAATTAGCGAAATCGGGTTAGGTTCACGCCCAATTTTATACGAAAGATTTTGAAAAGGATCATAGATATATTGAATATGCTATAACTTTGCTTAAACTAGCTGTATATAATTTCTATTTCACCTCTGAAGTGTTCGTGGGCAAAGAAAGTCGAAAGCATAAAATTTTTGGAAAATGGGCGTGGCCCCGCCCTTTTATGGGGGATTATTCAACAAAACTTTCCATGCCATAACTCCGGTAAAATTGACTTATTGAAACGAGAAAGTGTTCAACATATAAAGCTAACTCTTTGCTGTAAAAATAAGCAAAATCGGTGAACGGGCACGCCCACTATTTGAACACAGTTCTAAAAAATTTCTTCGTAAAATTAAAGTCGCGATATTTCCATAATTGTATAAGTTATATAAAT
This sequence comes from Sphenella marginata, assembly GCA_951509765.1. Lineage (NCBI taxonomy): Eukaryota > Metazoa > Arthropoda > Insecta > Diptera > Tephritidae > Sphenella > Sphenella marginata. The sequence continues at coordinate 3,583,472 of OX608078.1, forward strand.
AAGATTTTACACACATAATAAGCTTTTTAAGCAAAACTAAACTGTATAAAAATTTTGTGGATTTTGGTGAAGTAGGCGTGGCGCCGCCCACTTTTTAGCATAAAAGCTCTGCTATTTTCAAAAGCGATTGCTTGGAATTTCAAGAATGTATTTCAATGAAATTTTGTGAGATACTTCCCAATAGTATGTAGTATACTCCTGCCAAAAATTACGCAAATCGAATAACAAACAAGCAAGATTTACGGGCAAGTAGTTAACTGTAGAAGTTTAAGTGGAAATTATATAAAATACACGTCTTGCTACGTCGAGTAGATTGTGAAGAAGTTTATTTCAGTATAACATAGTCATGGTATAATAGTTATAATCGTACATAAGAAAAGGAGAGTAAAATGTTGCCAGATATATGAATTGTATCTATATTGATGGATTACAACTTATATCACAACACCCTCACTAGAGATCCAATTCATGCCTTTCATTGACCAATTTATAATTAATTTTATATTCAGTACATGTAATGTTTTAAGTATTATGTGGTAAAAGGAACTACATATGTTTACCATAAACCATATTGGTTAACAAATTTAGACAATATCGAATGATTTACTGGCTTAGTCATAATGTCAGCAATCATTTCATTTGTACTTATATAACTGAGCTTAATTATGCCCTCAGCAAGCTTTTCACGAATCAAATAATTCTTGACATCAATATGTTTGGTCCTAGCATGATAATTGTTGTTTGCGGCCAGTTTGATTGCTCCTTGATTGTCACAGTAAAGTTGTATTGAAGTCCTTGCATTGGAAAATAGTTCAGCCTCAAATCGTTTTAGCCAAAGAGCTTCTTGTATTGCAGCTACCATCGACATAAACTCAGCCTCTGTTGGTGATAATGCCACTGTAGGTTGCTTACGTGTGGCCCACGAAATTGTACCACCTTGCAGGATGAACACGTAACCGGTGGTAGAACGACGTTCATCTTGGTCACCAGCCCAATCCGCGTCACAATATCCCACTAGTTGATCTATTTCATTCTTCTTGTACGTCAATTTGAAGTCTAGAGTACCTTTTAGATAGCGAAGCACTCTTTTCACGCCTACCCAATGAGCTTTGCCATAGTTTTAATTGAAACGACTTAGCGTGCTCACGGCGTAGCTGATGTCCGGGCGACTAATTAATGCGGCGTACATGATGCACCCAATAGCTTCTTGATAGGGAATAGAAGACATTTCCTGTCGCTCTTCTTTTGTTTTTGGACTCATTCCCTTCGACAAGCGTTGATTCGGATCCATTGGCGAATTCACTGGAGAACATTCACTCATGTTGAACCGCTGTAGGACATCCATCAGATATTGCTTCTGGTCTATAGAAATCGATCCATCACTGTTGCATGAGACATTCATACCAAGTATCGACGTCGCCCGTCCCAAATCCTTCATTTTAAATTGTGTCGACAATTCCTTTTTGAGTTTTCTAATTATTGTAATGTCGCTTCCAAAAATCAAAATATCGTCAACATATACAACAAGTACTACGATATTCTGAGTCGAAATATTGAAATAGACGCATTGGTCAAAGTTTGACCTAGTAAAAGCAAGTTTGGTTGTTAAGACAGAATTTAACTTCATGTTCCACATACGACTGGACTGCTTTAGCCCATATAGTGATTTTCGAAGTCGACATACTTTACTTGTTTTATCTTTAACAACTCTGGTTGTCGCATGTAAATTTCTTCGTCTAATTCGCCTTGTAAGAAGGCTGATACCGCATCCATTTGATGAATTATTAAATCAAATTTAACGGCAGTGGCCAAAAGAAATCGGATAGATGAAAAACGTGCAACCGGCGAGTACGTTTCGTCATAGTCGATTCCCTTGACTTGCTAGTAGCCTTTTACAACTAGGCGTGCCTTGTATCGGCTAATTTCACCCTTTGAGCTTATTTTTACTTTGAATACCCACTTGGAATCAATAGCCTTTCTTCCAGGTGGCAGGTCGGTTAGCTCCCAAGTGTCATTTTTCATTAATGCGTCATACTCGCATGACATAGCATTTCGCCATTCTTCACTATCTGCGCCACCCAGCGCCTCGCGAACTGTTAATGGCTCATTCGAGCTAGTTACTGCTAATAGCCCAAATTGCGTAGCTGTATTCACATAACTTTCATCATCAGAAATTTGAATGACTGATAGTTCATCTGATGATTGATGTTGAGGATTCTCTTCCTCACTAGTACCGTCAGCACCATCACCCTCACTGAATCCGAAAAAATCTGATTGATCAGCGAAAATATCTGGAAGATAACTTCCTCGTTGCGCAACGTCATCCCTCAGGGTTTGATTCTCTGTGATATTTTGGGCTTCCACTTTATTAGAGCTTGAAACGCCCTCACTCAAACCGAAATGTTCATCGTCGTCAGAACTGTCATTATCTTCATCATCACTGATAACTGTGATACACTCTATTTTTATACCTTTCATGAGCATGAAATGGTATTATAACTTTGGTCCGATGTTTGTAAGTATGAGAAGAAGAAGAGATAGACCCACCATTAAGTATACCGAAATGATCAGGGCGACGAGCTGAGTTGATTTAGCCATGTCCGTCTGTCCGTCCGTCTGTTTGAACGCAAACTAGTCCCTCAGTTTTAGAGATATCTCGATGAAATTTTGCAAGCAGGCGCCATTTTGCATAGGATTAATCATTTGTCGGAACCAGCAAGATCGGACCGATACAACGCATAGCTCCCATACAATCGATTGTTCCGATAAACGGGTTTTGGCCTCTAACTCTTGCAATTAAAAAGCTATTAGAGCGAAATTTCGCAGGTTTAGTACATGCTGTATAAGTAATGTGTGTAGTGAAAATCATCTAGATCGGACCAACATAACATATAGCTCCCATATAATCGATAGTTTCGATAAATGGGTTGTGGGCTATCAATTTTGCAGTTAAAGAGCTAGGAACGTTAAACTTTGCACGTTTGCTACATATTATATATGTAACATATGTAGGCAAAATCAGCCAGATCGGGCCAACATAACGGGTAGCTCCCATACAATCGATTGTTCCGATAAGTGTGGTTTGGCATTCATGAAAGGTATAAAGCCTTCGGCACAGCCGAAGGCAGCCCTTTCCTTACTTGTTTTATTTTGTATTACTGGATTCAACGCATTTTCATCATTGGCAATAGTTTTCAAATGTTCGGTGTGGTTTTCAAAAAATGTAACATTGCGACTTACCACAGTTTTCTTGGTATATTTGTTATACAATTTGTATGCCTTCGTTGTGTCACAGTAACCCAGTAAAATGCATTCTTGTGCCTTTGAATCTAGCTTGCGTCTTTTCTCCTTTGGTACGTGTACCATTGCCTTGCATCCGAAAACACGAATATGCGACAAGTTCGGTTTTTGCTTGGTCCAAATTTCTTCTGGCTTTGTGTGTTTCATGTCTCTACACGGGGTTCTATTAATCAAAAATGCTGCTGTGGCTGCTGCCTCTGCCCAAAATTGTTTATGCAAATTTGCATCATGTAACATACAACGAACTTTTTCTAATATAGTTCTGTTCATTCTCTCGGCAACGCCGTTTTGTTCAGGCGTATACGGTGCTGTGAATTGATGTATAATTCCATGCTTTTGCGTGAACATTTTGAAATTTTTGTTACAGAACTCCGTGCCATTGTCTGATCGCAATATTTTAATGGTGGAATTTTGTTGATTTTCAATCAAAGTTTTAAAATTGGTAAAAATATCAAAAACCTCTTCCTTGCGTTTCATCGGATAAACAAATACTTTCCGGCTAAAGTCGTCAACGAATGTCAATAAATATCTCGAACCCCCGAGTGATTTTGTTGACATTGGACCACATACATCTGTATGTATTAATTGTAAAACCTCCGTTGCACGGTGCCCTTTTTCTTTAGATATAACACGAGTTTGCTTGCCTTGCGCACATACAGTGCACGGCTCTAAATGCCCATTTGGCAGATTAAAACCTTCCGCCGACTCCTTTATGCGATTCAAGTTTCTCTCACACGCATGCCCCATGCGTCGATGCAACAAATTACGAGTTGCGGTTGCTGTCAACGCTTTTGCACTTTGCTGGGTAGTGCATCTCAGTCGATATAGATCGTCGATTAGCGGAGCATTAGCCATCAGCTTTGAATTCTCGTCGAAAATATGGCAATTTTTATTATTAAAAATCAATGTCTTACCTTGCTTGGCCATTTGGCTCACAGACATGAGATTCGCACAAATGTTTGGTATACATAAAACGTTCTTGACGATGACCTGCTTCTTATCTGACACGCCGTCAGAAGAAATTGACATATTAACATCACCTGCGCATTCTACTTTCAAACGCCCATTGTTGCCTACAATGACTTCGCTTGAATTCGGTGAATTCGTTTCGGCTAAATTAGACGAATTCATAGTCATATGGCATGAAGCACCGGAGTCAATCAGCCATTCGTTATTCGCAGTTTTTGCCACCAGGGATGTTGACGCTAATAGCAAATTCTTGGTCTTGTTAACGGATTTAGTGGGGCACTTGTTGGCATAATGCCCTTTTTGGTTGCATTCAAAGCAAACAACTGTTCGGTTTTTATTTGATTTCTGAGAAAAGGGTTTCCGCTTCTTTGAAACAAGAGCCACGGCTTCACCACCCGCTGTATCATGACGAATTTCTTGCAATAAGTTTGTTCGCACTAAGTCTGTGGATAGCGCCTTGCCGCTGTTTGCAAGTGCCATTACCATTGGACGGTATTCGTCGGGCAAACCACTCAACATAATTTGAGCAACAATGTCGTCGGGTATTTTTGTGCCAGACTTATCCAACTTTTGTTGAGTACACGTCATTTTGTTGACATAATCCTCCATTGATACACAATCTTTTAGTTCTAAGCGCATTAAATATTTTAATAGGTCCATTCTGCGTAAGACGCCATTATCTTCAAATGCGGCTTCTAAAGCATCCCATGCTGCCTTTGCAGTCGTGCAATTCTGCACGTACGAATAATTGCATGGCTCGATTAGCAATACAATTGCTGAAATAGCATGCAAATTCTTTGTGGAGTCGCCCTCCGTTCCCTCAATACATGGCCAATAACCCTTGAGCACAAGATGGGATTTTGCAGCAAATTTCCATGCATCATAATTTTCTCGTCCCTTTAGTTTTTCTATTTTGTCATTTCCCATGATTATAACCTCGAAATTGCAGACGTCACGCACGTTGTTGGGCAAAATATGACAAACACAATTTGAAGTATTAACAAACTTTCAACGAAAATAAAAACTAAATTACGTAGCAGCTCTTCAATTAATTATCTTGATTGATTATTTTATAATATGTGAGGTCCCATAACCTGTAGAAGTTTAAGTGGAAATTATATAAAATACACGTCTTGCTACGTCGAGTAGATTGTGAAGAAGTTTATTTCAGTATAACATAGTCATGGTATAATCGTACATAAGAAAAGGAGAGTAAAATGTTGCCAGATATATGAATTGTATCTATATTGATGGATTACAACTTATATCACAACATTAACACCCTACTGCCTTTTTTTTATTAATTTTTTTTATTTTCGTACCTTTCATGAACATTAGGAAAGGTATTTATATTTTGTTATTTAGTAATAATTTAATTTACCACTCACAAACGAAGTGTTTTTATCGAAAACAATCAGTTGCCTTTATACCAAATTTTCAGGTATGTATTAAAATAGACCTGAGTAAATTAGGATACCAAAACAGATCACTCCTAGGTATTTAATGTTCGGTTACACCCGAACTTAGACTTCCTTACTAGTTATACCTAGTAGTGCTTCGCACACAAGGTATATTAACTTCATTCGCCTAACGGTAGTATGTAACGGCATAAACGAATCGAGATAGATATTGACTTATGTATATCAAAATGCTCAGGAGGAAAAGGGAAATTGATTGAGCCATGTCCGTCTGTCCGTCCGTCCGTCTGTGAACACGATAACTTGAGTAAATCTTGAGATATCTCAATGAAATTTGGTATGCAGGTTCCTTTTCACTTATCTCGGAGCGCTATTGAAAATAGGCAAAATCGGTTAAAAGCCACGCCCACTTTCTATATATATAATATTTTCGAAAATAAAAAAAAGAGTGATTATTCAGTAAATAATACACCAATAAGGATAAAATTTGGTGTGCACTTTAGCTTTCAGGCAAAAAGTAAATTTTTGAAGAATTTTTTAAAAAGGGGCGTGGCACCGCCCACTTCTGATTAAGTCAATTTTGGAAATATTATTAATCATAAATCAAAAACCGCTCAAGATAGCAAAACGAAATTGAGCACACATATTTATATCAATACAGGCAATATTTCGAAAAAAAATTACCGAAATCGGGTAAGGCCACGCCCAATTTTATACAAAAGATTTTGAAAAGGATCATAGATATATTGAATATGCAATAACTTTGCTTAAACTACCTGTATATCATTTCTATTTCACCTTTAAAGTGTTCGTGGGCAAAGAAAGTCGAAAACACAAAATTTTTGGAAAATGGGCATGGCCCCGCCCCTTTATGGTGGATTATTCCACAAAACTTTCCATGCCATAACTCCTGTAAAAATTAATTTATTGAAACGATATTTGGAGAAATTGTTCAACATATAAAGCTTACTCTTTGCTGTAAAAATTAACAAAATTGGTTAAAGGACACGCCCACTTTTCGAATACAGTTCTGAAAAATTTCTTTGTAAAATTAAAATCGCGATATTTCCATAATTGTATAAGTTATATAAATAAGATTTTACACACATAATAGGCTTTTTAGGGAAAACTAAGCTGTAAAAAAATTTTGCGGATTTTGTTGAAGTAGGCGTGGCGCCGCCCACTTTTCAGCAAAAAAGGTCTGTTAATTTCAAAAGCGATTGCTTAAAATTTCAAGAAGGTATTTCAATGAAAGTAAGTGAGATGCTTTCCAATAGTATGTAGTATACTCCCGCCAAAAATTACGCAAATCGGATAGCAAACACGCAAAATATACGGACAAGTAGTTAACACCCTACTGCCTTTTTATACCCAGCGTACTAGTACTAGTACAAGGGTATATTAATTTTGTTCACATAAAGGTACTATGTAACGGCACAAAATAATCGAGTTAGATATAGAGTTCCATATATGAAAGTTCTTAGGTTGAAAAGAGGAATTGATTAAGGCATGTCCGTCCGTCTGTCCGTCTGTCCGTCCGTGTACACGATAACTTGAGTAAAAATTGAGATATTTGCATGAAATTTTGCATACAGGTTACTTTCTGGCCAAGGTAGGTTGCTATTGAAAATGGGCGAAATCGGATGATAACCATGCCATAACCTTGATTAAGGCATGTCCGTCCGTCTGTCCGTCTGTCCGTCCGTGTACACGATAACTTGAGTAAAAATTGGGATATTTGCATGAAATTTTGCATACAGGTTACTTTCTGGCCAAGGTAGGTTGCTATTGAAAATGGGCGAAATCGGATGATAACACGCCCCCTTTTTCGATATCGAAAATTTCGAAAAACGTATAAAATGTTTTAATTCAATATCAGAAGCAGCTACAATGATAAAATTTGCAATATGTATTGATTTATATGTTCTAAGGCGGATTTTACCAAATTTTTTGAAAAGGGGCGTGGCACCGCCCCCATATATTTGAAGAAATTTTAAAATTTTGACTCCTAATAACTTGAGAACAGTTTATGCTAGTATAACGAAATTTCGTAGAGGGCATACTATTGTTGTGTTAAATTCAGATATAGAAAATAAACGAAATCGCTTGGCGACCACGCCTACTTTTTTATAAAAGTTATATTGAAAGGAGATGGAAATATTGAAAAGTCCATATCTAATTAACTGATACCGCTATAATAATATAATTTGGTACATACATAAATTTTCATATTCTTTACATTATTTTTGCAAAATTTTGGAAAGTGGATGTGGCACCGCCCACTTATGAGTCAAGCAATTTTCAAATTCGACTGCTAATAACTTCAGAACGGTGTGAGATAGGTTTACGAAACTAGGTTCCAGGCATGTTATGTTTATGTAGAGTACTACAGGAAATAAGAAAAATCGGTGAACGACCACGCCCCTTTTTGGACTAAAGTTCTCTAAACGAGAGTTAGGAAACCGGAATATGCAATATCTGTTTAACTGATAAAGATATAATGCTAAAATTTAGTACACTCATTCACCTGATGATGTTATTAGTGATGTTTAAAGGTTTTTTGGTAATATTTTGGAAAATGGGCGTGGCACCCCCACAAGTGAATAAACAAAATATCAACATTTCACTATTAACAAGCCACTGTGAAAGTATCATAAAGATCTGCAATGAAAACTGATCTTCAATAGGGACAAACAACATAATAAAATCCGTGGGCGTGCCACCACCCACTTTTTTAAAATTAGGTAAATATTGATTAATGGACACATATATCCGTACATCGAAAAATTTCACAAAATACGATAAAAGTTATGGGCATGGCACGCCTTCTTTTCCAAAGTTATATATAGGACATGGTATAACCCTTGAAAAGATCGATTCAGTACTTTTGGCTCATGTAAGCGGTTAAAGCTTTATGAGCAAGGAGCGTGGCCGCGCCCACCAAATTCGCTATTGTTTAGGCTCGGCATAGATTGGTTTTTAAAATGGGCGAAATCGGATGAAAACCACGCCCCCTTTTTCTGAAAACTAACGCTGGGTATTTAATGTTCGGTTCACCCGAACTTAGACTTCCTTACTTGTTTTTATTAATTTTTTTTATTTTCATACCTCTCATGGACATGGGAAAAGCTATTTATATTTTCTTATCTAGTGATAATTTAATTTACCACTTACAACAGGAGTGTTTTTAATCGAAAACAATCGGTTGTTTTAAAACACCTTTTCAGGTATTAAAATAGACCTGAGTAAATTAGGATACCAAAACAGATCACTACTAGGTATTTAATGTTCGGTTACACCCGAACTTAGACTTCCTTACTAGTTTTTTATTAATTTTTTTTATTTTCATACCTTTCATGAACATGAGGAAAGGTATTTATATTTTATTATTTAGTAATAATTTAATTTACCACTCACAACAGAAGTGTTTTTATCGAAAACAATCAGTTGCCTTTATAACAAATTTTCAGGTATGTATTAAAATAGACCTGAGTAAATTAGGATACCAAAACAGATCACTACTAGGTATTTAATGTTAGGTTACACCCAAACTTAGACTTCCTTACTAGTTTTTATGAATTTTTTTTATTTTCATACCTTTCATGAACATGAGGAAAGGTATTTATGTATATTTTGTTATTTAGTAATAATTTAATTTACCACTCACAACAGAAGTGTTTTTATCGAAAACAATCAGTTGCCTTTATAACAAATTTTCAGGTATGTATTAAAATAGACCTGAGTAAATTAGGATACCAAAACAGATCACTACTAGGTATTTAATGTTCGGTTACACCCGAACTTAGACTTCCTTACTAGTTTTGAATAGTTGTGTTGATAATTCTAACAAAAGTTTGATCCTTATTTGTAATAGTGTCCGCTATGAAAATGCCTTCAGATAATTGTTGGTGTGGTATGAAGATGTTTTTTTATCGGTGTTTACTTTGACTTGTCTAATGACTTCAGATCTAGCAGGGATAGTAAGTGTGTTGACAGACACACAATTTGTTAGGTGCATTGGTATTGTTTGGGGGAAATCATATGGTCTTAGGATTAATTTGTCCTCTATTTTGCCATAACCCAAGATACAATTGTATTTCTTTATGAAATCTAGTCCTTTTATTCTGTCGCATGGGATTAGAAAGTCGTCTTCTACGACATGGAACTTATGGCAAATTAGAAGGTCGTCACCTTTTAAATCCGCTTTAATTGTGCCTAATGTGCTGGTTATTCCATGACCAATGCCCTTTAAATCTGTAATTTTTTCTTTATTAATTTTCTGCGTTTTACTAATTTGATGCATTTTTATAATGGAAATGTCTGCTCCCGTATCAATTCAATTGTTATATCTCGGTTGTGGTCTGAATCTCCGATTTTGGTAATTTCCATAGTTGTTACTTCGTTATCCTCCACGGAAATTGTTCCTGTACTGACTCTGTTGTCGTACGTTCAAAATTGTATTCGAGCTGCCTGTTATTTCGGTACAGCTGTTGGTAAACTTAGAGATCGCATCGTTCATTGTTGTGAACGTTCCTGCTTGCATTATCATTTTAACATTATTGTTGGAGCTGTTTTTACACATTTCCTTGACGGCTGCCTGTGTAGAATATCTCGTGGTTAAGTCTGGGTTTAATCCATCCGAGATATATGCTCCTTCTAGTGATTCGGTAATTTTTTCTATTTCCGCTGTGTATTGGTTAGCCGTTTTACTACGTTGTTGAACGTTTAGGAGTTTAGCGGTTGAAACCTCTACCTATTCACCTTTTATAGCGCTTTTGAGCTTTGTTTTTATTTGTCCAATCGTGTTTTCATTACTGATAAAATTTCTTGCCGTTCCTTTTAGTTTTGTCTTTATCATTGTTATTGCTAAAAGTTCGTGCTCATCCTTGATCTGATCAAGTATATCGGAGGCATCTAAGAAACTGTATAAGTTTTCTGGCTTCCCATCAAACTCTGGGAGTACTGACGGGGCAGTTTTAATGAATTCGACTACTGTTTGTACCATTGTGATGTTTATGATTGGCATTTTTACTTTACTGGTGTCTTTCCCTTGCCTTAAAGAGGGTGATGGAGTCCGCCTTCGAGAATTTTCTGATAGAAGTACGTCTAAATCAACTTGGAGGTTTTCTTCTAATGTGGTTACGTCTATATTGTGTCTAGCTACTGAAGATACGAGTTTATCTCGTACGGCAGTGAGAAATTGATAAGCTTCTTTTTGGTGATCTATGGTAAGTATTCGATTTGCTGCATTGACCACCTGTCTAGTATTATTAAGGGCTTCCAAGATTATGTTCAAATGTTTTACTATGGTTTCTTTTGTTATGGGAATACTCTTGTCATTTATTTATTTATATGTATAAGTATGATTTACTAGCTTAAATTTTTTCTTCCAGTAATGTGTTATGGATTTCTTTCCATTGATTCATTTCTGGATGAAAACTTTTGGCATTTTTGGGAAGTTATTTTTTATTGGGAAAATTATACACGCTGTTGTACATTGTTTAATTGTCTCAATTTATTTTTGATGTAATTTTTTATCAATATTACCATTGCGACAATTAAAAATGTAACTACGCATGCACACGCTGTCAACCACTTATCGGAAACTTCTTCTATGATAGGGTGTGGTTCGTATTTAACTATTTTGGTATCGGAGGTGTTTTCACCTAACGTTTCTTTTCGTACTTCGTATCCCGCTATTCCTATTAATATGTCGTTTAGTGCAATTTTCCAAGGCATTCTTACGTATTATTTTTTTTTTTTTAATATTAGCGTGTTAAATTAATCAATCTGTATGACTCCTCTGCTAATGTAGTAGGGTATAACACATCTGAATGAGAAAAACAATTTTCCTTTTGATTGTTAGTTCCGGTTTTTTAATTTAATGACAAAAAACATTTTTTTTTTGTTTATTAATCATAGCTGTCTTATATTTTAAATTTCCTAATTATCCTTTTGGTGGTTCTGTGTTGTTGTTGTTGCTGGGTTCCACCCGTTTTTGCGCAGACCTTTTAGTTTGTTTATCGAGACCTTCTTTTGTTGCCCGCGACTGATGTTAATTATACGCTGGAGTTCTGCACATTCTTTTTGGTGCTTTCGCTTTCTACCTCCACGTTTTTTCGGTTTATTTTCGCAGCTTATTCTTTGCCTAAATTCTTGAAGGTTGGCTTTTTGGCGGTTTTGCCTTTGCCGGTATTCCTCTAGGGATATTGGTTTGGGACCTACTACAGGGATGTATTTGGGGTATTCTTCGGTGTTTTTTGATCCTTCCGGAACGTATTCTTCTACCATGATGTCCTTAGCTTATTCAAAGTTGGCAGAGTCTAGTTTTGAGCTTGCAGGATCTAGTTTTAAGCTTGAAGGATCTAGTTTTAAGCTGGCAGGATCGCCATGTAACGTTTGGAAGGATTTAAGTATTGTCTTAGCTCTTCAGCCGCATTTAGCTGAGCATCAAAATGCCCCATAAAGATCCCAAAGCTAAAACACATTAGTTGAGTTTTAAAGTTGGAATGTTTTATTCGGCTCATCGCCGTTCTTTTATATGCTTACAATCTACCTTATGAGTATTCTAATTTACAAACTTACATTTCTAAGTTGTTAGTCATGCTTATGACTCTACGTTACTGTGCATGCATACATAAATGTATATGGGTTCAATCGAGTTTATGTTATTAGAGAAGTGCAGCGCAAGCTGAATTGATTTGAGAACTTTGGCCTAGTTATTGCCAAAAGTATATTGAACTTTTTACTTATTATTATTAAACATTTTGTTTTGATTAGCTGGCATGCTACAAAGATATACACAAAAATCACATAGCTTTTTTTACTTTATGTTATGCAATTATTTTAATATTTCTCTGCTTTACTTGAATGACTTGCAAATTTTTTTCTATAAATGAAAATATAGCTGATACAGCAATGCAAACATGATCAAACTTTTTCCTCAAAATAGGAAGGTGTGAAGTCAAAGTTATAAGGACACAAATTTTGGGTTTTACATATTTTTCTATATTTCTGTTACAATATTAGGAAAATATACACATTTAGTTACAGATAACTGAATAAATAGGAATGATAAGTAGCATTTTAAATTTTATGTCGTTTTCCTCTTTTGGCTGGAATGTCCTAAAAGATCCCTAAAAATTTCGCAAACAAAACGCTGAAACACACCTGGCGCATTCCTTAAGCCGAAAGGCGTCTTAGTGTACTCATTGACCTCCAGGGGTCACAAAAGAAGTGTATTTAATAGAACCGTAATCCATTTGGACCTGATGGAACCAACTTTTTAACTCCAAAACTGTGAAGATTTTCTTACCAGACAAATACTATAAACAGTCTTCTATCAATGGCAGTTATAAACGGAAAATTATCCCTAATGGTTTTTTTGTTCAGGAACCGATAGTCTAATCTTACCTCGCCATTCTTCTTTCGAACCAAAACAGTGGCAGACGCGAATGGACAGTTGCTATACCTTATAACACCCTCGGAAAGAGGCTTTAGGATAATCGCCTGCACTTCAGTCTTATCCGAATAAGACATTCTTCTTGGGGTACAATGAGAGGCACACCTTTCCGTTAGGTTTATCCTAATTTTGTAGTCGAGAGGGGTGACTGGAGTTCAGATAGTTATTTACTACAATCTTCCCTACTACGTCATATTGTTGAGCGTTAAGATCAGAACTTACATCAGGTTCACCTACATCTCCAGACCTCGATATTGAAAAAACTCCTATTTCCTCACTAATGATGAAACTACTTACCCCACCAAACCCCCAACCGGGCACCCCAAGCATCCATCACAATTTTTTCTAAGACAGAACAAACAAGCGCACTATTTCTAGATCAATTTATATTATTTATTTTCATCTCGTTTTTTAAATCCATTAACATTTTTTTTGAATATTGAATTTTTGATCTAAATTTGCACAAAAATATTCGAAATTTGTTCAAAAGATCTCTTCCAATTAAAACAGGTGTAGAAAGATCCAAATCGTCTAGAACTAAAAATCTATGGGATGTTTCCTGTCCCTTTAAAATAATTTTATATAAAACTGCTCCTTATGAAAAAGTTGCTTATGTCCTACACCTCTATACTTAGTAGGCTTTAATTCGCTGCTCATTTGAAATAGCACTACCGAACGTTTAATAAAACCCCTCGGATTACCAGAATCAAGAAGAGAAAGAATAAGTTGAACAGTGCTTACCTAGAACAGTGACACTTACCTCCTGCACTTCATCAACCGCATCAGCCGTACCTGCTTCTCTCATCTCCACATTACTATTTATAGCTGCAACAGTTGTTTTCTTCTTAGGTCACTTTTGATGGAAGCGACCGAGTTGGCCACATTTAAAACACGACTCTGGTTTCCTCAAAGGTTTGGTACAAGTTGATTGGTAGTGGCTCACCTGCGAGCAATTGAAGGATCGTATAACCACATCTGTAAAATCGGATTTCACCAAAACTTTGCTAGTTGCTGTCTGAGGTCTGACTGTAGTTGAAGTTGACTTGTGCCTTAACTTATCGTAGCGTTCATACTGCTTCTTCAATTGCCCTACCGTGGTCGCTTGATACAAGCCAGATATGAAGGCGTAAACTACATCTCGTTTTGGAATATTTGCTTTTTTAGCTATAACCCTCATTTCCACAAAATACCGCTGAGCACACTCGTTTGGCTTGCGTTTTCGGTTTTTCTTTTGCTCGTAGACTTCGAGCAGAGTATGCTTTTGCCCAAATTCGTCACATACAGCACCTTTCAAAACTCCATACGTGAAGGCAGTTACTGTTTGCACAAAAAGATTCGCGGTACCATCTAATAAGCGTCGTGTGCACACTACTTTGTTGCGCTCGTCAACTTTCAACAAATCGAAAATTTATGTAAGTCATTAAACCACTTATCTGAAGCAGTTCTACTTCTTTCCTTAACAAGAGCACCACCCGTTTTAAGGTGTCCATAATTGGAATTAGGTACACAATTGGCAGCAGTAGATACACAGTTGACAGCAGTTGTATTGCAAACAAACGCAGCGTTTCTGGTAGCGGTTGAATAACCAGCAGCAGAGGTGTTGCTGACAGCGGTAGTAGCTATGGCATAAGTTCCAGCAGCGACATCGTGGACAGCAGTGTTAAAAATTTCAGCAGTGTTTGGAATTTCAGGAGTGACGGGTGTTGGCGTCAGTTTTTTATTATTATTATTATAATCCTTTTTAATTTGACAATTCGTATTAGATATTAGACATGTGAAGGGCTCAGAACCAAAAGGATCTAAGTAACATCGACGTCGAATGAAGGTTAAAGTAAATTACTAATTCTGGGTAAATGCGTTTGAAATGATTGCTGTCTAAATGACTGCAGGTTAGTCAACTAATTCAAAGGATGTTTACAGCGGTAGTAGCTATGGCATAAGTTCCAGCGCGACATCGTGGACAGCAGTGTTAAAAGTTTCAGCAGTGTTTGGAATTTCAGGAGTGACGGGTGTTGGCGTCAGTTTTTTATTATTATTATTATAATCCTTTTTAATTTGACAATTCGTATTAGGTATTAGACATGTGAAGGGCTCAGAACCAAAAGGATCTAAGTAACATCGACATCGAATGAAGGTTAAAGTAAATTACTAATTCTGGGTAAATGCGTTTGAAATGATTGCTGTCTAAATGACTGCAGGTTAGTCAACTAATTCAAAGGATGTTTACTGCAGATGGAAAATAACTGTAAATTTCCAAAAATTATTGCAAAAATTTCCACAAGTTATTGCAATAAAATTTCGTACTTTGATTACTCAACCAATATAACATGTAGAATTTTTTTAAGTATGCAGTTT
This sequence comes from Sphenella marginata, assembly GCA_951509765.1. Classification (NCBI taxonomy): domain Eukaryota; kingdom Metazoa; phylum Arthropoda; class Insecta; order Diptera; family Tephritidae; genus Sphenella; species Sphenella marginata. The sequence goes on from OX608078.1 coordinate 3,598,976, forward strand.
TGTAGCCCGTTTAATTTTAGGATCGTAGGAAGTCTCGCTAATTTTTGGCAATTTGTTTTCTGGATCCAAGCCCACTTAGACTCTTTTGGCTCCAACAATTATTGCAATAACATTTCGTAAGTTGATTGCTCAGCCAATTTTTTTATTAGTTATTAGCTCATATTTGTATAGGAAATTATATAGAACTAGCAAAACCCGGCAGACGTTGTCCTGCCCAAACACTAACTTGTTTGCATTTAAATTATGTGATTCGCCGTCCTAATTTCAGCTCCACATCCTTCTCTCCGTCCATTCTCTTCATATGCTTTTGTCTTTTCATATTGCTTTTTAATTGTCATCCATATACCTATCCCTTTCTCAATCCAAACCCAAAAGGATTTAAAATGACTCCATTTTAAAAATCGCATCAAGACCTTTTATTTTAGACCCATTTTTTCACCAAAAAATTTTGGTCTACGTTTTGGTTAATATCTAAAAACCTTCGTTTTATATTGGAAAATAGCTAAAACGTGTTAAATCATTTGTCAACACCTTTCATTTGATACGCATATCATACCAATACCATCGAGGGCCCCTCCTGGTTGACATTTTGACCAATATCTCGAAAACGGGCTCAAATTGAAAGAACACTTTATAAGGTTATCCTGGTCAACATTTTTAGGGACATCTCCAAAACCTTTCCAAATGCCTTTATTTTTTTAGCGTATAACCATCACGAGCGGATACAAAATTTACCTTCCTAATTTAGTTATGTGTATTAGGTCCAGCCGTTCTCAAAATAGATGTTTCCATAAATGAAGCAAAGTCCAAATGAAACCTGCGGCCTTCCCCTTTCTTTTTATACCAATTTTGTGCGAATATTCCAAAGTTTACCCGAAACCACATTTTGACCGATAACTCTGTTATCGATAAATATATCGAAATGAACCAAAGTCCAAATGAAAGCTGTGGTCTTCCCCTTTCGTTTGATACAAATTTTGTGCGAATATTTCAAAGTTTACCCGAAATCACATTTTGGCCGATAACTCTGTTATCGATAAATATATCGAATTAACCCAAAGTCCAAATGAAAGCTGTGGTCTTCCCCTTTCGTTTGATACCAATTTTGTGCGAATATTCCAAAGTTTACCCGAAACCACATTTTGACCGATAACTATGTTATCGATAAATATATCGAAATGAACCAAAGTCCAAATGAAAGCTGTGGTCTTCCCCTTTCGTTTGATACCAATTTTGTGCAAATATTCCAAAGTTTACCCGAAACCACATTTTGACCGATAACTCTGTTATCGATAAATATATCGAATTGAACCAAAGTCCAAATGAAAACTGCGGTCTTCCGCTTTCGATTGATACCAATTTTGTGCGAATACTCCAAATTTTACGGAAAACTAAATTTTGGCCGATAACTCTATTATCGATAAATTTATCGAAATTTCATGATGCCTGTTACCTATTCTAGACTCCTAAGGACCTGTCTGCAAAATTTCGTAATTATCGGGCCATTTGTTTAGACGATAAAGAACCACAAACCTCCGCAGTCACTCACAAACTTACGTTTTTATACCTAGTAGTGCTTCGCACACAAGGTATATTAACTTCATTCGCCTAACGGTAGTATGTAACGGCATAAACGAATCGAGATAGATATTGACTTATATATATCAAAATGTTCAGGAGGAAAAGAGAAATTGATTGAGCCATGTCCGTCCGTCCGTCCGTCTGTCCGTCCGTCCGTCTGTGAACACGATAACTTGAGTAAATCTTGAGATATCTCAATGAAATTTGGTATGCAGGTTCCTTTTCACTTATCTCGGAGCGCTATTGAAAATAGGCAAAATCGGTTAAAAGCCACGCCCACTTTCTATATATATAATATTTTCGAAAATACAAAAAGAGTGATTATTCAGTACATAATACACCTATAAGGATAATATTTGGTGTGTGCTTTAGCGTTAAGGCAAGAAATACATTTTTGAAGAAATGTATAAAATGGGGCGTGGTACCGCCCACTTTTGATTAAGTCAAATTTGGAAATATTATTAATCATAAATCAAAAACCGCTCAAGATAGCAAAGTAAAATTCAGCACACATATTTATATTAATACAGGCAATATTTGGAAAAAAAATTATCGAAATCGGGTTAGGTCCACGACCAATTTTATACGAAGGATTTTGAAAAGGATCATAGATATATTGAATATGCTATAACTTTGCTTAAACTAGCTGTATATCATTTCTATTTCACCTCTAAAGTGTTCGTGGGCAAAGAAAGTCGAATGCACAAAATTTTTGGAAAATGGGCGTGGCCCCGCCCCTTTATTTGGGACTATTCCACAAAACTTTCCATGCCATAACTCCGGTAAAAATTGACTTATTGAAACGATATTTAGAGAAAGTGTTGAACATATAAATCTAACTCTTTGCTGTTAAAATGAACAAAATTGGTGAACGGACACGCCCACTTTTTCAACACAGTTCTAAAAAATTTCTTCGTAAAATTAAAATCGCGATATTTCCATAATTGTATAAGTTATATAAATAAGATTTCACACACGTAATAAGCTTTTTAAGCAAAACTAAACTGTATAAAAATTTTGTGGTTTTTGGTGAAGTAGGCGTGGCGCCGCCCACTTTTTAGCATAAAAGCTCTGCTATTTTCAAAAGCGATTGCTTGGAGTTTCAAAAAGGTATTTCAATGAAAGTTAGTGAGATGCTTCCCAATAGTATGTAGTATACTCCGCCAAAAATTACGCAAATCGGATAGCAAACACGCAAAATATACGGACAAGTAGTTAACACCATACTGCCTTTTTTTTATTTTCATACCTTTCATGAACATGGGGAATGCTATTTATATTTTGTTATTTAGTGATAATTTAATTTACCACTTACAATAGAAATGTTTTTATCGAAAACAATCAGTTGCCTTTATAACAAATTTTCAGGTATGTATTAAAATAGACCTGAGTAAATTAGTATACCAAAACAGATCACTACTAGGTATTTAATGTTCGGTTACACCCGAACTTAGACTTCCTTACTAGTTATATATTAGTAAGATAAGATTTCTGCAGAATTTTTGTTTACCTTTACTCTTTTGATTTCTTTGTACTTACCTATATACATTTTTGTAAGGAAATAAATAAAAATTCTTATTTTTAGGCATAGTAAAATTATATTAAGTACAAGGTGGCGCAAAAGTAATCTTCCTATCAGAAAATGCTATAAATTTTGCGATTGACCCCTAAAGTCAGTTCTGTTTTGACATTTGTGTAGTAAACACATGCGAAATACACGTTAATAAACAATGTTACGCTACACTGCTCCAGAACGCGGAATATTGCTGATTATATATTTGACCAATAATCGGTCGGTGACTTTGGCACAACGTGAATTTCGTCGCAGATTTCCTGGCCGTCCAACGCCTACTGGTCAACAAGTTCTTTTTGCCGCAACTTGATGAATTAGGATTGGAAAACATGTGGTTCCAACAAGACGGTGCAACAGCACACACTGCACGTGCCACAACCGATATGCGGAAGGATGCATTTCCCGGGCGCCTGTTGTTGTTGTTGTTTTAACACTACGTTGCCCTGCTAAGGTAGTCAGTATCAACCTTACCCAGTATTGTCATCGAAATCTTCTAACGGAAGTCCTAGAAACCTAGCGGCTTCAACAGGGGAGGACCAGAGGGATATGGGTAATTGAAGAGTAGGCTCGGATGAGCAGACAAAAAGATGGTTAGTAGTATGGAGGGACAAGCGTAGAGTTTAGCCTATTACAATATCCAGACCGGAGTTGGGCCAGCATCACCCTAGCCTCCCTAGGCAGCTCGTGCTCCTCTTCGGCAACGGGTGGTGTTGTTGCCTGAAGAACAGCGTTAACCGGGAGAGAGCAAACATAGGAATTTACCGAATTCGTGTGGATCAGGGTGAGGGCCTGCCGGTGCACCTTAGGATCAAACGGCGTGGAAATCAGGTGCCGGATCTCATCGTAGTGTTTGCGTAGATGGCTCCTTATGTTCCAGTGTGTGTCAGCTAGCCCCGGCGACCATATGGGCGTCGCGTAGCTCAGTACCGGCTGGACAATTGCTTTATATGTAGCTAGTAACGTTTCTTTGTCTTTACCCCAAGTGCTGCCAGCTAGGGACTTGAGGATTTTGTTACGGCTTTGGACTTTATTGGCAATTGCGGTTACATGAGCTCGGTATTTGAACATGTTATCAAACGTCACCCCTAAGATGTTGGGGTGTAAGACAGTTGGTAGCTTGACACTATCAACGTAGACGTCTAATTCCATGTTCACTTGGGTTGTCCACGTCGTGAATAGGGTGGCCGGCGAAGAATTCGGACACGGCTGGGAGGTATGAGTTAATTCGAGAGCAGAGTTCTTCAACGGAGGGGCCTGTTGGCAGAATCGTACAATCGTCGGCGTAAGAGACGATCGAGACACCCTCTGGTGGGGGGGGGGGGGGGGGGAAGTTTCGATATATAATAGTTAAACAGAACTCAACCGACGATTGACGACCACTCAGGTAGTTGGCAGTCCAACGTTTAAGACAGGGAGGAAGGGACGAGTCTTCAAGGTCTTTCATTAGTTGCGCATGGTTGACCGTGTCAAAAGCTTTGGCCAGGTCAAGCGCAACTAGCACTGTCCTGTGGTTTGGACGCTTTTGGTTTAGTCCGTGCCCTATCTGAGTGGTTATGGCGTTCAGCGCGGTGGTGTTTCTGTGATTTTTGCGAAATCCATGCTGATGTTCGGCGAGCCGCAGGTTTGCGGTGAAGTACGGCAACAAGATGGATTCCAACACCTTCACTACTGGCGAGAGGAGAGATATCGGGCGATATGACTCCCCTGCGGCAGCTGGCTTGCCAGGCTTTAGTAATGGGACCACCTTTGCTTGTCTCCATCTTTCAGGAATAACAAAGGTGGAGAGGGAAAGGTTGAAAATTTGTGTAAGGTATCTTGCGCCTTCGTCGCCGAGGTGTTTCAGCATCATCATGGAAATGCTGACTCGGCGAATCTCTTTGTTCAACGGAGGATGCATTACAAATTGTCGGCAGAAGGAGCTCGCGCATCTTTTTGGCTTCGACTGAACCTTATCACCGAAGGCGATGGATATTTTGTCGTTAGGTTTAGTCGGGTTGGACAAAGATTTCACCGTCGACCATAATTTGCCAACTCCAGCCGAGAGGTTGCAAGACCTTAGGTGCTCCTCCCACTTAGCGCGTTTGTGTTGATCTAGTAACCGTCTGATTTCCGCATTAAGATCCCTTATTTGAGGATCCGTAGGGTCAAGGCGTCTAATATGGTCACGTTCATTTGCCAGGGCTGGACGCACTTCCTTTATTCTACCTGACGGAATGTGTTGATGGGAGGCTGAAATTAGGGCCATACGAAACGCCTTTGCCCCTTCTCGTACGTCAGACAGGGTAGGAAGAGCAGCGAAGGCGCTCTCTCTGGTGTTGAGAAAACCCTCCCAGTCGGCTTTATTGAAGTTAGTGTAAGTGCGTTTCTCAGCGGTGACAAAGTCGGTGGGGCGATCGAGAGAGAGCACTATAGGTAGGTGGTCTGAAGCAAGCGTCAGCATCGGTCGCCATTCAACGCAGTTTATTAGGCCAGCGCTGACTATGGTGATGCCTGGCGAGCTAGAGCAGTTTACCGCCACTCTAGTGGGGGCATCCCCATTTACCGTGCAGAACGTCGAATCATCTATTTGGTCAGCCAGCTCCTGTCCCCTACCATCGGCCTGCAGGCTGGAGTGCCACAGGTCGTGGTGTGCGTTGAAGTCAACAAGGATGACGCGGTTCTCGCCCCTGAGTAACGCACGAATGTCAGGGTGGTAATCCCTGGGACAACAGGTGACAGGTTTATGATTTCAAGGTCGACATCGCCTAACCGGACAACCATACCTTGACGTTCTATGGTGGTGTCCCTCGGGTCGATGTCAGGCTCAAATAGACGATACTGCACAGGTTGATGCGTGATGAATGCCAGACCACCCCCAAGCCCTCTCGCACGGTCACAACGGTGTACATTGTACCCGTTGCAGGTCTGAAGAGACGACCTTCCACCTAACTTTGTCTCCTGAATCGCCGCGATCTTGATGTTCAGTCGCTTGCGAAATATACGTCAATAAACAATGTTACGCTACATTGCTCCAGAACGCGGAATATTGCTGACTATATATTTGACCAATAATCGGTCGGTGACTTTGGCACAACGTGAATTTCGTCGCAGATTTCCTGGCCGTCCAACGCCTACTGCTCAACAAGTTCTTTTTGCCGCAACTTGATGAATTGGGATTGGAAAACATGTGGTTCCAACAAAACGGTGCAACAGCACACACTGCACGTGCCACAACCGATATGCGGAAGGATGCATTTCCCGGGCGCCTGTTGTTGTTGTTGTTTTAACACTACGTTGCCCTGCTAAGGTAGTCAGTATCAACCTTACCCAGTATTGTCGTCGAACTCTTCTAACGGAAGTCCTGGAAACCTAGCGGCTTCAACAGGGGAGGACCAGAGGGATATGGGTGTTAGAAGAGTAGGCTTGGATGAGCAGACAAAACGATGGTTAGTAGTATGGGGGGACAAGCCGCATGCCGGACAAACATTAGGCAAGTCGGGGTTCAGTCTGGATAGGTAAGAGTTTAGCCTATTACAATATCCAGACCGGAGTTGGGCCAGCATCACCCTAGTCTCCCTAGGCAGCTCGCGCTCCTCTTCGGCAACGGGTGGTGTTGTTGCCTGAAGAACGGCGTTCACCGGGAGAGAGCAAACATAGGAATTTACCGACTTCGTGTGGATGAGGGTGAGGGCCTGCCGGTGCACCTTAGGATCAAACGGCGTGGATATAAGGTGCCGGATCTCATCGTAGTGTTTGCGTAGATGGCTCCTTATGCTCCTGGGGGGCGGATCCTCGCTGATCAGGCGTCCGTTCGGATGCTGCGGTTTGCAACAGTTAATCAGGAATTGCCTGGTCAACATCTCGCTATGCTCTTTAACGGCGAGCATTTTCGCTTCATTATGTAAGTGATGCTCAGGAGATATAAGAAGACACCCAGTGGCGGTACGAAGGGCGGTGTTTTGGCAGACCTGTAGCCTCGTCCAGTGTGTGTCAGCTAGCCCCGGCGACCATATGGGCGTCGCGTAGCTCAGCACCGGCTGGCCAATTGCTTTATATGTAGCTAGTAACGATTCTTTGTCTTTACCCCAAGTGCTGCCAGCTAGGGACTTGAGGATTTTGTTACGGCTTTGGACTTTATTGGCAATTGCGGTTACATGATCGCCGTATTTGAACATGTTATCATACGTCACCCCTAAGATTTGGGGTGTGAGACAGTTGGTAGCTTGACACTATCAACGTAGACGTCTACTTCCATGTTCACTTGCGTTGTCCACGTCGTGAATAGGGTGGCCGAGGACTTATTCGGTGACAATGCCAGGTTTCTCCCGGCGAAGAATTCGGACACGGCTGGGACGTATGAGTTAATTCGAGAGCAGAGTTCTTCAACGGAGGGGCCTGTTGCCAGAATCGTACAATCGTCGGCGTAAGAGACGATCGAGACACCCTCTGGTGGGGGGGGAAGTTTCGATATATAATAGTTAAACAGAAACGGGGATAGGACACCACCCTGTGGCACCCCTTGTTTAACTATTCTGGGTTTTGATCTTGCGACTCTAAACTCAACCGACGATTGACGACCAATCAGGTAGTTGACAGTCCAACGTTTAAGACAGGGAGGAAGGTACGAGTCTTCAAGGTCTTTCATTAGTTGCGCATGGTTGACCGTGTCAAAAGCTTTGGCCATTTCAAGCGCAACTAGCACTGTCCTGTGGTTTGGACGCTTTTGGTTTAGTCCGTCCCCTATCTGAGTGGTTATGGCGTTCAGCACGGTGGTGGTGCTGTGATTTTTGCGAAATCCATGCTGATGTTCGGCGAGCCGCAGGTTTGCGGTGAAGTACGGCAACAAGATGGATTCCAACACCTTCACTACTGGCGAGAGGAGAGATATCGGGCGATATGACTCCCCACCGGCAGCTGGCTTGCCAGGCTTTAGTAGTGGGACCACCTTTGCTTGTCTCCATCTTTCAGGAATAACAAAGGTGGAAAGGGAAAGGTTGAAAATGTGTTAAGGTATCTTATGCCTTCGTCGCCGAGGTGTTTCAGCATCAGCATGGAAATGCCATCGGGGCCAATATATTTGGTGTTCTTAGATCTCGGAATAGCCTCATGAACTTCTGTTGTGGAGATGGCAATAGGCGCATCGCTGTTTTTGTGTTTGTGCGCTTCCCTGGTGGCTCGGGGAATCTCTTTGTTCAACGGAGGATGCATTACAAATTGTCGGCAGAAGGCGCTCGCGCATCTTTTTGGCTTCGACAGAACCTTATCACCGAAGGCGATGGATATTTTGTCGTTAGGTTTATTCGGGTTGGACAAAGATTTCACCGTCGACCATAATTTGCCAACTCCAGCCGAGAGGTTGCAAGACCTTAGGTGCTCCTCCCACTTAGCGCATTTGTGTTGATCTACTAAGCGTCTAATTTCCGCATTAAGATCCCTTATTTGAGGATCCGTAGGGTCAAGGCCTCTAATATGGTCACGTTGATTTGCCAGGGCCGCTGCCTCTGCGGGGAAGAATGGCCTCTACGTCAGACGGGGTAGGAAGAGCAGCGAAGGCGCTCTCTGTGGTGTTGAGAAAACCCTCCCCGTCGGCTTTATTGAAGTTAGTGTAAGTGCGTTTCTCAGCGGTGACAAAGTCGGTGGGGCGATCGATAGAGAGCACTATAGGTAGGTGGTCTGAAGCAAGCGTCAGCATCGGTCGCCATTCAACGCAGTTTATTAGGCCAGCGCTGACTATGGTGATGTCTGGCGAGCTAGAGCAGTTTACCGCCACTCTAGTGGGGGCATCCCCATTTACCGTGCAGAACGTCGAATCATCTATTTGGTCAGCCAGCTCCTGTCCCCTACCATCGGCCTGCAGGCTGAAGTGCCACAGGTCGTGGTGTGCGTTGAAGTCACCAAGGATGACGCGGTTCTCGCCCCTGAGTAACGCACGAATGTCAGGGTGGTAATCCCTGGGACAACAGGTGACAGGAGGTACGTAAATGTTTATGATTTCAAGGTCGACATCGCCTGACCCGACAACCATACCTTGACTTTCTAAGGTGGTGTCCCTCGGGTCGATGTCAGGCTCAAATAGACGATACTGCACAGATTGATGCGTGATGAATGCCAGGCCACCCCGAAGCCCTCTCTCACGGTCACAACGGTGTACATTGTACCCGTTGCAGGTCTGAAGAGACGACCTTCCACCTAACTTTGTCTCCTGAATCGCCGCGATCTTGATGTTCAGTCGCTTCATTAAATTTGTCACTTCAACAATTTTGCCGGTTAGGCCGTTGCAATTAAATTGCAGGATACCGAAACGTGCAGGGGGAGCAGAGTTGATGCTGGGGGTCAAGGACTGGTGCGTATGCCTAGGTGGTAATAGGCTGGGTCGCGCACTACGGCGCAATCTTGAAGTCGAAGGAATCGCGTTACCAGAAGTTAGAGGCGAGCGGACGACTTTGAAGGTTGCGTAGCTCGACAGCATGGCGCAACGTACGTATCAGTCCATAGGTTCCTGTTCGCGAGTCCAGAGCATATGAGCAGGTGACACAGGCCAAGGCAGTTATTGCACTTGACTGATGCCAACGGCGTATATAATCTTAACCGACAAACAGTGCACGTAGTATAAGGGACCAGGAGCTGATGGTTGTGGCTTATACTCGTGCTAATGCTGAAAGAAGAGGGGCTGACCGAGGGGGTGGGAGAGAGCGGACGCTCAGCATTGCTCAAATCCACTTGGGAAGTGCTACGTAGGGAGTAGCTGTGAACTGCTGTGTGAGATGTTGACGCCTGTGGGCGTGAGCGGCCGCTCGGAAGGTCTACTTGCTGATGTGCATTGTTAGTGCTAGTCGTGGAGACTGATGTGCCAGAGTCAGACATATGTGGCGGAGCGATACTTGATCGACGACGGCCACTGGACGTCATAGGACGTGAACAACAAGGGGCCACAAAAGTTTTATAAAAACTAGCGGGTCTATAAGTAGAGGGATTTAGTCCGGAGCAACTAGTTAGATGCAACCATCTGCTACAATTAGAGCATTCACATAAATTTTCTTCCAGCATATACAGCAGATCCATTCTCTAGCTCCGGGGTTGGATTCAATACCAGCCCGGGGCAGGAGAGTCTTGAGCAGTCCCGCTGCAAGGAGCTGCTCGGAGGATGGCATGATTGTGGGGGGATAACTGACGGTTTAGGCAGGGGGGTAGTGAAATAACAGCCCTTGGTCGGGGAAACCCCGAGTCATTCCGGTACGTAGAACCGGCTGTCGTGGGAATGTTCCCGGGCGCCTAATTTCATGTTATGGCGATTTGCACTGGCCAGCAAGTTCGCCTGATTTGACCGCTCCAGACTGCTTTTTGTGGGGCTTTTTGAAGTCGCGGTTTTATGTCAACAAGCCTCAGACTCTTGCAGCTCTTAAAGACAATACCCGTCAAGAATGTGAGGACCTATCGCCGGAACTTTTTTCCAAAGTGATGGAAAATGCCATAAAAAGGGCTCAAATGACAATCAACTGTGGCGGAGGCCATTTACATGACATCATATTCTCGACTTGATGTAAAAAAATTTTAAAGACCAAATAAAAATAATACACAAGAAGAATCACACAAGGTATATTAACTTCATTCGCCTAACGGTAGTATGTAACGGCATAAAAAATGCTCAGGAGGAAAAGGGAAATTGATTGAGCCATGTCCGTCCGTCCGTCCGTCCGTCTGTGAACACGATAACTTGAGTAAATCTTGAGATATCTCAATGAAATTTGGTATGCAGGTTCCTTTTCACTTATCTCGGAGCGCTATTGAAAATAGGTAAAATCGGTTAAAAGCCACGCCCACTTTCTATATATATAATATTTTCGAAAATACAAAAAGAGTGATTATTCAGTAAATAATACACCAATAAGGATAAAATTTGGTGTGCACTTTAGCTTTAAGGCAAAAAGTAAATTTTTGAAGAATTTTTTAAAAAGGGGCGTGGCACCGCCCACTTCTGATTAAGTCAATTTTGGAAATATTATTAATCATAAATCAAAAACCGCTCAAGATAGCAAAACGAAATTGAGCACACATATTTATATCAATACAGGCAATATTTCGAAAAAAAATTACCGAAATCGGGTAAGGCCACGCCCAATTTTATACAAAAGATTTTGAAAAGGATCATAGATATATTGAATATGCAATAACTTTGCTTAAACTACCTGTATATCATTTCTATTTCACCTTTAAAGTGTTCGTGGGCAAAGAAAGTCGAAAACACAAAATTTTTGGAAAATGGGCATGGCCCCGCCCCTTTATGGTGGATTATTCCACAAAACTTTCCATGCCATAACTCCTGTAAAAATTAATTTATTGAAACGATATTTGGAGAAATTGTTCAACATATAAAGCTTACTCTTTGCTGTAAAAATTAACAAAATTGGTTAAAGGACACGCCCACTTTTCGAATACAGTTCTGAAAAATTTCTTTGTAAAATTAAAATCGCGATATTTCCATAATTGTATAAGTTGTATAAATAAGATTTTACATACATAATAGGCTTTTTAGGGAAAACTAAGCTGTAAAAAAATTTTGCGGATTTTGTTGAAGTAGGCGTGGCGCCGCCCACTTTTCAGCAAAAAAGGTCTGTTAATTTCAAAAGCGATTGCTTAAAATTTCAAGAAGGTATTTCAATGAAAGTAAGTGAGATGCTTTCCAATAGTATGTAGTATACTCCCGCCAAAAATTACGCAAATCGGATAGCAAACACGCAAAATATACGGACAAGTAGTTAACACCCTACTGCTTTTTTATACCCAGCGTACTAGTACTAGTACAAGGGTATATTAATTTTGTTCACATAAAGGTACTATGTAACGGCACAAAATAATCGAGTTAGATATAGAGTTCCATATATGAAAGTTCTTAGGTTGAAAAGAGGAATTGATTAAGGCATGTCCGTCCGTCTGTCCGTCTGTCCGTCCGTGTACACGATAACTTGAGTAAAAATTGAGATATTTGCATGAAATTTTGCATACAGGTTACTTTCTGGCCAAGGTAGGTTGCTATTGAAAATGGGCGAAATCGGATGATAACACGCCCCCTTTTTCGATATCGAAAATTTCGAAAAACGTATAAAATGTTTTAATTCAATATCAGAAGCAGCTACAATGATAAAATTTGCAATATGTATTGATTTATATGTTCTAAGGCGGATTTTACCAAATTTTTTGAAAAGGGGCGTGGCACCGCCCCCATATATTTGAAGAAATTTTAAAATTTTGACTCCTAATAACTTGAGAACAGTTTATGCTAGTATAACGAAATTTCGTAGAGGGCATACTATTGTTGTGTTAAATTCAGATATAGAAAATAAACGAAATCGCTTGGCGACCACGCCTACTTTTTTATAAAAGTTATATTGAAAGGAGATGGAAATATTGAAAAGTCCATATCTAATTAACTGATACCGCTATAATAATATAATTTGGTACATACATAAATTTTCATATTCTTTACATTATTTTTGCAAAATTTTGGAAAGTGGATGTGGCACCGCTCACTTATGAGTCAAGCAATTTTCAAATTCGACTGCTAATAACTTCAGAACGGTGTGAGATAGGTTTACGAAACTAGGTTCCAGGCATGTTATGTTTATGTAGAGTACTACAGGAAATAAGAAAAATCGGTGAACGACCACGCCCCTTTTTGGACTAAAGTTCTCTAAACGAGAGTTAGGAAACCGGAATATGCAATATCTGTTTAACTGATAAAGATATAATGCTAAAATTTAGTACACTCATTCACCTGATGATGTTATTAGTGATGTTTAAAGGTTTTTTGGTAATATTTTGGAAAATGGGCGTGGCACCCCCACAAGTGAATAAACAAAATATCAACATTTCACTATTAACAAGCCACTGTGAAAGTATCATAAAGATCTGCATCGAAAACTGATCTTCAATAGGGACAAACAACATAATAAAATCCGTGGGCGTGCCACCACCCACTTTTTTAAAATTAGGTAAATATTGATTAATGGACACATATATCCGTACATCGAAAAATTTCACAAAATACGTTAAAAGTTATGGGCATGGCACGCCTTCTTTTCCAAAGTTATATATAGGACATGGTATAACCCTTGAAAAGATCGATTCAGTACTTTTGGCTCATGTAAGCGGTTAAAGCTTTATGAGCAAGGAGCGTGGCCGCGCCCACCAAATTCGCTATTGTTTAGGCTCGGCATAGATTGGTTTTTAAAATGGGCGAAATCGGATGAAAACCACGCCCCCTTTTTCTGAAAACTAACGCTGGGTATTTAATGTTCGGTTCACCCGAACTTAGACTTCCTTACTTGTTTTTATTAATTTTTTTTATTTTCATACCTCTCATGGACATGGGAAAAGCTATTTATATTTTCTTATCTAGTGATAATTTAATTTACCACTTACAACAGGAGTGTTTTTAATCGAAAACAATCGGTTGTTTTATAACACCTTTTCAGGCATTAAAATAGACCTGAGTAAATTAGGATACCAAAACAGATCACTACTAGGTATTTAATGTTCGGTTACACCCGAACTTAGACTTCCTTACTAGTTTTATTTTCATACCTCTCATGGACATGGGAAAAGCTATTTATATTTTCTTATCTAGTGATAATTTAATTTACCACTTACAACAGGAGTGTTTTTAATCGAAAACAATCGGTTGTTTTATAACACCTTTTCAGGTATTAAAATAGACCTGAGTAAATTAGGATACCAAAACAGATCACTACTAGGTATTTAATGTTCGGTTACACCCGAACTTAGACTTCCTTACTAGTTTTCTATAACTTATGATACAAAAAAAAAGGAAACCGGAGATTTTGCATATAGCGAAACAAAACAAAAACTTAATAGGTACTTTGGGTTTTGCATGCAAAAAATATCGTTTTGTATAAAAAGTAAAAAGTTATTTTCCTTTCATTTTACACGTATTTTCTTACCTTTAGTCGGCTGTTTTCGGCAATTTTCCATTATTTTTGCTATTCGGGAACTCATGTTTTACAAAGATCGCCAAAACCACAAATATTTAAAGCACGAATTTTCACACTGCCAATTCTACGAATTTGGCATATCCGTTATTTGGATGTTTGTTGTTGTTATACGCACATGCTAACATATTTTTTGTTTACATTTCAACATTCACTAAATCAGAGGTTTAGCTGTTTTGATCATGGTAAAATAATTTGCAACGGCAAAATTTTACTACCGACACTTTCGTGGAATGCGATCGGACTGGGAGGGCCCCTCATACAAGCATACATGTTCGTTTTTTTGGCATTGAACACTCTGGACAAAATTGAACACACAGCTGCACTTAAGTGGAAATGGTCAAAAATGCACATTCGTGTCTTTGGCATTGTACCGACGATAATTAGCAAACCTGCAAAGTTTTACGTTCCTAGCTTTTGAATTGCAAGAGTTATAGGCCAAAACCCATTCATCGGAACAATCGATTGTATTAGTCCGATCTTGCTGGTTCCGACAAATGATTAATCCTATGCAAAATGGCGCCTGCTTGCAAAATTTCATCGAGATATTTCTAAAACTGAGTGACTAGTTTGCGTTCAAACAGACGGACGGACGGACGGACAGACGGGCATGGCTAAATCAACTCGGCTCATCGCCCTGATCATTTCGGTATACTTAATGGTGGGTCTATCTCTTCTTCTTCTCATACTTACAAACATCGGGCCAAAGTTATAATACCATTTTATGTTCATGAAAGGTATAATTAAACGGGCTACAAAACTGCATACTTCAAAAAATTATTTTTAGTTATTTTGGCAGTGCAATAAACGTACGAAATGTTATTGCAATAATTGTTGGAGCCAAAAGGGTCTAAGTGAGCTTGAATCCAGAAAAAAAATTGCCAAAAATCAGCGACACTTCCTACGAACTTAAGTTTATCACTTTATTATGATTTATCACTTAAATTATGATTTGTTGCTCATACGCTCGTAGTGTTTTTCTTATACATGCAGGCATTTTATTGCATTTTTCACCAATTTCTATTTCAACTAATTTTTTATAAATAATGTTAATTATTTTTTAAAAGTGTATACAAAATTTCCAAAAATTCGATGAATTTTCATCAAAATTTTAATTATTTGAAGTATATGGCTTTGTATCGAATTAAAACTATAATGAATGCTATTGTTCCTTTAGCCTTTGGAAGACAAAAAAAGAAGAAAATTTAGAAGTTTATTTGATGTTTGTACCTTCCGAAACAATTAATCCAGAAAAATTAATGATCTAAAAGATTTAATGCAATATTTGGAAAAAACAGATTCGGACTGGTATAAGAATAATTAATTTACTAGCGCAATACACACTGGTTCTTATAAATTATCTGATGCAAAAGATAGTAATAGTGATTTGGATTATTGAAAATATTGTAACCTGAAAGTAACCTGTGTACCAAATTTCAAGCGAATATCTCAAGTTTTACCCAACTTATGTTAATTTATGTGATTTTCGATATCGAAAAAGTGGGCGTGGTTATCATCCGATTTCGAAAATTTTCACAGCAGTCACCTTGGCCAGAAAGTAGCCTGTATAACAAATTCCATGCAAATATCTCAGTTTTCACGCAAGTTATGTCAATTTATGTGATTTTCGAAGTTTTCGATATCGAAAAAGGGGGAGTGGTTATCATCCGATTTCGTCCATTTTCAATAGCAACCTACCTTGGTCAGAAAGTATGCAAGCTACTTTCTGACAAATTCCATGCAAATATCTCTGTTTTCGATATCGAAAAAGGGGGCGTAGTTCAACTTAACCAAAGTAACCAAATTTCATGCAAATATCTCAAGTTTTACTCAACTTATATTAATTTATGTGATTTTCGATATCGAAAAAGTGGGCGTGGTTATCATCCGATTTCGAAAATTTTCACAGCAGCTCACCTTGGCCAGAAAGTAGCCTGCATAACAAATTCCATGCAAATATCTCAGTTTTCACGGAAGTTATGTCAATTTATGTGACTTTCGAAGTTTTCGATATCGAAAAAGGGGGCGTGGTTATCATCCGATTTCGTCCATTTTCAATACAACCTACCTTGGCCAGAAAGTAGCCTGCATAACAAATTCCATGCAAAGATCTACATTTTTACTCAAGTTATGTTAATTTATGTAATTTTCAAAATTTTCGATATCGAAAAAGCGGGCGTGGTTATCATCCGATTTCGTCCATTTTCAATACAACCTACCTTGGCCAGAAAGTAGCTTGCATAACAAATTCCATGCAAAGATCTACATTTTTACTCAAGTTATGTTAATTTATGTAATTTTCAAAATTTTCGATATCGAAAAAGCGGGCGTGGCTATCATCCGCTTTCGTCCATTTTCAATACAACCTACCTTGGCCAGAAAGTAGCCTGCATAACAAATTCCATGCAAATATATCTGTTTTTACGGAAGTTATGTCAATTTATGTGACTTTCGAAGTTTTCGATATCGAAAAAGGGGGCGTGGTTATCATCAGATTTAGTCCATTTTCAATAGCAACCTACCTTGGTCAGAAAGTAGCCTGCATAACAAATTCCATGCAAAGATCTACATTTTTACTCAAGTTATGTTAATTTATGTAATTTTCAAAATTTTCGATATCGAAAAAGCGGGCGTGGTTATCATCCGATTTCGTCCATTTTCAATACAACCTACCTTGGCCAGAAAGTAGCCTGCATAACAAATTCCATGCAAATATCTCTGTTTTTACGCAAGTTATGTCAATTTATGTGATTTTAGAAATTTTCGATATCGAAAAAGGGGGCGTGGTTATCATCAGATTAAGTCCATTTTCAATAGCAACCTACCTTGGTCAGTAGGTAGCCTGCATAACAAATTTCATGCAAAGATCTACATTTTTACTCAAGTTATGTTAATTTATGTAATTTTCAAAATTTTCGATATCGAAAAAGCGGGCGTGGTTATCATCCGATTTCGTCCATTTTCAATACAACCTACCTTGGCCAGAAAGTAGCCTGCATAACAAATTCCATGCAAATATCTCTGTTTTTACGCAAGTTATGTCAATTTATGTGATTTTAGAAATTTTCGATATCGAAAAAGGGGGCGTGGTTATCATCCGATTTCGTCCATTTTCAATACAACCTACCTTGGCCAGAAAGTAGCCTGCATAACAAATTCCATGCAAATATCTCTGTTTTTACGCAAGTTATGTCAATTTATGTGATTTTAGAAATTTTCGATATCGAAAAAGGGGGCGTGGTTATCATCCGATTTCGAAAATTTTCACAGCAGCTCACCTTGGCCAGAAAGTAGCCTGCATAACAAATTCCATGCAAATATCTCAGTTTTCACGGAAGTTATGTCAATTTATGTGACTTTCGAAGTTTTCGATATCGAAAAAGGGGGCGTGGTTATCATCAGATTAAGTCCATTTTCAATAGCAACCTACCTTGGTCAGTAGGTAGCCTGCATAACAAATTTCATGCAAAGATCTACATTTTTACTCAAGTTATGTTAATTTATGTAATTTTCAAAATTTTCGATATCGAAAAAGCGGGCGTGGTTATCATCCGATTTCGTCCATTTTCAATACAACCTACCTTGGCCAGAAAGTAGCCTGCATAACAAATTCCATGCAAATATCTCTGTTTTTACGCAAGTTATGTCAATTTATGTGACTTTCGAAGTTTTCGATATCGAAAAAGGGGGCGTGGTTATCATCAGATTAAGTCCATTTTCAATAGCAACCTACCTTGGTCAGTAGGTAGCCTGCATAACAAATTTCATGCAAAGATCTACATTTTTACTCAAGTTATGTTAATTTATGTAATTTTCAAAATTTTCGATATCGAAAAAGCGGGCGTGGTTATCATCCGATTTCGTCCATTTTCAATACAACCTACCTTGGCCAGAAAGTAGCCTGCATAACAAATTCCATGCAAATATCTCTGTTTTTACGCAAGTTATGTCAATTTATGTGATTTTAGAAATTTTCGATATCGAAAAAGGGGGCGTGGTTATCATCCGATTTCGAAAATTTTCACAGCAGCTCACCTTGGCCAGAAAGTAGCCTGCATAACAAATTCCATGCAAATATCTCAGTTTTCACGGAAGTTATGTCAATTTATGTGACTTTCGAAGTTCTCGATAACGAAAAAGGGGGCGTGGTTATCATCAGATTTAGTCCATTTTCAATAGCAACCTACCTTGGTCAGAAAGTAGCCTGCATAACAAATTCCATGCAAAGATCTACATTTTTACTCAAGTTATGTTAATTTATGTAATTTTCAAAATTTTCGATATCGAAAAAGCGGGCGTGGTTATCATCCGATTTCGTCCATTTTCAATACAACCTACCTTGGCCAGAAAGTAGCTTTCATAACAAATTCCATGCAAAGATCTACATTTTTACTCAAGTTATGTTAATTTATGTAATTTTCAAAATTTTCGATATCGAAAAAGCGGGCGTGGCTATCATCCGCTTTCGTCCATTTTCAATACAACCTACCTTGGCCAGAAAGTAGCCTGCATAATAAATTCCATGCAAATATATCTGTTTTTACGCAAGTTATGTCAATTTATGTGATTTTAGAAATTTTCGATATCGAAAAAGGGGGCGTGGTTATCATCCGATTTCGAAAATTTTCACAGCAGCTCACCTTGGCCAGAAAGTAGCCTGCATAACAAATTCCATGCAAATATCTCAGTTTTCACGCAAGTTATGTCAATTTATGTGATTTTCGAAGTTTTCGATATCGAAAAAGGGGGCGTGGTTATCAGCCGATTTCGTCCATTTTCAATACAACCTACCTTGCCCAGAAAGTAGCCTGTATGCAAAATTTCATGCAAATATCTCAATTTTGACCTAAGTTATCGTGTACACGGACGGACAGACGGACGGACATGCCTTAATCAATTCCTCTTTTCAACCTAAGAACTTTCAGGTGCAGTGAAATAACTCCCAAATGAAATTACACCCATGAAATAACTCCCAATGAAATAAGTCCCAATAAAAATGAAATAATTCCCAACTTTAATAAATGAAAGTGTCCGAAAAGGGATCTGATGATGAGCCTGGAAACTCTGAAACATGTAATCCTATCCATCGCTGTTGATTTTTCCTTTGTAATTTTTCTCCAATTATCAATTTTTCCCAAAAAACTGACAATTAAATTCATTACGAATTATTGTTTATTTGGTCTCGAGCTTGCAAAAAAACTTACAAATGAAATAACTCCCAAAGAAGGAAATGAAATAACTCCCAATATTTGGCAGTTATTTCACAATGAAACCACAAGTCCCCAAAAAAATGAAATAACTCCCAAATCAAAATTTGAAATGGTATATTTTTACAATATAATCAGTTACAATGAAATTTTAAAAATACAGGACAGCTTTGGACATGCAAATTAATGTCATTGAGGCATTTGGGTTTGAGATTCGACGAAGTAGTGCCGCAGGCGAAAATTTGACTTAGGTCAGATCCCCAATTCGGGGCGTGATCCATGGTATTTATGTGCAGAACTCCTTTCCGCATTGGCGGCCTTCGGCCGCGCTTTAAAAAATAACCCTGGGCTACGCCATTCCAACTCCGGGTGTGTGCCATAGCCGTGGCTACCGCCACGGTGATGTCCTTCCGCGTGCCACGTTTCCCACTTTTTCACTTTTTTGGCTCAGCCTAATGGGCCATTACAACAACCACATGAAAATGGCAGAAAATTGTGAACTTTAACTGCAAATAACTTTTGAACGGTTGAAAAAAATCTCATTTCAGATTCTAAATCTAGACGTGGTAATCGTTTACGTGGGGTGCCGAGCGCTAATACACAACCAAAAATGTTGAGATATGTATCAGGAGACGCGCTTTGGTCCCAGGAGCATGAATATAACTCCGCTGAGCCAATATTTTTAGTATTTTGCGAGATATTTGCAGTTAAAGTTCAGAATTTTCTTTCATTTTCATGTGGTTGTTGTAATCATATTACCCTGTGAGAAAAGAGTGCCACGCGGAAGGACATCACCGTGGCAGTAGCCACGGCTATGGCACATACCCGGAGTTGGAATGGCGTAGCCCAGGGTTATTTTTTGAAGCGCGGCCGAAGGCCGCCAATGCGGAAAGGAGTTCTGCACATAAATACCATTGATCACGCCCCGAATCGGGGATCTGACCTAAGCCAATCTCAGATTCATGATCATAAGTCGAAGGTAATAATGAAAAATTAAAATTTGGAATACAAAAAAAATGTACTGACTTTAGTTCGCCTTCTTAATGCGAATTAATGTCAATGACGTTAGTTCGCTAAAAATATGCCCAACAAAAATGAAATAACTCCCATTAAAAATGAAGTAACTCCCAATGCCTGGATTACAAGCAATGAAGTAAGTCCCAAAAAATGAAATAACTCCCAATTTCCAAAAATTATGAAATAACTCCCAAAGATATTTTATTGGGGATTATTTCATTTGGGAGTTATTTCATTATGACATAATTCCCAGTTAAAATTATGAAATAAGTCCCAATAAATTGGGAGCTATTTCATAATGAAATAAGTCCCAACTTGCATGGAAAATATTTGGGAGTTATTTCATTTTTTTGTTGGGAGTTATTTCCTTTGGGAGTTAAATAACTGCACTGCACCGAACTTTCATATATGGAACTCTATATCTAACTCGATTATTTTGCGCCGTTACATAGTACCATTATGTGAACAAAATTATAATACCCTTGTACTAGTACTAGTACGCTGGGTATAAAAAAAAAATGATGTCAGGGGTCATTATTAAGCCTCTAGAACACAAATCAGCCGTTTTTAGAATTTTTGTCTGTCTGTCTGTCTGTATGGTTGTCCGGGCATCACTAAAAACTACTGAACAGAATTGAATGAAATTTTTACCACTCTAACGTCTAACTTAAAATTTAGGATAACTTTCCTTTAGATATCTCATCCAGTTCCCGAGTTATTGACCAAAATGTGGGTCCGGGTGGCCAAAAATGTACGTTTTTTACAATTATGCCCACTACACATAAAAAACTATGAATGAAAATTTCACCATTATAATACTAGACGTTTATCCTAAAATTTAGGACATCTTCCATCAGGATATCTAATCCGGTTCCAAAGATATTCACAAAATGTGAACCAAAATTACTTTTTCCAACATGGGTGTCAAACGAAAGGTAGAAATGAATACTACATAGTGATGTGAGTTATATTTCAATATCTCAAATGATTTCGGAGACTTCACAAAAAATAGTGAAAATCTCTGGTCATAAGCAATAACAGCCTAAGTCGACTTAAGAAATAAGACCAGTTGAAATTTTTACTGGCAATTTTGAATCGCAACATCGAGACATTTTGCAAGACTATCATTGGTCTATTATTACTTTGTTTATAAACAATTAATCCAATATCTTTGCCAAAGTTATAATTCACATTTAAGCTCAGCTGCTTACAGTCCAAACTAATAAAAACACAAAGAGTGATTTTTCTACAGAAATATTTTTGAAAAAGGGCAACCGAAATTGAATTCAGTGCGTTGAAAGTTAACTCCAAGAAAGCTGACAGTCGCACTATGCAAAATATCCGGCGAAACGATTTAATCATGGGAAAGGTAACAGTTTTATTTTGTGGAGATTTCCGTCAGACACTTCCCGTTATAACTGGGGGAACAAGGGCTGATGAAGTCAGTCCATGGCTCAAACGCTCGGTGCTCTGGTCAATGGTAAATAAATTAAATCTAACGCGCAACATGAGAGCGCACATAGGTGGCAACCCGTATGCGCAAGAATTTTCGGATATCCTGCTGAAAATTGGCCACTGTAAATAATTGAATTACATTTGAAGCCCTTGCTACATGCGTTATAGAACTATTCAAATAAATTAATAAAATAAAGTTAGTCCCAGTGTTTTATTTTGACGCTTTAAAAAAATAATTATCTGATTCTTCATTATAACTTTTACGCATACGAAGTCGCGGGCAGCAGTTAGTTCATGAAATATAAATACAAAATACTTCATTGCAGCTCAAATAACATGGAATATTCAAGGGAGGCTGGTTCCTGCCTTAGACGTCTTCAACATCTGCCACGTTATTGTATCACCTCCCCTATCGTTTAATAATATCCATAAATTAACTGATCTTACATTACTGCGATTTATATTTATCTATCAGTTAACTCACCTATCCGTTCCTACACTCGCTCTAGTCTAGCAGTTAAAAGTATGCTACCTCAATCGTAACTTTATTGATTAAGTCTAAACCTGCTTATACTATCATACTTAATTACGATACAGCTCACCCTTGCAACTCTCGCCTTCGATGATTGCATACTGTCTGAACGTCTATGATTTGTGCTCGACGTCGTGGCCCGTTGTGGAACTACACTGATTTTCGCCTCAATTCGTGTGTCGCTCACTCGACGTTGCGTTCGTGTATGGCGACTGCTGCTCCGCTCGTCTTGTACAAGGCAATCACTACTGATGATTAATGAATGTTGCCCTCATCACCTGGCTTTGGATCTGTCACTCGGTTTATTGTTGCTTGGCGCTACGCCCGGCCAACTCGTATTACTACTTGAAGCGCCTCACCAAATAATGTATGTATGTATATTTCTTTATTAGTATTCATAATACTTTAAATTCTCACATTAATTACAATTTTCTTAAAATATTAATAATAAATTTACAAATTTTAAAAATGAAAATGAAAAAAAAGGAAAAACTAGTAAGGAAGTCTAAGTTCGGGTGTAACCGAACATTAAATACCTAGTAGTGATCTGTTTTGGTATCCTAATTTACTCAGGTCTATTTTAATACCTGAAAAGGTGTTATAAAACAACCGATTGTTTTCGATTAAAAACACTCCTGTTGTAAGTGGTAAATTAAATTATCACTAGATAAGAAAATATAAATAGCTTTTCCCATGTCCATGAGAGGTATGAAAATAAAAAAAATTAATAAAAACAAGTAAGGAAGTCTAAGTTCGGGTGAACCGAACATTAAATACCCAGCGTTAGTTTTCAGAAAAAGGGGGCGTGGTGTTCATCCGATTTCGCCCATTTTAAAAACCAATCTATGCCGAGCCTAAACAATAGCGAATTTGGTGGGCGCGGCCACGCTCCTTGCTCATAAAGCTTTAACCGCTTACATGAGCCAAAAGTACTGAATCGATCTTTTCAAGGGTTATACCATGTCCTATATATAACTTTGGAAAAGAAGGCGTGCCATGCCCATAACTTTTAACGTATTTTGTGAAATTTTTCGATGTACGGATATATGTGTCCATTAATCAATATTTACCTAATTTTAAAAAAGTGGGTGGTGGCACGCCCACGGATTTTATTATGTTGTTTTTCCCTATTGAAGATCAGTTTTCGATGCAGATCTTTATGATACTTTCACAGTGGCTTGTTAATAGTGAAATGTTGATATTTTGTTTATTCACTTGTGGGGGTGCCACGCCCATTTTCCAAAATATTACCAAAAAACCTTTAAACATCACTAATAACATCATCAGGTGAATGAGTGTACTAAATTTTAGCATTATATCTTTATCAGTTAAACAGATATTGCATATTCCGGTTTCCTAACTCTCGTTTAGAGAACTTTAGTCCAAAAAGGGGCGTGGTCGTTCACCGATTTTTCTTATTTCCTGTAGTACTCTACATAAACATAACATGCCTGGAACCTAGTTTCGTAAACCTATCTCACACCGTTCTGAAGTTATTAGCAGTCGAATTTGAAAATTGCTTGACTCATAAGTGGGCGGTGCCACATCCACTTTCCAAAATTTTGCAAAAATAATGTAAAGAATATGAAAATTTATGTATGTACCAAATTATATTATTATAGCGGTATCAGTTAATTATATATGGACTTTTCAATATTTCCATCTCCTTTCAATATAACTTTTATAAAAAAGTAGGCGTGGTCGCCAAGCGATTTCGTTTATTTTCTATATCTGAATTTAACACAACAATAGTATGCCCTCTACGAAATTTCGTTATACTAGCATAAACTGTTCTCAAGTTATTAGGAGTCAAAATTTTAAAATTTCTTCAAATATATGGGGGCGGTGCCACGCCCCTTTTCAAAAAATTTGGTAAAATCCGCCTTAGAACATATAAATCAATACATATTGCAAATTTTATCATTGTAGCTGCTTCTGATATTGAATTAAAACATTTTATACGTTTTTCGAAATTTTCGATATCGAAAAAGGGGGCGTGTTATCATCCGATTTCGCCCATTTTCAATAGCAACCTACCTTGGCCAGAAAGTAACCTGTATGCAAAATTTCATGCAAATATCTCAATTTTTACTCAAGTTATCGTGTACACGGACGGACAGACGGACAGACGGACGGACATGCCTTAATCAATTCCTCTTTTCAACCTAAGAACTTTCATATATGGAACTCTATATCTAACTCGATTATTTTGTGCCGTTACATAGTACCTTTATGTGAACAAAATTAATATACCCTTGTACTAGTACTAGTACGCTGGGTATAAAAAGGCAGTAGGGTGTTAACTACTTGTCCGTATATTTTGCGTGTTTGCTATCCGATTTGCGTAATTTTTGGCGGGAGTATACTACATACTATTGGAAAGCATCTCACTTACTTTCATTGAAATACCTTCTTGAAATTTTAAGCAATCGCTTTTGAAATTAACAGACCTTTTTTGCTGAAAAGTGGGCGGCGCCACGCCTACTTCAACAAAATCCGCAAAATTTTTTTACAGCTTAGTTTTCCCTAAAAAGCCTATTATGTGTGTAAAATCTTATTTATATAACTTATACAATTATGGAAATATCGCGATTTTAATTTTACAAAGAAATTTTTCAGAACTGTATTCGAAAAGTGGGCGTGTCCTTTAACCAATTTTGTTAATTTTTACAGCAAAGAGTAAGCTTTATATGTTGAACAATTTCTCCAAATATCGTTTCAATAAATTAATTTTTACAGGAGTTATGGCATGGAAAGTTTTGTGGAATAATCCACCATAAAGGGGCGGGGCCATGCCCATTTTCCAAAAATTTTGTGTTTTCGACTTTCTTTGCCCACGAACACTTTAAAGGTGAAATAGAAATGATATACAGGTAGTTTAAGCAAAGTTATTGCATATTCAATATATCTATGATCCTTTTCAAAATCTTTTGTATAAAATTGGGCGTGGCCTTACCCGATTTCGGTAATTTTTTTTCGAAATATTGCCTGTATTGATATAAATATGTGTGCTCAATTTCGTTTTGCTATCTTGAGCGGTTTTTGATTTATGATTAATAATATTTCCAAAATTGACTTAATCAGAAGTGGGCGGTGCCACGCCCCTTTTTAAAAAATTCTTCAAAAATTTACTTTTTGCCTTAAGCTAAAGTGCACACCAAATTTTATCCTTATTGGTGTATTATTTACTGAATAATCACTCTTTTTGTATTTTCGAAAATATTATATATATAGAAAGTGGGCGTGGCTTTTAACCGATTTTGCCTATTTTCAATAGCGCTCCGAGATAAGTGAAAAGGAACCTGCATACCAAATTTCATTGAGATATCTCAAGATTTACTCAAGTTATCGTGTTCACAGACGGACGGACGGACAGACGGACGGACGGACGGACATGGCTCAATCAATTTCCCTTTTCCTCCTGAGCATTTTGATATACATAAGTCAATATCTATCTCGATTCGTTTATGCCGTTACATACTACCGTTAGGCGAATGAAGTTAATATACCTTGTGTGCGAAGCACTACTAGGTATAATAATTTTATATTTAAACATTTGAGGTATTTTTGACAAAATTTACACATTCCTTTTTAAAAATTTTAAGATTATTTTCTGTTTTTGTCTCGTTTGGAACAGAGCTGGGCGATAAGGATTACATGTGTAATCGATTACACATAGGATTACGATTACAGTAATCGTAATTTATATTTTTTACAATTATGATTACGTAATCGCTAATTTGCGTATGTAGGATTACGATTGCGTAATCGTAATTGTAAAAATATAAATTACGATTACAGTAATCGTAATCCTATATACACAAATTAAGGATTACGTAATCGTAATTGAAAAAATAAAAATTACGATTACTGTAATCGTTATTTTTTGTGGATATGATTACAATTGCTATAATTTTCTTTAGAATGAAAATGTATTTTTTGAGGAAAATTTACCGACGCACTGCGGGATTAGAACAAGCCGACATCTCTTCAAATGCATTTCTCCCAGCGTTGTGAGTCGAACTCACAACACTGTAGTGACTGGTATACTAGAAATCTTTAATATGAATATAGGAAACTAAAATTATTGTTTCTTACAAAAAATTGTCAGAGCTTCCAAAGTTGTCACCCTCGCATAGCTTGATTTTTTTATTATAAAAGTAACGATCAAGGCAACCAGACGTTTTTTAAGTTCGGCCACGCATATACATACATTTATGTAAGTCTCACAATCAAAAGATTTAAAGCCCAACTCTGCATCCATTATATCAATTATTTTTAATTCATAGACAAACATGGAAAACTCATGTAAATGGAATTGTCTGATTTTTCTGCAGACGATATAGTCGATCCTGACTTTTCCATTAACGCTGAGAGCAATAAACGAAAAATGGGTCAAAAGAATCAAAAATATATGAAAAACATCAATATGTTTCAAGACAAGTTTCTCTTCAAGGAGTATTATGAAGAGTTAGAATATGTAAGTTCAACATATTTTATGAGTCGATACATATTATTTAGGCGACTTTGATATGTATCAACTCCCATAAATCCGTTTGAAACGTCTGACGTTTAAATATGAATGCTAAGGTTACAGATAACACATCGCAAGTTGTTACCGTGAGTGCTAAGTGCTCCGCCTGCAAAATAGTTGTTAGGGCAACTGGTTTGATAACGTCCAATTTTATAACGCATCTGCGCCGTAAGCATCCACATATTTTAAAAAAATATCAAGTTAGTAAGCCTTTGTTAAAGAAGGCGTCGTTACGGTTCAACACTCCCCTTACTTCATCAGCACCGGTAGAACGATTGTTCTCTTTCGCTGGTCAAGTGAACACTCCCCGTTTGAAAAATTGGTCCTGCTAAAAGTCAATATGGAGTATGGCCTTAAAATATAGTTACATAACGATCCCAGCTACTCTTCCTAGTTATTTAGTCATACTCTGTACTCACTCACACTGTTAATATGTTTCGCTCATAATGTTACTCTTGACACTTTTGCTACATATATAAATACTTACAGCTTCCGCGAACGTAATCCGAAAAAACATACACACGTACATACAAACAGACATTTATTATTTTAGTTCTAAGTAGTTCCTCTTAAATTAATGAAGTTCTTAGCTTAAGAGTTGGTTTTTATTCAATCGCTTAATAAATTGCACGGTCCATTGCAAAAAGATGTATTTCAAAATTTCATTTTTTGGGAAAACGCATTCAAACTTTATTTTTTCATAGAGCTCCATTATAAAAATTAAATTTAAAGGCATGCATGAACGCCAATTTCGTACTTTTGATAATTTTGCAATTTATAAAACAATCTCATCAACCGGTTAATTATGTTTATCATAAAATCCCGAAAAACGAACATTTTGAATTTCCTATGTTAGAATGGAACGTGCGAAATAATCTTTGTAACATGAAAACGTTCTACTTGATTTCTATGTAAAACGGTAATTCAAATAAACACGCATGGTCACTGAAATCCACTCCATAAAGGAATAACAGCGATTTTTACTAAAATTTTAAAAAAGATATCCTAAGTAATTAAGGAGTTGCGTGCAAAAAGGGCACTAAAAGAGATGTGCTCTTTTTCCGTAAAACGGCTAATAAGAGAGAAGAATCTATGTTTTATGTCCCCTCAGAATATGGGTTTGATATCTTTTAGCTTAGTAACTTGCAAAAATTTCGAGTTATGTATATAGGAATACAAAGAAGTGCCTTCTATGCACGCAACTCCTCAATTGTAATCTTAAAAAATTTAAATAACGATTACGTAATTGTAATCTTAAAAAATTTAAATAACGATTACGCAATTGTAATTTGTTTAAGCGACATACATACATAAGCTACGGTTTTTCAATCGTTTATTTTATTTGCATTGCATGCTATTGTAATTCGCAATCAGCTTATAAAATATTTCGAAGATATAGTTTATGTTTTGGAAAGCCAAAGGGTGGTTTTTCACATAGGAAATGAGGAAGCCAATCGCGCCATGCCTCAGAGCCAACAGTGCTCGCCACCAATAATACATATATACTCTCTCGTTCTCCAAAGAACATTTTAGGCAAACACGGTCGTCAGAACCTGAGCCAACTGAATACATACAATTTGAGCAAAACGGTCACATAGCACCTGAGCCAAATAATAAAATAAAATAAAAAAAATAATAATAACTCAAAAAACAACTCGCCTTCTCTAAAGCTGAGACATGGTCCTTCGAGCCGGATTCGAACCGGCGACTTATACATTTCACTAGACGACTAAGCCGTCTAGGGGGGCGAGGATGTTTAAGCGACATGCATACATACATAAGCTACGGTTTTTCATTCGTTTATTTTGTTTGCATTGCATGCTATTGTAATTCGCAATCAGCTTATGAAATATTTCGAAGATATAGTTTATGTTTTGGAAAGCCAAAGGGTGGTTTTTCATACAGGAAATGAGGAAGCCAATCGCGCCATGCCTCAGAGCCAACAGTGCTCGCCACCAATAATACATATATACTCTCTCGTTCTCCAAAGAACAAGAGTGTATGTATGTATTATTGGTGGCGAGCACTGTTGGCTCTGAGGCATGGCGCGATTGGCTTCCTCATTTCCTGTATGAAAAACCACCCTTTGGCTTTCCAAAACATAAACTATATCTTCGAAATATTTCATAAGCTGATTGCGAATTACAATAGCATGCAATGCAAACAAAATAAACGAATGAAAAACCGTAGCTTATGTATGAATGCATGTCGCTTAAACATCCTCGCCCCCCTAGACGGCTTAGTCGTCTAGTGAAATGTATAAGTCGCCGGTTCGAATCCGGCTCGAAGGACCATGTCTAAGCTTTAGAGAAGGCGAGTTGTTTTTTAAGTTATTATTATTTTTTTTATGTTATTTTATTATTTGGCTCAGGTGCTATGTGACCGTTTTGCTCAAATTGTATGTATTCAGTTGGCTCAGGTTCTGACGATCATGTTTGCCTAAAATGTTCTTTGGGGAACGAGAGAGTATATATGTATTATTGGTGGCGAGCACTGTTGGCTCTGAGGCATGGCGCGATTGGCTTCCTCATTTCCTGTATGAAAAACCACCCTTTGGCTTTCCAAAACATAAACTATATCTTCGAAATATTTTATAAGCTGATTGCGAATTACAATAGCATGCAATGCAAACAAAATAAACGAATGAAAAACCGTAGCTTATGTATGTATGTATGTCGCTTAAACATAATTTAAAAAATTTAAATTACGATTACGTAATTGTAATTTAAAAAATTTAAATTACGATTACGTAATTGTAATTTAAAAAAACTTAAATTACGATTACGTAATCGTTAATTGAAAAACTTCGATTACGATTACAGTAATCGTAATTTAAAAATTTTTAAAATTACGATTACGTAATCGTAATCGTGGTTTGAGGGATTAAGGATTACTGTAATTGTAATTTAAAAAGCTAAGATTACGATTGCTGTAATCGTAATTGTTTTGTAATCGTAATCCTTATCGCCCAGCTCTGGTTTGGAAGAGAATTGAATAATTTGAGTCCTTTATAAAATAGCGATCTTTGCTTTGATGTTGTATTAGCCTTCCGTAGTCTAAAGTTCTCAGCATTTCGTAAGCCATATGGTTGTACTTCGCCGACATATTTTATCTGATCACATAGGTATTCGGGTGCATTACCATGTTTAATTAGGTAAATAAAAAGCAGTGTATTTAGCTGGAGACTTTGTTTTATATTTAGCCATTTAAGCATATCAAGCATTACTTGTATATTTGCGTATTTGCTACATTTTAAAATTGTTCGCATTGCCTTGTTTTGTAAAATTTGGAGTCTTTCTATTTGAGATTCGTTGCAGCATGTATATATTATTGTAGATCCAAATTCGAAATGATGTTTTATTATTGTATTATATACGTTTATGGAGGTTATTAGTGATATTTTGTTTTTATTCTTTTAAAAAAGCCAATTTTTGTACTAATTTTTTTACAAATATATTCTATGTGGTCTTTGAATTTCATTTCCTTGTCTATTATAAAACCAAGATATTTCATATTATTCACCTTTTCTATGCCTTCGTTATTTATTTTAAATACGGTTTCAGTGTCGAAATTTATTTCCATAATTTTTGTTTTGGTTTCATTAAGTGTAAGTTTATTCTTTTTTATACCTAGTAGTGCTTCGCACACAAGGTATATTAACTTCATTCGCCTAACGGTAGTATGTAACGGCATAAACGAATCGAGATAGATATTGACTTATGTATATCAAAATGCTCAGGAGGAAAAGGGAAATTGATTGAGCCATGTCCGTCCGTCCGTCCGTCTGTCCGTCCGTCTGTCCGTCCGTCTGTGAACACGATAACTTGAGTAAATCTTGAGATATCTCAATGAAATTTGGTATGCAGGTTCCTTTTCACTTATCTCGGAGCGCTATTGAAAATAGGCAAAATCGGTTAAAAGCCACGCCCACTTTCTATATATATAATATTTTCGAAAATACAAAAAGAGTGATTATTCAGTAAATAATACACCAATAAGGATAAAATTTGGTGTGCACTTTAGCTTTAAGGCAAAAAGTAAATTTTTGAAGAATTTTTTAAAAAGGGGCGTGGCACCGCCCACTTCTGATTAAGTCAATTTTGGAAATATTATTAATCATAAATCAAAAACCGCTCAAGATAGCAAAACGAAATTGAGCACACATATTTATATCAATACAGGCAATATTTCGAAAAAAAAATTACCGAAATCGGGTAAGGCCACGCCCAATTTTATACAAAAGATTTTGAAAAGGATCATAGATATATTGAATATGCAATAACTTTGCTTAAACTACCTGTATATCATTTCTATTTCACCTTTAAAGTGTTCGTGGGCAAAGAAAGTCGAAAACACAAAATTTTTGGAAAATGGGCATGGCCCCGCCCCTTTATGGTGGATTATTCCACAAAACTTTCCATGCCATAACTCCTGTAAAAATTAATTTATTGAAACGATATTTGGAGAAATTGTTCAACATATAAAGCTTACTCTTTGCTGTAAAAATTAACAAAATTGGTTGAAGGACACGCCCACTTTTCGAATACAGTTCTGAAAAATTTCTTTGTAAAATTAAAATCGCGATATTTCCATAATTGTATAAGTTATATAAATAAGATTTTACACACATAATAGGCTTTTTAGGGAAAACTAAGCTGTAAAAAAATTTTGCGGATTTTGTTGAAGTAGGCGTGGCGCCGCCCACTTTTCAGCAAAAAAGGTCTGTTAATTTCAAAAGCGATTGCTTAAAATTTCAAGAAGGTATTTCAATGAAAGTAAGTGAGATGCTTTCCAATAGTATGTAGTATACTCCCGCCAAAAATTACGCAAATCGGATAGCAAACACGCAAAATATACGGACAAGTAGTTAACACCCTACTGCCTTTTTATACCCAGCGTACTAGTACTAGTACAAGGGTATATTAATTTTGTTCACATAAAGGTACTATGTAACGGCACAAAATAATCGAGTTAGATATAGAGTTCCATATATGAAAGTTCTTAGGTTGAAAAGAGGAATTGATTAAGGCATGTCCGTCCGTCTGTCCGTCTGTCCGTCCGTGTACACGATAACTTGAGTAAAAATTGAGATATTTGCATGAAATTTTGCATACAGGTTACTTTCTGGCCAAGGTAGGTTGCTATTGAAAATGGGCGAAATCGGATGATAACACGCCCCCTTTTTCGATATCGAAAATTTCGAAAAACGTATAAAATGTTTTAATTCAATATCAGAAGCAGCTACAATGATAAAATTTGCAATATGTATTGATTTATATGTTCTAAGGCGGATTTTACCAAATTTTTTGAAAAGGGGCGTGGCACCGCCCCCTTATATTTGAAGAAATTTTAAAATTTTGACTCCTAATAACTTGAGAACAGTTTATGCTAGTATAACGAAATTTCGTAGAGGGCATACTATTGTTGTGTTAAATTCAGATATAGAAAATAAACGAAATCGCTTGGCGACCACGCCTACTTTTTTATAAAAGTTATATTGAAAGGAGATGGAAATATTGAAAAGTCCATATCTAATTAACTGATACCGCTATAATAATATAATTTGGTACATACATAAATTTTCATATTCTTTACATTATTTTTGCAAAATTTTGGAAAGTGGATGTGGCACCGCCCACTTATGAGTCAAGCAATTTTCAAATTCGACTGCTAATAACTTCAGAACGGTGTGAGATAGGTTTACGAAACTAGGTTCCAGGCATGTTATGTTTATGTAGAGTACTACAGGAAATAAGAAAAATCGGTGAACGACCACGCCCCTTTTTGGACTAAAGTTCTCTAAACGAGAGTTAGGAAACCGGAATATGCAATATCTGTTTAACTGATAAAGATATAATGCTAAAATTTAGTACACTCATTCACCTGATGATGTTATTAGTGATGTTTAAAGGTTTTTTGGTAATATTTTGGAAAATGGGCGTGGCACTCCCACAAGTGAATAAACAAAATATCAACATTTCACTATTAACAAGCCACTGTGAAAGTATCATAAAGATCTGCATCGAAAACTGATCTTCAATAGGGACAAACAACATAATAAAATCCGTGGGCGTGCCACCACCCACTTTTTTAAAATTAGGTAAATATTGATTAATGGACACATATATCCGTACATCGAAAAATTTCACAAAATACGTTAAAAGTTATGGGCATGGCACGCCTTCTTTTCCAAAGTTATATATAGGACATGGTATAACCCTTGAAAGATCGATTCAGTACTTTTGGCTCATGTAAGCGGTTAAAGCTTTATGAGCAAGGAGCGTGGCCGCGCCCACCAAATTCGCTATTGTTTAGGCTCGGCATAGATTGGTTTTTAAAATGGGCGAAATCGGATGAACACCACGCCCCCTTTTTCTGAAAACTAACGCTGGGTATTTAATGTTCGGTTCACCCGAACTTAGACTTCCTTACTTGTTTTTATTAATTTTTTTTATTTTCATACCTCTCATGGACATGGGAAAAGCTATTTATATTTTCTTATCTAGTGATAATTTAATTTACCACTTACAACAGGAGTGTTTTTAATCGAAAACAATCGGTTGTTTTATAACACCTTTTCAGATATTAAAATAGACCTGAGTAAATTAGGATACCAAAACAGATCACTACTAGGTATTTAATGTTCGGTTACACCCGAACTTAGACTTCCTTACTAGTTAACCATATATTTATATTGTTTATATCGTTTACCATGATATTATGACATTCCTCACTACTATCTCCTTCTGTATATGAGCATTTCCGTAGAATGGTCAACCAGAGCAAAAATTTTAAATGTTAATAAAAATAAATTCTTTTTTAACCCTGTTATACAAAATTACCCAAATTTTTATAAAAATAACGGTTTGAAAGTTAATTTAAATTTTTTGTATGAAAAATTTGGTTTGAAACCTGAAAAAAAAAAATTGTTCATTTCCAGCCAGTTTTAAAGGCCTGTTTCTTTTAAATTTTTTCACATGCACGACTTATACTAGCGATCCTTTTTTGCAACAAAATACCCCCATAAATATCAATTAAGACTATAAAAATTAAAGAAGATTGAACGACGACGTTTTAACGGTAAATTTTTATTGAAACTTTTACCTCTGCCTGAATCGTACGTTCGCGACCAAAAAAATAAATTTTTTGTTACCACTTCTCAAGGAGTGTAAGAATATGTCTAGAACTACATTTCTAAAGCCAGTTGAGTGCACTTAATTGAAAAACAAAACTACTTCTCTTGAAGGGTTTACCAAACCTTTTTTTTTATTCTCAAAGTTGCGTACGTTCGCGACCGTTTTGCATTTTGATATATTTTTGCCTACCAAAAACTGAAGCAAGAAAAAAGAGGTTGTTAATATACTTTATTTCCATTTCTAATAATAGATCATAGGGGTTTTGAATAATTTGAATGAAGTTATTCATAAATTTTACAACCATACATTATAGTGAGTATACTTTATATTATGCAAGCCACTTTCGAGCCTTTCGGTGTGAGCCGCGGAATTTCAGTACAGTCTAATAATTTATTCTATCTTCTTTCTTTATAAATACAACATATACGATTTAAACTTGTGAATTAAGTGTTCCAATTCATATAATTTGTAAAACATTATGCCGAAAATAGGAAAAAAAGTGTATGGAAAAATCGTACGTTCGCGACCCGTACGTTCGCGACCGGTATTTAAGCGTATATATAAAAATGTACGGACGATATTTTAACGCGAAATAAACGTAAAGAAAGTCACTTTATGTCACTTCAATATGTTATCAACCGTTTTGAAAAAATCCATTCCATTTCGCTGAATTTTGAATTTTTCCAGTTGCACAAAAAAGTCACTTCCATTTTGCGTACATTCGCGACCACATGTTTATTGACCCCACAGTCTAAACTAAAAATCGAACAAACCTGCCTCTTGCACCTAAAATTGACCTTCCAAAATGCTATTGAAGTAGCAAACAAAAAAAAACAAAAACCTATGTTTACTTTGTTTTTTGACCCATAAAAGCGTACGAACGTACTGTTCGCGACCGTGGAAACACCCATATATAAGAGTATCATCGGCATATAGTATTATTTGACATTGTTCTAATACGTTTGGCATATCATTTATATATATAATAAACAGCAAAGCTCCCAGAATAGATCCTTGTGGAACTCCAAAATCATTTTTTATTGAATCCGATTTTATATCGTTAACTTTTGTAATTTGTTTTCTGTTCGCCAGATAAGATTTAAACCAAGCTAGTTCTTTTTCCCGTATACCGTACATACATATATAGTTTGTGTATTAGGATTTCTCTATCAATTGTTTCAAATGCTCGTTTAAAATCTAGAAATATTGCCATTATTTTTCGGTTTTTTTCGATGTTTTTCCACCGATTTATTACATAGTTCACCGTTGTTTCACAGGAAAACTTTTTTCTGAAACCCGATTGATACTTTGATATTAACTTATGTGTCTCAAAATATTTTTCAATCTGGTCCTTTACCACTTTTTCTAGTATTTTTTCACAGCTTTTTAAAGTATTAATAGGACGGAACTCTTCACATTTTCTTGTTTTTGCGACTTTTCCAATTGGTGTAACCATTGACTCCTTCCAATTTTCAGGAAAAACTCCAGATATAAGCGATTTGTTGATAATTTTTAGCATATTTCCTGCAATTAACTGCCAGTTATCAAGTAAAATTTTGGTTGATATTTTGCAAAAGTCTGGTTTTATTTTTAATTCTCGCACTATTTTTTTAAGCTCTAGATTTGTTATTTCATTGAAACTGAATTGTGATGAAATCATATGTATTTTATTTGTATATTGCACATGCTCTATTGAATCTCTTATTATTTTAACACTATTTACAAAGTAGTTGTTAAAGTGACTAGCTATTTGGTAATATTCTTTATATTCTACATTATCAAAAATCACGTTTTTATTTTGTTTTATAGCTAGTTCTTTAATTTCTCTCCACATTTGCTTTTGGTCCCTTGCATTCTTTATTCTGTTGTTAATGTACTTAAGTTTTTCGTTTTCTATCTTTACTTTATATATATTTCTAATTGATTTGTAATTGGCCCATGCTTCAACTGAGTTTTCAATCTTTGCGATTTGGTATTTAATTATTTTGTCTTGTTTTATTTGATGCAGCTCATTATTAAACCATTTGTTAACATAATTTTGTTTATTTACTAATGTCTTGCTAGTAAATTTTCGGATTGTGTCTTCTAAGCATTTATCAAAAACCGCAACATTTTGACTGACATCTACATTTTCTTCGTATTTCATTACTGTTTTCAGCTGTTCCGTAAACATTATTTTATTGTATCTAAGCTTATCCTCGCTTATATTTTTATCTTCTTTATTATTATTCGTTTCCACTTTTAGAAAAATTTGTATTATTTCGTGATCTGATATTTTGTTTTTTTACAGTTTTGTGCTGATATTTTGTACTTGTTATTCGTTATTACATATTCTATTATAGTTCTAGTTGTGTTCGTCACATCGTGAATTCCTTAACGATCTGTCTCAGCCCATATCATTCAGCAATCTTTCTATTTTATTTCTATAAAAGTTGTTATTTGCCCAATCTATCACCCCTATCATGGATTTCAATTACGTTCCCGTTCTACGCTCCGCCGAAATCGAAAATTGGTATCATGCAAATGGAACATAACAAAGCAAAAATAAACAAAGAAAAGAATTAAAAGTAAAATTTGTATATTGTTATTATTTTTAATAAGCGTAAGTAAGTATGGAATCTTTATCCGCGGCGATATTGTTGGTTGAGGAGGAGAGCAGCGCATCTCATAATGCTGGAGTAAGAATTGAACGAAGAAAATTACGAGATATGTGCGATCCCTTCCATATGAATGACGGGCTGTAAGTAATTGCACGTAAGAGGAGACAATCTTCTTACAATTTGTTAACTTATTTAGATTCCAAAAAAACTTTCGTTTGAATAAGGACGTTTTCAAGTATGTCCTAGATACGTTTGCCGAAGAATCGTCGGCAAGTACTTTGTCCTCGTTAACTCCGCTTAACGTTGTAGTATCCTGTTTAAGATTTTTTGCGGAAGGCAGTTACCAGCATGGAGTTGGCGCAGACTACAATGTTGGAATGGCACAGTCAACCGTGTCAAAGTGGCTGTCCATTTTTCTGGAAATAATGCAACGAAAGCTATGCCCACAGTGGATAAAATTCGAGCAGAATGAACTAGAAAAGCAGGAAGCAAAACAATTTTTTTTTACGAAGGCTGGTTTCCCAGGTGTTATAATGTGCGTTGATGGCACGCACATAAAAATAATCAAGCCATCCGATGAACCTTTTCTTTATTATAATAGAAAAGGATTTTTTAGCATCAATGCTATGGTGGTGAGGATTGTATTTCATGGAATCAATTCCATAATTGGAAATTTATTTTTTTAGGTATGCGATCACAAATTAAGAATAAGAAGCATTGACGCTAGGTATCCAGGGTGCAATCACGACGCTCATGTATGGGGATTGAGCAAGCTGAGATGCTATATGGAACAACGTTATCGTGAAGGTGAAAGGAACACATGGCTGTTAGGTATTTAGTTATATATGTACGTTTCCTCGACAATTTAAAATATTTATTTGCTTTTTTTAAAGGCGATGCTGGATACCCATTACAACCTTGGCTAATGACTCCATATCGGTCCGTAAGTCAAGGCAGCCGCGAAAGTAATTATAATATGAAACACTCAAAAACAAGAAATATTATAGAGCGGACGATCAGCGTTTTAAAGAACCGCTTTCGGTGTTTGTTGGGAGCACGAGAGCTGCATTACTCGCCTCAAAAAGCGAGTCAAATTATAAATGTTGCTTGTGCACTACACAACATTTGCATTTACTACAAAGTACAAGATTTAAACTCCATACAATTTGATAAGGAAAACCGTCAAGAGGAAGAGGAAGAGGAACAAACCAACGACCTTGAATTTTCTTCAACAGCAAATCGAATTCGTGACAACATACGTTCTTCTTTTTAAAGTGTATACAACTTTTCATGTTTTTATTCAAATTCAAAATTTATAATTCATTGCATATGAGCATTTCCGTAGAATGGTCAACCAGAGCAAAAATTTTAAATGTTAATAAAAATAAATTCTTGTTTAACCCTGTTATACAAAATTACCCAAATTTTTATAAATATAAAGCTTTGGAAGTTGATTTAAATTTGTTTTTTGAAAAATTTGGCTTGAAACATGAAAACTTTTTTTTTTCATTTCCAGCCAGTTTTAAAGGCCTGTTTCTTTTCAATTTTTTCACATGTTCGACTTATACTAGCGACCCTTTTTTGCAACAAAATACCCCCATGAATATCAGTTAAGACCATCAAAATGAAAGAAGAGTGAACGACGATGTCTTAACTGTAAATTTTTATTGAAACTTTTACCTCTGCCTGGATCGTACGTTCGCGACCAAAAAAATACATTTTTTATTACCACTTCTCAAGGAGTGTAAGGAAATGTATAGAACTACATTTCTAAAGCCGGTTGAGTGCACTTAATTAAAAACCAAACCTACTTCTCTTGAAGGGTTTACCAAACCTTTTTTTTTAATTCTCAAAGTTGCGTACGTTCGCGACCGTTTTGCATTTTGATATATTTTTTCCTACCAAAAACTGAAGCAAGAAAAAATAGGTTGTTAATATACTTTTTATGCATGGTTAATAATGGATCATAGGGTTTTGAATAGGTTTAATGAAGTTATTCATAAATTTTCCAACCATACATTAAAGTGAGTATACTTTATGTTATGCAAGCCACTTTCGAGTCTTTCGGTGTGAGCCGCGGGATTTCAGTAGAGTCTAATAATTTATGCTATCTTCTTTCTTTATAAATACAACATATAAGGTTTAAACTTGTGAATTAAGTGTTCCAATTCATATAATTTGTAAAACATTATGCCGAAAATAGGAAAAGAAAGTGTATGGAAAAATCGTACGTTCGCGACCCGTACGTTCGCGACCGGTATTTAAGCGTATATATAAAAATGTACTGAAGATATTTTAAAGCGAAATAAACGAAAAGAAAGTCACTTTATGCCACTTCAATATGTTATCAACCATTTTGAAAAAATCCATTCCATTTCGTTGAATTTTTCCAGTTGCACAAAAAAGTCAAAGTATTGCCCCCCCAGTCTAAACTAAAAATCGAACAAATCTGCCTCTTGCACCTAAAATTGACCTTTCAAAATGCTATCAAAGAAGCAAAAAAAAAAAAACAAAAACCTATGTTTACTTTGTTTTTTGGCTCATAAACGCGTACGAACGTACTGTTCGCGACCGTGGAAACACCCATATGACATTTTGTTACATTAAAAAATGCCATTCGATTAAAAATAATACAAAAATCAGGTATACAATTATTCAGTTCGTTTGCTCTTAAGCTTTAAAGATAACAAAAAAATCAAAAATATAAAAAAAAAAATTATTCAGAGTCTTCTCTGTAGTTGGAATCCAGTTTCAGCATTTGCAGTTTGATTTCCAATTTTTGTTTTAGCAGGTTTTCTTTAGTCTTGTTGTGTCGCTGCTGTTCTTTAAGCTGCTTTACTGCAGTGTCTGCCATCGATTCCATTGAGCGGTTCATTCGTCGTAAATATGATAAAGCTTCCTTCATTTTGGCATCGATAGCTTCATTATGTTTTTTCGTCTCATCGTAAAATTCTTTTTGTACATCTTTTTGCTCTCTTAGTAAAGATGCAGCGCTCTCCTTTTCCGGTCTTCTCTCTCTACTATAGGTTCTAGCTCTACTGGTTGAAGGCACATCGTCAGAAAGTGTCGAAATGTCCATTTCGGAGACTCGAGCTGCGTCTTGTGCACTATCGCCAAAATCGAGGGTATTGCTAATTCCACTTGTTGACCTTTCCAACCCCGTTACGCACAATTCTCTCCTCAAGTGGACTTATTCGTTGCAAACGACACTGCCCCCCCCTGTGCTCATCATCTCCTTCTTATTGTTAGTAAGCTTACGTTTAATATAGCACTTCCAGTCAATCCAAACCTGTAATAATACGTCATATTTTACAAATTCGCTTTCAATTCAATTATTACCTTACCTTTCTCCATGCATTTGAGTCTTTAGTTGGTGGACCAAGTGCATTTAAAGAACATGCGACCTCTTCCCAAAACGCCTGAACATCCTCCTTTGGACCCTGGTAGAAATTATTGGCTATATCTGCCTTACTTTCCAACATATCCGCTAGTTTAAGGTATTGCTCTGGTGTTGTTGTTTTTGACCTAAAGGCATATCAAAAAACATCATTAGAGCGCAAAAATAGAAATATTGTTAGTTTTCCAACTTTTAAATACAAGTTTTACTTACATTTTGATAAAATTATAAAAAAATCACGCAAATAAATCAAATTTGTATAATAAAATAAAGAAATAATAAGTTCTCCGTCAACAAAATTGCAACTGAGAAAAACGGAGCTACGCTCGAAGTGCATGATAGGCAGAATTGGAAGTTTCGAAGTTGAACGGAACGGAATTGAAACGCATGATACCAAAGTTGCCAAACGGAGAAAGTTTCGATCCAAGTCGAAATGCATGATAGGGGTGTATATTGAAATCACCAGTTACAACAATATCGCATACTTCTTCGCTTAAGTCTTCCAAAGTTTGCTGAAAAATTTCACAGAATTCCGATTCATGACCACTCGGGGATCTATATATTGCGACTATTATTAGTTGTGTTTGCCCATGCTGTGCTTTACATGCCAAAATCCAATATTTTGAATTTTCCACCTTTTCAAACAACTTGGTGACTTTCCATTCAATTTTATAATATACTAGCAGACCCGGCAGACGTTGTTCTGCCTGACCAGTGACTTCCCTAGAAATACATTTTCAAATATTTTTCTTTAACTTTTAACATTCCCATTTATTGCAGTGCTTTAGGATATACAATGTTTCTGGCTTTAAAGTCTTTGGTATAAACAAATAAATTTTTTGGATGTCCAACTCAAAAAACGGATCTTTTGAACTCAATGGGTATGACAAAAACCATTATGCGCTGCTGAGCAGATGTATAGTTAGTACTTATTTAATTATATCCTATATCTACCTATAATACTCTGGATATGTATGAACGGCAATAACAAACAAAAAAAATTAAGTGCTTTGATTAAGATTTAAGAACGTTAAAATGTCACTAAAGCAAATACATTCAGGGATATAACGAATTGAAATATTACTTAGCTTGTGGTCCTGGAACTGCCCACTTTTCCAAAGAATTTACAAATGTAGCCTATGTATGTCGTACCCAACGAAGATTTTAACGTATTGGAAAAGTTTAAAACAGATCAACCATAAACTTTGGACATTATTGAAGTACAAACAAAGCACTGAATACAAAAAATGTGGGCGTGGCACGGCCCACATTTCCCAAATTATATAATTCTTTACCAAGGGACACACATATCCAAAAATCATTAGTTTAGACCAGAAATATATAAAGTTATGATGATTTAAATTTTATATAGCCTGGGGGCGTGGCACAACAATCTTCTGAACCAATTTTGAAATTTAGAGAAGATCGACCATAAACTTTGAACATATTGAAGTACAAACAAAACACAAAAAATGTGGGCGTGGGACCGCCCACTTTTCCCAAATTATATCCATCTTGACTAAAGGACACACATATCCAAAAATCTTTAATTTAGACCTAATATGTTCAGAGTTATGAAGAATTTAGATTTTATATAGCCTGGGGGCGTGGCACTGGCTACTTTTCCAAAAATTCATATAGCCTGAATCGTACACAACAATTTTCTTAACCAATCTTGAAAGTTTAAAAGAGATCGACCATAAACTTTGGACATTATTGAAGTACAAACAAAACACAAAAAAGGGGCGTGGCACCGCCCACTTTTCCAAAATTACATAAATCTTGACCAACGGACACACATATCCAGAAATCATTAATTTAGACCAAATATGTTCAGAGCTATGAAGAATTTAAATTTTATATAGCCTTGGGGCGTGGCACCGCCTACTTTTCCAAAAATTGATATAGTCTAAATCTTACACAACAATTTTCTTAACCAATCCTGAAAGTTTAAAAGAGATCGACCATAAACTTTGGACATTATTGAAGTACAAACAAAACACAAAAAATGTGGGCGTGGCACCGCCCACTTTTCCAAAATTACATAAATCTTGACCGAAGGACACACATATCCAGAAATCATTAATTTAGACCAAATATGCTCAGAGCTATGAAGAATTTAAATTTTATATAGCCTTGGGGCGTGGCACCGCCTACTTTTCCAAAAATTGATATAGTCTAAATCTTACACAACAATTTTCTTAACCAATCCTGAAAGTTTAAAAGAGATCGACCATAAACTTTGGACATTATTGAAGTACAAACAAAACACAAAAAATGTGGGCGTGGCACCGCCCACTTTTCCAAAATTATATACATCTTGACTAAAGGACACACATATCCAAAAATCTTTAATTTAGACCCAATATGTTCAGAGTTATGAAGAATTTAAATTTTATATAGCCTGGGGGCGTGGCACTGGCTACTTTTCCAAAAATTGATATAGCCTGAATCGTACACAACAATTTTCTTAACCAATCTTGAAAGTTTAAAAGAGATCGACCATAAACTTTGGACATTATTGAAGTACAAACAAAACACAAAAAATGTGGGCGTGGCACCGCCCACTTTTCCAAAATTACATAAATCTTGACCGAAGGACACACATATCCAGAAATCATTAATTTAGACCAAATATGCTCAGAGCTATGAAGAATTTAAATTTTATATAGCCTTGGGGCGTGGCACCGCCTACTTTTCCAAAAATTGATATAGCCTAAATCGTACACAACAATCTTCTGAACCAATCTTGACAGTTTAAAAGAGATCGACCATAAACTTTGGACATTATTGAAGTACAAACAAAACACAAAAAATGTGGGCGTGGCACCGCCCACTTTTCCAAAATTATATACATCTTGACCAAAGGACACACATATCCAAAAATCTTTAATTTAGACCCAATATGTTCAGAGTTATGAAGAATTTAAATTTTATATAGCCTGGGGGCGTGGCACTGGCTACTTTTCCAAAAATTGATATAGCCTG
Source organism: Sphenella marginata (assembly GCA_951509765.1). Lineage (NCBI taxonomy): Eukaryota > Metazoa > Arthropoda > Insecta > Diptera > Tephritidae > Sphenella > Sphenella marginata. The sequence goes on from OX608078.1 coordinate 3,641,981, forward strand.
AATCGTACACAACAATTTTCTTAACCAATCTTGAAAGTTTAAAAGAGATCGACCATAAACTTTGGACATTATTGAAGTACAAACAAAACACAAAAAATGTGGGCGTGGCACCGCCCACTTTTCCAAAATTACATAAATCTTGACCGAAGGACACACATATCCAGAAATCATTAATTTAGACCAAATATGCTCAGAGCTATGAAGAATTTAAATTTTATATAGCCTTGGGGCGTGGCACCGCCTACTTTTCCAAAAATTGATATAGTCTAAATCTTACACAACAATTTTCTTAACGTATCCTGAAAGTTTAAAAGAGATCGACCATAAACTTTGGACATTATTGAAGTACAAACAAAACACAAAAAATGTGGGCGTGGCACCGCCCACTTTTCCAAAATTACATAAATCGTGACTAAAGGACACACATATCCAGAAATCATTAATTTAGACCAAATATGTTCAGAGCTATGAAGAATTTAATTTTTATATAGCCTGGGGGCGTGGCACCGCCTACTTTTCCAAAAATTGGTATAGCCTAAATCGTACACAACAATCTTCTGAACCAATCTTGAAAGTTTAAAAGAGATCGACCATAAGCTTTGGACATTATTGAAGTACAAACAAAACACAAAAAATGTGGGCGTGGTACCGCCCACTTTTCCAAAATTACATAAATCTTGACCAAAGGACACGCATATCCAAAAATCATTAATTTAGACCTAATATGTTCAGAGTTATGAAGAATTGTAGTTTTATATAGCCTGGGGGCGTGGCACTGGCTACTTTTCCAAAAATTGATATAGCCTGAATCGTACACAACAATTTTCTTAACCAATCTTGAAAGTTTAAAAGAGATCGACCATAAACTTTGGACATTATTGAAGTACAAACAAAACACAAAAAATGTGGGCGTGGCAACGCCCACTTTTCCAAAATGACATTAATCTTGACCGAAGGACGCTCATATCCAGAAATCATTAATTTAGACCAAATATGTTCAGAGCTATGAAGAATTTAAATTTTATATAGCCTTGGGGCGTGGCACCGCCTACTTTTCCAAAAATTGATATAGCCTGAATCGTACACAACAATTTTCTTAACCAATCTTGAAAGTTTAAAAGAGATCGACCATAAACTTTGGACATTATTGAAGTACAAACAAAACACAAAAAATGTGGGCGTGGCACCGCCCACTTTTCCAAAATTACATAAATCTTGACCAAAGGACACACATATCCAAAAATTATTAATTTAGACCAAATATGTTCAGAGTTATGAAGAATTGTAGTTTTATATAGCCTGGGGGCGTGGCACCGCCCACTTTTCCAAAAATTAATATAGCCTATGCTTTAACCCATGATCTCAAGAATATACTGTGAAAATTTCATAAAAATCGGTTGAGTACTTTGGACGCCCATAAAGGACACACAGACACACAGACACACAGACACACAGACACACAGCCACACAGACACACATTCATTTTTATTTATAAGACTAGCAGACCCGGCAGACGTTGTTCTGCCTGACCAGTGACTTCCCTAGAAATACATTTTCAAATATTTTTCTTTAACTTTTAACATTCCCATTTATTGCAGTGCTTTAGGATATACAATGTTTCTGGCTTTAAAGTCTTTGGTATAAACAAATAAATTTTTTGGATGTCCAACTCAAAAAACGGATCTTTTGAACTCAATGGGTATGACAAAAACCATTATGCGCTGCTGAGCAGATGTATAGTTAGTACTTATTTAATTATATCCTATATCTACCTATAATACTCTGGATATGTATGAACGGCAATAACAAACAAAAAAAATTAAGTGCTTTGATTAAGATTTAAGAACGTTAAAATGTCACTAAAGCAAATACATTCAGGGATATAACGAATTGAAATATTACTTAGCTTGTGGTCCTGGAACTGCCCACTTTTCCAAAGAATTTACAAATGTAGCCTATGTATGTCGTACCCAACGAAGATTTTAACGTATTGGAAAAGTTTAAAACAGATCAACCATAAACTTTGGACATTATTGAAGTACAAACAAAGCACTGAATACAAAAAATGTGGGCGTGGCACGGCCCACATTTCCCAAATTATATAATTCTTTACCAAGGGACACACATATCCAAAAATCATTAGTTTAGACCAGAAATATATAAAGTTATGATGATTTAAATTTTATATAGCCTGGGGGCGTGGCACAACAATCTTCTGAACCAATTTTGAAATTTAGAGAAGATCGACCATAAACTTTGAACATATTGAAGTACAAACAAAACACAAAAAATGTGGGCGTGGGACCGCCCACTTTTCCCAAATTATATCCATCTTGACTAAAGGACACACATATCCAAAAATCTTTAATTTAGACCTAATATGTTCAGAGTTATGAAGAATTTAGATTTTATATAGCCTGGGGGCGTGGCACTGGCTACTTTTCCAAAAATTCATATAGTCTAAATCTTACACAACAATTTTCTTAACCTATCCTGAAAGTTTAAAAGAGATCGACCATAAACTTTGGACATTATTGAAGTACAAACAAAACACAAAAAATGTGGGCGTGGCACCGCCCACTTTTCCAAAATTACATAAATCGTGACTAAAGGACACACATATCCAGAAATCATTAATTTAGACCAAATATGTTCAGAGCTATGAAGAATTTAATTTTTATATAGCCTGGGGGCGTGGCACCGCCTACTTTTCCAAAAATTGGTATAGCCTAAATCGTACACAACAATCTTCTGAACCAATCTTGAAAGTTTAAAAGAGATCGACCATAAGCTTTGGACATTATTGAAGTACAAACAAAACACAAAAAATGTGGGCGTGGTACCGCCCACTTTTCCAAAATTACATAAATCTTGACCAAAGGACACGCATATCCAAAAATCATTAATTTAGACCTAATATGTTCAGAGTTATGAAGAATTGTAGTTTTATATAGCCTGGGGGCGTGGCACTGGCTACTTTTCCAAAAATTGATATAGCCTGAATCGTACACAACAATTTTCTTAACCAATCTTGAAAGTTTAAAAGAGATCGACCATAAACTTTGGACATTATTGAAGTACAAACAAAACACAAAAAATGTGGGCGTGGCACCGCCCACTTTTCCAAAATGACATTAATCTTGACCGAAGGACGCACATATCCAGAAATCATTAATTTAGACCAAATATGTTCAGAGCTATGAAGAATTTAAATTTTATATAGCCTTGGGGCGTGGCACCGCCTACTTTTCCAAAAATTGATATAGCCTGAATCGTACACAACAATTTTCTTAACCAATCTTGAAAGTTTAAAAGAGATCGACCATAAACTTTGGACATTATTGAAGTACAAACAAAACACAAAAAATGTGGGCGTGGCACCGCCCACTTTTCCAAAATTACATAAATCTTGACCAAAGGACACACATATCCAAAAATTATTAATTTAGACAAAATATGTTCAGAGTTATGAAGAATTGTAGTTTTATATAGCCTGGGGGCGTGGCACCGCCCACTTTTCCAAAAATTAATATAGCCTATGCTTTAACCCATGATCTCAAGAATATACTGTGAAAATTTCATAAAAATCGGTTGAGTACTTTGGACGCCCATAAAGGACACACAGACACACAGACACACAGACACACATACACACAGACACACATTCATTTTTATTTATAAGACTAGCAGACCCGGCAGACGTTGTTCTGCCTGACCAGTGACTTCCCTAGAAATACATTTTCAAATATTTTTCTTTAACTTTTAACATTCCCATTTATTGCAGTGCTTTAGGATATACAATGTTTCTGGCTTTAAAGTCTTTGGTATAAACAAATAAATTTTTTGGATGTCCAACTCAAAAAACGGATCTTTTGAACTCAATGGGTATGACAAAAACCATTATGCGCTGCTGAGCAGATGTATAGTTAGTACTTATTTAATTATATCCTATATCTACCTATAATACTCTGGATATGTATGAACGGCAATAACAAACAAAAAAAATTAAGTGCTTTGATTAAGATTTAAGAACGTTAAAATGTCACTAAAGCAAATACATTCAGGGATATAACGAATTGAAATATTACTTAGCTTGTGGTCCTGGAACTGCCCACTTTTCCAAAGAATTTACAAATGTAGCCTATGTATGTCGTACCCAACGAAGATTTTAACGTATTGGAAAAGTTTAAAACAGATCAACCATAAACTTTGGACATTATTGAAGTACAAACAAAGCACTGAATACAAAAAATGTGGGCGTGGCACGGCCCACATTTCCCAAATTATATAATTCTTTACCAAGGGACACACATATCCAAAAATCATTAGTTTAGACCAGAAATATATAAAGTTATGATGATTTAAATTTTATATAGCCTGGGGGCGTGGCACAACAATCTTCTGAACCAATTTTGAAATTTAGAGAAGATCGACCATAAACTTTGAACATATTGAAGTACAAACAAAACACAAAAAATGTGGGCGTGGGACCGCCCACTTTTCCCAAATTATATCCATCTTGACTAAAGGACACACATATCCAAAAATCTTTAATTTAGACCTAATATGTTCAGAGTTATGAAGAATTTAGATTTTATATAGCCTGGGGGCGTGGCACTGGCTACTTTTCCAAAAATTCATATAGCCTGAATCGTACACAACAATTTTCTTAACCAATCTTGAAAGTTTAAAAGAGATCGACCATAAACTTTGGACATTATTGAAGTACAAACAAAACACAAAAAAGGGGCGTGGCACCGCCCACTTTTCCAAAATTACATAAATCTTGACCAACGGACACACATATCCAGAAATCATTAATTTAGACCAAATATGTTCAGAGCTATGAAGAATTTAAATTTTATATAGCCTTGGGGCGTGGCACCGCCTACTTTTCCAAAAATTGATATAGTCTAAATCTTACACAACAATTTTCTTAACCAATCCTGAAAGTTTAAAAGAGATCGACCATAAACTTTGGACATTATTGAAGTACAAACAAAACACAAAAAATGTGGGCGTGGCACCGCCCACTTTTCCAAAATTACATAAATCTTGACCGAAGGACACACATATCCAGAAATCATTAATTTAGACCAAATATGCTCAGAGCTATGAAGAATTTAAATTTTATATAGCCTTGGGGCGTGGCACCGCCTACTTTTCCAAAAATTGATATAGTCTAAATCTTACACAACAATTTTCTTAACCAATCCTGAAAGTTTAAAAGAGATCGACCATAAACTTTGGACATTATTGAAGTACAAACAAAACACAAAAAATGTGGGCGTGGCACCGCCCACTTTTCCAAAATTATATACATCTTGACTAAAGGACACACATATCCAAAAATCTTTAATTTAGACCCAATATGTTCAGAGTTATGAAGAATTTAAATTTTATATAGCCTGGGGGCGTGGCACTGGCTACTTTTCCAAAAATTGATATAGCCTGAATCGTACACAACAATTTTCTTAACCAATCTTGAAAGTTTAAAAGAGATCGACCATAAACTTTGGACATTATTGAAGTACAAACAAAACACAAAAAATGTGGGCGTGGCACCGCCCACTTTTCCAAAATTACATAAATCTTGACCGAAGGACACACATATCCAGAAATCATTAATTTAGACCAAATATGCTCAGAGCTATGAAGAATTTAAATTTTATATAGCCTTGGGGCGTGGCACCGCCTACTTTTCCAAAAATTGATATAGCCTAAATCGTACACAACAATCTTCTGAACCAATCTTGACAGTTTAAAAGAGATCGACCATAAACTTTGGACATTATTGAAGTACAAACAAAACACAAAAAATGTGGGCGTGGCACCGCCCACTTTTCCAAAATTATATACATCTTGACCAAAGGACACACATATCCAAAAATCTTTAATTTAGACCCAATATGTTCAGAGTTATGAAGAATTTAAATTTTATATAGCCTGGGGGCGTGGCACTGGCTACTTTTCCAAAAATTGATATAGCCTGAATCGTACACAACAATTTTCTTAACCAATCTTGAAAGTTTAAAAGAGATCGACCATAAACTTTGGACATTATTGAAGTACAAACAAAACACAAAAAATGTGGGCGTGGCACCGCCCACTTTTCCAAAATTACATAAATCTTGACCGAAGGACACACATATCCAGAAATCATTAATTTAGACCAAATATGCTCAGAGCTATGAAGAATTTAAATTTTATATAGCCTTGGGGCGTGGCACCGCCTACTTTTCCAAAAATTGATATAGTCTAAATCTTACACAACAATTTTCTTAACCTATCCTGAAAGTTTAAAAGAGATCGACCATAAACTTTGGACATTATTGAAGTACAAACAAAACACAAAAAATGTGGGCGTGGCACCGCCCACTTTTCCAAAATTACATAAATCGTGACTAAAGGACACACATATCCAGAAATCATTAATTTAGACCAAATATGTTCAGAGCTATGAAGAATTTAATTTTTATATAGCCTGGGGGCGTGGCACCGCCTACTTTTCCAAAAATTGGTATAGCCTAAATCGTACACAACAATCTTCTGAACCAATCTTGAAAGTTTAAAAGAGATCGACCATAAGCTTTGGACATTATTGAAGTACAAACAAAACACAAAAAATGTGGGCGTGGTACCGCCCACTTTTCCAAAATTACATAAATCTTGACCAAAGGACACGCATATCCAAAAATCATTAATTTAGACCTAATATGTTCAGAGTTATGAAGAATTGTAGTTTTATATAGCCTGGGGGCGTGGCACTGGCTACTTTTCCAAAAATTGATATAGCCTGAATCGTACACAACAATTTTCTTAACCAATCTTGAAAGTTTAAAAGAGATCGACCATAAACTTTGGACATTATTGAAGTACAAACAAAACACAAAAAATGTGGGCGTGGCACCGCCCACTTTTCCAAAATTACATTAATCTTGACCGAAGGACGCACATATCCAGAAATCATTAATTTAGACCAAATATGTTCAGAGCTATGAAGAATTTAAATTTTATATAGCCTTGGGGCGTGGCACCGCCTACTTTTCCAAAAATTGATATAGCCTGAATCGTACACAACAATTTTCTTAACCAATCTTGAAAGTTTAAAAGAGATCGACCATAAACTTTGGACATTATTGAAGTACAAACAAAACACAAAAAATGTGGGCGTGGCACCGCCCACTTTTCCAAAATTACATAAATCTTGACCAAAGGACACACATATCCAAAAATTATTAATTTAGACCAAATATGTTCAGAGTTATGAAGAATTGTAGTTTTATATAGCCTGGGGGCGTGGCACAGCCCACTTTTCCAAAAATTAATATAGCCTATGCTTTAACCCATGATCTCAAGAATATACTGTGAAAATTTCATAAAAATCGGTTGAGTACTTTGGACGCCCATAAAGGACACACAGACACACAGACACACAGACACATAGACACACAGACACACATTCATTTTTATTTATAAGACTAGCAGACCCGGCAGACGTTGTTCTGCCTGACCAGTGACTTCCCTAGAAATACATTTTCAAATATTTTTCTTTAACTTTTAACATTCCCATTTATTGCAGTGCTTTAGGATATACAATGTTTCTGGCTTTAAAGTCTTTGGTATAAACAAATAAATTTTTTGGATGTCCAACTCAAAAAACGGATCTTTTGAACTCAATGGGTATGACAAAAACCATTATGCGCTGCTGAGCAGATGTATAGTTAGTACTTATTTAATTATATCCTATATCTACCTATAATACTCTGGATATGTATGAACGGCAATAACAAACAAAAAAAATTAAGTGCTTTGATTAAGATTTAAGAACGTTAAAATGTCACTAAAGCAAATACATTCAGGGATATAACGAATTGAAATATTACTTAGCTTGTGGTCCTGGAACTGCCCACTTTTCCAAAGAATTTACAAATGTAGCCTATGTATGTCGTACCCAACGAAGATTTTAACGTATTGGAAAAGTTTAAAACAGATCAACCATAAACTTTGGACATTATTGAAGTACAAACAAAGCACTGAATACAAAAAATGTGGGCGTGGCACGGCCCACATTTCCCAAATTATATAATTCTTTACCAAGGGACACACATATCCAAAAATCATTAGTTTAGACCAGAAATATATAAAGTTATGATGATTTAAATTTTATATAGCCTGGGGGCGTGGCACAACAATCTTCTGAACCAATTTTGAAATTTAGAGAAGATCGACCATAAACTTTGAACATATTGAAGTACAAACAAAACACAAAAAATGTGGGCGTGGGACCGCCCACTTTTCCCAAATTATATCCATCTTGACTAAAGGACACACATATCCAAAAATCTTTAATTTAGACCTAATATGTTCAGAGTTATGAAGAATTTAGATTTTATATAGCCTGGGGGCGTGGCACTGGCTACTTTTCCAAAAATTCATATAGCCTGAATCGTACACAACAATTTTCTTAACCAATCTTGAAAGTTTAAAAGAGATCGACCATAAACTTTGGACATTATTGAAGTACAAACAAAACACAAAAAAGGGGCGTGGCACCGCCCACTTTTCCAAAATTACATAAATCTTGACCAACGGACACACATATCCAGAAATCATTAATTTAGACCAAATATGTTCAGAGCTATGAAGAATTTAAATTTTATATAGCCTTGGGGCGTGGCACCGCCTACTTTTCCAAAAATTGATATAGTCTAAATCTTACACAACAATTTTCTTAACCAATCCTGAAAGTTTAAAAGAGATCGACCATAAACTTTGGACATTATTGAAGTACAAATAAAACACAAAAAATGTGGGCGTGGCACCGCCCACTTTTCCAAAATTACATAAATCTTGACCGAAGGACACACATATCCAGAAATCATTAATTTAGACCAAATATGCTCAGAGCTATGAAGAATTTAAATTTTATATAGCCTTGGGGCGTGGCACCGCCTACTTTTCCAAAAATTTATATAGTCTAAATCTTACACAACAATTTTCTTAACCAATCCTGAAAGTTTAAAAGAGATCGACCATAAACTTTGGACATTATTGAAGTACAAACAAAACACAAAAAATGTGGGCGTGGCACCGCCCACTTTTCCAAAATTATATACATCTTGACTAAAGGACACACATATCCAAAAATCTTTAATTTAGACCCAATATGTTCAGAGTTATGAAGAATTTAAATTTTATATAGCCTGGGGGCGTGGCACTGGCTACTTTTCCAAAAATTGATATAGCCTGAATCGTACACAACAATTTTCTTAACCAATCTTGAAAGTTTAAAAGAGATCGACCATAAACTTTGGACATTATTGAAGTACAAACAAAACACAAAAAATGTGGGCGTGGCACCGCCCACTTTTCCAAAATTACATAAATCTTGACCGAAGGACACACATATCCAGAAATCATTAATTTAGACCAAATATGCTCAGAGCTATGAAGAATTTAAATTTTATATAGCCTTGGGGCGTGGCACCGCCTACTTTTCCAAAAATTGATATAGCCTAAATCGTACACAACAATCTTCTGAACCAATCTTGACAGTTTAAAAGAGATCGACCATAAACTTTGGACATTATTGAAGTACAAACAAAACACAAAAAATGTGGGCGTGGCACCGCCCACTTTTCCAAAATTATATACATCTTGACCAAAGGACACACATATCCAAAAATCTTTAATTTAGACCCAATATGTTCAGAGTTATGAAGAATTTAAATTTTATATAGCCTGGGGGCGTGGCACTGGCTACTTTTCCAAAAATTGATATAGCCTGAATCGTACACAACAATTTTCTTAACCAATCTTGAAAGTTTAAAAGAGATCGACCATAAACTTTGGACATTATTGAAGTACAAACAAAACACAAAAAATGTGGGCGTGGCACCGCCCACTTTTCCAAAATTACATAAATCTTGACCGAAGGACACACATATCCAGAAATCATTAATTTAGACCAAATATGCTCAGAGCTATGAAGAATTTAAATTTTATATAGCCTTGGGGCGTGGCACCGCCTACTTTTCCAAAAATTGATATAGTCTAAATCTTACACAACAATTTTCTTAACCTATCCTGAAAGTTTAAAAGAGATCGACCATAAACTTTGGACATTATTGAAGTACAAACAAAACACAAAAAATGTGGGCGTGGCACCGCCCACTTTTCCAAAATTACATAAATCGTGACTAAAGGACACACATATCCAGAAATCATTAATTTAGACCAAATATGTTCAGAGCTATGAAGAATTTAATTTTTATATAGCCTGGGGGCGTGGCACCGCCTACTTTTCCAAAAATTGGTATAGCCTAAATCGTACACAACAATCTTCTGAACCAATCTTGAAAGTTTAAAAGAGATCGACCATAAGCTTTGGACATTATTGAAGTACAAACAAAACACAAAAAATGTGGGCGTGGTACCGCCCACTTTTCCAAAATTACATAAATCTTGACCAAAGGACACGCATATCCAAAAATCATTAATTTAGACCTAATATGTTCAGAGTTATGAAGAATTGTAGTTTTATATAGCCTGGGGGCGTGGCACTGGCTACTTTTCCAAAAATTGATATAGCCTGAATCGTACACAACAATTTTCTTAACCAATCTTGAAAGTTTAAAAGAGATCGACCATAAACTTTGGACATTATTGAAGTACAAACAAAACACAAAAAATGTGGGCGTGGCACCGCCCACTTTTCCAAAATGACATTAATCTTGACCGAAGGACGCACATATCCAGAAATCATTAATTTAGACCAAATATGTTCAGAGCTATGAAGAATTTAAATTTTATATAGCCTTGGGGCGTGGCACCGCCTACTTTTCCAAAAATTGATATAGCCTGAATCGTACACAACAATTTTCTTAACCAATCTTGAAAGTTTAAAAGAGATCGACCATAAACTTTGGACATTATTGAAGTACAAACAAAACACAAAAAATGTGGGCGTGGCACCGCCCACTTTTCCAAAATTACATAAATCTTGACCAAAGGACACACATATCCAAAAATTATTAATTTAGACCAAATATGTTCAGAGTTATGAAGAATTGTAGTTTTATATAGCCTGGGGGCGTGGCACCGCCCACTTTTCCAAAAATTAATATAGCCTATGCTTTAACCCATGATCTCAAGAATATACTGTGAAAATTTCATAAAAATCGGTTGAGTACTTTGGACGCCCATAAAGGACACACAGACACACAGACACACAGACACACAGACACACAGACACACAGACACACATTCATTTTTATTTATAAGACTAGCAGACCCGGCAGACGTTGTTCTGCCTGACCAGTGACTTCCCTAGAAATACATTTTCAAATATTTTTCTTTAACTTTTAACATTCCCATTTATTGCAGTGCTTTAGGATATACAATGTTTCTGGCTTTAAAGTCTTTGGTATAAACAAATAAATTTTTTGGATGTCCAACTCAAAAAACGGATCTTTTGAACTCAATGGGTATGACAAAAACCATTATGCGTTAGTACTTATTTAATTATATCCTATATCTACCTATAATACTCTGGATATGTATGAACGGCAATAACAAACAAAAAAAATTAAGTGCTTTGATTAAGATTTAAGAACGTTAAAATGTCACTAAAGCAAATACATTCAGGGATATAACGAATTGAAATATTACTTAGCTTGTGGTCCTGGAACTGCCCACTTTTCCAAAGAATTTACAAATGTAGCCTATGTATGTCGTACCCAACGAAGATTTTAACGTATTGGAAAAGTTTAAAACAGATCAACCATAAACTTTGGACATTATTGAAGTACAAACAAAGCACTGAATACAAAAAATGTGGGCGTGGCACGGCCCACATTTCCCAAATTATATAATTCTTTACCAAGGGACACACATATCCAAAAATCATTAGTTTAGACCAGAAATATATAAAGTTATGATGATTTAAATTTTATATAGCCTTGGGGCGTGGCACCGCCTACTTTTCCAAAAATTGATATAGTCTAAATCTTACACAACAATTTTCTTAACCAATCCTGAAAGTTTAAAAGAGATCGACCATAAACTTTGGACATTATTGAAGTACAAACAAAACACAAAAAATGTGGGCGTGGCACCGCCCACTTTTCCAAAATTACATAAATCTTGACCGAAGGACACACATATCCAGAAATCATTAATTTAGACCAAATATGCTCAGAGCTATGAAGAATTTAAATTTTATATAGCCTTGGGGCGTGGCACCGCCTACTTTTCCAAAAATTGATATAGTCTAAATCTTACACAACAATTTTCTTAACCAATCCTGAAAGTTTAAAAGAGATCGACCATAAACTTTGGACATTATTGAAGTACAAACAAAACACAAAAAATGTGGGCGTGGCACCGCCCACTTTTCCAAAATTATATACATCTTGACTAAAGGACACACATATCCAAAAATCTTTAATTTAGACCCAATATGTTCAGAGTTATGAAGAATTTAAATTTTATATAGCCTGGGGGCGTGGCACTGGCTACTTTTCCAAAAATTGATATAGCCTGAATCGTACACAACAATTTTCTTAACCAATCTTGAAAGTTTAAAAGAGATCGACCATAAACTTTGGACATTATTGAAGTACAAACAAAACACAAAAAATGTGGGCGTGGCACCGCCCACTTTTCCAAAATTACATAAATCTTGACCGAAGGACACACATATCCAGAAATCATTAATTTAGACCAAATATGCTCAGAGCTATGAAGAATTTAAATTTTATATAGCCTTGGGGCGTGGCACCGCCTACTTTTCCAAAAATTGATATAGCCTAAATCGTACACAACAATCTTCTGAACCAATCTTGACAGTTTAAAAGAGATCGACCATAAACTTTGGACATTATTGAAGTACAAACAAAACACAAAAAATGTGGGCGTGGCACCGCCCACTTTTCCAAAATTATATACATCTTGACCAAAGGACACACATATCCAAAAATCTTTAATTTAGACCCAATATGTTCAGAGTTATGAAGAATTTAAATTTTATATAGCCTGGGGGCGTGGCACTGGCTACTTTTCCAAAAATTGATATAGCCTGAATCGTACACAACAATTTTCTTAACCAATCTTGAAAGTTTAAAAGAGATCGACCATAAACTTTGGACATTATTGAAGTACAAACAAAACACAAAAAATGTGGGCGTGGCACCGCCCACTTTTCCAAAATTACATAAATCTTGACCGAAGGACACACATATCCAGAAATCATTAATTTAGACCAAATATGCTCAGAGCTATGAAGAATTTAAATTTTATATAGCCTTGGGGCGTGGCACCGCCTACTTTTCCAAAAATTGATATAGTCTAAATCTTACACAACAATTTTCTTAACCTATCCTGAAAGTTTAAAAGAGATCGACCATAAACTTTGGACATTATTGAAGTACAAACAAAACACAAAAAATGTGGGCGTGGCACCGCCCACTTTTCCAAAATTACATAAATCGTGACTAAAGGACACACATATCCAGAAATCATTAATTTAGACCAAATATGTTCAGAGCTATGAAGAATTTAATTTTTATATAGCCTGGGGGCGTGGCACCGCCTACTTTTCCAAAAATTGGTATAGCCTAAATCGTACACAACAATCTTCTGAACCAATCTTGAAAGTTTAAAAGAGATCGACCATAAGCTTTGGACATTATTGAAGTACAAACAAAACACAAAAAATGTGGGCGTGGTACCGCCCACTTTTCCAAAATTACATAAATCTTGACCAAAGGACACGCATATCCAAAAATCATTAATTTAGACCTAATATGTTCAGAGTTATGAAGAATTGTAGTTTTATATAGCCTGGGGGCGTGGCACTGGCTACTTTTCCAAAAATTGATATAGCCTGAATCGTACACAACAATTTTCTTAACCAATCTTGAAAGTTTAAAAGAGATCGACCATAAACTTTGGACATTATTGAAGTACAAACAAAACACAAAAAATGTGGGCGTGGCACCGCCCACTTTTCCAAAATTACATTAATCTTGACCGAAGGACGCACATATCCAGAAATCATTAATTTAGACCAAATATGTTCAGAGCTATGAAGAATTTAAATTTTATATAGCCTTGGGGCGTGGCACCGCCTACTTTTCCAAAAATTGATATAGCCTGAATCGTACACAACAATTTTCTTAACCAATCTTGAAAGTTTAAAAGAGATCGACCATAAACTTTGGACATTATTGAAGTACAAACAAAACACAAAAAATGTGGGCGTGGCACCGCCCACTTTTCCAAAATTACATAAATCTTGACCAAAGGACACACATATCCAAAAATTATTAATTTAGACCAAATATGTTCAGAGTTATGAAGAATTGTAGTTTTATATAGCCTGGGGGCGTGGCACCGCCCACTTTTCCAAAAATTAATATAGCCTATGCTTTAACCCATGATCTCAAGAATATACTGTGAAAATTTCATAAAAATCGGTTGAGTACTTTGGACGCCCATAAAGGACACACAGACACACAGACACACAGACACACAGACACACAGACACACAGACACACAGACACACATTCATTTTTATTTATAAGATAATTACACCTCCCGTTCTTGTTGAAATTGACACTGATGTTAATTGGTTATATCCACTCAAGCTTATTTCATTTTCATGGACTTGTTCCGTCATATGTGTTTCCGAAAGGATAATGAATTTGGGTTTTTTGTACATTTGTATATAAGATATCTGCGCTATCTAATTGCTACACTGACAATCCCATTCTTCTCTTTTTCATATTCAGTTTATTTTGGTAAACAGGACACTTTTTATCATAGGTACTATGATTTTCATCTAAATCCATATTCAGTTTTTGGTTCATTTTCACACAGTTAATACACTTTATTATTGGGTCTTTGTTACAGTCTTGCGATTTGTGATTTCCATGACATTTCACACCTATGTTTTCATTTTTACATTCACTTGATAAATGATTGTATCCTTTGCATTTAAAACACCTTCTTACATCAGTACCATCAAATATTCTGCATCTTTCCCATCCTGTAAACTGTTTTACTATTTCTTTTAAACTCGAAAATTTTTGTAATTTTAATTTCTTTGTTTTCTATAACCGGATTCTGTTTTTTAATTTTCTCAATAAATTCTTCTTCGCTGTATTTAAATGACATGTCCGTCACATCTATGTAAAATTCTGTTGGGTTTGGCACCTTGATTTCATAATTTTCACTCATTTCATTTTCTATAGGTGTTCTTATCTTTTCTCTTTCTTGGTCGTTTTCACTTTGTATTACTATTGCTCCGTTTCTTCTACTTTCAACACTAGTTATTTTCAGGGTTGGGCATATTTGCACTACCACTAAAAATGCACTACCACTATTTTTTAGTGATAGTTAAAATCAAAAATAACTATCACTAAAAATTTAGTGATAGTGATTTTTGATTTTAACTATCACTAAATATTAGTGTTAGTGAAAATTAAAAATCACTATCACTATCCCTTTTAGTGATAGTGAAAAGTTGCACTATAACTACAAAATGCAATATCACTACAAAATGCACTATCACTAAACTTGTAGTGAGTCATGATATTTTACTAAAAATTTGATTTGATATCCAATGGTAAATGTTGAAAAGTAATTGTGTTACTGTTGCCAACAATACAGTAAAGATCGCTAATAATAATTTGTACAAACATACACACCCACATTCTTGTCCATAAAAATAAAAATTCGGCGTTTAGCTTCCGAAAATCTCAAATTTCTCACAGAAGTTAGTAGTCAAATGGAGTCCAAGTTACTTGAAAGATTTCAAAAATATCTTTATTTGCACTCTGACTCCTGGGATGCAGTTATTGCCGCAATCATCCTCCCCGATATAAAATTAAAGTTTTGCAAGGTCTTACTGGAAAGTGCTAATTCATACACTTTAGGCCACGTTCGGGACAAAATAAAAGTATGCGCCATGGAATTTAAAAATAATACCGTTGAGGGTGAAAATAATTCGCAAGCTTCCATGCGTGCTACTAAACTATTTCTGGAATTCGACAATGACGCTTAAGGTATTTGATTGAATAAAGCCAATCTGTGTATTGTTTATAATAATTTCATTCTTTAGATACAAGTCAATATACAAGCTCACATGGCGGAGCCATATAAACCGAAGTAGATTTCTACTTGAACGATGATGATAGCAACATTGATGCTTTACGCCGCTTTCCCACAATAAGAAAGATGTTCTTAAAATATACCACAGCTCTTCCATCCTCTGCGCCAGTGGAAAGACTATTTTCCTTTGCAGGAATTGTTAATAGTAAGAAAAACCATAAATTTTGTAGCTAAAGATAAAACAAAAAACCCTTTTAACCTTTTTTCGAAATAACGAATGGTTTTCAAGATATTCAATAATATAGAATTTTGAACCATTTTAAAGAAAAATTCATAACTCACGACTCGTTTGACATATATGGACAACAAACAAATTAAATTTTAAATGCATTCTAGGGCTACTGTGGCAAATTTGTAATTCCTATTCAGACAGTTGGTATCGAATTTTGTATGTCATAAGAAATAAGAAATGTTCATACAGCACGGTAGGTGTTAAGCATGTTTTATTAAGAGGTTCATTTTTACTCCATTTTTACTTTTGAATTCTCAAATATGCATTATTATTATTATTATTGGTTAGGTACTGGTATGAATAACAGTACTAACTGGGTGGGCATTGGCTACTAAGGCCATCAGCTCAAATATGCATTAAAATGAGATGTTATGTTGATTTTCAGCATTTTTCCCCGAGCTCTTTTTTAAAAATCTCATTTTCAGAATTAAAATACCAAATTTTTAGATTTTTTGCATTTTTCTGGAAAACGTTAAGTTTTATCTTAAAACTACCTGAGACAAAGTTGTAGACCTGAAAATTCTCTACAAATTATCTAGGAGTCACCAGTTCTAAGATATCGCGATTGCAAATCTAATTCTATACATTATATGCACATAAATACCACGTATAGACTTTTCTGGATTTTTCTCGAAAACGGTTATATGTATCGAAAAATTTTCTTTTGCCGTTTGTTCGTCACAAAGCTCCTCATCGACAATGAAAATAGTTATTTTTGTAAATAACTATAGTTCCCTAGCTAGAGCCAAATTTGCTCCATTCGTGATACCAAAAACTAATAGTGGTTTAAATTTAGATATCTTGTATAACGAAATTTCGATAGAGCTAAATTTTTGTGGAAAGCTTAGGTTAACCCCCAGAAAGAAAACTGGAAGACTCCCATCGATCCCACCTGTGCAAAAAAAGTTAATCGTGGTCAAAGATCCATATTTTAGGTTGTATTTTCTCGATTTTTCTCGACTTTTGACTACGATTAGGATTCTGAATAGGAATTACAAATTTTTTCTTTTTGAAACAGATAAGTAAGAGTTCGAGGATAATTGTGTAAAATGTTCACTGCAATAGTAGCCCTAGAATGCATTTAAAATTTAATTTGTTTAAATAATTGTTATCACACACATCTATTGTGAAGAGATAACGTTTCCCTAATACCAAAAAAAATTTTGTCCATATACATATGTCAAACGAGTCGTGAGTTATGAATTTTTCTTTAAAATAGTTCAAAATTCTATATTATTGAATATCTTGAAAACCATTCGGAATTTCGAAAAAATGTTAAAAGTGTTTTCTAGTTTTATCTTTAGCTACATAAATTTATGGTTTTTATTCGTTGACTCAGTTGACATGGTTTGACTCAATGACTCTAAATTTGAAATGCTGGTATTAAAGAAGGCAAATAAAAATTTAAAAAACTAGAACTTCAAACATATACATACTTATATGCTTACTTATTTGATGCATTTATTTATTTGCATGAAAAATAATTATAAACTATTATATTACATACGAAGGTAACTAGCAAACATGGGTTATCAACCTAAGCTTCCTAATTTTAGTGGTAATTTAGTGCATTTTCCAAGTGGTAGTGCAATTTATTTTCACTATCACTAAATATTTAGTTATAGTGTTTTTGAATTTTCACTATCACTATAAAATTAGTGATAGTGAATTTCAATTTTAACTATCACTAACAAAATAGTGCTAGTGAAACCAGTAGTGCTCACTAAATTTAGTGCACTATGCCCAACCCTGGTTATTTTTAAATTAACCGGATTCACTTTTTTATTTAGCTCATCTTTAGTTTTTTCAATTTTTTGTTTAACTATTAAGGGCATTTGTTTTCTCACATCTGGCACCACGTTTTTGGTTTGCATTGCATTTTTCATAGCTTCTGCATATGACATTTCATTCGTTTTCACCATATTTGCAAATGACGTTTGTTGTTGTGTCGCATTATCTTTTATTTCCTTCCCCAATGCTTTTATTTCACTGCATAGCTTTTCATTTTCCTTCCCAACTACAACAGCTGTGCTTTTCATTTGCTCTACTACCTCTCGCACTTTCTTTATTTCTGCTGCATTTTTTACATACATTTCTTGATGCATTTTTAGGCTCGCTAATCGTCCATTAGGGGTATTCGGAATCACGATGCAAGGGCATTGCGTCGTTGCATAGCAAATTATTATTGCAAAATAATGTCAAGCCAACAACAAAATACATGCGGATGCAAATGTCAAGCAATTTGCAGAATGCAACACCAAAAATCTATTGCATAGCATATTTTGTTGCATTGCATTTCTAGAAACAGCTGTTGAATTATGACTGCTGTCACACGTTCAATATGTGTCGCGATCCGTATTGATGGGTCGGCTTGAATTTAGAATAGCTCCATCTCCCAAATTAAAAAAAAGTGACTGGGATCGATAGATATTATTAAGGCAAGTACAAATATATATTTTTTTTGGCGGAAACAACAACAACAAGAATTATTAAGGGTCAAAATTCATTTAAAACGTTTTTTAAAATCAAGATTTTACAAAAGCTAATGAAACGGTTTTCAAAAATTTAGGTAGGTAAATGAATTACCTTTCATTTCATGTAGCCTTGCTTGGGTGCAAAACCGCGCATATGCAAAATTTAAAGCACTTTTTATATCAAAGTTTCTCATTACATTTTTGAAGCACGGGCGAAGGTCTCCAACGCGAAAAGATTTTCCGTACAGAGGTACTGCAGTACACATTTGCATCGCGGAGCCGGTGTTGGATCGGATAAGGGTTATTTTTTTTGAAGCGTGGCCGAAGGCCACCAATGCGAAAACGTGCTTTGCACATGAAGATGTCGCTGAAGTATTGTGAATTGATTACTTTGCCTCGTTGATATAAAAAAGCTTTAAATTTTGCATATACGCGATTTTGTACCCCAAGAAACGTTATATCAAATGAAAGGTAATTCAATTACCTATCGAATGCAGAAAAAAATAATGAATCGGTTCGTAAGTTTATGAGAAATTTTGATTTAAAAAAATGCGTTCAACGAACTTTGACCCTTAATAACTCTAGTTGTTGTTGTTAGCTAAAAAAAATATACATATTTGTTCTCATCTTAATGATATCTTATCGATCCCCATCCTTTGTTTATACTTGGGAGTTGCAGCTATTCTGCATAAAAGGCTTATTTACACGGGTCAATTTTTCTAGTCGATTTGTGTCGTTCCACCGTGTAAAGGTTGAACCTAAAATCTACACGTTTAAATCAGCCTTCAAGCCCATCCATCAATACGGATAACGATTTATATTGAACGTCTGCAGCATGCAATCGTTTCACACGTTTGCAATTAGAGTTGACAAAGGGCGCTCACGATTCGATGCATGTTTATGCAATTGCATAATTTTGTCAACCCATATGCTATTTATTATGAATTCCCTTATTATATTTCACCTCCATCACATTCATTAACTCTCTCAGCTCTCCCTGGTTGCTGTTCAATGCCTCTTCAAATTCATTTTTGTACTCTTTCAAATACATACTGTTCTTGTTTACACTATCTTGCATATCTCGCACTACCATATCAACATTTTGTATATATGTAATGCACTCATCACAAATAAATTTCAACATTGGGTGCGTTCCTATTACCCCATACTGAAAGTTATCTAAACCAGAGCATCTTGGTGCAGTGTGATATGACTTCCCATACATCTGACTCCTGTTTCCCCTCTTATTGGGACTTTGCACTTCACACACTTGTCGTTATCTGACATTATGCCTTCACTTT
The DNA here is from genome assembly GCA_951509765.1 of Sphenella marginata. Taxonomy (NCBI): domain Eukaryota; kingdom Metazoa; phylum Arthropoda; class Insecta; order Diptera; family Tephritidae; genus Sphenella; species Sphenella marginata. Next base: position 3,662,164 of record OX608078.1, read on the forward strand.
TCGCACTGTATTCTTATTTTTCGCGGTAAACGCGTATGCATATGTATGTATGCGTCTCTATTCGCTTATTTTGGAAAGATTATCATTATTATTAAATATGAGATTTAAGTAATATTTCCCAGATTTTTCACAACAATTTCTTATTTAATTTGTAGAGTCACTATCTCGCATATATATGGTACACTTTTTAACAATTATTTATTAGCTTCAACATTTCTAAACAGAAATTTGAAATAGGCGATCATTCTATACATTATAAGAACATAATGAATATCATGAGACGTTTGCTGGACAAACTTATTTTATTTTTAGATTGGGTTTGTCAACGCTTAGTGGTCACTCTATCTGGTGTTATGCCAGACGTTGCACTCGCGTATGCGAATTGTTTCTGTTACTGGCGCTATAAGCAGCGATCCAGATTATGACTCCTTGACCCTCAACGCTTACTAACTGTGGTGTTATGCGGGATGATGAATGTCCTGCGCGCTGTGCTCAGTTGATTTTTCGACCACACCGCCGGCGCTATATTGCGCGCCCCGTGTTGCGGGGTTGCGCTGGCTATATTATCAAACAGATTTGTTGATTGAAATAATTGCTATGGTGTTTTATGTTGACTGGAACTGAGCGCTCACAATCGTTGGTACCGAAGTATCTAGATATGTAGACCGTGATGAAAGCTCGTGTGAATAATCGCCAATGTCGCTGTTCGTCTGCTTCACATCGGCATACAACTTAAAGTATTGCCCTGAATTTTGGATGAAAATACAAAAGTTAAGATTTTATATACCATGCTGGTTGGGAGGGTGTGAGCGACCAATGTCCTTTGAAAGCCCATTTAAATTTGATCATGTAGAGCGTTTCTTACCCGATTTGCGCTGTTCCAAGTCCCAAAGGCAAATTTTCCGCGGGTTTTTCAATGACTTCGGTTGTCAAAACCAGCTGATCGAAGCCTGCATATTCAACCAAATGGCAACAGAGTTTTTAGCCGTGCCAAACCTTAAACGCATCACAGACTATGCTTACTATTTATTATCTGACCGTAACAGGGCGAGCGATTCAGCCAGCCTGCCGCGCTGAAGCTTTCGAAATCTGGTCAGACCTGTTTGCTAAATGCGGAGATCCTTGGCGTGATGCACTCCAACGGATCGCCCATTCACGCCACCTAATTCATACAAGGAATTTCCCCTTTTCGCAATTGCTATTGACTTAATGTACTTTGGCGCCAGCTTAGCGCTATATTGGTTACATTACTAAGCCTGAAGTTTCTTCGGTAGACCGTCTGTCCTTCCCGGTACACCACTCAGCGTGATCTCGTGTCATATGCTTTTCGACCTTTCTTATAAGCTTGCATTAGACTGTGCATTAATCGCTTCCTTAGCACACTGAGAGGATCGGCGGTATCCAGTCCTCCATTATCCCCTTCTCGCAGCAATTCCAATTTGCACAAGACCTCGTATGCCGATCCATGCTGTATCATGGGTTGGCCGAAGACAGCCTTGTACGGCTCCACGCCTATCGCCTCATTCAGCGCGCTCCGGAGTGCGAATGCCGCATCCATCGCGTGATGATCCCAACTTCGTTGATCCTCACCTGAAACGTATGATCGCACTACCGCCAGCAACGAACGATTCACTCGTTCTTAGGCATTCGACTGTGTCGAGTGCCACGAGAACCGTCCTGTGGTTTGGTTGGTGTTGGTTCAAACCGAAGTTAATCTGCGTCGTGATGGCATTCAATGCCGATGTTGTGCTGTGATTTTTACGGAAGCCATGTTGATGATTGGCCAGCTGCAGATTTGCAGTATAGTATGGGAGCAAGATAGCCTCTAACAACTTCACTACCGGCGAGAGGAGAGATATCGGACGATAAGAATCTCCTTGATTCGCTGGCTTCCCAGGTTTTAGGAGGGGGACCACAGTCGCGTATTTCCAGATATCTGGTATAACGAAGGTGGTCAGTGAGAGGTTGAATAGAGCCGCCAAGTACTTGTGCCCGTCGTGGCCGAGGTGTTTCAGCATCTTCATGGCAATTCCGTCCGAGTGATCTAGAAGGTTTCGCCTTCCTTATAGCTTCCTTGACCTCTGCAGCGGAGACGACAATGGGCGCGGCTGTGTGTTTGTGTTTGTGCGCACGTCGAATTTCTTTTCTCTTAGCCCTATCCGCAGGAGAATGCAGTATAAATTGCCGGCAGAATTGACGCTATCGCCGAAAGCAAAGGCGACCTTGTCATTGTATTTGGTCGGGTTGGATAGGGCCTTGACTTTCGACCATAGTGTGCCGACACCGCCGGAGAGGTTGCATGACTCTAGGTGCTCTTTCCATTTTGTCAATTTGTGGTCATTGACAGTCCGACGGATTTCTACGTTGGGATCCTTAATTCTTGGATCTGCGGGGTTCAAGAGTCTCACTTGGTCAAGTTTTCTTGCCACTGACGCTGCTTCCGCAGGGAAATTCGGCCGAATTTCCGGGTTTCTGCCAGCATCGATGAAGAGGCCGGAGGCTGAATCGATGACTTTGCGAAACTCTTTCTCAGCTTTGCATACGTCCGTCGGTGAGGGTAGGTCAGCGAAGGAGTGCTGTGTAAAGTCCGTGAAGCGGTCCCAGTCCGCTTTGCTAAAGTTAATGTACGTTCGTTTTTCTGTCGTTATGAAGACGGACGGTCGTTCGACGTTTAGCAGTTACCTGCCATCCTAGTGGGGCGTCTCCATTCAGTGTACAGAATGCCGAGTTGTCTATTTGCTCTGCGAGTGCGTGCCCTCTGCTATCTGCTGGCAAGTTGGAGTGGCAGCGATCGAGATGTGCGTTGAAGGCACCTAGGATGAGGCAGTATTAGCAACGCACTAATCAGGCCGCCCCCATGACCGCTGGGACGGTCTTTCCTATGCACATTGTGCCCATCTCGATTACGTAAGTCCGAGTTACCGTTCAGTTTGGTCTCCTGAATGGCTGCTAGCTTAATGTTGTTCGACTTCATAAAGTCTGTTATCTCCGCGATCTTTCCAGTTAATCCGTTGCAGTTCAGCTGTAGGATTTTGAAGTGTGTCGGGAGGGAGGGTGAAGGCATGCTGGGGGTAAGGGACGGATGTGGTTGCCTAGATGGAGGTAGGCTTAGTCTCAAGCTGTGACGCAGTCTAGGGTTCAGCGTGCCTTGGCCGATGTTGTGTGGCGTGGAGGGCGGCTGAATACTGCAGCAAGGGGCTATAAATGCATCCGTCCAAAGGTTCCTGTTTGCAAGCCCAGAGCACATGTGGATGTTAGGAGGTTATGTTGTTGAGGAGGTTATGTTCCTGACCCACGTGGGGGAGCAGCAAGGCTGCTGGTCGTGGAGACCGGGCCACTGTTGTGGCCATTTGATGATGGTAGGTGCGGTGTGTGTGCGCCGGGTCGACGAGAACCGCGGGACGCGCTTGCGGGCGAACAACATGGTGCCTCAAAAGTACTGAAAAAAGTGCGGGTTCTGGGGATGGCAGGGTTAATCCCTGAGCATCCAGATCTGTGCAACCATCTCTTGCATTTACTGCATTGAACGGAATGTGAACGTTTGACATATATTTTCTTCCAGCAGACGCAGCAGATCCAGTCTCTTGCTCCGGGGTTGGATTCGATACCAGCCCGTTACAAGAGACATTGGAGCAACTCTGCTGCAAGGGATTGCTCCGAGGATGACAATTTAGGAGTGGGACTGGACAAATTGGATAGGGTTACACTGAAATAACAGCCCTTGGCCGGGTAAAACCCGGGTCATTCCGGTACGTAGAACCGGCTTTTGTGGGCCTATGGCCTCCACTGCCTGTGGTTCCTCCACTGTTCCTTCCGCATCCAGCTGCTCGATCGCCTTCCTGAGAGGTATCTTCGATTCCAACTCCTCGGTGTGCTTCTCCGCTCGTCGGCACTCCATCTTCAACTCCTCCAAGGTATCCATCCGACAGCCGAACACCAAGTTCTTAATCCTTGGGCGCAAGTTCCTGCGAATCAGGCCCACTAGACCGCGTTCGGCCATCCGGCCGCTCATGGTCAACTCCATTCCCCTGATCGCTGCGTAGAACTCGTCGAACTTTTCGTTAAAGTCTTGCTTCCGATCATTAATCGCCTGCCTGATCTCTTCGTCAGAGTCCGACTTTCGGAATTGCTCCACAATTACTATCCTGAAAGCGTCAAGAACCCCTACAGCATCCGTGGCATGTTCTTCCATATAGAGCCAATACCACTCTCTCGCTGGTCTGTCCAATAAAAGGTGAAAATTTGCATACAGATCTTCTGACGATACGTTATGTTTCCGTCGTAGCGTGTCTATCTGGAACAGGAAGCGTTCCACATACACTGGTTTAGGCCCCCCGTCGAACTTCAAACTCAAGTCGCGAATAATCTTCGTCGCGTTCCTCTCTGAACGTTCCTGCTCCCGCACGGTTCCGGCAAATCGACGACTCGATCTCCGGTTTATCCGGAGTACCTCCCTTATTAACTTCCTGATCGACTTCGGAGCTGCACGCTCGCCGATTGGGAGTCAGATGATCGCTCACTTCCCCCTTTCCAAATTCGCTAGTCTGTCCGCTAATCCATTTACATCCTTACGTAACAACTGTACCGCTCCTCTGACCTCGTCGGTCGTGGAGCGCGCCATATCTACTTGGTATTGAAAGAACAACAGCTCAAATTTCCTCAGCAACTCTTCCCCAACCGCATTAGGTTCCCCGACTTTGGCGCTTTGTACCTCCGCTGTCAACTTTTCTCCTCATTATGCGGTCTCCTCGTCCTCTCCAATATCCTCCTCCTTGTTTGCTTCACCTTCACGTATCGCCGGGGTGTCACTTCCAAGTCCTACCCTTTTGGTAGGGATTTCTTGTTTCGATGTTCGCTGCCCAATACCACAACAATTAATCGTAGCCAGATGCTAAGCACCTGGAAAAACGTATTGCCCCCTTGTTTCCCTTGAGGTTATACGAAAGGCCTTGAGTCGAGCAGACATGACTATCTTGTCCCAACTGGATACCGAAATATCTCCCCCACAACTCCATCGCTGAAGACACTATTAGCCGGCATGTTAACATCCAACTAAGATACCTGGACAGCGCATCTGCTGGTACCACGGCACTTTCGTCCGCTCTGATAGTGACTAAATGATCTGCCAGTGTGTACCCCACTCTTCCTGACATCGACACAATTTAAAGGGTCTGAGACCACCGCCCCATCATGCTGCCAGATGTCACACTCCCAGATAGAAACGTATGTTAAAAAAAAAATGTTAATGAAAACCAGAATTATTCTTAGCATGGTATCTTGGCGCCATGCCCGGAATAAAGGAGCGTCACTGATCGTGGGCCCCACGTTGGGCGCCATTTTGTACGCGGGACCTAGCTAGCTCGCCGAACTTGGGGTGTTTCTTGCGGCTTCTAGAGATGCCAACCGCACTATACAAAAGTCTCATACCTGATTGTTTTCATGTATTATTGGACTCCGTGATACCTGCACAGACAATTCTGATTTCACCCCCGTGGGATTTCAGCACATCTCGCTAACTCATCGCTATCCACCACTCTCCAAACCTAGGCTATTGAGAGTGGTGGCTAGCGATGAGTTAGCCTTCCTTCTATATCACATAGTCCTTCACGCGTCCGTCCGTAACTACCATGCCACCACCAAATAATCAACGGCTACTCCACTTTAACTTTTACTCCAAATTCCTCATGTTTACTAATTCAATGAAATACAATGTGACCGAACTCCTTCACTCTCAGGCACATAACTTAACACTATGTATCGCTTACAACTACACGCTAATTCTGAAGTGACGTTCTATTGTCTAATGGACAGCTAGTATCCTATAAAATAATTCATGAACGCTGCCTCATCGGCTAAATATTACTTACAATTAGCTCATTAGGCCTGCAGATTAAAATCAAAATACTTCATTGCAGCTCAAATAACATGGAATATTCAAGGGGGGTTTGTAACGTAACATCGTTTTAGGCGATATTTTGTAATAGAGCAAAATACAGCCCTGTCGGTAGTTGGCACTACTGTCAGCTTTTGCTGAACCGCAGCCAACTGTCGACAGGGACACGAACGATTGAAGCGTGGGCGCGAACATTAAGTTCGTTGCCTACACTCAAACGCGCCGGTTCTATTTTGACTTGCTCCTAAAACTAGCGTGAAACATAACTAAGTGTAAATTACTATAATATATTACATAGAACATATTACTGTAATAAAATATTGTAAGTGAACTAAATAAAACGGACTAAACTTAAATAAACAATAAAGACATATAAGTGCGGAGTTTTAATTCGTGTGAACTAATTGGCAGATGCGCCTGCGTGCAAGCGTTGGTACACGCCGCGCCATCATGGCCTGCAACACCACGCCACATGGCGACCGTGACCGTGGGCCGTAGCCCTGCGTAAATGAATAAAAATTTCATAAATGATAAGTCGTACAAAGTACAAAATAATACAAAGAAAAAAAAAATGCATAAAAGTTTTGAAAAAAAAATTATAAAAGCTTTCAAAAGCCTAGAGCTCGAAAAAAATTGTATCAATACATACAAAAAAATCATAAAATCCACAAAATCCAACAAAAAAATTGTATAAAAGTTTTCAAATATGTAAAAATTAAGCAGACCATTAAAAAAGAGCACATGGTTACATATGTACATATCTTCAAAAATGAACAAAAGAAGAATGTACAAACAACAAGCCTAGCAAAACACAATTTACTTATAGGCAGAATGTCTAACATTTGTGTGTACACTGTTGCCATAAAAACAACAACAACTAAGAATTATTATAAACGGTCTTGAGCTCACTAAAATTTGCAAATATGTAAAAATTAAGCAGACCATTAAAACCAATAACAAAGGTTTTCAAACATCAAACCAAAATCCAAAAAAATGGTTAAATGTTAACAAAATTAACTTACACGGAAAAAATTTTGAATTACAATAAATATTAAAAACTTCCAAAAATACAAAAAAATGTTAAAATTTACAAAAATACACAAAAAAAAATTATAAAATCAAGAAAAATACAAAAAAAGTATAAAATCTACAAATATGCACAAAAATTATGAGCTATACAAAAATATCAAAAAAAATATACAAAAATATAAAAATTATAAAATTTTCAATATACAACAAAATTATCCATTTTACAAATATACAAAAAAAAAAATTATAAAATTTACTAAAATACAAAAAAAAATTATAAAAACTTATTAAAATACATAAAAAAGGATAATATTTAAACAAAACAGAGACATGAGAAAAATTAAAATAAAAAAATAAAATTGCAGTTTTTGAAAATGTGGAAATAATTTCAAAATTAAACTACAAAAATACATAAATAAGAAGACATTCAAAAAAAAGAAACAACAATCATTTTTACCAATTTACATTTACAATATAACAAAGAAATAGACTTAACAACAGGGCTGCACAACGATATAAACGAAAAAATTTCGTTTTGTTAATTATCAAAAAAAGTATCAAAAATATATTTCGTTTTGATAAATATCAAAAAAAAAAAATTTTGTTGAATATCAAAATCAAAAAATATCAAAAAAAAGTTTTTCGTTGAATATGAAATCAAAAAATAACAAAAAAATTTTTTTCGTTATCGTTTATTCATTTTACAAATTAGGCTGGGTCGGAAATCCACGTTATTTGAATTTATTTGTCAAGTACAAAAATTAATAAATCAAGGAACACAACAAAAAAACATAGTTACTAAGTACCAAATGGGCGCATCTACATTAGGCTCCATCGAAAAGTCATGTTTTTCATTTTTTTTTTTTTCAACCACCTCGTCGGCTTTTGGTGGATTCTGTTCTGAGAGCGCAAGAAATGGTTTTCATGCTTTAGCAACAAATGGCTTGTTTTTGCGGTCTTTTGCAATTACAAAATTAAAGCACGACCGCACTGATTTCCTCTTTCTTTTGCGACCCATCTTAACCAATATTATTTTGAAATATTAAAATATTTTTTGTCAATTGTTTTGATAAAAACCGAAACGAAATTTATTTTGATAAGTATTTTTTGATTTTCAACGCAACGATATATTTTTTTGTTGAGCTTGTAACGTTATTATTATTGAAAAACAAAACGAAATTAAAAGTTTTTTTCGTTTATTAATAAAAATAACGTTATTTTTCAGCCCTGCTTAACAAAAAACATATGTGTATGTGTGAAGTGGTGGTATAGTGGTACAGTTGTCGGAACTGCTACCGAGAGACAGGTATTAGCATTTCGTTCCAGATTTAATAATCCAAATAGTTTTCGAAACAACAATAGAGGTAGATATAATAACAATAGTAACTTTAGCGGTAGATATAATAACAATAGTAACTTTAATAGGTACAACAACAATAATAATTTCAATAGGTACAATAGCTGCAATAATTTCAATAGGTACTGCAACAAGACCAATAGATACAATAATAACAACCAGAGTAGACAAAGCAACAATTATAGGCAAAATAACGACAATCGAGGTAACGCTAAATTATTCAGATTTTGTCGAAATTAACATAACCGGATCTAAGAAGCTATGCACATTTTTATTAGACTCACAGGCTGATATTTCACTGATTAAAATTTCAAGTTTAAGTAACCAAATTGCCATTTGTAGCGACGATATTGTTAATATCACTGGCGTAACTTCAAACTCTATTTCTACCTTAGGTAAAATTAATATAGACTTACATTTTTCAAACATTCTAGTTGAACATAACTTACATGTGGTAACTGACGATTTTAATATACCATCTGACGGTATACTGGGAAAAGACTTTCTCAAACACAACAAATGTATCTCTTTCTGGGCAAATGATGAAAAAGTCAATATGCCAATCCTTCACGGAACAGAATGCGACATGTGTATAATACCACCTAGATGCGAAGTTTTTCGAATTTTTGACCTAGGTCACTCAACAACTCCACTTTTCGTTGAATCTCAAGAATTACAAAAAGGTGTATTTACAGCAAGATGCATTACAACTTCTAAAAACCCTGTTTTAAAAATAATAAATACCACAAATGACATTCAATTCATAAAGAAAAACTCTATTCGGACAGAAAAACTTTCAGATTACCACGTATATGAGATTAACAAAACTAAATCAGACGATAAACGTATTAACGAAGTAGCTTCGATTTAAAAAAATCAAATTCCAAAAAATGCTCCATCTGAACTTTTAGAACTTTGCATACAATATGCCGACATATTCGCGCTTGATAACGACAAAATGACATTAAATAATTTTTATGAGCAAACATTACGAATAACAGACAATGAGCCAGTGTATATTAAAAATTATCGTTTATCATATTCTCAGCGGGAAGAAATAAACAAACCAGTTACGAAACTATTAGAAAACGATTTAATAGCTGATAAATTCCCATTAGCACGAATCGACGAGATATTAGATAACTTCGGCAGAGCCAAATTTTTCTCAACGTTAGACCTTTTTTCTGGATTTCAACAAATACCCTTATATGTTGATTCACGCGATATAACCTCGTTTTCTACTGATCGCGGAGCGTATAGATGGAAAGTATTGCAGTTTGGCTTAAGTATTGCACCAAACTCATTCTCAAGAATGATGACAATTGCGTTTTCAGGGATTCCGCCTAACGTTGTTTTTTTGTATGTAGATGACATAATCGTCACTGGCTGTAACGAATCACATCACATTAAAAATGTATCCAAAGTATTCGACACTTGTAGATCGTTCAATCTTAAACTCAATCCAAACAAATGTAATTTTCTCAGACCCGAAGTGACATTCCTAGGTCATAAATGTTCATCCGAGGATTTAGCACCAGACGGGTTGGTAACGAAATTCTGTTTTTGCAAAATCCCGAAAGCAAAATCCTGCTTTTTAAAATCCTAGTTTTTTAAAATCCTGCTTCTCAGAATCCCGAATTAGAAAATTTTAATTTTTTCAAAAAAGTGCACACTTTTCAAAGTAATGACATGTCCACTTTTACATTGTTTATATTACATTTAAATACAACACTGGGTACACATTACTTTTTATTTTATTATTCCACCCATGTGAACATATGTACATACATATGTACATTGTACACATATTTATTGACGAATTGCTGGAACTAGAAATACCGTTATACATAAAGTTCTTAAATGTGTCATTTACTTTTTGTTTTGTGCTTAATTGCTGTCAAAATCGTGGTTTAATAAAATATTTATAAAAGATGTCGCATATTAGTATTGTAAAATCGAATAAAAACAAGGAAATGTTAAGTGTTGATGGGTATTTTTATTATTTAGAGAAAATAACTAAAAAAGGCTCACATAATTGGAGTTGTTCAAAGAAAAAAATGTATCACTGCAAATCGCGATTGGTGACAATAATAAAAGACAACATCCATTGCATAACAAAAAGGTCCGGAGTGCATTCGCATAGTCCTGAGGCAAAGGAAAAAGCAGTACGTGATGCTAATCTAATGCTGAAAGAATCGACTAAAAAAACGTGTTCCCACCAACTGCCGTGATTATTTGCCTTCTAAAAGTGCTCAGAAGGAAAAAATAATGCGAATAAGAAAAACAATGTGGAAAATGAAAGAACCAAAAACGCTTGATGTACCTACTTGAAGGCGAGCTTTTTGTTGTGTCGGAGAAGTGGGTAGATGATGGATTTTTTATAACGTTTGGAACAAAATCCTCATTGGAACTGCTTAGCAGAAGCAGCTGCTGGGCTGTTGATGGCACCTTTCATGTGGTTCCTCAGGTTATGAGACAACTTTTTTCGATACATGGGAGAGTTCATGGCGAAATAGTACCTCTCGTTTTTTGCCTGATGGGCAAAAAAACGTTGACTATGTATGTTTCCGTTTTTAGAGAGTTGTTAGTGGTTGCAGCTAACTATGAATTAAATTTTGTCCGTCCCGTATAGTCTGCGATTTCGAAATGGGTATTATATCAGCGATTAAAGAATGCTTCCCAACTACTGATTTACGCGCATGCTTGTTCCATTTTGGACAAATTATATGCCGAAAAGTCCAAAAAGAAAGGTAACTATCGACTATTTAATTTTTTTGGGTAACACTAATAGTATGTTTTTTTTTTATATAAAGACTGGTTAAGAAATACGGGAATTCCGAAGATTTTGCATTGCAAGCTCGCATGATTAAAAGCCTAGCTTTTGTACCACCCGGCAAAATAGAGAGTTATTTCAAAACTTTATTTAGTTCCTCTGTTGATGACGACGTTAAAAATATCTTAACTTGGTTTGACAAATATTATATTACTGGTAATAACTCTAATCCGAAATATTCTCCTGAGTTTTGGTCAGTACATGATCACACGACATCGGAAACGAAAACCTTTCCTAGAACACAAAACAGTGTCGAAGCGTGGCATCGTAGACTAATAGCTGTATTCTGTAAGTCTGTCTCATCTCAAGTCACTAAATTTGAGATTTTTCATTAGAGACAATTTTTGTGACTTCCGCTGATTTTGGTACTCTGTAAGAGAAAATCACAAAAAGTTCACCATTGATGTGTGGTAAAAACAGATATGCATAAATCTGAAGTACAGCATTTGACAGCGCTCAAATAAATGGTGCAATAGCACAGGTAGTAAGTGTCTCGGGGTACAACGTGAGCGGTGCAGGTCCTCGATCCTGGGACAGTTTATTATTTTTGTTTTTTCTTTTCTTGTCTGCGCATTTAATAAATAGACGACTCGCTAAGATTTAATTATTATTCTTTATTGACTTGAAACCCAACCGCCACGCACTCGCTCCAATACAATACTGACAAAACACAGGCTACTCTAATACAGGCTACTCTCTCACGCTTGAACATCCTCCGGCCTTGAGACTCGAGGCTCAATAGGTTCTACAGGTAAAACGCATAGTTTTTGTACTGGACGATTAATGGAGCCATTGCCAGTCCAAAGTGTTACATTGCGGACTAGACCGTCTCTCCCTGGATGCAATGCGGTGATTCGTCCCATCTTCCATAGGGTCGGAGGCGTAGCTTCGTTCTTTATTACCACTAAGTCGCCTATCTTAAGGTTCTGTCTACTCTCTCGCCACTTGGGTCGCTGTTGAAGTTCGTGCAGGTAGCTATTACTCCAAAGTTTCCAAAAGCGCTGAGTGATGCGCTGACGAGACTGCCAGTAGTCGAGGCCATTCTCCGGCCATTCTACTGGTATTTGCTCCCCGAGCACAGGTACTAAACTTTCACCAATTAGCAGATGACCGGGTGTAAGGGGTGATAAATCTTGTGGGTCGGCACTAAGGGCGCATAATGGACGCGAATTGAGAACCGCGCCGATCTCCGCCAGCAAAGTTTGGACGGCTTCGATAATTAACAAGTGAGCTCCCATGACTCGTCGGAGATGGTGCTTAGTGGCTTTCACCGCGGCTTCCCAAAGCCCCCCTTGGTGCGGTGCAGACGGTGTGATAAAATGCCATTCGGTTTGGCGCGCTGATAATTGGTCGAATAGGTCTGAGGTTTGCCAAGTTTGCAGCATTTTACTTAATTCACGTTCTGCGCCAACGAAATTGGTACCGTTATCACTCCATAGGTGCAGACAGTGTCCATATCGCGAGGTAAATCGAATAAAAGCCATAATGAAGGCCTTAGTAGATAAATCCGATACAAATTCCAAGTCCACCGCCTTCGACACCATGCACACGAAAACGGCAATGTATCGTTTGATAACGACATTTCCTCGGCGTCGATCCGGACGGACTTGTATGGGTCCTGCGTAATCGATTCCCGTATGCACAAAGGGACGGGCTGGACGCACGCGACATGCTGGAAGAGCTCCCATCATCTGTTCGGTCATCTTGGCTCGCAGCCTTTCACAGGTTATGCACATTTTGACAAGTGATCTCGCTAGCGCCCGCACCCCAATGTTCCAGTAGCTTTGTCTTAGCGCTGCTACAAGCTGCTGCGCCCCGCAGTGCAGTAATTTGACATGTGTTGCGCGCGCCATCAAAAGGGCCAACCTGCCTTTACCTGGTAATATGATTGGGTTTCGTGGAAAGTCAGGTATCTCTGCCGCTTGCAGTCGGCCGCTCATTCGTAGTACGCCATCTTGTAGAAATGGAGCTAAAATTGCAATTGAGTTGGACAACTTCGAGGTCTCTACCGGTCGCTGTTGTTGAGTCCAGCGATCGAGCTTTCGGATATCATCCCCAAAGAAGTCACTTTGCTCTTGTCGGATCCAAAACGTTAGTGAGTGTTCGAGTTCCTTGACGCTTAAGTGAAGTGTCTCTCTTTCGGTTGATGGTGAACGGCAGTTCCGCGCAAATCTTAATACCCACGCAGTTACCCTTATCAATCGATTCATCGAAGAGTACCGTTCTAATAATGATTTTTGTATAATATTTATGGCGTTGACCTTAACCACCATTTGGCCACGGGTTTGATCGGCGTGGTTTCTTACGCGGCGACATTCATTCTTAACTTCCGTTTCAACCTGCTCGGATATCTTTTCCGGTGGGTTTGGCCACATAGTCTCACGCTGTCGAAGGAAATCAGGCCCTTTCCACCAAAGTTTGGACTCCATCAACTCCCTCATTGGCATTCCCCTAGAAATCAGGTCTGCTGGGTTGATATCAGTGGGTACATACCTCCAATCGCAGTCAGCTGTGTTCGTGTTGATTTGACGCACTCGATTTGCTACAAATTGCCTGAGGCTACCTTCGTCTCGTTTTAACCAGCAGAGCACCACCATTGAATCGGACCAGCCTGTGATTGAGCCTACCACTATATTATGTTGAGTTTTGCAAATGCTCACTACTCGTTGCATCAGCTCGCTGAGTAGCACTGCAGCTCGCAGCTCGAGACGTGGTATTGTTTCTCCTCGCAGAGGCGCCACCTTAGATTTAGATAGTAAGAGATTTGATTTTACTTCCACTCCAGAATGTATTGTGACGTATATTGCTGCCCCTATTCCAATTGTGGATGCATCCGAAAACCCATGCAACGTCATAGTGAGCTGCCGCGAATAACCTTTCCATCGTGGTATGCGCAGATTGTTGAAAAGTGGAATTTGGGAAAAAATGTTCTGCCAAGCCGTTTTCAATGGATCTGATAGTATCGTATCCCAATCTTGCTTCTCCTTCCAGATTTTCTGAATAAGTATTTTCGCATTTACAATAAACGGTGCCGCCAAGCCATCAGGATCATAAATTCGTGCGGTTATGCTCAAGACTGACCGCTTAGTCCAGCTCGTAGCGTGAATTTCTGGAAGGGTTTGGACAGCGAAAGCAAACTCATCTGTTGCGGGAATCCATTTGAGGCCAAGAACCGATGTTTCCGTATGGGTATTCAGCCAAGCAGCGGATTCAGCAGTATTCGCGCCTATGGAATCCCTAATATATCCCGAATTTGATTGCCACTTAGTGAGTTCAAAACCCCCCGCAGCTAGCAGCTCCTGCATTTGTTGGCAGAGTAGCAGCAAATCTTCCTCCGTGTCATCACCTACCAAACAATCGTCCATATAAAAGTTGTTTAATACCGCTCTGGCTCCTCGAGGCCACCTAGCTGAATTATCTCTGGCACATTGTTGCATCGCCCGAACGGCACAAAATGGAGCAGATGCCATACCGAATGTTACCCCAGTCAACCAAAATTCCATTATCTCTCCTACATCATTCCTCAAAAAAATGCGTTGCAGGTCCCAATGCTCCTTTGCTATTTTTACCTGAGGGAACATTTGTTTAATGTCCGCCGTTACAGCGTACGTGTTCAAGCGGAAACCCCAAAGGAGATCAATCAGGTCTGGCTGCAGTTTTGGTCCGATCATTTGCACATCATTCAACGATATGCCAGTGTCGGTCAAACAAGAGGCATCAAAAACAACCCTAAACTTCCTCGTTATGGCATGATGGGGAATATAATAAACTTTGCTTTCCGGCGGAACTGTCGCTGGACGGAGCCAGTCTTTTGCTACATAATCATTTATAAATGCCTGATACTTCCGCTTTAACTCAGCATCTCGCTTAAACCGCTGCTCTAGTTTTATGAATCGTTGCTATCCCATTGAGGTCGCAAAGGAATCTGTAGAATATAACGACCGGTGCTCGAGTCGGATATGTGCGTTTTTAGGAAGTGATCCTCACACGCTTGTTGCTCCGCTGTCCAAGTAGACTCATCGCCAGGCATTCCCTCGAATTCGAAAAATCCTCGTAATAATTTATCAAGCTGATAACCCTCCTCGCCTTGGCATACTCTTTTGGTGAGGTGGGCTGCAACAACACTGTTATTAGTGCAGATTTCACCAAAAAGTAGCCAACCTATCCGGGTCTCTTGTGCCACAAACCCCGAAGACAGACGTCGCATGTTATCTTGCATGAGTCGAGCCCATACCCCGACACCCAAAAGCAATTGAACCTGTGCTGGTTGGTCAAACTTCGGATCCGCTAAATGTTCCAAGATATCAATTGGTACTTCCTGCATTTGCAAACGTTTTTGGGGTTGTAATATTTCTCCCAATATCGAAGGTACTACCGGACAAGAAATCCGCAGCCGTAGATCGTCGTTATAAAGGGACATCAAATAACCGGTAACCATTTTTTCGTAGATGTACGACCCTGACTCGACCGCCGTTGATACGCCTACTCTGGTTCGACGCGTACAGATTTTATTATCTTGCACGAAACCCGCACTAATCAGGTTCACTTAAGATCCTGTATCGCATATTGCACGTAGTGAAACTATGGCCCCACTACTGGTCAGAAAACGCACCTGTGCTGTGGCTAATATGTTGTCGTGTAAATTTCTCTCTGCACCCGATGATATGGTGGATTCTATATACTCTTCTAGTTGCGACGTTGCTGCACTGCTGAAAACCCCGAGGCCGGTTCTCTCATCACCCTTTGGTTGCTATTTCTCTGCTCCAGGCTCTCCCTCTCCAGTTACTGCTAACGTGGATACGCGTGATGGCACCTCTTTGGACGTTGCAGATATCTTGGGGCATATAATGCTGTTGTGAGGCGCTCGTGCGCATCTTGGACAACGGCTTTGTAAACAGTTTCGGGCAGTATGACCTCTTCTCAAGCAGTTCTGACAAAGCCCCAGTTCAAAAATTCTTTTAACCTTCTCGTCCCTATTCATACTTCCGATTCCTGGGCACCGATGAAAAGCATGATCGCCAGAGCAGTTGAAGCAAGGATGGGTGCTGACTCGTGACGGCACGCTTGGGAATACACGAGGATTCGTTGAAGCCTTGTTAACATGCCGCTCGCTGTTATTAGTTGAAGATATTGTCGCCTGGCTCAATAGCCCGCTGCTGCGACGTTCAAGCCATACATAAAAGTCCGTCTGTAAATTGGGTATGCGATCGGTTGGCCTAACCATTTCCCACTGGCTGCGGGATGTGCTGTCTAGGCGGGACTCAAGGAAATTTAATATTAGTAAGTCGCGCTGCTCTTCCGCCCCCAACTGCCTAGAAATCATACGCAAGCTGTTGCGCGTCACATCCAACATATTGCGCATCAATGCATGGGTGGCCTTTGGCCAAATGGGCAGTTCGTAAATAGCGGAACAGTGACTTAATTCTATTACAGAACTCCGCTCGAACTCCTACGTAAATGTCCTCAACCTTCTGCTGACGTGCTATATCATCCGCCCGTTGCAGCTCACTTCGCGACCTCTTCTGCAACTCCCGACATTTTTCCTCAAATTTCCCCCAAGCTTTGTTTAGAATATCAAGACGAGCTTTGATCACCTCCACATCCCTAAATTCTGAAATCGCCGACGCTAACCAGTCTGACTGACGCTGAATTTGCGCGGCCGTAAAATCAATATCCGATTGAATGCTCATGTCGCTTTCCATCCCTTGAGATACCGCTGTATCTATACTAGCCATGTTACGCGAAGGACCCCCCACGATTACCTGCTGCTGAGCATTTTGCGATGTGACTCTTTGCGCGCTACCTGGAAAAACCAAGAGAAATATGCTGTGTTTAAAGTGTCTATGGGTAAACCTTGAACTACTCTAGACTTATTCCAATGCCGACGTTCAATTGCACTTTACAGTATAACGACCACATTTGCTAAATCTTCAAATCACGTAAATTTCTGACGCGAAGGCATTTTACATGCGCTCGTGTGTGCTTTCGAAGGTACCCTAAACAAGACATTTACATATATGCCACCTCCCCGAATTTACCATGCAGCTTAATCTAAAAAGGCGCACACTAGTCCCAAATTCAATTAATTTTACCGACAAACAATAAGCCAATGCATTCACACCAAGACGCAGAGTCGCTAGAAATACCACCAAGTCGCACAATCGCTACAAATACAATTAAGTCGCAGAGTCGCTCGAATACAACCAAGTCGCCTAATTTTATTTATTTATATAATAGTACCCAAATCCATTTTTATAAAATCGCTGAACTCGCAGACTAATACAACTCTATTTATTTCCAAAATAATACCCGATTGCATTTTTATGCAATCGCTGATTAGCTTAAATTATTGTTGATAACCACACCTGTTGGTATATGCTAATTGATTGGCATACCAATAATCGCTGGAAACTAAGCAGCTAAATTTTTTCCCCCAAATGCGAACATCTGGATTAATCGACACTTGCCATAGCAATAGTTTGTTCAACGCCGGTGCCCCGAATCACATTAGGCCCATAAGACCGTAAGGTTACAATTCAGCCCCGGCCAGGTCGAAAATATGAGGTAGAAGAGGGTGGACAAGGCACCCCAAATATAGATAAATGCATAACTTCTTGCAACCTTCTTTTTAACTAATGAACTTAGATTATTTAGCAAAATCACGCCTTTCGACCTGAGCAGTATCCACCCGTAGCTATATATATGCACGCACCATTTTGAGGTTCAGCTACATTTTCCACGACACGCTTCTTTTTTATTGCTGTTGACTGCGCTCTTCCTGCCCTCTTGGGTGCACTCGCCACTAACTTGTTTTTTCCTTCCTTATTTAATTTCGGCATTTCCTATTCCTGAAATCAATCCTGTTTATTAATATTTTACAACTAATTTCGTTAAATGAAACGAACCGAATTAGAAAATTTTAAAGTAAAATCCGAAATCCAATAGAATAATTTGTGCTTATTAAAATCAGTGAACGTTCAAGAACTTTCTGTATGCAGAATTTCACCTAATATGCGCGCACCGACTCAAAATACTAGTTGGTATGCAGCGAATATGAATTATGATATTTCCCACACGATTTTGCGTGCAGTCTTACCAGCGAGTGCAAAAGCAATAAGAAATTGTATTTGCTCGATAATACTATTTTTACGATGCGAACAATTCGCCAGCCGATACATAAATTTTGTGCTTAAAGTTTCACTCTCCTACAACTCTCTTTTTTACTCTTTAAGGTACGCTAAGCACAAACAACAAAATCCAATACAGCCCTCAAACACAGAAAAACTTCGCCGTTTCGCCGTGCTGAGCGTCACAAAAATGCAAAGACAAACAAAAAACCCACGCCAAACATGCGGCATGTCGCAATTATTATTGCATTGACAAGTTACCAAACACACAGCAAACCCAACACTGCTTAATTCGCAGCAATACGAAGCAAAGACAAAAAACACTATGAGCTTTTTGCAGACACTCAAATCAAACAAAAACCACAACTCCGGTCGCAGCTATGAGCGAAAAGTTTTTTTACGCCGTAAACACTCAACTAAACACAACCACACCACTCAGGTCGCAGCTATGAGTATATCGCAGTCACTCAACTAAGGAAAACATATTTCAGGCCGCCGATATGAGTGCAAATACTCCAATAAACCGCTGTTAACGTCGCAGAAAATAGCGCCGCGATGATCACACACAAACAACAACACTCGCTAAAGTCGCAGTCACTGAAAAATACAATCCGCAGAGCAAAATGCGCAGATTAGCCCGACGCAGAGGCCAACACAAACAAAGTTCACAAAAGTTTCGATTTAAATTAAAAAAAGTAACACTATTCGCTGCTAACGCTGAGCCGCAGTGCTGCTGAGCGCACAACGCTCCCGAGTAATATTTGCTGACAAACGAACCGTGCGTGTGTGTATAATAGAGAACGTTGCTCGCCGAATTTCAAAACACAATTTGCAATTTTGTATTATTATTTAATTGCCAAATTCACTGCATATCGCTTTAAGTAATGGACTTTAAACATTTCACCATTCGGCTCGATGGACCAAATTATGTCTGCGCATTTAATAAATAGACGACTCGCTAAGATTTAATTATTATTCTTTATTGACTTGAAACCCAACCGCCACGCACTCGTCCAATACAATACTGACAAAACACAGGCTACTCTAATACAGGCTACTCTCTCACGCTTGAACATTTCTTTATTCATTAATTATTATTTTTTTAAATAATTATAAATGATTTCAAACTTAAAAAATTTTTTTTTTAACTTATTTAATTTTTAACCCTATATTTTCTTGTTTGTGACCTGCCTACAACCAGCTGACAAATTCGTGACTCTTTTTTTGAGACTTGAGATGTGAGACAGCTTACTGAATACCAAATTGTCTCAAAATTGAAATTGACCACAAAATGTCTCTATTAGTGACTAGAGACAGCTTACAGAATTCACCTGTAGAAGTGATTGTAGGTAAAAGTAGCTCACAGTTTTATTAACTCGTATCAAATTTACAAAAGGAGCTTATTAATGCGAAAACTCAAATACAAAGAAGGGAAAATGGAGAAATAATAAGAAAGAAAAGAAACATAATTAAAAAACACAAGCAACTACGAAGAGTTATTAAAAAAAGGAATGAATTAAGTCAACCAAGTTATTTGAAGAGAGTTGCAAAATATATTTCAATTTACTAGATTAAAATATTTACATACATGCACACATACATATATAAAAACATATTACGAATAAAGTTTAATTGAGTTTGAATACTTTTCACTGCGTATGTCGTTTCATTTCGTTGTTCAAAAAGTTTATCTAAAGGGTAAGTACACGAAAAGCAGAGTGTAAAAGCAAAATATTGGAAAACCAGGATTTTGGAAAAGCAAGATTATAGAAAACCAGGATTTTACCTATGTAGGATTTTTTAACATTTGCAGGATTTTGCGAGGTAGAATTTTCTAAAACAGGCAAACGTTACGCTCCCGCGCCAGACGATTCAAAAATAGATGCAATTAGAAAATATACCAAACCAACGGATAAAGACGCGGTAATACGCTTCGTTGCTTTTGCAAACTACTACAGACGTTTCATTCCAAATTTCACATCTCTGGCAGCACCTCTTAATATATTGAATAGGAAAAAAGTCGAATTTACTTGGGATAAAACATGTGATGAAGCTTTTGATGCATTGAAAACATCACTAATGTCACCAAAGATTTTGCAATATCCTGATTTTTCCAAACAGTTTATCATTACAGTTCACGCTTCCAAAACCGGTTGTGGAGCCATACTCAGCCAGGAACAACAAGGCAACGATTTACCAATATGTTATGCTTCAAAGTCTTTTAATAACGCAGAACAGAAAAAAGAGATCATCGAGTTAGAATTATTAGCGATATGTTCTTTAACTTTTCTGAAGCTGCATACTCTGATACCTAAAACTATACCCCAGAAAAATTTCTTGGTTGTACACATTTTTCTGTATTTGATAGAGAATTGGTGTTATGATGGCATATCCCAGCCAACTAACTCCAACGGAGTCATAAAAAAGAGTCCGAAATGAGTCCGATTTCGATGAATTTGAAGCGTTTTTTGACTATTTTTAAATGAACTGCGGAGCCCTTTATTGGTGCTCTTCTGAACCTTTTTCGGAGACTTTTATTCCTCCATTCTGAGGGTTTTTAGAGCCTTTTCAGACGCCTTTAGGAGCCCTTTAATTGGTGCTTTTCTTTTATTCATCCATTCAGAGGGTTTGTTATGTTACCTGGATACTGCGCGTGAGGTCCCTCCGAGGGGAACCCCGTAGCCTGATGATCCGCTGGGTACGCTTGCGTTGCGCGGCTGAGCTCGCCGGATGAGGGGTGGGTGTTGATTGATCAGTGCCGATGATGTTGGATACCGCAGGTGCAACAAAAAAAAACCTTCGTACCCCTTCGCTGAAACAGCTGCCATGAACCCCTCTACTCGCGCGCATGCCACCTGACGAACCGTTGTCGTGCTGCAGTTTGCCTCCATAAAATCGAGGCCGGCCTTTCTGCCCTCTTTATCCCTCCCTACCATTGTCAACCATGGCCTCGCTTGTTGACCCAACAACGCGTCTGTCCTCACGTCCGTCTGTCAAGCGTCAACGCAATCACCCCGACCTCCATATTCATCACCAGTGTTGCCAGAATTTTTTCGAGCAATCCGGCTAGATCGAGAATAAAAACGGCTAAAAACTGCTAAAAAAAATAATTTCGGCGAGAAAAATTACAATTTTGGCCGAAAAAACGGCTAAAAATTTTGAATCAACTTTTCACACGTTTTATTCGATTTTTTTCATGAAAACATATAATATAAATATTTTATAATATTCACCCCTATTCTGCATAACAATTACGTTCCCGCTCTACGCTCCGCTTGGATCGTAAATATGCATTCTGAGTTACGCTCGGATCGAAAGAAAAAGAGGAAGAGCTATAAGTTTTTCGAAGTCATCTGTTTGCCTTGGAATGTGTGAAATTGAAACATAACAAAGCAATTTAAATTACACAAATTATTACTTTTGAAATAAAAGTAAAGCTTTATTATGATTTATAGACTTAATTGTATATGTTTGAGCATTATTGAATAAATTGAGTGAAATTTTATAGATCAATTGACTGATTGTAGCAGACAACGAAGGACCAACAAAAAGCAAGAGGACACTGTTGGTGGATGTTACCACATCGTCAGCAGGTAGCTGGTATTTTCCATAGAGCTAGTGCTAGAAGAGTGCGCTTTGCCGACCAGGTACACAGATGGTTGGCGTCGCATCGTGGGGCCACACCATACGCCGAGCAAACATTACACATGTCAGTGTTAAGTCTGACATCAGGTGGTACTTTTCGCTGGAGGAAGACATTGGCCGCCCCGGAACTGACAAAGAAGTTTACAGAGTATGAGTGGGTGCTGTGGAGTGGCCGCCGGTGCACGTTTGGATATAATGGCAATGTCAAATCCATTACCTTAGTTTTAATTTTGTTAGTAATATTGTTTGGTGTTTTGAATGCTAGTCCAATTTGTAATTGTTTACAACCGGTGCCGATGCTAATGCGCGTCCAAAAATATTAGATCTCCGTAGGCGGATTCACATTCCTGGCATCGAAAAGCGTCTTTTGATATCCCTCCCTACATTTTTGGACAAATATTAGTACTCGCCACCAGTCGCAAACAATTACCCTGCAAACATATCAAAAAACATCATTAGAGCACAAAAACAAAATATAGCGAGCGTTTTACAACTTTTACATACGAGTTTTACTTAAATTTCAAGAATTTCAACAAAAAATCGCGGGAATTAATCGTAAATTGTTTGCAAAATAAAAAACAAGCATTTATACGCCAACAAAATTCCAACGTAGAAAAACGGAGCTACGATCGAAGTGCAGAATTAGCAGAACTGGAAGTTTCGAAGTTGAACGTAGCGGAATTGAAACGCAGAATACCAAAGTTGCCAAGCGGAGAAATTTTCGATCCAAGTCGAAATGCAGAATAGGGGTGATTAAGTTATTTGTACTCTTTGTTTGTACCGCTAAAGCTAACAGTTTTAATTCAAATTTTCTCATGTTTTATTCGTTGTTTTGTCATTAAAACAAATGATATAAATATTTTACAATGTAAAGGAGTGTTTCTCATCTAGCCTTAAATATAAAAGTTCACTCTAAACAAAAATTTTGTTTAAAAAATTTAGATGAATTTTAAGGTTTACTTGAGAAAATGCCTCCAATTTCATAACAATAAAAAAAAGTTTCTTATACAGATGCTTTGCATCCTAATATACAGAGCTATAATAGTTCAACAATTCAAATCTGTATTTTTTAAAATAGCCTCAATATAAAGCTTACATTTACATATATTTGTTATATCTATTACATAGATGTGCTTATATAAAAGGTACAACGAGCAAAATTTTAAGCAGAGCTTACTGTTTTAAAAATAATGTGACTTAATGAAAAGTCGCAATAAAATAACGCATCAGGTAACGAATATATTTTAAACTAGCAGACCCGGCAGACGTTGTTCTGCCTGACCAGTGACTTCCATAGAAATACATTTTCAAATATTTTTCTATTAACTTTTAACATTCCATTTAATGCAGTGCTTTAGGATAAATAAATTTTTTGGATGTCCAACTCAAAAACGGATCTTTTGAACTCAATGGGTATGACAAAAACCATTATGCGCTGCTGCGCAGATGTGTAGTTAGTATTTATTTAATTTTATCCTATATCTACCTACAATACTCTGGATATGTATGAACGGCAATAACAAACAAAAAAATTAAGTGCTTTGATTAAGATTTAAGAACGTTAAAATGTCACTAAAGCAAATACATTCAGGGATATAACGAATTGAAATATTACTTAGCTTGTGGTCTTGGAACTGCCCACTTTTCCAAAAAATTTACAAATGTAGCCTATGTATGTCGTACCCAACGAAGATTTTAACGTATTGGAAAAGTTTAAAACAGATCAACCATAAACTTTGGACATTATTGAAATACAAACAAAGTACTGAATACCAAAAATGTGGGCGTAGCACCGCCCACTTTTCCCAAACTATACATATAATTCTTGACCAAGGGACACACATATCCAAAAATCATTAGTTTAGACAAAACATATTCAAAGTTATGTAGATTTAAATTTTATATGGCACCGCCTACTTTTCCAAAAATTAATATAGCCTAAATCGTACACAAAAATTTTCTGAACCAATCTGGAAAGTTTAAAAGAGATCCACCAAAAGCTTTGGACATTATTGAAGTACAAACAAAACACAAAAAATGTAGGCGTGGCACCGCCCACTTTTCCCGAGTTATATAAATCTTGACTAAGGAACACATATGTCCAAAAATCATTAATTTAGACCCAATATGTTCAGAGTTATGAAGAATTTAAATTTTATATAGCCTGGGGGCGTGGCACCGCCTACTTTTCCAAAAATTTTATAAATCGTGAAAAAAGGACACACATATCTAAAAATCATTAATTTTGACCAAATATGTTCATAGTTAGGACAATTTGAAATTTTATATAGCCTGGGGGCGTGGCACCGCCCACTTTTCCAAAAATGTATACAACTTAAATCCTACACAATAATCTTCTAAATCAAACTGGAGAGTTTAAAAGAGATCGACCATAAACTTTGGATATTATTGAATTACAAACGAAACACAAAAAATGGGGGCGTGGCACCGCCCACTTTTCGAAAATTGTATAAATCTTGACCAAAGGATACACATATCTAAATCTCATTAATTTAGACCAAATATGTTCATAGTTAGGACGATTTGAAATTTTATATAGCCTGGGGGCGTGGCACCGCCCAATTTTCCAAAAATGTATAAAACCTAAATCCTACACAATAATCTTCTTAATCAAACTGGAGAGTTTAAAAGAGATCGACCATAAACTTTGGATATTATTGAATTACAAACAAAACACAAAAAATGGGGGCGTGGCACCGCCCACTTTTCGAAAATTGTATAAATCTTGACCAAAGGACACATATATCCAAAAATCATTAATTAAGACCAAATATGTTCATAGTTATAACGATTTGAAATTCATAGCTATGACAATTTGAATTTTTATATAGCCTGGGGTCGTGGCACCGCCCACTTTTCCAAAAATATATATAGCCTATGCTTTAACTCGTGATCCCAAGAATAAACTGTAAAAATTTCATAAAAATCCGTTGAGTACTTTGGACGCCTATAAAGGACACACAGACACACAGACACACATTCATTTTTATTTATAAGATAACATATACTTTCATGGCATAAAATGAAAAAAAAAAAATTAATAAATTTGTGGGAAATGTACATATCTACATACATTTTACAATATTTCTATATCACAATTTTCTATATCTTGCTCTGAACTATCATAAATGCTAGAGTTATTCATAAGCGTAACGAGATCTTTAGTTATTATGAAGTCATGACAGCACTTATTTTCCCTTTTGAGTCCATATCTTACATACAAAATTGAATTTAGCATTTTTTCAGTAATTCTATTACGCTGCTTTGTTTTTTCATGGTGGCAATACTAAAAAGGCAATACTAAAAATTCAAACACAAATATAGCAAGAGCAGCAAAAGGATTTTCCCCTAAAGCATTTTTATACTCCCGAACTTGTGTCCAAAATTCTACAGTGGAACCCACGACTTCCCATTCATTCAAATGTAATTGTTTGTTACATTGGCAAAAAAACTAAAAACGGCTAAAACGGCTAAAAAAATATAAAAAAACGGCTAAAAAACGGCTAGCGGCTAGATTAAAATTTTCCCGGCTAAATGGAAAAAAAAACGGCTAGATCTAGCCGGAAAACGGCTAAAATGGCAACACTGTTCATCACACTTAGTTATTGATTTTAGCAATAAATTCTCTTTAATTTTCTTTTATCCTTAGCTATCCACTTTACATTGATGTGGATTCATTCCACTCTGATTAAGTCAAATTAAATCTATTAATGCATTTTGCGCATGTCTATGGTGCCTATTATGAGTTTAATTCGATCTTCGACGTTGGTCGAAAATGCTCAACGAAAAAATTCTCATTTGGTATTATGAGCTGCATTCGCTATTAATGCGCTATTGTGAATTTCGATCGTTTCAACTGTTCACAGTAGTACATCTTTTATCAGCTGTGATTAAAAAAATAAATCATCTAAACAAACAAAATAAATTACCGATCAAATATATGAGCAAAATTGATACAGAAAGAAAAATATGACTACGACAGAGTTATGGTTCGAAGATTCATCGGATGATGAAGAAAGCGTACTAGAACTAGCAAGAAATAGAAAGCGATTAAGAGATGCATCCAATCCTTTGGAGATGAATTCCAGTGCGTAAGTGTACATTTCCAAACGTGTTATTTAATGTTTGATAATAAAAAAGCTTTTAAACAGATTTATAATAATTTTTTTGCAGGCTGGGATTTTGAATAAACACCTCTTGCTAAGCTCGGATTTTGGTGCATTAGAGAAACCAACGTTTCCAGCTGTTGTTTTGTGCTGACGACCTTAGACCCACATCAAATTATTGCAAATAGATTAAAATTAGTACTATAAATCAAAAAAGTAGAAGATAAGTACAAAAAACTTACATTTGTAGTAATTTTAAAAGAATTCGATACAGCGTCGAAAGCAAAATGCTATTCTCTGAAAAAATGGATACACACCATGGCATACGCATACAGGTAATATCAACTCAGCAGCTGATTAGATTTTTTTTATTTTCATTTTCTCTAAAATGTCAAACATGCTTTACAAACGCTTTCATATTTTGTATTTGCTACTGCCTGTTTTGACGTCGATATTACCTGTATGAGTATGCCATGATACACACCGAAAATTTCGTCAGCGTTGCGCTAGCCATAATATGAAATATGAATTTGAAATTCGATTTTCGATGTCCGATAACCAACGAAGATCGAATGCAGGTCATAACAGGGTTGGGAAATGACATTTCATGAATTGTACTAAATCCACTCAAAACACGTACTTTTTTCGTTCAAATTGTACTGCATTTTTTTTGTATTGGTTCGCATATATTGCCCTATTACTCATTAACTTTTTTTTTTTTTAGTACCGAAATAAAAATACATTTGAAATCAGTTTTTGTTTTTATTTACATATGACCAATTTTCCGGCTGCTAACGTTACATTCGCATGGAGTTTTTATTTAGTTTATTCGAAATAATAACAAAAATGTTAGAAACGTCGAAGGTTTTGCTACTTATGCCATCAGGTAGGCCTATACCTTCATTTTAATAGTAAAATTAGTTTGATGGCTACCATACCGTAAAAGGTATAAGCTCGTGAAACGCACTGCTAACGTTACATCATTTGGAAGTGAGATCAAGATACAGATCATGTTTGGTTTAATTTCTGCGAACTTGCTGAGACAATCATCCCAATTTTTCTTCATGTTATATAGCAAGGATGCCACAAGGTCATGGCATACCGCTTTGCCAAAATCTTTAGGATTTTAAAGCGGTATTTAACATAAAATAAGGCCTACGTTACACAAAGCACTGCTAACGTTACACGTGCGAAAACTGAGTATCTGTACATATAATAAAATTGTAACCGTTGATCTCTGTACATTGCAGATACACAGAAAATAAAAAAAGGAGCCAGTGGAGTCCAATTGAACAGTTTTTAAAACTTCTGTCGGTCTGACTGTCCTTATGTTTGTGCGCGGGTCACTAAAAATTGCAATGATGGAATTGAATGGAACTTTCACCATTGAACTACTAGATGCCTACTTTAAGATTTAAGATATCTCTTATTTCGATAGCTCAAATAGTTTTGGAGTTATCGACCAATATGTGGACCAAGGGCGATCCAAAATGTGTTAGTACAATATGGTTATCAAATAAAAGGTGCGTTTGGAGAATAGGTATTTTTTGGAGGAATCAGTTGACCTGACAATTTATTTTTTTCCGAGTTTTCTAAACTTAAAATTATTATCGAAATAACTTCTGTTTTTTTCTTGGCGAACATGGAAGGGCTTTAACTGCTTTAGAGACAGCCTTTCCTAACGACTGCACAGATTTGTAGGCCGTGTGGAGTTCACTCCTGTAATCGTCGCTAACAGCTACATTTTCGGGCCCATGTCTCTTTTTTTCTTTTTTAAAAGAGAAATAACGCCCATAGAATTTTACGCGAGCAACACGAACTGTTGATTAGGAAAAAGTTATTAGTGAAAAACCGAAAATTGACAAGGTCAGATCCCCAAATCGGGGCGTGATCTATGGTATTTATTTGCAGAGCACCTTTCCGCATTGGCGGCCTTCAGCCCCGCTTAAAAAAAAACCCTGGGCTACGCCATGCCAACTCCGGGTGGTTGCCTGAACCGTGGCAACGTGCCACGGTACGCACACTTAATTCTTGAATCAGCCAGCTTGTTTTAATTAGTTTTTAACGTCCGTGGGCTTTATTTCTCTTCGAAAAGGGAAATAACACCCATCAGCAAAAGATGATAACACCTTTTTTAAAAAGGAAATAAATCCCATGGGCGTTTTTTCCTTGGGCTTTATTTCACTGCACCTTTTTTCATTAATGCCGCTTGTTTTATAAAGACATCACTGCTAACGTTACATATTATTTAAGCTAACAACGTCTTCAAATCTTTGGAAATTTAACTTTTTTTAATTGGAACGTGAGATATACGTATAGTATTAAGAAAATATATAAACACATTAAATTAAAACGTTTTTAACATGTTTTAAAAAACTTTTTTAGTTTTGCACTGCTAACGCTACATACGATTTTTGCGGCTCATTTATTTTTCACATAACTGCTAGTTGGAACATAACTTTCTTTTAAAACTTCACGTGTTATGATACTAATATTAATAGTTTCTAATAGATAAAACTTGAATGGCTAAATTTAGTCGCAAAAACACGTTATATTTACCTTTTTGTTTGCTGAACTACTTCCGACCAAATTTTTATTTTATAAAAAGAGCGGAAAGTTTAATTTAAAACGACTAAAATCGAATGACACTATTTTTAACAGGTACTATAATATGTAATGAACCCCGCAAGACCACAGTGCTTGCAATATTTGCAAAAAAAAAAAAACTACTTGGTTTACTTTCCCAGAAAATCGGTCATATACGGAAACATTTTTCTTAGTTCAATACGAGTTTTTGAAAAACATAAATATTCTTTCCTCAGACTTTACTATTAAGTTCATTTAAAAAAAAATATCCAACTGAATTATAAACTATGTATCTATTCCAATGTAAGTTGATATTCGCCGACACACCAAATCATTTTCACCAAATCACTCAGATATTGATCATCTACACATTCGCAACTGTTCATTTCGTAATTTCATTAAGGATTTTACTTTATGTTAAGATATCTTGACAATTTTAACTTTGTATTATGAATTATTTATTATTTGATATATTTTATTTTAAACATGTCTTGTCTCATTTTATACGTTCCGAGCACGAAAAATTCAAAAATTAATTCGATAGCACCTTTTTGCATACCTCTTGGTCTGTGGAAATTGCAAACTAGGGACACGAATTTCGATACGATACGATACCATATCGATACTTTTGTCCTTCGATACCGATATTTTGTACTCGATGCATTCATAAGGATACTTTTCGGCATCGAGTATCTAGAGCCCGGTATCGTATCGAATTTTCGAAATAAATGTGAAACTAACAGAGCAAAAATACCGCTCTGCTGGTTGTCTCCCTCTAACTTGTGACGCGAATCGAAGGATCCGCCTAATACAAAAAACTATATGTGCGTAGTGTTTTAAGATTGTAAACTGAAACTTATTGTTCATATTCATTTGTATAACCTTATTCATCATAAATAAAAATTACAAGTTATAAATAAATATTTATGTACATATAAATAAATATTTTCATGGCTAGGATATCGTTAATGCGAGATAGAGCTCCAACTTCCAATTAGAAATTAAGATGCCAATGTTAAGGTACAACTCCTTCATTGGGTTATTGAACTGCTTGTTTGTCATGTAAATTAAGCATCGATATTTGACTATCGAGTCTTTTTGTTTCGATACTATCGAATACCCGATACATTTACAGCGATACTTCAAATGAGTACAGAATCGATACTTTGCACTCGAAATCGTGTCCCTATTGCAAACTACCTAAAAAGCTACTCAAAATGACCAAATTTTATTTTAACCATTCTGGCATCATTGGAAAATGTTATATAAAATTACCTCTTTTAGAGCGCGCTCAGAGAGCGCGAAGTTTCGTATCTAGTCACCTTTGGTGCTAAGCGACCTCCTAGTGTAAGTACACATATGTATGAAAGCAACGTTGTTATTTGTTCGAAAGAAGGTTGCCATAGCGCCAAAATACATTAGAATATTAGCTGTAGGCGAAATTGTACCAAAAGCGACAGCGTAGTACTTCAGTACTTTCTTGAGCCAAATTGTATCGAAAAAGTACAATTGTATCGAAAAACCCAACCCTGGTGCTAAGCGACCCCCTAGTGTAAGTACACATATGTATGAAAGCAACGTTGTTATTTGTTCGAAAGAAGGTTGCCATAGCGCCAAAATACATTAGAATATTAGTGTAGGCGAAATTGTACCAAAAGCGACAGCGTAGTACTTCAGTACTTTCTTGAGCCAAATTGTATCGAAAAAGTACAATTGTATCGAAAAACCCAACCCTGGTATATACACAACGTTATCGTCAGCGAGATGAACACTAATTTGCTTATTATATATGTTGGGCCAGTTTCAATGGGGCACATGCCTATGTACATATGTATAACCATACATCTATTTAACAATTCAAATATGTGCGCAGGCCTGTGCCATTTGCTAAAAACTTTAAATTATTATTAGAAATACTATTTTATATACTCACTGCAACCCATAAGTGAAGGATGCAGAATTATGGTCTCAGGAGGCAATTGTAAACAAAGAGATGTTTGCTGTTCGATGTCTGAAGACCCGGTTGTTTCGAACCACCCAACCTCGCTCGACCACCACGTTGCTTATGCTATGTTTCTCAACTGAGGCTGCCACTGTGTTTATACACATACGGCTATTACGCTCTCCCGCAACAAGTTGCGACACATTGACACGTAGGTTCGCAACAACCGGCCCTTATACAATGTTTCGCATCATTGTACTTCACATAGGTATATCGAAAGTGGTAGGTCTGGAATTAAATAATCTTTTTAATTGTGGGACTTATGTACCCCTATAGCTGTGTCCCTAAGGCGCCTTGGTATTAATCTAAATGGGTTGCGGTCAACCGAGACAAAACCCTAACATCAACGTTGATATCTATTTCCTATTACCACCTTGCCTATGTTTCGCACTTACAACAGCACGCATGCATATATGTACATACAGTTTGGCACTATCTTACACTGACTGCCTATTGTGCCGACTTGGTGTGGGCATGCCAGGGAACAGTGGAGGACGGCCACTAATGCGCGGGGCGATCTACGACGTGATTATCTAACTAAGACCGTATTAAGCCTTTTTTTTGCTTCGCTCTTCAAAACTCTCGCGCACGTATGTATACTGGCGTCCGCGACTATTCTCTGACACCTCACTTTACTCATACATACTTAAATCTACGCTAATATCCATACACGTTACTTCTGCGACTCCTCGCAAACGATGTGCTGCAGTGGCGAAGTCTCCACCAAACGACCCGCTTCCAAATAAACGTATGTGCCTAACCATCACTGTCCAGCTTTTATGCATAGGTATATATATATGTACGAGCGTAACGAACGAGCGCAAGCAGATGCGCTTTGAAGATTACAGTATTTGAGGGTGATTTCGGCCGCTATACTGCGCAGTACACCGGCTCTGCCGTGATATATATTGTTTGGTCGCCACTTTCGTGGTCTGCGCTCTGTCACAGATGCGCTCGGATAGCAATAACGATGCGCACTCTTCGGCTTATCTTTGCTACCAGCAAGGAACGTGAAACCCACCCTCGACGTGACGCAATCAACTCGTACTGGATGATGCAAATGTTTATACTAATGCAAACGTTTGTCACTCACCCGACATCAATTCTCGTTGAAGTTGCTTACACGATTTTCATTTATGCCCGCTTCTGCTCTCTGCCCCGGCTTATTCGCTGGTTATTTCCAGGCGTTATTTTCGCGGTGGCTGGTTAATCGCCGCATCCGACGCTGGTTTCTGGTTTTATATGAGGCGGCGCATTTATTTTTTTTTTTGTCGTGAATCCTCGTCGCTCTGCTCAATCCTGCGAGTGGCCTTGGTTCGCCCGTTTGCCTTATCCTCGTAGTGTTTGTTCTCAACTGCTGCTGCACCTATTTATGTATATTTTTGATTTACAACAAGGTTCTAAAAAAAAATTGGGCTTGCTTACCCTGTTCTGCTTAGTTAAGTGTTGTTCGGTCGGCTGTTTGACATGAAAAGGACGGAAGTTGAACAACACGAACTTAGCTGCCCCTGCCATTTGCAATTTTCAGGGTTCGATAAGCCTTTTAATCAGCTGATTGGCAAGGTTGTATTGCCGTCCGGACCGGTCCGTGACTTAAGGCCGAAACACATCGTTTCGTAACAGGTTTTTAGACTCTTTTCGGAGCCTTTTATTGGTGTTTTTCTGAAGCTTATTTGGGGTCGTTTTTTATTTCTTTTGGGTCATAATTTCTGTGCGCAATTTTTCATATCTAACTATTCTGCCGTCACCAATTCTGACTTTCTAAATTATCCCTATGAGCTACATGGGAACAATTTAATTAACTGTCCAACTATATGCGCCAATGATGTTCAAAGATTTTTCAGCTGCAAAATTCATTGCAGAAAGTGACAGTATCATAAGATACTGCACAAGGTTTTCCTCAATTGCTATAGAGGAAAATACAGAATCGGTTCTTGAAGTGAAAGAAAAATCACTTGAAAGATTTTGGACAAGGCTCCAATCGGCATATGACACAATCATTGAAACAGATGATTCAGAATTGCCCGAAAATTTCAAAAACTCGGCATATTTAAAATATGAACACTGCTTAGACCAATATGAAGAAACAAAGGCTATGATCTCCGATCAATTAAAACTTCTTAAGCCTATAACTGCACCTACTCCACCCCAGCGAGTAGAGCTGCCACAAAAACAAGAAGCAAGTTCAGGCACATATCTTAAAGTGCCAGCCTGTGATACTGAAGTATTTCATGGGGGTTATGAGCAATGGCCGTCATTCCGAGAGATGTACTCAGCCGTTTACATAAACCACCCAAAGCTATCACAAGCGCAAAAATTATACCATTTGCGAAATAAAACAAAAGGCCAAGCAGGAATAATAGTAAAACAGTTCGCACTCAATGATTTCAATTTTAATCTGGCTTGGGAAGCGTTAAAAGCTAGATATGAAAATGAAAGAGTCTTGGTCGATAAACAAATAACCACCCTAGTGAGGAATTTCTGAAGTTACAGTCGACAGTACCAACTGTTTATCGGTTCTAGCAACCCAAAAAGTCCCCCCTGAAAACTGGGACCCCAATATGGTCAATATCTGTGCTGCCACACTACCAGAAAAATCACTAATTTTATGGGAGCAATCGCTCTCATCCCGTAAAAAATGCCCAACGTGGCAACAAATGAAAGATTTCCTCACCACCCAGTTCGAAATTGCAGAACGGGTAGATAATAAAGCATCAAAGCCGAAAACCTCGAATGACCAAAATAGAAGCTTCTTTAAACCCCAAGCCAGTAGTCATAATTCGCACAATAAAAGTTTCAATAGATCTCAATCGTTCACATCTGAACAATATAGAAATATGACATGCGAACTGTGCAGCGGAGGGCATCAACTAAGATCTTGCGAGAAATTTAGAAATTTATCAATAAACGAAAGAAATAACTTAGTCAGAACTAAGGAACTTTGCAACAATTGCCTATCGCCTACTCATACCGCACAGACATGTGCGAGTAAACACACTTGCTCATATTGCCGTAGGAGACATCATTCGATGCTCCATAATAATAATTATAACAATGCCCAAAATAATTCAAATGCCAAAAGAACCACGGGACTAGCTGCAACTGCAAGATCGAAAAATTACGAAAAAGACAATCCCGAAAGTTGTCAAGAACAACCATGCTGGTCAAATGCAGCCAGAGTACAAACGTTTCATTCAGAAAATGAAAGCAAAACACTGTTACCGACAGCAATAGTCTCCATCGAACAAAGAGGAGAACTATTTAAACTATGGGCATTTATTTTAATGCTCTGTAGCTGAGAAGTTTTAGATCTTGACGATTAACAAACTAAAGCCAGACTATTGATAAACGTCCATGAAAAATGCGATCTTTATCTTCTGTTAGGTAAAATAAAAAAAAACCTGAGAAAATGTTTGAAAACATTCAAATAATTGAACGGTGTCGTTCATCTGCTCTCCAACGTTCATTTCCTCACAATTCTCTTTACGCCTACAACAAAAAGGGTCAGAAAACACTCGAAATCTTTCATATAATTGAGCCTTGCAGTTCATTCGCTCTGTTAATTGAAACTGCTCACTGTTTTCATCAGTAAAATTAAAAAAAAAAAAAATGTCCATACGCTACACAACTTTGTAGTTTCGGAAAGCTCCAAGTGCAATTCAAAGTGCCGGACTTATGTATTGGCCAACCTTATTCTTTGCAACTTTCACCAATTTCTTCTTCCGTAAAATTATTTTAACTAATTTCGTCAAAAATTATTAGTCAAGATTCAATACAAGATTTGTAAACAGTATTTTGAAAATGTTTGCAAAATCATTGCAACTTAGATTTGGGCATGGGGGTTGAACCCCCCCCCCCCCCGTGCGCACGGGCCTGGTTTATGGAAATAATTTCATTGTAAAATCAGATCACTTGCCTTTAGTTTATTTGTTCAATATGAAAGACCCATCTTCAAAACTTTCGAGAATTAGACTTGAATTGGCAGAATACAACTTTACAATAGAATACATAAAGGGAAAATAAAACGTAGGCGCTGATGCACTTTCGCGCATAACTATTAACGAATTAAAAGAAAAATCCAAAAATATATTTACAGTTCAAACGCGTGCCATGAGTAGAAAGAAATAAATACGCGGTTCTTGCAAAAATATACATTCACGCGAAAATTTACAAGCTTTACACGTTTATGACAAATATTCACACAATTTTTCAAGTGATAAGTCAAGTGATTCAGATCCGAAATATTTAATGATGAAAACAGTAAACAAGAATACGCGCGCATATAAAGCATAAAAGAATAATTTTACTAGATTTTGAATTTTCAAACGAAATCTAGAATTTCGATATGTACTTTACTTTCGAGGCTAGAAATAGAAGCCGGAAAACTAAAAATTAAGCAGATAGAATGGCCAAAGGATGATTTAATTTTCAAATATTATACAATTACAAACTTTAAAGAGAGAGGAAATAAGATTTTGAAAGATTTAACTATTATTTTACTGGATCCAATTATAACAATTAATGATGAGGAACAAAAATTAAAATTATTAACAATATATCACAATGATCCTACCTCGGGAGGTCACTGTGGAATGAAAAAACTATATGCGAAATTAAGAAACAAATTTTATTGGAAAAACATGAGAAAAGACATAGCAAGTTACGTTAAAAAATGCGAAAAATGCCTTTTAAATAAACTAAAAGTAAAGAATAAAGAAGAGTAAGTTCTAACACCCACTCCTAGTAAGCCATTTGACATTGTCGTAATCGACACGATAGGTCCTTTACCAGAATCCACACAAGGTAACAAGTTCGCAGTTACCATGATTTGTGATATGTCAAAACACCTTGTGACAGTTGCAGTACCAGACAAGTCAGCAAAAACAGTAGCTTCAGCAGTTTTTGAGAGTTTTATTTTAACCTACGGGGTTATGAATAGCATAAAATTGAATTTAGGAACCGAATACAAAAATGAATTAATTGCAGAGCTATCAGAACTTCTTAAAATAAAACATAATTTCTCAACTGCGTATCACCATGAAACCGTCGGTACAATAGAGAGTAACCATAGAGTATTTAACGAATATCTAAGAGCATATTTAAACGAGACAATCTCAGATTGGGACGTTTATTTACAGCCTCATTCTCTTTGACGAACGATACGCTTAACATGTGTTTTTGGTAGCATGAATGTTACGTTGACGATTATCGTGTAGGCCTACGTCTATCGCCAACTAAACGAAATCAAATGTCAATTTTGCAACTCTGTGCACCTGTGTGACTTTGTAAAAAAGTGAATAGTATTACTTCCTTTAGGAAGCAACTGTCAAACACGTCCCTTCTTTGAGGCAATCTTCCTCTATTCCCCCTCGAAGGCAGCCTTACTGGCTCCAAACATTGGTGCTCCTCTCGTCAGTTCAACATTTGCCTCCAGCTCGTTCACAAGCACTCGAAACTGGGTGCTAGGATTCTTTTTGGAATCTTTTAAAACAAATAAATATTAATAATTAACAACAATAGTGGAAAATTGAATAATAATACTTACTTCTTTTGTTTGCGGCTTCCATTTGTTCAACAACGATAGCAATTTCCTTCTTGTTTGATTTTGACACTTTGTTTTCGTATTGTCAGATGATAATCGTCAAACAGATTACCGATTAGGCACTTTCGTTACGTAAGAGTCAGCTGTTATCGTGTTGACTATCGTTTTGGCTATAGTATTGCTATTCATTCTACCAACACACAAACGATGATCGTTTTGGGCACGTTATCGTCAAAGAGAATGAGGCTGTTAAAGTACTTTACATTCTTGCACAATACAACAACAAATACCGTTTTTGACAATAAATTCACCCCATTTGAATTAGTATTTGGTAAAAAGGCAACTCTGCCAAATGAATTAACAAAAGAAACAATTGATCCAATTTACAACATAGAAAACTATGCAAAAGAAATAAAGTATAGAATGCAAAAAAGTCATGAATTAGCAAAAATATTAATAAACAAACACAAAATACAAAATAAGAAATTTTACGATAAAACAGCAAAACCACTGATTATACATGTAAATGACAAAATCCTCATACAAAAAGAACCAAGAAACAAACATGAAAACATTTATCAAGGGCCTTACGCCGTAACAAAAGTTGATGGAACAAATGTAACAATATACGATACGGAAAAAAGTAAAGAAAGAACAATACACAAGAATAGAACCATTTTCTTTAATAATTAAATAACTACTTGATATCTCAATATTAAAAGTTACATTTAAAGTTAAAAGAGTTTAATACTTAATGTGCTTCACTACTTGCTGTGAAAAATTACTTAAATCTTTGAATTGTGATTAATTATCTAAATCATTCTACTGAATTTGTATGTGCCGAGTTTTTTGCATATTGTATTTGTTGCATTTGAATGGCTCGTACTTTACATTGCAATTGTTTTTGTGTGCTGATTTGCTTTTTGATTCTCTCTTTTGTTACAGCTGTTTGCGTGGTTTGTTAAACGTCAAATACAGTGTGTTTAAAACTGGTCGCTTAATCCTGTGCTTTTCAAACTGTAAGGGTTGTATTTCTTTTCATTAAAATTAAATTTTTCTTTTGTTTAAATAAAAAGCGAGTCCGAACGCTTTGTAGCATGCTGGTTGTGCGATGGACTTATCCCCGCAAAATGCGACGGGTTAACAGGTAGAATAGCGGACTTAATTAACGACGGAAAAGGCCTGCGCTGGTCCTGTACTAAATGTCGATCGACGGAAGTTCACTTATGCAAAACTTTTAGGCACATTAGAAACGGGTTTTCTGCAATCAGCAAAGATTTTTCATTGCTGACTGAAAAGTTCGAAACGTACGAAAATATTTTCAAAACTTTAAAACCTCTAGATAGTTCGCCTAACTTGGAATGCCCTGACAATCGCGAAGAGAATAGCGAAAACAAGCGCAGACGTACGGATGATCTGCCTTCTGCAGACGTACGGATGAACCTGCCTCCAGCCATTGAACTTATTGATTTGGCATGTCCAATACCTGACGCGGTTTTTCGGGCAACGTCCAAAAACGCCCCCCCAAAGTCAACAAATAAAAAAACTTTTGAACCTCCAACGATGGAGCCCGAACCAATTACTAGGAAGCTGGTTGTGGTCCCTCAAAAAATATCGATTTTTGTGTCTCGGTTCCATCCAGACACTACTGAAGATGATTTGAGGTACCATATTTCTTCAAAGGTTAAAGATCAAACCTTAACCGTTAGAAAATTTAATTTCGCTTACCAACGAAATATGTCCTCGTTTAAAATTGATGTATCCGGAAAAGATTTTAACTCTCCTTTGGACAGTTCTTTTTGGCCTCCCGGGGCTCTTGTGCGGGAGGTTGAGTTCAGACCGAATAGAAATGTTGAAAACGTAGCTAAAATCACTCGTAATAATATTGAGTCAAAAAACTAAGTACTAAGTCCGTGAATATCTTCTACCAAAATGTCAGAGGTTTAAATACCAAATTAAATGACCTGTATTTGAAATCATTCTATTGTAACTATAACGTTATTGCTTTTGCCGAAACTTGGCTAAAACCGCATGTTTCAATTCCGAGTTTTTATGTAACGAATATCAAGTTTATAGACATGATCGCTTGAACAAAGTCGGGGGTGGTGTTCTACTTGCCGTTCATTCCTCTATTCCGTCAGAGGAGGTTAATGTGCCTAACACGGATTCCACTGAGTTTAAATGCATCCGCATCCAACTAGAGAACGTGTACATGTACTTATCTGTTTGCTACATCCCTCTAGCATCTGGTCTTTCAATCTACATGCAGCATGTCTCTCTGCTCAGAACTGTTAACTTATTGACTAAAGCTTCTGACTAGATGATTGTTTTAGATGATTTCAACCTACCGCATATATCGTGGAATATATCTGACGGAACATTATTCCAAATCCATCCAAACTGGGCTTCAATGACTTTTTGGATGGAATTTCTGATCTCTGCCTTAGTCAAATAAATGTTACCGCTAACAAGTTTGGCAAAATCTTAGATTTAATTTATGTTGATGATAAAAACAAATTTTCTGTAAATCGTTGTGATCCGTTGGCTCTACCAGAAGACGTCTACCACCCTTCTATGGAAATATTTCGCGAAACCATAAGTAATGGCCAATGTACACAATGCTGCTCAAGTAGTAGCTTTGATTTTAACTTCTCAAAAGCCAACTATAAGAAATTAAATAGAGAACTGTCTAACTTAACTTGGCCTGAGCTTTGTTGCGATATCGATTCAAACGTTTTACATTTTAATCAAACTATTTACTACTTATTTGAGAAGTTTGTTCCTAAACGTAAATTAACATATGATCATCCAACGCAAGCTTGGTTTACTAAAGAGCTTATGATGTTGAACAATAGAAAAACGCGTTCTTTCACATTATTTAAGAAATCGGGGTTAAACAAACATTACTTGTTGTATTCTGTTCTACGTAAGAGGTACATCGACTTGAAGAAAGTGCTATAAAGACTATATCTCTAAAACAAAAAGAGACATTATTCGCAATCCGAAGTCATTTTATGACTTCGTAAATTCTAAACGAAAAGTAGTGGGATTTCCCTCAGTCATGAAATATAAAGACATTTTATCTAGCGATAATCAAGATATCGCAAATTTCTTTGCGAAATTTTTCAATTCTAACTATTCTGCAGTCACTAATACTCACTTTCTAAATTATCCCTATGAGCTACATGGGAACAATTTAATTAATTGTCCAACTATATGCGCCAATGATGTTCTTATTTATCTGAAAACCTTGAAGGAATCTTTTAAATGCGGTCCTGATAGGATTCCTACATGCTTCTTGAAGAAGTGTGCTAACAATATTTACCAGTCCCTTACCAATTTGTTCAATCTGTCACTAAAGTGTTGTGTTTTTCCAAAAGCATGGAAAGAGTCGTTTCTTCTACCGCTTCATAAAAGCGGAAGCAAGGCTTCTATAGAGAACTATCGTGGCATAGCAAAGCTTTCTGCCATCCCAAAAGTGTTTGAAGCTATTGTTACCAATCAGCTTACGAATCCTATCTCTCCCTTGATTTCTGACCGTCAACACGGGTTCTGTAAGGGAAAGTCAAACTTACTTGAATTTACAGATCATGTCTCAAACGGCTTTAGAAAAAATCTGCACACCGAAGTTATTTATACTGATTTCAGCAAAGCTTTCGATAAAGTGTGTCACTCTTTACTTATTCATAAACTGGATCAGTTGGGTTTCCAGCCAGGTCTCAAACGCTGGATCTCTTCTTACCTTAGCGACAGAATACAAAAAATAGTGTTTAAAAATTGTGAATCCGATGTTATTTATGTCTCCTCTGGAGTTCCTCAAGGAAGCCATCTGGGCCCGATTCTGTTCTTGTTGTTTATAAATGATATTTCTACAGTAATAGAATTTTCGAAAATGTTAATGTATGCCGACGATGTAAAGCTTTCCATGTCATTAGCATCATTCGAAAATAGCAATAAGCTTCAATCAGATCTAAATACACTAGTTACTTGGTGCGATTTAAATTATATGCCGCTTAATCTAAAGAAATGTAAATACATGCGTTTTTCGAGAGGAATTTCACAGCCAGCTCCCTATACAATTAACAATTATAGTCTTGAGCAAATGTATGATTTTGTTGACCTTGGGGTTACTATGGACTACAAACTCAGTTTTAACTGCCACATTAACGTAACAGTTAATAATGCTAGAGGCGTTCTAGCATTTTTTAAACGATGGTCTAAAGAATTTAGCAGCCCTTATGTAACTAAAACTCTCTTTACTCCATTAGTCAGACCGATACTTGAATACGGTTCTATAATTTGGAACCCACGTTACCAGGTCCACGTGGATCGCTTAGAATCAGTTCAAAAACAATTTTTACTATTTGCCTTAAGAGATCTCACTGGGATCCGTTGTATAATTTGCCATTGTATAATTTGCCATCGTATACGAGTCGCTTAAAACTAATTAATCTTCACAGCCTTCCTAGTCAGAGGGAAATGCTTGGAATTGTTTTCATGATTAAATTACTAAATGGTTCAATCACAAGCCCGTTTCTTTTGAGCGAAGTGAACTTCAATGTATCTTCTCGTCCATCAAGACATTTTAAACCACTTATCTTGAAACACTGCCGAACTAATTTTGAATTAAATGAGCATTTTCGTTGTTTGTGTCAAGATTATAATTCTCATTCTGGTACGTTTGATATCCCGACTCAATATACAGCATAAAAAAGTAAATTCTTTCTATCCTAAATACATAGCAACAATTCTTTTTTTTTCATATCCTTTGATTCTTATCTTTATTCTTAACCATAACTTTTCGCTGTCAACTAATTATTTATTAATTGTGTAATCTTTTTTACTTAGCTGATGAGGTTTTCTCTGTAGCTGAGCAGTTTTAGATCTCGACGATTAACAAACCAAGGTCTTTCAAAGACTCGGCACGAAAGAACAATCCGTATGAACATCTTTTAACATTTTGCCCATCGTATACACCACATTGGTCCCATCCAATGTTAATTTTTGTATGATTCATCACTTCTAAATATTTTTCATGATTAATTTCAATAACTGCATTGTAAAAAATTCTGGAGCTATTAGTTTTTTTATTTACACTTTTACACATTCAAGTTTAGCATTTTTAATGACTTCATTCTGCGCTTTTATTTTGGTAATTATTTCATCATCGCTATATTTTTCACTCATGTTGGTAATTTTAATTTTGGGATTAATCACTTTTGACTCTTTGACTTCATATACCTCAGAGCCTAGCTTGTTTTCT
The DNA here is from genome assembly GCA_951509765.1 of Sphenella marginata. Lineage (NCBI taxonomy): Eukaryota > Metazoa > Arthropoda > Insecta > Diptera > Tephritidae > Sphenella > Sphenella marginata. The sequence continues at coordinate 3,703,568 of OX608078.1, forward strand.
AAAACACTTTTAATTTTGTCCTTTTTTGAATTGACGGTTGCCTTTATGACCACAGATCCATTATTTTTGTGTATCACCTTATTGATCTTCATATCTTTGACGTCAATCTTATTTAGATCTTTCTTTGTTGACCCTTATTTATTACGACTCTTAGAGCCTAGATCACACATACACGTATAATAACAAAAGAAAAAGTAATAAAACAAATTTCTAGTTGTTGCCTTACACATCTTTTGCAGGGGCGGAAATATTTTTATGGTGCAACGTGTAGGACCGGAGCCATGGCCTATCCGGAGAGTTTTCAGCTGCTTCTTTGTGTCTCTTATTAGTTTCACCATACGTGTTCCAATCTGAGATATGGAGACGCTTTCCGGAGGCTCTATGCCAGCCTTCAGCAGCTCTGCCACCATTTCAATGCGGTTTTTGGATTCTACTGACATTTTTATTATGAAATCGGTTACAATTGTATATTTTTGTAGAAGCGGGCACAAAAAGGTATCGAATCCTGCTTCTGAAATGTAAACACTTGTATAAGATATGCAAACGCTTTTTGTTCACAACTTTTATTATCTCCCTGACACGAGTCAGGCAACCAATCCGGTTCGGTGAGTTATTATGACTGAATACAAGAACTCGGTGACTGCACCTAAATGCCTATTTCCCTAATCGCTACTGTTGCCCGTGATAATGATGACTTGGCATTTGCCGTTCATTGGTATGCTCGAGTTTCACTATCGTGAGAACGCCCTCAGCTAAGTGTTCACTTGCTGACTAGGCGTCTGGCTTATTTGATGCTGTTGTTGTTGGCATACCTGCTGGGTGCCAACTTTGAGTTTGGGTTACAGTTGTTGTTGGCATTATTGTTGGGTGCCAACTTTGAGTTTGGGTTACAGTTGTTGTTGGCATTATTGTTGGGTGCTAACTGCCCCCCCGCTTGAAGTGAAGCCGTCCGCGGCTTCTATTATGGCAATGTCTAGATTCGCTCGGGTTCTTCGTTTTCGTATCCGACCAACCGCAAAAATTATGATAGCTGCTACCACGACAAGTGACAAAGCGCCCATTGACTGTGCTGAGCGGATATGAACAAGATTCTCTAGGTGCGATATGTGCCTGAGACTCTTTATGTTGATTTTTTCCAAGTATGGAAGTGACAATAGAGTCATGTGGTCAGTAAAATTTATAATCTGCGCAGGAGCAGCTTCGGGACGAGAGTGGGCTATTTTATTCCAATTATAAAAGGTGGTTGCGTTAATGGTAATTTCCCCGTCAAAGGTTACTATAAAGGTTCCCCTTGTCAGCCTTGTTAAGTTTCCATCGAACAGTGTTGCTGGTTGGTTGTTTACTAGTACAATGCCATTATCGATTTCCCTTATGGCAGCTACGTGGTCAGCTGATGTCGTTTTGCAGGTTGCTGAGTGAGTGTTCAGAAGCTGCATTGCACACGGGCTATCTCCCAAAGGTTGGCAAAAGCTCGACATTAGGGCTTCCTTGCAATTGTGCAGTGGTATGTAACTTCCCTTGCATTCCGCTATATCCTCTGTCTCCAATGATACAAGCTTTCCGTCGTGTATCACGGGCAACATCTTCAACAAATTACAAACACTAGCTATCTTTGGATATTTTATAAGGAAATAAATACATTCATTAGTTTGAAATATTTTGATCTTAGAAACTTGTAGTAAATCACTTATAGTTACGTTGGCAGAGTGCTCAGCATCCAGCAGGTTCTTTACTTCAATACCGCTCAACAAAATGGGGTTGATTATATTTACCTTACCCAGGGTGACGGACGTTATGACGGTCTCTAATTCCATCATCATCGCCCTGTTCCAGGCCCGTGCGCACGGTTTAACCCCCAAAACCCCCCCCCCATGGCCAAATCTAAGTTGCAATGATTTTACAAAAATTTTCAAAATACAGTTTATAAATCTTGTATTGAATCTTGACTAATAATTTTTGACAAAATTAGTTAAAATAATTTTACGGAAGAAGAAATTGGTGAAAGTGGCAAAGAATAAGGTTGGCCAATACATAAGTCCGGAACTTGAATTTCACTTGGAGCTTTCCGAAATTACAAAGTTGTGTAGCGTATGGGCATTTTTTGTTCTTAAATTTTACCGATGAAAACAGTGAGCAGTTTCAATTAACAGAGCGAATGAACTGCAAGGCTCAATTATATGAAAGATTTCGAGTGTTTTCTGACCCTTTTTGTTGTAGGAGTAAAGAGAATTGTGGGAAAATGAACGTTGGATAGTAGATGAGCGACAACGTTCAAATATTTGAATGTTTTCAAACATTTTCTGAGGTTTTTTTTTATTTTACCTAACAGAAGATAAAGATCGCATTTTTCATGGACGTTTATCAATAGTCTGTGGAAAATAAACATAGCATATTTCATATTTTCCGAATAGTGTCAATAATCCGTCTATCAAAGGTTTTGGTTTGTTAATCGTCGAGATCTGAAACTGCTCAGCTACAGAGAAAACCTCATCAGCCAAGTAAGGTAGATACAAAATAGATGACACAATTAATAAATAATTAGTTGACAGCGAATAGTTATTGTAAAGAATAAAGATAAGAATCAAAGGATATGAAAGCAAATTGTTGCTATGTATTGACTGTTTATGCTGCAGAGTGAGTCTGAAATATCAAACGTACCAGAATGAGAGTTATAATCTTGACACAAACAACGAAAAGGCTGATTTAATTCAAAATTAGTTCGGCACTGTTTCAAGATAAGTGGTTTAAAATGTCTTGATGGACGAGAAGGTACATTGAAGTTCACTTCGCTCAAAAGAAACGGGCTTATGATTGAACCATTTAGTAATTTAGTCATGAAAACAGTTCCAAGCAGTTCCCTCGAACTAGAAAGGCTGTGAAGATTAATTAGTTTTAAGCGACTCGTATACGATGGCAAATTATACAAGGGATCCCAGTGAAGATCGCTTAAGGCAAATAGTAAAAATTGTTTTTGAACTGATTCTAAGCGATCCACGTGGACCTGGCAACGTGGATTCCAAATTATAGAACCGTATTCAAGTATCAGTCTGACTAATGTAGTAAAGAGTTTTAGTTACATAAGGGTGGCTAAATTCTTTGGACCGTCGTTTAACAAATGCTAGAACGCCTCCAGCTTTATTGAGTGTTACCTTAATGTGCTAGTTGATACTGAGTTTGTAATCCATAGTAACCCCAAGGTCAAAAAAATAATACACTTTCTCAAGACTATAATTGTTAATTGTATAGAAAGCTGGCTGAGAAATTCCTCTCGAAAAACGCATGTATTTACATTTCTTTAGATTAAGCGGCATATAATTTAAATCGCACCAAGTAACTAGTATATTTAGATCTGATTGAAGCTTCTTCGAATGACATCAAAAGCTTTACATCGTCGGCATACATTAAAATTTTCGAAAATTAAATTACTGTAGAAATATCATTTATAAACAAAAAGAACAGAATCGGGCCAAGATGGCTTCCTTGAGGTACTCCTGAGGAGACATAAATAACATCGGATTCACAATTTTTAAACACTACTTTTTGTGCTCTGTCGCTAAGGTAAGAAGAGATCTAGCGATTGAGACCAGGCTGGAAACCCAACTGATCCAGTTTATGAATAAGTAAAGAGTGACACACTTTATCGAAAGCTTTGCTGAAATTAAAGTAAATTCAAGTAAGTTTGTAACGGTGGACTTTCCCTTACAGAACCCGTGTTGACAGTCGGAAATCAAGGTAGAGATAGGATTTGTAAGCTGATTGGTAACAATATCTTCACACACTTTTGGGAGGGCAGAAAGCTTTGCTATGCCACGTGTCTTTCCATGCTTTTGGAAAAACACCACACTTTAGTGACAGATTGAACAAATTGGTAAGGGGTTGGTAAATATTGTTAGCACACTTCTTCAAGAAGCATGTAGGAATCCTATCAGGTCCGCATTTAAAAGGTTCCTTCAAGGTTTTCAGATAAATAGGAACATCATTGGCGCATATAGGTGGACAATTAATTAAATCGTTTAGAAAGTCAGAGTTGGTGACGGCAGAATATTTAGGAGTCAAAAATTGCGCAAAGAAATTATGACCCAAAAGAAATAAAAAACGACCCCAAATAAGCTTCAGAAAAACACCAATAAAAGGCTCCGAAAAGTGTCCAAAAACCCTCTGAATGGATGAATGAAAGAAAAGCACCAATTAAAGGGCTCCGAAAGGCGTCTGATTAGGCTCCAGAAACCCTCAGAATGGAGGAATAAAAGGCTCCGAAAAAGGTTCAGAAAAGCACCAATAAAAGGCTCCGCAGTTTATTTAGAAAGAGTCAAAAAACGCTTCAAATTCATCGAAATCGGACTCATTTCGGACTCTTTTTTATGACTTCGTTGGAGTGCCCGCGTAGAGCGATTTTTCGCTCCATTTGGGCTACGAAAGAAGCTCATTTTGGAGAGTAAAGTTCTGAGAAATGAGCGTTTTATGGCTCCGAAAGGAGTCTTTTTTTGCACTTTTAGTTAGCTGGGATATGCCATCATATCACCAATTCTCTATCAAATACAGAAAAATGTGTACAACCAAAAAAATAGTAGTTTTAGGCATGAGAGTATGCAGTTTCAGGAAAGTTAAAGAACATTTAAATTTGTGATATACGGGTCTAGGTATCTGTTTCAGCAAGTATGTTTAACATAGTGAAAAATGTATGCGAATGCAAATCTAAATTAAAACCCCCCCCAAGGCCAATTCCTGCGCACGGCCCTGCCCTGTTCCTAGCGGTTGCCAGAGAAAAAAGGTTGCCAGTATCTATTTGGGTTCGCTTGGCGTTTTCGAGCAGTTCATTAACAGTATTTGTCAATTCATTTATTTTTTCCTGTGTTTTTGAGTTGATCAAGATTTGTTGCTCCTGTGATTCTATCAAGTTTTCAGTTTTAAATTCGATCTTCAGGAAGTCATCAAAATCAGGCGTTCCGGCGATATATTTTAGGGCAGTCCCTAACACGTTGATGCTACGAGCATGGCGGTGATGTACCCTGACAGCATCCAGCAGCAGTGTCATCTGTTCCGCGTCACTTCCCAGTAGACGCCGCATATGCGACTGTGGAAAATGCTCTGATAGCCTGGTCGTGTCATCAACTATTGTCTCATAAAGGGATAAATTTGTTTTGTGCAATAAAAATCCGTGCTGTTCGTGAATGGCCACCTTACCGGTTGTGAGAGGGATGTAGTAAGAACTGGTGTAATTAAGTACCTTTGTTTCGACCGAGAGGCCGAGAAAAATTATATATCTGCAACGATACGAAAGGCGTTTCTTAGTACTTTAAGTTACTTTTGTGAACTTTTCTGTTGTCTATTAGAACAGTTGACCCAAGGTCCTTCTGCACCGTTTTTTCGACATAGAGTTTTGTGAACTTGTTACCTATTCTTTTGTTTGTCTTTACGAAGACCTTTTCCCCCGGGCTATAGAGTCGCAATTTGCTTCCCACATTGTGTCTTGCCAAGTCTGACTGTTGAGTCTCCAACAGCCTGAGTCGGATTCGCTCCCTAAGTTCTTCAGGAATAGAATGAATTATATCTATAGGCCTTTTTTGCGTTACGGAATGGACTGTGCGATTGTATTTTGATGTTGCGAGAAGAATCAATTCAATTGTGTCGGATACTTTACCTTCTAGCTTCAGGCAACGGGCAATTTCAGACAATGTACTGTGAAACCGTTCAACTTGACCGTTCGAAGTACTATGTGCAGGGGGTGTGGTATAAATTTCCACACCGAAATGATTTCTTAGTATTGCCTTAATTGTCTCCGAGTTTAAGGACTTTTCATTGTCGCAGACTAATGTTTTGGTATTTTTATAAAAGTTAAGCAATTCATACATGGGTTCCTTCACATCCACTATAGCTCTAGACTTTATCGGGAATACCACAGCGAATTTTGAAAATTTGTCTATGGATGTGAGAAAGTGAGCCCTGTCTGTGGAATAAATATCCACATGGATAATTTCCCCTGGGCACGATGGAATAGGCGTTTCCCCTATCCCCGGTTTTGGTGGATGCCGTTGGTATTTAGCCTCATGGCATACCTTACAATTAGAAATTATTTCCTTTAGCATTTTTCTCATGCCAGGAAAGTAGTAGCAGTCGAGGATTTGGCGTACATTTTCACGCAACGATCTATGGGCCCTGTTATGCTCTGTCTGTAAAATCTCTAGCTGGTCATCTTTATTGAAGACGTCTATGACCTGTTTTTTTGTATGCCGTATCTTGACTGCGGGAAATTCGGTAAGTATTTTGTCTTGCATTTTAGCAAGAGTCGGCAAGTCACACAACACACCGTTCACAACGTTTGCATTAACGCATTCTTTCATTGCGCGCATAAGTTCGTCCGGACCACTGAAAATTATACGGTGTCTCATCCTTGATTTAAAAATTATTTTTGTGGTTTTCGAGAATGAGTCACCCTCCTCAAGAACAATTTGATTCCGAAAACAGTTCAAAGGATTTGACACCGTCGAAATAGTCTGGGTAAGGGACTCCTCACTATTCGCTATCACGCTGTCTGACCGTTCGCAATCCAACGCATTTATATGTTGCCGGGACAATGCGTCAGCAACCAGGTTTTCCTTTCCCGGTTTGTAATGGAATTGCGGAGAAAACTCCTCAACAAAGGCTCGCCATCTCTTGAGCTTGGCATTCGGATTTTTATCAGATATTGCAAAGGTCAGAGGTTGGTGGTCGGTAAAAATCTTTAGGTTGTTCACACCGTATAGGTAGTTCCGAAGTTTTTGCAGGGCCCAGACTATAGCCAACAACTCCCGCTCATTAGTAGCGTAGTTCTCCTCAGTCTGCGAAAGTGTTCTTGATATCATTGTGATAGGTCGCCCGCCCTGAGACAAGACGGCGCCTATGCCATGAGATGATGCGTCAGTGGTCAACTCGAATGGCTTTTCATAGTCGGGGTATAGGAGCAATACATCCTCAGAAGCAAGGATTTTCTTTACTCTATTGAATGCGCCTAGTGCCTCATCATCCAGAGTTATTTCGACTTTCTTCGATTGGCTGGCTTTAATGTTCCCATTTTCACCGCGCAAGTACCTCGTCAGTGGCTTAACAATCGTTGCAAAATCCCTCACAAAGCGACGGTAATAGCTTGCAAGTCCCAGAAATGAGCGCAATGCTCGAAGTGATCTTTTAACCTCGAAGTTAAGGATGTCCTTTACCTTGTCGGGGCAGGTTTTTATGCCGTCCTTAGACACAGTAAATCCAAGGAACTCCACGCTCTGCCGAAAGAATTTAGACTTTTCGGCAGACACGCGCATATTAGCATTGTATAACTTCACAAGGATTCGGTCGATGTCCCTACCGTGCTCCTCTGCAGTCTTGGAAAAGATGATCACATCGTCGATGTAGACGTGACATGTCTTTCCGATCTCGTCTCTTAAGACGTCATCGATGGCCCGCTGAAAAATGCTTGGAGCATTCTTCAAACCGAAGGGAAGTCTGCAAAATTCATACTTCCCACTGTTTACGGAGAAAGCTGTCTTCTCACGGTCTTTCTCTGCCAATTTAATCTGATGGAAGCCCGACTTCAGATCGATTGTTGAAAAAAAAGCAGAGCCTCCCATATTTGATAAAATAACAGAAGTATCAGGGATTGGATACTTATCGCTTATGGTTTTGCTATTAAGTTTCCTAAAGTCTATTACCAGACGCGACCTCCTTTTACCCTCTTCGTCATGCCCCTTTTTATCAACCACCCATATTGGGTTGTTGTAGGGAGAACGGGATGGCCTTATAATACCATTGCGCAGCATGTCTGAAATTTCATTGTTCACGAATTCCATTGCTGCCATGGGGTATGGGTAGGTCTTAGAATACACCGGGAGATCGTCAATGGTTCTAATTGTTCCAACAATGTTAGTGCTGTATGGCAGAGTCTCGTCTGGATCAGCGAAAGCCCTAGCATGTCGCTTCAGAATTGATGTGGTGCTCTGCTCCGCCCCCGCCAAATTGTGGTCCGATGAAGCTAACTTATTTACGTCTGGGCAGCGGTAACAAAAAAATCTTTCACAACCTCCATCGTGTCTCAAAACTCCGTTTCTCAAATCAATATTACCGTTAACCTCCCTAAGAAGATCGAAGCCAATGATACCGTCAAATGTATCAAGACTAGGGAGGATAAAAAACTCAAAGTTATTATTAAAAATATTTATTGTGCAATACTGCTCAACTTTTTCGGTGCCATGTATAGATTTAACAGTGAAGGGTCTCTGCAGGCTTTTGATTCCCTTAAGAGTGCTTAAGTTTTTAATATAACTCTTGGCGGCACCTGTATCGACTAGGAACTTTAGACCTCTTCCCCGTAGTGTCCTGCTGACATAGGGCAAGAGGGACCCACCCCTAAAAAATTAACGTCATCGCTTGGATCAAATTCATTTTTTTCAAACCGCTCGTCGAAATTACAGTTGGCATAGCCGCAGTCGTCTTCACTCGGATAAAGTTCGCCCTCCAAATCATTCATCTCATGAGAGAGGTGGTTAATACGTTCCTTTTTTGGGGTGGGGTAGCGTTCGCTTCCGTGTTGTCGTTTTTGTGCAACCGTGGCCGGCTGCGAATTACCTTGGGTGGTTATGGGTACCGTCGAGTTGCGCGGGTTGCCATTATTTTGGTTTCGGGAAGAACCCTGAACCACTTGTCGGGCATCATTGTATGGCGCCGGTTGTAGGCCGGTTTGCCTAAAACGTGAGAGAGATGGGTCCACCTCCATCGGGACCGGACGATGTCGTATTTGGTCATTTGGGACCCTACGGTATTGTGGTGAATATTGGTATGAACCGGGGACCTGAGGTAAAAGATTCGTCCTTCCGATCGAATTCATTATAGTCATTTTTGTCATCCTCGCTCGGTTGGCCTCAAGTTCCTGGGCCAATGCCAGTGCAGAGGGTAGATGCGAGGGTTGCGACGAGAAGAGAATATCGCACAATGGCCGATTAAGGCCAGAAATAAAGACGCGAAGGGCATCTTCGCGATATTTTTTACTAAGCGACTCGATAAGTACCCTATTTCCGCCGTGAGTCATCGTATAAGTGTTAACTTCCGTTCTATCTCGTCATAGAACTTAGCTACCGACAATGACCCTTGGCTCAACATTGAGAGCTCTTGCTCAATCAAATACACTGGTTTTTTATCAGCATAAGTGAAGTCCAACCTTGAGATTATTGCTTGAAAATTCAGGACCGTATTAAAAGAAGACAAAACCATATCAGCAGACCCCACAACCTTGTTCCTTATTATGCCCACAGCCTGGTAATGCTTTGAGCTTCCTACATAATTTTCAAAAAAACAGGTAACGCCAGGCTGAATTGTGACAGACTCGTATTCTACCACTCGAGCAGTGGTTTCCATTCTCGACAACCTACTGGTCAGTTCCTCCACCTGAGTTTGAAACTCACGCTTTGTCTGCTCGGTCGCCACGCGAACCGCAACATTCATAAGGGCCTGCATTTGAGCTTGGTCCATTTTAAGACTAACACTTAACAACCGTCTCTCAAGGCAACACTTTTCAAAAACTCCTAACACTTTATTTATTTAAACGGTATGCTGAACACTCTACTTACATGCAGATATTCATATTTGATTTCATTTTGGTGTCCTTGTCCGATTGTCCTCGCTGGAGCAGCCTGTACCTCTTGTTGATTGTTGATTAGTTTATTTATTTATTCGGCAGTTATTAGCCCGTACGATTTGTATTTTTTTAGATGTTTAATTTATTTTCTTGTGGGTATCCAACCCTCTTTTGATTAACTTGTTGGTTGTTGAATAGTTTATTTATCTATTTAATAGGGATTAGCCCGTACACGTTTAATTAGTTTTGTTTATTTTCTTTAAATGTTTAATTTATTTTTTGTGGGTACCTGACCCCCTTTTGACTAAATTAGTAAGTATCAACTCGTACGCGTTACACACGTTCAATTAGTTTTTGTGTTTTTACAAACGTTAAATTTATTTTTCTCTTGTGGGTATCCAACCCGAACGTGTTACACACGTTTAATCACTTTCGTAATTTTTACAAACTTTTAATTTATTTTTCTGTTGTGGGAATCGAACCCTTGGCAACGTTAACTTTCGTATCCTTTTATAGGGATAACTTCGCGTGGCCCCACGTTGGGCGCCAGATATGCAAACGCTTTTTGTTCACAACTTTTATTATCTCCCTGACACGAGTCAGGCAACCAATCCGGTTCGGTGAGTTATTATGACTGAATACAAGAACTCGGTGACTGCACCTAAATGCCTATTTCCCTAATCGCTACTGTTGCCCGTGATAATGATGACTTGGCATTTGCCGTTCATTGGTATGCTCGAGTTTCACTATCGTGAGAACGCCCTCAGCTAAGTGTTCACTTGCTGACTAGGCGTCTGGCTTATTTGATGCTGTTGTTGTTGGCATACCTGCTAGGTGCCAACTTTGAGTTTGGGTTACAGTTGTTGTTGGCATTATTGTTGGGTGCCAACTTTGAGTTTGGGTTACAGTTGTTGTTGGCATTATTGTTGGGTGCTAACTTATATTCTTGGTCGAATATACAGGATATGACTATAATATCCTATCTTAGGTGCGGTTGGACCCGCATACATATCTTTTATTAAGTGCAGTTGAACCCGCATGCACGGCCGACTATGGTTAAAAACACCATGCAGGGTTGCTATAATGATTGACTTATGCTATGTTTACACTTCCTTGGACTTATTCGACGTTTATTGATGTCTATATTGTAAACGTGTACCACAACTATAGCCTCTTACATGTTTTTTCTTGCGAAATTTAAAATGTTTTCAAACATTTTAGTAATCACCGAAGTGTATCGATTTTCAAACGAAAACTCAAACTGAAATTGTGATTTGGGTATACCTTATACTATCGTAAAAGTCGAGACTACTCTAAGTCTGGTCTCTTCTGAGGTGGTGGAGTCTTAAGCGCTGTGAGCCGTCGACTTTAGTCGTCGCTTGTCGATCCTATGGATATGGACTCACTACTTGATCAACTCTGTGCCTCATTCATCGGTAGTTCTAAATTATTTACATTAGCTTCCTGCATTCCTCCATCTAGTGCGAACTCTCTTTATAAATCTCATGTAGACAATATTATTTATTTAGTACGTAAATTTGATTTTAATAATTTTTGTGTTTTGAGTGATTTTAATCTACCTAATGTTAAATGGTTAAATGTTCACGACAGTCCTCACTTACTTCCAAATTATGTTAACAGCTTGTCTGAGATGTACCTGATCGACAATCTCCTTAGTGCTAGCCTTTCCCAGATAAATAGCGCTTGATCTTATTGTTGCTAATGATAATGTTAATTGTACTCTGATAGAATGCCTTGATCCGCTGTCCCAGTATGCACCATATACCACTTACTCTTGACGTCCTCCTAGTTTTTCTTGTAGACGTGCCAATTTTCATGCAACTTTCAAAAAGTTTCCAAGATCGATTGGGTAGCAATTTTTCTAAGAAGGGATCTTATCGATTGCTTTGATGGTTTTAAAAATGTCGTATAAATTCTAAAGAATCTGAAAACTATAATTTATAAAACGTTTAAGTCCACCAAATCTTTAATTTAAAGCGTTAGCCAAGAGGCTCCATAACAGGTTTGTCAAGCAATTATGAACTGGACATTAAGGAAAATCCCAAGGCTTTTTGGAACTATGTAAAAGCTAAAAAACAATGTTCAAGTATCCCGTCTTCGGTCTTTTACAATACGGCTCATACCTCCTTATCCTCTAAAGGCGCTGATCTTTTTGCAGACTTCTTCCGCTTTAACTTTGTAGCACGGTCAGCAAACTCCCCGAGGTTCCCTCCAGCGGTTGAGTTCCCTATTAATTTCGGTGCGCTGAACTTATCTTTTGATGATGTTCTCGACGTCATTCCAAACTTAAATGGTCGTGCCAGACCGATATTAACAGCTTATCGTCTTATCTTTTTAAAAAATGTTTGCATTGGCACAGGGCCGCCGAGAGGAAATACGGGCCCAGGGTAAAAAGGGTGGGGCCCCTATTCTACATAAGAGTTTCGAAAACTGCATCAATTTTTAAACTTTAAAAATATTTTTCAACGATTTCTGATAAAAAATACTAAACAAATGTTGTTATAGTGCCCGAAAATTTCTTTGCATTTAATATTCGCGACTGCCGGTGCGATTTTCAAACCGAAACTATAACAATTTGAATTTGACAGGTTACCTTAGTAGGGTTGCGTAATCGACTAATCTGCGATGTAATTATTCAGACGTAAGTAAGTGTAGCTGGTTATTGAATGTGACAAACAGGTGTCGCCGCTTTTAGCACCTACAGTCGACTCGGCAATTTTATCCTTCACTAGCAGGGTACCCGGCGTTGCTCGGGATGTAAGTAGTTAGGGGGCCTTTCAAAATCAATAATATACTTTAAGATTTCATATTTATATAATATAGCTGACCCGGCAAACTTCGTTCTTCCCGAAATAGATTTTTTTATTAACTTTTCACTACTTCATTGTGCATACAACTTCAAAAATATAAAATTTTAGTATTCCGTTTAAGGCTACACGATACACAAAATTTTTTAGTTTTCTGTCCCGGAGCGTAAGTAAATAGCGAAAACATTTTTCCTACATGGGAACTATTGATATCATTAATCAAATTTCAGGTCCTAGCTTTAAACGCTTTTACGATAACCCCACTTTTTGCGCCAAAATTGTTTTGATGTCATTTAGCTCTATACCAATTTCCAGGTTCCTGCCTTAAATACTTTTAGAGATATTTAGCTTGAAAAATTAGTATGGGAGGTGCCACGCCCCCATTTTCGTTAACCCCAATTTTTTTGGAGGTGGTAGGGATCGATCTCATATAATCTCTCACCAAATTTCAGTGGTCTAACCTAAATACTTCCAGAGATATCGACTAAGAAGTATTTCATTCGTATGGAAGGTGCCACGCCCACTTTGTCGTTATCCCCAGTTTTTTTGGAGGTGGTAGGTATCGATCCTATATAACCCCTTACCGAGTTTCAATGATCTAACAAAAATACTTCCAGAGATATCGACTAAGAAGTATTTCATTCGTATGGGAGGTGCCCCTCCCACTTTTTCGTTATACCCAGTTGTTTTGGAGGTGGTAGGGATCGATCCCATATAACCCCTTACCGAGTTTCAATGGTCTAACATAAATACTTCCAGAGATACGGACAATGGAAAATTCAATTTGTATGGGAGGTGCCACACCCCCTATATATATCAAAATATTTTTTAGCCTGTGACCATCCCTGGAAGATGTACAGTGGGTGTGTAAAATTTGGTTACGATCGGTTTATAAGTTTAGGACGCAAGTCGATCTATACCTATTTACATAATTTGAATTTTATATATGTATATAGATAGATAGCTGACCCGGCAAACTTCGTTCTTCCCATAATAGATTTTTTTATTAATTTTTCACTACTTCATTGTGCATACAACTTCAAAAATATAAAATTTTAGTATTCCGTTTAAGGCTACACGATACACAAAATTTTAGTTTTCTGTCCCGGAGCGTAAGTAAATAGCGAAAAAAATTTTCCTACACGGGAACACGCCACATAGAGCTATTGATATCATTGATCTCCCGATCAATTTTCAGGTCCTAACTTTAAACGCTTTTACGATAACCCTACTTTTATGCGGAAAAATTGTTTTGATATCATTTAGCTCTATACCAATTTCCAGGTTCCTGCCTTAAATACTTTTGGAGATATTTAGCTTGAAAAATTAGTATGGGAGGTGCCACGCCCACTTTTTCGTTATACCCAGTTTTTTTGGAGGTGGTAGGGATCGATCTCATATAATCTCTCACCAAATTTCAGTGGTCTAACCTAAATAGTTCAAGAGATATCGACTAAGAAGTATTTCATTCGTATGGGAGGTGCCACGCCCACTTTTTCGTTATACCCAGTTGTTTTTGGAGGTGGTAGGGATCGATCTCATATAATCTCTCACCAAATTTCAGTGGTCTAACCTAAATACTTCCAGAGATATCGACTAAGAAGTATTTCATTCGTATGGGAGGTGCCACGCCCACTTTGTCGTTATCCACAGTTTTTTTTGGAGGTGGTAGGGATCGATCCCATATAACCCCTTACCGAGTTTCAATGATCTAACAAAAATACTTCCAGAGATATCGACTAAGAAGTATTTCATTGGTATGGGAGGTGCCACGCCCCCTTTTTCGTTATCCCCAGTTTTTTTTGGAGGTGGTAGGGATCGATCTCATATAATCTCTCACCAAATTTCAGTGGTCTAACCTAAATACTTCCAGAGATATCGACTAAGAAGTATTTTATTCGTATGGGAGGTGCCACGCCCACTTTGTCGTTATCCCCAGTTTTTTTGGAGGTGGTAGGGATCGATCCCATATAACCCCTTACCGAGTTTCAATGGTTTAACATAAATACTTCCAGAGATACGGACAATGGAAAATTCCATTTGTATGGGAGGTGCCACGCCCCCTATATATATCAAAATATTTTTTAGCCTGTGACCATCCCTGGAAGATGTACAGTGGGTGTGTAAAATTTTTTTACGATCGGTTTATAAGTTTAGGACGCAAGGCGATCTATACCTATTTACATAATTTGAATTTTATATATATAGATTAATGTTATAAGAAACTAGCAGACCCGGCAGACGTTGTTCTGCCTGACCAGTGACTTCCCTAGAAATACATTTTCAAATATTTTTCTTTAACTTTTAACATTCCATTTATTGCAGTGCTTTAGGATATACAATGTTTCTGGCTTTAAAGTCTTTGGTATAAACAAATAAATTTTTTGGATGTCCAACTCAAAAAACGGATCTTTTGAACTCAATGGGTATGACAAAAACCATTATGCGCTGCTGAGCAGATGTATAGTTAGTACTTATTTAATTATATCCTATATCTACCTATATGTATGAGCGGCAATAACAAACAAAAAAAATTAAGTGCTTTGATTAAGATTTAAGAACGTTAAAATGTCACTAAAGCAAATACATTCAGGATATAACGAATTGAAATATTACTTAGCTTGTGGTCCTGGAACTGCCCACCTTTCGAAAGAATTTACAAATGTAGCCTATGTATGTCGTACCCAAGGGACACACATATCCAAAAATCATTAGTTTAGACCAAAAATATTCAAAGTTATGATGACTTAAATTTTATATAGTCTTCTGAACCAATCTGGAAATTTAGAGAAGATCGACCATAAACTTTGAACTTATTGAAGTACAAACAAAACACAAAAAATGTGGGCGTGGGACCGCCCACTTTTCCCAGATAATATCCATCTTGACTAAAGGACACACATATCCAAAAATCTTTAATTTAGACCTAATATGTTCAGAGTTATGAAGAATTTAAATTTTATATAGCCTGGGGGCGTGGCACTGGCTACTTTTCCAAAAATTCATATAGCCTGAATCGTACACAACAATTTTCTTAACCAATCTTGAAAGATTAAAAGAGTTCGACCATAAACTTTGGACATTATTGAAGTACAAACAAAACACAAAAAATGTGGGCGTGGCACCGCCCACTTTTCCAAAATTACATAAATCTTGACCGAAGGACACACATATCCAGAAATCATTAATTTAGACCAAATATGTTCAGAGCTATGAAGAATTTAAATTTTATATAGCCTTGGGGCGTGGCACTGGCTACTTTTCCAAAAATTAATATAGCCTATGCTTTAACCCATGATCTCGAGAATATACTGTGAAAATTTCATAAAAATCGGTTGAGTACTTTGGACGCCCATAAAGGACACACAGCCACACAGACACACATTCATTTTTATTTATAAGATAAGGCAATGTTTCACAATTTATAAGATAAGGCAATGTTTCAATGTTATTTCACGACACGCATTCAATTTTTTTAGGAGGTGACACCTAAATGAAAGAACTACCTTCAGTTAATATATTCAAACTTACCAAAACTGCGAACAGAATTGAAAAAAGAATAGCAAATCGACATAACCTAGTTTAACTTTTGTAATTAGTTTATCCATTCAGGCGTGATGCGATGACCAAGGGAAATAGGGATTCATTTTTATAAATAGATAAGGCAAACAGCTCTATGAAAAAGCTTTTGTATGATAATTTTTTTCCTGAATTCAGATGAATCTAAAATTCACTCTAAGCGGACACAGTCATCAACACTTTTGATATGATAGCTATATTAAATGAGCTTATTCTTGGGTCCGCCTTGGTCCACCTAATGGTCAATATCTTGGAAACGGGTTCGCAGATGAACCTGAAAACTGTTCCTTGAGAAAACCCTCATCAACACCTTTGATTTGATACGCATATTGTTAAAATACATTCGGGGTATCTGGTCCACATTTCGGTCAATATCTCAGGATTCCAGAAACTTTTTTAACTTTTTATTTCTGAAGAACCTTCTCGGGCACAAACAACTACAAAAAAAAAAATTAGTGAAATCGGTCCAGCCGTTCTCAATTGAAGAGTTACTATACATTTTTCAATTTCACAGTGAACACAATAACGGTTTTAATTTTGCGTTTGAAAGAACGTGCGCATAAGAAAAAATGTCACATAAAATTAATGGCGATGTATGTGGAAAATTACTTCCATTATTTTCCTGCTTTCCGACTTATTTTTATATTATACCAGGGTCACCCCTGGTCCTCATTTTTGGATATCTCGTAAGCGGGGTAGCATAGGGTCCTGAAAATCACCTCTTTTTTAAACACTCATTAACACCTTTTATTCGACACCCATATCGTATAAACACCTTCTAAGGTCACCCCTTGTCCACATTTTGGTAGATATCTCGGAAAACGGGTCGCATAGGGTCTTGAAAATCACCTCTTTTTTAAATACTCATCAATACCTTTTATTTGATACCCATATTGTAGAAAACCCGGTCCATATTTTGGGAAATACCTCGAATACAAGGTCTTATATGGGACTAAGAACTACACTATGTTCAAGCGCTCGTCAACACCTTTCATTTGATACCCATATCGTACAAACACTTTCTGGAGTCACCTCTGGTCCACATTTGGGTCAATATCTCGGAAACGGGACCCCATATGGGACTCAAAACCACTCCATGTTAGAACACTTATCAATACCTTTCAATTGATACTCATATCGTACAAACACTTTCTGGAGTCACCCCTGGTCCACATTTGGGTCAATATCTCGGAAACGGGACCCCATATGGGACTCAAAACCACTCCATGTTAGAACACTCATCAATACCTTTCATTTGATACCCATATCGTACAAACATTTTCTGTAGTCACCCTTGGTCCACATTTGGGCTAATATCTCGGAAACGGGACCCCATATGGGACTCAAAACCACTCCATGTTAGAACACTCATCAATAGCTTTCATTTGATACCCATATCGTACAAACACTTTCTGGAGTCACCCCTGGTCCACATTTTGTGGAATATCTCCAAAACCTTCCCGGTTTCTTATACTTTTTTTGGCCATAAACCATTTCGGGCTCAATTAAAAACTATGTGCAAAATTTCGTTTAATTCGGTCCTGCCGTTCTGGAGTTATAGCGTCAGCAAGGAAAATAGGCTCCATTTTTATATATAGACTAGCAAACCCGGCAGACGTTGTCCTGCCCAAACACTAACTTGTTTGCATTTAAAATCTGTGATTCGCCCTCCTAATTTCAGCTCCACATCCTTCTCTCCGTCCATCCTCTTTATATGCTTTTGTCTTTTCATATTGCTTTTTAATTGTCATCCATATACTATCCCTTTCTTAATCCCAATCCCAAAAGGATTTAAAATGACTCCATTTTAAAAATCGCATCAAGATCTTTCATTTTAGACCCATTTTTTCACAAAAACCTTCTGGCTCCAATTTTGGTCTACGTTTTGGTTAATATCTAAAAACCTTCGTTTTATATTGGAAAATAGCTAAAACATGTTAAATCATTTGTCAACACCTTTCATTTGATACCCATATCATACCGATACCATCGAGGGCCCCTCCTGGTTGACATTTTGACCAATATCTCGAAAACGGGCTGAAATTGAAAGAACACTTTATAAGGTTATCCTGGTCAACATTTTTAGGGACATCTCCAAAACCTTTCCAAATGCCTTCATTTTTTTAGCGTATAAACATCTCGAGCGGATACAAAATTTACCTTAAAAATTTAGTTATGTGTATTAGGTCCAGCCATTCTCAAAATAGATGTTTCCATAAATGAAGCAAAGTACAAATTAATCCTGTGGTCTTCCCCTTTCGTTTGATACCAATTTTGTGCGAATATTCCAAAGTTTACCCGAAACCACATTTTGATCGATAACTCTGTTATCGATAAATATATCGAAATGAACCAAAGTCCATGTGAAAGCTGTGGTCTTCCCCTTTCGTTTGATACCAATTTTGTGCGAATATTCCAAAGTTTACCCGAAATCACATTTTGACCGATAACTCTGTTATCGATAAATATATCGAATTGAACCAAAGTCCATGTGAAAGCTGTGGTCTTCCCCTTTCGATTGATATCAATTTTGTGCGGATATTCCAAAGTTTACCCGAAATCACATTTTGACCGATAACTCTGTTATCGATAAATATATCGAATTGAACCAAAGTCCAAATGAAAGCTGTGGTCTTCCCCTTTCGTTTGATACTAATTTTGTGTGAATATTCCAAAGTTTACCCGAAACCACATTTTGACCGATAACTCTGTTATCGATAAATATATCGAAATGAACCAAAGTCCAAATGAAAGCTGTGGTCTTCCCCTTTCGTTTGATACTAATTTTGTGCGAATATTCCAAAGTTTACCCGAAACCAGATTTTGACCGATAACTATGTTATCGATAAATATATCGAAATGAACCAAAGTCCAAATGAAAGCTGTGGTCTTCCCCTTTCGATTGATACCAATTTTGTGCGAATATTCCAAAGTTTACCCGAAACCACATTTTGACCGATAACTCTGTTATCGATAAATATATCGAATTGAACCAAAGTCCAAATGAAAGCTGTGGTCTTCCCCTTTCGATTGATACCAATTTTGTGCGAATATTCCAAAGTTTACCCGAAACCACATTTTGACCGATAACTCTGTTATCGATAAATATATCGAAATGAACCAAAGTCCAAATGAAAGCTGTGGTCTTCCCCTTTCGTTTGATACCAATTTTGTGCGAATATTCCAAAGTTTACCCGAAATCACATTTTGACCGATAACTTTGTTATCGATAACTATATCGAAATGAACCAAAGTCCAAATGAAAGCTGTGGTCTTCCCCTTTCGTTTGATACCAATTTTGTGCGGATATTCCAAAGTTTACCCGAAACCACATTTTGACCGATAACTTTGTTATCGATAAATATATCGAAATGAACCAAAGTCCAAATGAAAGCTGTGGTCTTCCCCTTTCGTTTGATACCAATTTTGTGCGAATATTCCAAAGTTTACCCGAAACCACATTTTGACCGATAACTCTGTTATCGATAAATATATCGAATTGAACCAAAGTCCAAATGAAAGCTGTGGTCTTCCCCTTTCGTTTGATACTAATTTTGTGTGAATATTCCAAAGTTTACCCGAAACCTCATTTTGACCGATAACTCTGTTATCGATAAATATATCGAAATGAACCAAAGTCCAAATGAAAGCTGTGGTCTTCCCCTTTCGTTTGATACTGATTTTGTGCGAATATTCCAAAGTTTACCCGAAACCATATTTTGACCGATAACTCTGTTATCGATAAATATATCGAAATAAACCAAAGTCCAAATGAAAGCTGTGGTCTTCCCCTTTCGATTGATACCAATTTTGATACCACATTTTGACCGATAACTTTGTTATCGATAAATATATCGAAATGAACCAAAGTCCAAATGAAAGCTGTGGTCTTCCCCTTTCGTTTGATACCAATTTTGTGCGAATATTCCAAAGTTTACCCGAAACCACATTTTGACCGATAACTCTGTTATCGATAAATATATCGAATTGAACCAAAGTCCAAATGAAAGCTGTGGTCTTCCCCTTTCGTTTGATACTAATTTTGTGTGAATATTCCAAAGTTTACCCGAAACCTCATTTTGACCGATAACTCTGTTATCGATAAATATATCGAAATGAACCAAAGTCCAAATGAAAGCTGTGGTCTTCCCCTTTCGTTTGATACTGATTTTGTGCGAATATTCCAAAGTTTACCCGAAACCATATTTTGACCGATAACTCTGTTATCGATAAATATATCGAAATAAACCAAAGTCCAAATGAAAGCTGTGGTCTTCCCCTTTCGATTGATACCAATTTTGTGCGAATATTCCAAAGTTTACCCGAAACCACATTTTGACCGATAACTATGTTATCGATAAATATATCGAATTGAACCAAAGTCCAAATGAAAGCTGTGGTCTTCCCCTTTCGTTTGATACTAATTTTGTGTGAATATTCCAAAGTTTACCCGAAACCACATTTTGACCGATAACTCTGTTATCGATAAATATATCGAAATGAACCAAAGTCCAAATGAAAGCTGTGGTCTTCCCCTTTCGATTGATACCAATTTTGTGCGAATACTCCAAATTTTACGGAAAACAAAATTTTGACCGATAACTCTGTTATCGATAAATATATCGAAATGAACCAAAGTCCAAATGAAAGCTGTGGTCTTCCCCTTTCGTTTGATACCAATTTTGTGCGAATATTCCAAAGTTTACCCGAAACCACATTTTGACCGATAACTCTGTTATCGATAAATATATGGAAATGAACCAAAGTCCAAATGAAAGCTGTGGTCTTCCACTTTTGTTTGATACCAATTTTGTGCGAATATTCAAAAGTTTACCCGAAACCACATTTTGACCGATAACTCTGTTATCGATAAATTTATCCAAATGAACCAAAGTCCAAATGAAAGCTGTGGTCTTCCCCTTTCGTTTGATACCAATTTTGTGCGAATATTCCAAAGTTTACCCGAAACCACATTTTTACCGATAACTCTGTTATCGATAAATATATCGAAATGAACCAAAGTCCAAATGAAAGCTGTGGTCTTCCCCTTTCGTTTGATACTAATTTTGTGTGAATATTCCAAAGTTTACCCGAAACCACATTTTGACCGATAACTATGTTATCGATAAATATATCGAAATGAACCAAAGTCCAAATGAAAGCTGTGGCTTCCCCTTTCGATTGATACCAATTTTGTGCGAATATTCCAAAGTTTACCCGAAACCACATTTTGACCGATAACTCTGTTATCGATAAATATATCGAATTGAACCAAAGTCCAAATGAAAGCTGTGGTCTTCCCCTTTCGATTGATACCAATTTTGTGCGAATATTCCAAAGTTTACCCGAAACCACATTTTGACCGATAACTCTGTTATCGATAAATATATGGAAATGAACCAAAGTCCAAATGAAAGCTGTGGTCTTCCACTTTTGTTTGATACCAATTTTGTGCGCATATTCAAAAGTTTACCCGAAACCACATTTTGACCGATAACTCTGTTATCGATAAATTTATCCAAATGAACCAAAGTCCAAATGAAAGCTGTGGTCTTCCCCTTTCGTTTGATACCAATTTTGTGCGAATATTCCAAAGTTTACCCGAAACCACATTTTGGCCGATAACTCTGTTATCGATAAATATATCCAAATGAACCAAAGTCCAAATGAAAGCTGTGTGCGAAATCACATTTTGACCGATAACTCTGTTATCGATAAATATATCGAATTGAACCAAAGTCCATGTGAAAGCTATGGTCTTTCCCTTTCGATTGATATCAATTTTGTGCGAATATTCCAAAGTTTACCCGAAATCACATTTTGACCGATAACTCTGTTATCGATAAATTTATCCAAATGAACCAAAGTCCAAATGAAAGCTGTGGTCTTCCCCTTTCGTTTGATACTAATTTTGTGCGAATATTCCAAAGTTTACCCGAAACCACATTTTAACCGATAACTCTGTTATCGATAAATTTATCCAAATGAACCAAAGTCCAAATGAAAGCTGTGGTCTTCCCCTTTCGTTTGATACCAATTTTTTGCGAATATTCCAAAGTTTACCCGAAACCACATTTTGGCCGATAACTCTGTTATCGATAAATATATCCAAATGAACCAAAGTCCAAATGAAAGCTGTGTGCGAAATCACATTTTGACCGATAACTCTGTTATCGATAAATATATCGAATTGAACCAAAGTCCATGTGAAAGCTGTGGTCTTCCCCTTTCGATTGATACCAATTTTGTGCGAATACTCCAAATTTTACGGAAAACAAAATTTTGACCGATAACTCTGTTATCGATAAATATATCGAAATGAACCAAAGTCCAAATGAAAGCTGTGGTCTTCCCCTTTCGTTTGATACCAATTTTGTGCGAATATTCCAAAGTTTACCCGAAACCACATTTTGACCGATAACTCTGTTATCGATAAATATATGGAAATGAACCAAAGTCCAAATGAAAGCTGTGGTCTTCCACTTTTGTTTGATACCAATTTTGTGCGAATATTCAAAAGTTTACCCGAAACCACATTTTGACCGATAACTCTGTTATCGATAAATTTATCCAAATGAAAGCTGTGGTCTTCCCCTTTCGTTTGATACCAATTTTGTGCGAATATTCCAAAGTTTACCCGAAACCACATTTTTACCGATAACTCTGTTATCGATAAATATATCGAAATGAACCAAAGTCCAAATGAAAGCAGTGGTCTTCCCCTTTCGTTTGATACTAATTTTGTGTGAATATTCCAAAGTTTACCCGAAACCACATTTTGACCGATAACTATGTTATCGATAAATATATCGAAATGAACCAAAGTCCAAATGAAAGCTGTGGCTTCCCCTTTCGATTGATACCAATTTTGTGCGAATATTCCAAAGTTTACCCGAAACCACATTTTGACCGATAACTCTGTTATCGATAAATATATCGAATTGAACCAAAGTCCAAATGAAAGCTGTGGTCTTCCCCTTTCGATTGATACCAATTTTGTGCGAATATTCCAAAGTTTACCCGAAACCACATTTTGACCGATAACTCTGTTATCGATAAATATATGGAAATGAACCAAAGTCCAAATGAAAGCTGTGGTCTTCCACTTTTGTTTGATACCAATTTTGTGCGCATATTCAAAAGTTTACCCGAAACCACATTTTGACCGATAACTCTGTTATCGATAAATTTATCCAAATGAACCAAAGTCCAAATGAAAGCTGTGGTCTTCCCCTTTCGTTTGATACCAATTTTGTGCGAATATTCCAAAGTTTACCCGAAACCACATTTTGGCCGATAACTCTGTTATCGATAAATATATCCAAATGAACCAAAGTCCAAATGAAAGCTGTGTGCGAAATCACATTTTGACCGATAACTCTGTTATCGATAAATATATCGAATTGAACCAAAGTCCATGTGAAAGCTATGGTCTTTCCCTTTCGATTGATATCAATTTTGTGCGAATATTCCAAAGTTTACCCGAAATCACATTTTTACCGATAACTCTGTTATCGATAAATTTATCCAAATGAACCAAAGTCCAAATGAAAGCTGTGGTCTTCCCCTTTCGTTTGATACTAATTTTGTGCGAATATTCCAAAGTTTACCCGAAACCACATTTTGACCGATAACTCTGTTATCGATAAATTTATCCAAATGAAAGCTGTGGTCTTCCCCTTTCGTTTGATACCAATTTTGTGCGAATATTCCAAAGTTTACCCGAAACCACATTTTGACCGATAACTCTGTTATGGATAAATATATCGAAATGAACCAAAGTCCAAATGAAAGCTGTGGTCTTCCCCTTTCGTTTGATACCAATTTTGTGCGAATATTCCAAAGTTTACCCGAAACCACATTTTGACCGATAACTCTGTTATCGATAAATATATCGAATTGAACCAAAGTCCATGTGAAAGCTGTGGTCTTCCCCTTTCGATTGATACCAATTTTGTGCGAATACTCCAAATTTTACGGAAAACAAAATTTTGACCGATAACTCTGTTATCGATAAATATATCGAAATGAACCAAAGTCCAAATGAAAGCTGTGGTCTTCCCCTTTCGTTTGATACCAATTTTGTGCGAATATTCCAAAGTTTACCCGAAACCACATTTTGACCGATAACTCTGTTATCGATAAATATATGGAAATGAACCAAAGTCCAAATGAAAGCTGTGGTCTTCCACTTTTGTTTGATACCAATTTTGTGCGAATATTCAAAAGTTTACCCGAAACCACATTTTGACCGATAACTCTGTTATCGATAAATTTATCCAAATGAACCAAAGTCCAAATGAAAGCTGTGGTCTTCCCCTTTCGTTTGATACCAATTTTGTGCGAATATTCCAAAGTTTACCCGAAACCACATTTTTACCGATAACTCTGTTATCGATAAATATATCGAAATGAACCAAAGTCCAAATGAAAGCTGTGGTCTTCCCCTTTCGTTTGATACTAATTTTGTGTGAATATTCCAAAGTTTACCCGAAACCACATTTTGACCGATAACTATGTTATCGATAAATATATCGAAATGAACCAAAGTCCAAATGAAAGCTGTGGCTTCCCCTTTCGATTGATACCAATTTTGTGCGAATATTCCAAAGTTTACCCGAAACCACATTTTGACCGATAACTCTGTTATCGATAAATATATCGAATTGAACCAAAGTCCAAATGAAAGCTGTGGTCTTCCCCTTTCGATTGATACCAATTTTGTGCGAATATTCCAAAGTTTACCCGAAACCACATTTTGACCGATAACTCTGTTATCGATAAATATATGGAAATGAACCAAAGTCCAAATGAAAGCTGTGGTCTTCCCCTTTCGTTTGATACCAATTTTGTGCGAATATTCCAAAGTTTACCCGAAACCACATTTTGACCGATAACTCTGTTATGGATAAATATATCGAAATGAACCAAAGTCCAAATGAAAGCTGTGGTCTTCCCCTTTCGTTTGATACCAATTTTGTGCGAATATTCCAAAGTTTACCCGAAACCACATTTTGACCGATAACTCTGTTATCGATAAATATATCGAATTGAACCAAAGTCCATGTGAAAGCTGTGGTCTTCCCCTTTCGATTGATACCAATTTTGTGCGAATACTCCAAATTTTACGGAAAACAAAATTTTGACCGATAACTCTGTTATCGATAAATATATCGAAATGAACCAAAGTCCAAATGAAAGCTGTGGTCTTCCCCTTTCGTTTGATACCAATTTTGTGCGAATATTCCAAAGTTTACCCGAAACCACATTTTGACCGATAACTCTGTTATCGATAAATATATGGAAATGAACCAAAGTCCAAATGAAAGCTGTGGTCTTCCACTTTTGTTTGATACCAATTTTGTGCGAATATTCAAAAGTTTACCCGAAACCACATTTTGACCGATAACTCTGTTATCGATAAATTTATCCAAATGAACCAAAGTCCAAATGAAAGCTGTGGTCTTCCCCTTTCGTTTGATACCAATTTTGTGCGAATATTCCAAAGTTTACCCGAAACCACATTTTTACCGATAACTCTGTTATCGATAAATATATCGAAATGAACCAAAGTCCAAATGAAAGCTGTGGTCTTCCCCTTTCGTTTGATACTAATTTTGTGTGAATATTCCAAAGTTTACCCGAAACCACATTTTGACCGATAACTATGTTATCGATAAATATATCGAAATGAACCAAAGTCCAAATGAAAGCTGTGGCTTCCCCTTTCGATTGATACCAATTTTGTGCGAATATTCCAAAGTTTACCCGAAACCACATTTTGACCGATAACTCTGTTATCGATAAATATATGGAAATGAACCAAAGTCCAAATGAAAGCTGTGGTCTTCCCCTTTCGTTTGATACCAATTTTGTGCGAATATTCCAAAGTTTACCCGAAACCACATTTTGACCGATAACTCTGTTATCGATAAATATATCGAAATGAACCAAAGTCCAAATGAAAGCTGTGGTCTTCCCCTTTCGTTTGATACTAATTTTGTGTGAATATTCCAAAGTTTACCCGAAACCACATTTTGACCGATAACTATGTTATCGATAAATATATCGAAATGAACCAAAGTCCAAATGAAAGCTGTGGCTTCCCCTTTCGATTGATACCAATTTTGTGCGAATATTCCAAAGTTTACCCGAAACCACATTTTGACCGATAACTCTGTTATCGATAAATATATCGAATTGAACCAAAGTCCAAATGAAAGCTGTGGTCTTCCCCTTTCGATTGATACCAATTTTGTGCGAATATTCCAAAGTTTACCCGAAACCACATTTTGGCCGATAACTCTGTTATCGATAAATATATCCAAATGAACCAAAGTCCAAATGAAAGCTGTGTGCGAAATCACATTTTGACCGATAACTCTGTTATCGATAAATATATCGAATTGAACCAAAGTCCATGTGAAAGCTATGGTCTTTCCCTTTCGATTGATATCAATTTTGTGCGAATATTCCAAAGTTTACCCGAAATCACATTTTGACCGATAACTCTGTTATCGATAAATTTATCCAAATGAACCAAAGTCCAAATGAAAGCTGTGGTCTTCCCCTTTCGTTTGATACTAATTTTGTGCGAATATTCCAAAGTTTACCCGAAACCACATTTTGACCGATAACTCTGTTATCGATAAATTTATCCAAATGGACCAAAGTCCAAATGAAAGCTGTGGTCTTCCCCTTTCGTTTGATACCAATTTTTTGCGAATATTCCAAAGTTTACCCGAAACCACATTTTGGCCGATAACTCTGTTATCGATAAATATATCCAAATGAACCAAAGTCCAAATGAAAGCTGTGTGCGAAATCACATTTTGACCGATAACTCTGTTATCGATAAATATATCGAATTGAACCAAAGTCCATGTGAAAGCTATGGTCTTTCCCTTTCGATTGATATCAATTTTGTGCGAATATTCAAAAGTTTACCCGAAACCACATTTTGACCGATAACTCTGTTATCGATAAATTTATCCAAATGAACCAAAGTCCAAATGAAAGCTGTGGTCTTCCCCTTTCGTTTGATACTAATTTTGTGCGAATATTCCAAAGTTTACCCGTAACCACATTTTGACCGATAACTCTGTTATCGATAAATATATCGAAATGAACCAAACTCCAAATGAAAGCTGTGATCTTCCCCTTTCGATTGATACCAATTTTGTGCGAATATTCCAAAGTTTACCCGTAACCACATTTTGACCGATAACTATGTTATCGATAAATATATCGCAATGAACCAAAGTCCAAATGAAAGCTGTGGTCTTCCCCTTTCGATTGATACCAATTTTGTGCGAATACTCCAAATTTTACGGAAAACAAAATTTTGACCGATAACTCTATTATCGATAAATTTATCGAAATTTCATGATGCCTGTTACCTATTCTACACTCCTAAGGACCTGTCTGCAAAATTTCGTAATGATCGGGCCATTTGTTTAGACGATAAAGAACCACAAACATCCGCAGTCACTCACAAACTTACGTTTTTATATATTAGTAAGATTATCTGTTTATGGATATTTCTTGCTCTTATTACATTGCTTTGCCAGTTTTTGCAAATGTACCTAACTTTTTTTTGTACACGCAATCATGAACGTGCTTTATCGGTTATTACAACTTTCAAATAAATGTTTAAATTAATCGACTTTCATAAGAATTCTAATTTAACTATTCACTTAATTTCTTGAAAAATACGGGCCCCTTCGAAATCTCCGGCCCGGGGGAAAATACCACCGACCCCCCCCCGCCCCCCCTCTCGTCGGGCCTGCATTGGCAACCCCTCTTCTTTTAATCTTCAACAAATCTCTCTTGATTTATGAGTTTATTTTTAATAGTGGTAATAAAAACGATGTTGGCAACCACAGGCCCATTGCTAAGCTTTCAACCGTATCTAAATTGTCAAACAAACTAGTAAGGAAGTCTAAGTTCGGGTGTAACCGAACATTAAATACCTAGTAGTGATCTGTTGCGTTATCCCAATTAAATCAGCACCCGAATTCCAAAAATCTCCATCTCGCTGATGCTAAAATTCGCTAAAATGCTTAAGCAAATGAACTCACAGAATCTTAGGAGATCGCGCTTATTTGCGATTCTCACACGCCACTCGCTTAGCTATGATTTAGTTTCATTATCCGTCGCTTGAGGGCGCTTGGGTAGCACTGCCAGCTGTCAAAATTTGTTTACATCTTGTGTACAGAAAAAAATAGAAAAAGCGCAAAAAAATAGTGAAAAATACAAATAATTGCAATTTAAGGACTATTTTTTAAACTTTGTGGAGTCATGAGTCAACTAAGACATTATACTAATCGCGCAGCCAATAATTCTCGAAGGATTTTAAGGGTCTATTTTAATACATGAAAAGGTGGTATAAAACAACTGATTGTTTTCGATTAAAAACACTTCTGTTGTAAGTGGTAAATTAAATTATCACTAAATAACAAAATATAAATAGTTTTGCATGGGGCTTATGAAAGGTATGAAAATAAAAGAAATTAATAAAAAAAAGGCAATAGGGAGTTAACTACTTTCCCGTAAATCTTGCTTGTTTGTCATTCGATTTGCATAATTTTTGGCAGGAGTATACAACATACTATTGGGAAGCATCTCACTAACTTTCATTGAAATACCTTCTTGAAATTTTAAGCAATCGCTTTTGAAAATAACAGACCTTTTTTGCTGAAAAGTGGGCGGCGCCACGCCTACTTCAACAAAATCCACAAAATTTTTTTGCAGTTTAGTTTTTCTTAAAAAGCTTATTAAGGGTGTAAAATCTTATATATATAACTTATACAGTTATGGAAATATCGCGATTTTAATTTTACGAAGAAATTTTTCAGAACTGTGTTCAAAAAGTGGGCGTGTCCGTTCACCGATTTTGTTTATTTTTACAGCAAAGAGTTAGCTTTATATGTTGAACACTTTGCGTAAATATCGTTTTAATAAGTCAATTTTTACCGGAGTCATGGCATGGAAAGTTTTATGGAATAATCCCCCATAAAGGGGCGGGGCCATGCCCATTTTCCAAAAATTTTGTGCTTTCGACTTTCTTTGCCAACGAACACTTTAGAGGTGAAATAGAAATGATATACAGCTAGTTTAAGCAAAGTTATAGCATATTCAATATATCTATGATCCTTTTCAAAATCTTTCGTATAAAATTGGGCGTGGACCTAACCCGATTTCGATAATTTTTTTTCGAAATATTGCCTGTATTAATATAAATATGTGTGCTGAATTTCACTTTGCTATCTTGAGCGGTTTTTGATTTATGATTAATAATATTTCCAAATTTGACTTAATCAAAAGTGGGCGGTACCACGCCCCATTTTAAAAATTTCTTCAAAAATGTATTTTTTGCCTTAACGCTAAAGTACACACCAAATATTATCCTTATAGGTGTATTATGTAGTGAATAATCACTCTTTTTGTATTTTCGAAAATATTATATATATAGAAAGTGGCCGTGGCTTTTAGCCGATTTTGCCTATTTTCAATAGCGCTCCGAGATAAGTGAAAAGGAACCTGCATACCAAATTTCATTGAGATATCTCAAGATTTACTCAAGTTATCGTGTTCACAGACGGACGGACGGACATGGCTCAATCAATTTCTCTTTTCCTCCTGAACATTTTGATATATATAAGTCAATATCTATCTCGATTCGTTTATGCCGTTACATACTACCGTTAGGCGAATGAAGTTAATATACCTTGTGTGCGAAGCACTACTAGGTATAAAAATTTATTTTGCCGTTAGGCGCCTCGGATAAGATCTAGTCGGATCTGAACAATGTCTGGTGCAATGCAAATTGCCTGCCTTTGAATGTGAGTAAATGCTTCCATATAACATCCTCCAAATCTAACTTGTATTAAATTTCTGTGATCCGTCTTGGACTTAGGAGCTATTTTTCGATTCAAAATTTTCTTTCACTACTAACCTGAACTTTACCATTGCTAAGTCTTATACTGTTCTGGCGTTCATCCGCCGGTTTAGCTGTGACTTTACTGACCCCCATACTGTTTACTTCGGTAGTCCGCTCCAAGCTGGAGTATGCTTGCTTCGTATGGAGGCCATATCATGAGTGTCACATTCACTGAATTTCACTGATCCGATGCCCTCCTACAAAGCTAGATGTGCTCTCATTAGCCCTCAATCACTGCAATGCAGAAGGACTATTCTTTTAGTGACCTTTTGTCTTTGATATTATTATCGGTGCTATTGATGCGCTGCGTCTTTTCGAAAGTATATGTTTTCATATACCAAGCAAGTCTCTTCGTAATAGTGATATTTTTTATACTAATTGTCCGTGGACTCTTATGCCTCTAACGCTCCCATCGTTAGATCGTTGACGGTCAATCTAATTTTAAATTCTTTAGCCATAGACTTTTATTTGTATAAACATTTTTTTTAGCTCACGAACACTTTAGAGGTCAAATAGAAATGGTATACGGCTAGTTTAAGCAAAGTTATTGCATATTCAATATATCTATAATTCTTTTCAAAATCTTTAGTATAAAATTGGGAGTGCACCTTACCCGAATTTCATTTCGCTAGTTTCAGCATTTTTGATTTATGATGGATAATATTTCCAAATTTGACTTCATCAAAAGTGGGCGGTGCCACGCCCAACAATGTGTTTGCTGCCTTAACGCCAAAGTACAAACCAAATTTTATCCTATAGGTATATTATGTACTGAATAATAATTATTTTTGTATTTTCGAAAATATGATATACATAGAAAGTGGGAGTGGTTTTTAACCGATTTTATATTTTTTCAATAGCGCTCCGAGATGAGTGAAAAGGAACCTGCATACCAAATTTCATTGAGATATCTAAAAATTTACACGATGCTCACAGACGGACGGACGGATGGACATGGCTTAATCAATTTCTCCTTTCGGACTGAGTATTTTGATATGCATAAGTCAATATCTATCTCGATTCGTTTATGCCGTTACATACTACCGTTAGGCGAATGAAGTTAATACACCTTGTGTGCGAAGCACTACTTGGTATAAAAATAGATAAAATAAATTCGAAAGCGCTCAGAGTACATTTTGGGTTTGCCAAACCTACCCAAATCATAAGGACCGGATTAGATACAAACAATGTGTTAGGTCAAAGATTATATACAGGTATTGCTGATTTGAATCCAATAAAAAGGCAGATTTTGCAATTTTATGAAACAGCTGGCTTTTGTAAGCTTTTCCCGTCATCTAAATCGTAGGCAAACGTGTTATACTATTGTTTTCCAGTCATTTGGCGAATTGGGAAGCAATCGAATAAATAAACAAGTATTTATAAATTTATTTTCATAGCATCACAAAAAGTTTATATTAAAAACCAGTGGCGTAGATAGGTTTTTGTGATGAAGAGGGGGGAGGGTGGATGGCGGTTGTGTCGGTACACTCGATATGCGAGAAAGTCTTTGCACAATTAAAGAAGGATATCAAGTTTTCGGGATTTCGTCGATAACTTATCTATGACTTCATCAGCTGTGATTGAAATGTCATGATAAATAGCCCGAGCAGACAATCCATTCAATCGCTTCTACAATAAAAAAATGATAATTTTATAATAAAATTCATAGATCTTAAAGTAAATATAATTACATACTTCCTTTGTCATATTTCTATTTCTCTCTTCTTCTGGACACAAGTTAAGCGCATCCAAAGAGTTCCCCGTCGCACCCCCAAACTACGCCGCTGTTAAAAACAGTTAACGTCTTTTTAGGCTAAAAGTAATTGATACTCTCATTCTCACATCCAAAAACTTGTAATGTTGTTTATTCATTCTTATGTACATATGTACATATATACATATACAAAATATGTGTATAGGAACTTAAACAAAATGCATCACAGTTGAGCTGTAGCAATATTGCTACAAGTAAGTGTAAATAAAAGTTTGTGCCATTCTAACGAAATATGTTATTTTTCATTATCGCTTGTTTCAAAATCTACAAAATGATGCACGGCGTATTTTCATTAATGTTTACAGGCTGTGTACATAATGTAGTTTTCGAAAACATTGAGTACAGACTTCTACATGCAATATATGCATATGTATATTCAATATAAGATCCTTCAAAACAGGAAATGAGTTTAACGTAATGTTTTTCTGTTGTGGCCTGTGTTGTATCAGGCAGGGTACGAAATTAGCCCTACAAATACTTCCAATTTGCTCTTAGAATATTATGCCATTTACAGTTTTGTACAGCTTAATTTATTTTCGAAATGTTTCCTTTTTATTTGTGACAATTCCAACAAATAAAAGCTTTTAAACGCAAATGTTTCCATCGAAACAAAAAAAATATTTTTGACATTCAATTTTTGTTGCAAAGCTACCCAATAAGCAAAATAAGTTTACTTTAAGCTTACGTTAAACTTACTTTAGCAAGCTTTTAAGTTGGAAAACGTTTATTATAATCATTGTAGAACGTTTGGAAAAAATTGTCAAATCAACGAAAGTGATCCCTTTTTAAATAGTTGTAATTGGGGTTTGGAAAAAAATGCTTAATTAACGTGTTGTTCAATGTACAGTAATTGTTTATTGAAATCTGGTTGATAAAGCTAAAATTTAGGCAACCACTATGATAACGGCTGAGTAGTGTTATGAATCTTCATAATTTCCTCAACTTTTTTTTTTAATAAATTATCTACATATCGTCGCTACCGACGAACAAAGGGGCATTCAACAAATTGTCAACGAAAAAAGGCGCATTAAAAATATTGCGGGAAATAAGGACGCATTAAAAAATATTTTGACGAAAAAAGGCGCATTAAAAAATATTTTGACGAAAAAAGGCGCATTAAAAAATATTTCGAGGAAGAAAGGCGCATAACCAAGTATTTCGACGAAAACAGACGCACTGTATACATTTACAGTAAGCTTCACAAGGGATTTGGTGCTGGATTGAAAAAAATTGGGCGAGCCCAAGCTAGGAAAATACTAAGCAGGCCCTGCATTTTAAAAGCTAAGGTGCAAGCTGGAAAAATTTAGGTAGGACTATTACAGGTAAATAATCGTGTCAAAACTAGGTATGCCCCTTGGAGAATACACGGTAAATTGTTCGCAAATAGGAAAACATACGCTTTCATGGCAAAGCCCTGGCAGGACCTAGGCGGAGTTGTCCGTTATAGGGAAAATCTAGCCAGGGCCTATGTTGAGTATAGATTTTTCTTGGTTATTCCATGTGCTGGAATATAATCAGTAAAGGTCTACACCAAATTAAAAACGGGCTTTCAAATTTTGCAGCTTATCGAAGCGCGTCTTTCTTTCCTAAAAAATATTTTAAAGCGTCTTTCTTTCTTAAAAATAATTTTTAAGCGCCTTTCTTTCTTAAAAATTATTTTAATGCTCCTTTCTTTCTTAAAAATTATTTTAATGCGTCTTTCTTTCTCAAAATATTTATAATGCGTCTTTCTTCAAACAAAAAAAAGTTTGCGCCTTTCTTCGTCGACAAATAGCTTTGCGCCCTTTTTCGTCGATAGGAACGATATATCGACAGCCACACTGCAAAACCCCGTAAGTCACTATTTTTCCAAAAATAAGGTTCTGAGCCTTTCCCATAGATCGTAATATTTCGCACATTAAAATTCAGTCAAAATCGGGTTACAACTTCCCGTTTCTTTCCAGTGGTGAAATGAAATAACCGTCGCTCATATACATATGTTATAATTATTACAGTTTTTTCCCTCTCCTGAAAACTTTTTGGTTTTGAACATAAAGGGTTTTGCAGTGTGGCTGTCGATATATTAATAGGCTAAAATTTTTTCCATACAATCAATTGCCAGAGTGTATCTCATAAAAAAATCCAATTATTATATATTTATTTTGATATCTTTTCATGGGCCAGGAGCTTTGTATAGGCATATTATATTTAACAAAAAGTGGTTCATTAATTTGTAATCCTTTATAGGCGTCCAAAGTACTGAACCGATTTTTATGAAATTTTCACAGTATATTCTTGGCATCATGGGTTAAAGCATAGGCTAGGGGTGCCACGCCCCCAGACTATATAAAACTTTAATTATTCATAACTCTGAACATATTTGCTCTAAATTAATGCTTTTTTGGATATGCGTGTCCTTTGGTCAAGATTTATATAATTTGGAAAATGTGGGCGGTGCCACACTCACATTTTTTGTGTTTTGTTTGTACTTCAATAATGTCCAAAGTTTATGGTGGATCTCTTTTAAACTTTCCAGATAGGTTCAGAAAATAGTTGCGTACGATTCAGGCTATATAAATTTATGGAAAAGTAGGCGGTGCCACGCCCCCAGGCTATATAAAATTTAAATTCTTCATAACTCTGAACATATTTGGTCTAAATTAAAGATTTTTGGACATGTGTGTCCTTTAGTCAAGATTTATATAATTTGGAAAATTGGGCGGTGCCACGCCTACATTTTTTGTATTTTGTTTGTACTTCAATAATGTCCAAAGTTTATTACGACATACGTAAGCTACATTTGTAAATTTTTTGAAAAGTGGGCTGTTCCAAGACCAAAGCTAAGTAATATTTTTTTTTTCTTCTTTATTGATTTGGTATACGTACAATATATAATACACATACATTCTCTAAAAAAATTAAATTTTTGGGTGAGAAATTAGCTCAAATAATTTACAAATTTCACGCATACAGTTGAGCTCGTAAGCTGATCGGTTGCAAGGCATATCCAATAGGTAGAAGCAGGAGGAGAAATGCAACCCTGCTATACATTTTGTTGTTGCTTGAAGAAACTTTATTGTCAAATAAAACTGATATTGACAACTCAGCTGAATTAAATTTTTATGAACAATCCATAGCATACCTTGAAAAATTAAATTTTTTCTTCGGCTAAGAATAAAAAAAAAAAAAACAAACCCAATATAAACAAAGTTTGATAGTTAAGATTCTAGTGTAGAAAAAAAAATTTTATCAGCTGTGCGGGTGAAAAAAAAAAATTGTACACATATATATATAATAACAATAATAAATGGTATGATTAGATGATTATCAGTAATAGTAATTACAATTTAAATTGATAATTCTTATGTTTACATTAGTTATAAAAAGTGAAAGTTTTTTATTTTTTTGTTCTTTTTTATAAATTTAGAGCTTTAAAAGAAAAAGAAGGGAAATTACACATATTGGTCAATGTCGAAATCATAGCCTTGAAGTAGCAGCAAAGTCACGCCTTGTTTGAATCTATTGATATTGGGACATTTTTTAACACGTTCCGGCAATCTATTAAATAGTTTTATACCATAGTTTCGTACGGAATTTGCACTTTTTCCTGTTCTGAAAAAAGTAGTTCTAATATTCGTTGCACTGAACGATTAATTGTATTGAGTTCAATGCTGTGTTTAATTAAGTTATTTTTAATTTTGAAAACTACCAAAAGTGTTTGCAGAATACATATTTTTTTGATGTCTAGCCTGTTTTCATACAGACTTGTAGTTGGCGTTCGTAGTGGTAGTGAGAGTATATTCTTTAATACCTTATTTTGCAAGCGTTGAAGTTCGTTTATTTTATACTCTGCACACCGACTCCATATTGGATTTAAATAGCTAATCTTTGTCATGAAATACGCGTTATATAGTAGCCATAATTGTTTCCGGGGGATAATGTTCCTATTCCGGTATAGCGCAAAGTTGAAAGGGATTAATTTCAATTTTATATTATTTATTTGTTCGCCCCAATTTAGGTTAGAATCGAACCAAATGCCTAAGTATTTAAGCTTTTCTACCCTACAGATTTTCACATTGTTAAAGATTAGTCCGGAAAACTCATTTATGGCCGGAATCGGTTTGTAATTTTTAAAACCTATAAAGTTCGTTTTTGAAAAGTTTATTTTAAGCAGGTTCTTGTCGAACCACTGCGTGATTTTTTCCAAGTCTTGTGTTATGCTTGTAATTATGTAAAATGTTATTTATTTCAACATACTGTTCCCTATCTAATAAAAAACTTTCAAAGATTCTGAGTGTATTACCGCCTATTCCTAATTCTGCCAGTTTTCGGATCATTATGTTTAAATTCACTGAGTCAAAAGCTTTGGAAAGATCTATTGCCTATAGCGCTACATATTTCTTCTTGTCTAAGTTTTCGTATATAAATTCTGTACACGATATACAAGCAGACAAAGTATTTGAATTTTCTACGAATCCAAATTGGTTTTTATCAATTATTCGATTCTCAGCTAGAAAAGATTTCAGTCTATTTAACAAAATACATTCAAATATTTTGTCGACCGTGCTAAGCTTAGTGATAGGTCTGTAATTCGAGCATATTTCTTTGCTTCCAGCTTTGTGTATTGGCACGACTGCGCCTACTTTCAACTCTTTAGGATATTCACCTTTCCTTAAACATTCATTGATGAAGTGGCACAACGGTTGGCTAAAGAATTCCTTATATGTACTTTTTTAGAAAACGTGCTGAAATACTATCCGGCCCGTTTGCTGATTTTGTGTTTAAGCTTTGGATAGCTAACTCAACTTCTAGAATTTCACATTCATATAGCGTAAATGGTTTAATGATATTCGCAGCTGGTTCTTCAACATAACGAATGTTTGTAGGAGCGTGGACGACGGTTGTGAAATACTCATTGAAACAGTCTGCAATTCCAATAGGATCCGTAATTACGTCCTCTTTATAAAGTAATTGACTGATTTCAGTAGTGCTTTCAGATATTCTACCATAAATTAGCTCTTTTAGTACAGACCAAGTCCTGTTAGCAGAGTAAAGATTCTGTTGAATCTTCTCCCCATAGTAAATTTTCTTTTGATAGTTTTTTAAATTTCTTACCCTTATTTTGTATGTTTTATATTCATTTTCAAAGTATATGTTATTTTTGTATTTAGTTTTTAATTTATAAAACTTATTTTTTTTTCGCATAAAACTTAACAACTCGTTATTTATCCAGGGACATCTAAACTTTTCGCTGGACTTTTTGATAACTTTTGTATAGTTGCTTATGCTATTGCACAAAAGACCGTGAAAATCTGAGAAAGACTCGCTTCGTATAATGTTGTTGATACAACCACTTTCCTCAAAAGCATTATAATCTAATACCTTTATGGTGTTATTTTTATTAGGCTGAGCTATTTTTATACCCAGCGTACTAGTACTAGTACAAGGGTATATTAATTTTGTCCACATAACGGTACTATGTAACGGCACAAAATAATCGAGTTAGATATAGAGTTCCATATATGAAAGTTCTTAGGTTGAAAAGAGGAATTGATTAAGGCATGTCCGTCCGTCTGTCCGTCTGTCCGTCTGTCCGTCTGTCCGTCTGTCCGTCCGTGTACACGATAACTTGAGTAAAAATTGAGATATTTGCATGAAATTTTGCATACAGGTTACTTTCTGGCCAAGGTAGGTTGCTATTGAAAATGGGCGAAATCGGATGATAACCACGCCCCCTTTTTCGATATCGAAAATTTCGAAAAACGTATAAAACGGGTTAATTCAATATCAGAAGCAGCTACAATGATAAAATTTGCAATATGTATTGATTTATATGTTCTTAGGCGGATTTTACCAAATTTTTTGAAAAGGGGCGTGGCACCGCCCCCATATATTTGAAGAAATTTTAAAATTTTGACTCCTAATAACTTGAGAACAGTTTATGCTAGTATAACGAAATTTTGTAGAGGGCATACTATTGTGTTAAATTCAGATATAGAATATAAACGAAATCGCTTGGCGACCACGCCTACTTTTTTATAAAAGTTATATTGAAAGGAGGTGGAAATATTGAAAAGTCCATATCTAATTAACTGATACCGCTATAATAATATAATTTTGTACATACATCAATTTTCATATTCTTTACATTATTTTTGCAAAATTTTGGAAAGTGGGCGTGGCACCGCCCACTTATGAGTCAAGCAATTTTCAAATTCGACTGCTAATAACTTCATAACGATGTGAGATAGGTTTACGAAACTAGGTTCCAGGCATGTTATGTTTATGTAGAGTACTACCACAGAAAATAAGAAAAATCGGTGAACGACCACGCCCCTTTTTGGACTAAAGTTCTCTAAACGAGAGTTAGGAAACCGGAATATGCAATATCTGTTTAACTGATACAGATATAATGCTAAAATTTAGTACACTCATTCACCTGATGATGTTATTTGTGATGTTTAAAGGTTTTTTGGTAATATTTTGGAAAATGGGCGTGGCACCGCCCTCAAGTGAATAAACAAAATATCAACATTTCACTATTAACAAGCCACTGTGAAAGTATCATAAAGATCTGCAATGAAAACTGATCTTCAATAGGGACAAACAACATAATAAAATCCGTGGGCGTGCCACCACCCACTTTTTTAAAATTATGTAAATATTGATTAATGGACACATATATCCGTACATCGAAAAATTTCACAAAATACGTTAAAAGTTATGGGCATGGCACGCCTTCTTTTCCAAAGTTATATATAGGACATGGTATAACCCTTGAAAAGATCGATTCAGTACTTTTGGCTCATGTAAGCGGTTAAAGCTTTACTCCCACCAAATTCGCTATTGTTTAGGCTCGGCATAGATTGGTTTTTAAAATGGGCGAAATCGGATGAAAACCACGCCCCCTTTTTCTTAAAACTAACGCTGGGTATTTAATGTTCGGTTCACCCGAACTTAGACTTCCTTACTTGTTTATCTATGCTAACAGACAGCTGTATAATTCTATGATCAGATATTGGGTGATCTTCAAGCTCAAAACAATATTTGAAATTCACTTTATCTGTTAGTATATGGTCAATTATTGTACCGATTCGATTGCCCTTTCTTGTATACATGTCCTGACTAAGTTTATTTAGACACGAGAAACCATTGCTGTAAATACTAGTTAAATAATTAATTTCATCGTTACTAGTATTTAAAAGATTTATGTTAAAATCACCCAAAGTAATAAAATTTTTTAGGTGTAAAACACTATTTTCCAAAGCAGTTATGAAGGATGGAATATTAGAATCGCAATTCCTGTACACACAAGCAAGGTGGATATCAAGTTTGATCAGCTTAATTGTAAGAAAACTACTCTTTTCAAATTCCGTACAAGATACGAGTGAGGAACTGATGGATTCATGCACAAAAATTATACAACCACCGGCTCTGTTTAACTCGCGGTTGGCAAAATATGCATTGTAATTTTGGAGGTTGTAGTATATATTTTCATTTTCATAAATCCATATCTCGCTTAAAGCTACGACATGAATATTTCCGTTCTTTTTCTTTTTTTCCTCAATCAATTCCCTTAAATCCTGAAGTTTATTCCGGATGCTTTGTATATTTAGATATAGTATATTAAGATTATTATTTTTACTTTTACATATAAGCTCGTTGCATCCATATTCAACGTTCTTATTTATTATTTCATTATCATGACTATCCATGGTTAATATTTGCTATTAAAAAAAAGAGAAAGAAAAAAATCTTTATTTTAGTTTTTTGAGATCGTCTAGAGAATCTATTTCTATAATATTTGATTTTTCATCTTTTCTCGCCAAAACTCTTGCATCCCCTACCCATACGTATTTGTAATTTTTACTCATCGCTTCTTGTTTTGTTTTCTTCAAAATTTCACCTACTTAGTTTCTTTTCCAGCAGGTGATGGAAATTTACGTTTTTTCCCTTCATGTTACTACTCGGGATAATTTTGTTGACGTCAATACTTCCTCCAGTCTTTCTAAAGTTCATACATTTTTGTTTAAAATCACCGGTTCCTGACGATAAGGGGATATGTTTTGAATTTTTTATTTTCAGCCTGGTAAATATGGAGTATTTCGTCTTTATTCACGTTCGCTTTTACTTGTATACCAATGTTGACAACTACGTCTTTTAGATTTTGTTTTTCAATTTTGGGTAAGTTTGTTATTATTACATGGTTTTTATTTTCTTGTTGCTTTATTGTTCGTACGTCTCTTTCCATCTTTTTAACACTTAATTTCATACTTATGCTTTTTGCTTTCAGCTCATTTAGTTCCTTCTTAATTTGTTTGTTTTCCTCCGCGAGCCTATTTATCTCTGCTTTGAGTGAATCGAAGCTGTCACTCACATGCTGTTGTGAGCTTTTTATTTTGCTCATAGCCTTATCTTGCAATTTAAATTGTTTTTGCAATTGTTCTATTATTGTTGATAAACTAGCATTGTTTGTTTCGTCGTCACTCGTTTGGCTTGCGTTGTTGTTGTCTTTTGCGTTGTTGTTGTCTTTTAATTTTTCTTGTTCTTTCAATTCGTTATATCCCTGAATGTATTTGCTTTAGTGAGATTTTAACGTTCTTAAATCTTAATCAAAGCACTTACGGCAAGGGAGTACCGGAGCGTACCGGATTCATATCCGGCCAAGGACTGTTATTTCGACAACACTCCCCAAAACCTTCGGGGAGTGATTTTCTTGCTAAAACAACAACAACAACAACTGTTTGCTGTACATACAGCAGTGGCGCAGGTGGTAAGCTTGCCGGTTATCGGCTCGGCTTCAGGGCAGGTTGTTTTTTTTTTTGTTTTTACTAAATTGAATTTGCCTTAAAACATATGAAAACTTTTTATCATAATATTTTTTTTTACGCATGCAACGAAAATGAAATAAACGAAAGATATAATTACAGCTTATGTCACTCAATCAGTAACCATTATATATATTATAAGTCTAACTATGTTGTTGGTATATGCCCATGAAATTTATTGTTGCATTCATATCTAGTTAAAAGGCAAAACGAGTTTATAAACGGTAAAAAAGAATCCTTGCCAGAAGATGAATGCATCGTTATCTGTGATTTTTCCGAAAACTATGCTTTTGTCGTACAAAATGCTGCTCAAGGAATTCGTTATATCGTTATATCGGAATAACAATCAGGCAACAATTCATCCATTTGCCATTTATTACAGGCATTCAAGCGGAGAAACTCGTATGAAAAGCATTGTTGTTTGAAAAGATTGGCTGCTAGAGCCAAAGAATTATATGATTGGGCAAAACGGGCCATAACTAATATTTCATTTAAATATGTGCAAAACGAGGAGTACTACGAAGAAGAAAAGAACCTTGAAGATAGATTTAAAAAAGCTGTAGCAGTGAAAGGGACTCTGACATACATACCACTGCATGATTCCAGTTGCAGAAGGAAGAGTAAGAGCAAAGCACTTTTCTTTCGATGAACATTTAATTGAAGTTCAAGTTATGAAATAATTTTTATGAAATATAAATTTAAGTTATGTAAATTAAATAAAATTAAAGAAAAAAACTTTTTTAAAAATAAGCTTTTATTATTGTTTAATAAAATTAACTAAAAAGTAAAAAATAAATTAACTGTAAAGAAATGTAACACTTTATAAGTTCATTGTAACCTTTACCGATAATTAGGCTTCTTCGTCTGCGATAAAATAATTCCATATTGTACATGATTGTATATTTTTAACATTAAAACTTTACACTTAAATTATTAAATCTTCCAGTCTACATCACAGTCTCAATTTGATTATTAATAAAAGCGTGTTAAATTTTATTTGTTATAATTAGAAACATTTAGGACCTTCTTGTCTATTTGATGGTATAATTAAGGACGTGTAAGACATATCTTGCTATCACAATGTATTTTCTGTGGTAGTACTCTACATAATCATAACATGCCTGGTACCTAGTTTCGTAGACCTATCTCACACCGTTCTGAAGATATTAGCAGTCGAATTTGAAAATTTCTTGACTCATAAGTGGGCGGTGCCACGCCCACTTTCCAAAATTTTGCAAAAATAATGTAAAGAATATGAAAATTGATGTATGTACCAAATTATATTATTATAGCGGTATCAGTTAATTAGATATAGACTTTTCAATATTTCCACCTCCTTTCAATATAACTTTTATGAAAAAGTAGGCGTGATCGCTAAGCGATTTCGTTTATTTTCTATATCTGAACTTAACACAACAATGGTATGCCCTCTACAAAATTTCGTTATACTAGCATAAACTGTTCTGAAGTTATTAAGAGTCAAAATTTTAAAATTTCTTCAAATATATGGGGGCGGTGCCACGCCCCTTTTCAAAAAATTTGGTAAAATCCGCCTAAGAACATATAAGTCAATACATATTGCAAATTTTATCATTGTAGCTGCTTCTGATATTGAATTAACCCGTTTTATACGTTTTTCGAAATTTTCGATATCGAAAAAGGGGCGTGGTTATGGTCCGATTTTACACATTTTCAATACCAATCTATTCTGAACCCAAATAAGTACGCATTCCCAATTTGGTGAAGATATCTCATTACTGCTCAAGTTATCGTGTTAACGGACAGACGGACGGACATGGCTCAATCAAATTTTTTTTCGATCCTGATCATATTGATATATGGAAGTCTGTATCTATCTCGATTCCTTTATACCTGTACAACCAACCGTTATCCCAACAAAGTTATAATACCCTTGTACTAGTACTAGTACACTGGGTATAACCAAAAATTTTAGAGAAGCACGCTTAGTTATTTGCGTGACAAACGATGCACTGAAATAACGCCCATAGGATTTTACGCGAGCCACACAAACTGTTGAATCGGAAAAAGTTATTAGTGAAAAACCGAAAATTTACCCAGGTCAGATCCCCATTTCGGGGCGTGATCTATGGTATTTATGTGCAGAGCACGGTGACAAGTAATAGTGTCACTGGTAATAGTGTCAATTGACGTCAAAGTAAAACTCAGCTCAGCGAATAAAGGCCTAACGAACTAACGCCTAATTTTTCGAAATGAAAGAATGCCTAAAAAAGAACGCCTAACAAGAAAGTGAAAGAACATCTAACTTTAAAAATGAAGGAAAGCCTAGTTTTAAAAATGAAAGAAAGTCTTAATTGTTAGGGATTTCTTTCATTGTGGAATAACGCCCAATGAAAGAAGGCTTAACAACCCGAATTAAAATTCTTAGAAGAAAATGATACAAGTCCAAATATTTCGGAGTTATTTCACAATTAAACTATAACTTCCGATCCATGTTTTTTATGTGCAGAACATCTTTTCGCATTGGCGGCCTTTGGCCGCGCTTCAAAAAATAACCCTGAGCTACGCCATTCCAACTCCGGGTGGTTGCCTTCTATGGGCGGGATCCATGGTATTTTTTTTTAATTTTTATTATCACCTGGAACTAATGATTATTATTCGCGCGATTTTTTATTTCAAATTTTCATCTTATGTTATTAGCTATTTACATATGTATATGCATATACACTGTATTTTTATTCCCTTTATGTTATCTTTATTGCCAATTCAGAAAGGTGTTCTGCACAAAAATACCATGGATCCCGCAATTAATTAGGCGTTTCTTCATTTCTGCTTGTTAGGCTTTCTTTCATTATGAAGAATCACCTAACAATTTTAATGAAGAAATGCCTAAAATGTTAGATATTCTTTTATTATGAACAACCGCCCAATTCCTATATGAAATATTTAGGCAATATTTAATTTTTTTTTTTAGGCGTTAGTTCGTTAGGCCTTTATTCGCTGAGCCGTAAAACTCCCGTGTTATATATAATAAGCGCGGCCGAAGGCCGCCTACGCAGAATGGTGTACTACGCAGAAGGACTTGGCATAATGTAGCCCAGGGTTGTTTTTTAAATTAAATTTAAAATTTTACACATACGCGGTTTTGCACCCACAACAGTGGCACCTCAAATGAAAGGTAGCATAATTACCTATCCAATAGATAATTTGAATTTATTTCACACATAAAATGGGGATTTCGTGTTGGGGATTTTGATTTTGGGGATAATGTGGTAGACCCGTTTTTAGCACTTTTGACACTATTTCCATTTCAGTTTGGAAATAGTGTCAATGACTTATTTTCCATTTTCTTGTTGACTTATTTTCCATTTTCTGGTTGATACTAATTCCATTTCGAAAGCGCAATAGTGTCAATTGACCACGGAAATAGTGTCAATTGACACTATTACCAGTGACACTATTACCTGTCACCGCAGAACACCTTTCAGCATTGGCGGCCTCCGGCCGCGCTTAAAAAAACCCTGAGCTACGCCATGCCAACTCCGGTGGTTACTTCGGTAAAAATTTTGTAGTGAACACCCCTATCTACGTGATAGTGTGAACACCCATAAAAATAATTGGCAATGCCTTATTAAACACAGCTGACATTGTATGCAACTGCAGCTAACGCTAAGGCGGAAAATGAACAAAGACACAAATGTCAGGTGTTGGGCTCGGGCATTATAATT
The DNA here is from genome assembly GCA_951509765.1 of Sphenella marginata. Classification (NCBI taxonomy): domain Eukaryota; kingdom Metazoa; phylum Arthropoda; class Insecta; order Diptera; family Tephritidae; genus Sphenella; species Sphenella marginata. The sequence continues at coordinate 3,747,803 of OX608078.1, forward strand.
TTTCAGCCGACACGCTACGACGTTTTTGATCCTTGTGAGTTTTCCGTGAAGTTGATTTAAATACTTTTAGCTATACACCAAGTGCAACCTTTTATATTCAAACAAGTTAGCTAATCGAAATAAAAGTCACAAAGTAACCAAAGTTATTCGTATTAGTTTATTTATTGGAATCTCCTCACTGGCGTGTCGGTGTGCTGAAGGCCACACACTCAACTTCATCTATATATGGAAAAAACCAAACGCCATATGAGGCGTACGTGAGGTACAATTTTCAACAATTAACAAACAAGAAAAAAAAAACATCATATCTTCAACAAAACGCAACAATGAATTACAACTTTAAATAAATTCCTATAATCTGTTCGGCGTGGTGGCGCAACTATTTTTCAACCAACTACATAATTAATGACTCATGAGAGTTTAAATGGCGAATTTTTACACTTCAAGAGACCCAATATTACACTTCAAGTGATCTGGATCATTGATGGCGCTATGTATCATTTTCGTAATCACAAAAATAAAACCTTATACATCCAAAAATAAAAACTAAAAAAAAAATACACAAAAAAAAACCGTAATAATACAAAATATTTTAAAAACCTTATAAATACAAAAAAAAAAATTGTTAAAAACTTTAAAAATCACAAAAAACAAAAATTTTAAAGATTTGTACGAATTTTATAAAAAAACACCAATTTTTCTTACTTATTACATTAATATATTTTATTTTTTTTTCTTTTGTTTTTGGTTTTTACGGTCTTTCTATTTACATATATTTGTAAAATTTGCAAGCTCGAGACCCAGTGAACAATAATAATTTTTTCAATTATTGATGTGCCACCACACTTGCAACATTCACATTTTTTATACACACATATTTTTTTTACCATATAAACACACGTTTAATACACTTGCGCTCAAGTTTCAGAGTCAGGCAATAATTAAATTTTTTTTTTCTTCAATAATTAACTTGAAACCTTAATAACGCGTTAATTTTCGTATTAATTATCACTCACTTTCCACAGATTTAGTAAACTTTTGAAACAAACGGAAGATTTTTCACTTTCACGAACCGGAAATAGCAAACTGTAAATACACTTTTAAAAATTCACAGTTGACACAAAAATATTTTTTTTGCTCAAAGCGGTACGTCCGCAGTACAAATTTAAAATTTTCCTAAAAACGGTGGTTTAGTGAAAAACCAATTTGATATTTTTCTTACCTAAATCGGTGCGTCCGTGATTATAAAACATGTTTACATTTTTGCCTACAGCGGTGCGTCCGTGATTACATACATAAATATACAACCAAACTGAGATTTTTTTTAAATAAAGCGGTGCGTCCGTTATCAAATACCAGTCAAGTGTTTTCTACCAAACTTCAACATTTTCCTTTGAGCTCAAATCAAAATAAATCGCTTTATCATACATTCAATTTATCATTAAATATTCAGTTTTTCATTAAATCGCCGGATAATTCTTTCAATTTCATATCAACATTCCACAAAATAAAACCACAAGTTCAGTTTCTGTTAAGTTCTCATAAACCAATTCTAAAAATTCGACTTTAAATCAGCTTAAATATTTCACCTTTGCTTTTTACTACATATGTATGTTTCTTAGAAACAAGAAAGTAGTTCCGAAAATTCGGATTCCAATTCTAAAAATTGAGATCGCAATTCTAAAAATCCAGATTCTAAGTCTAAAAATTCCAAAAATTTAAATTCCGATCCTAATAACACTTGTTTACAGACAAAATGCACCAGAGACGCCATAGAGAAATTCCTATGTAAAATCACCTCCTAATTCCGAAAATCAAGGTTATTTTTACTTGAATGGTACCGTTTTTGAGATATTTACGATTTACCATTATTTCAAAAAACAAAAAAGATGGCTCCACTTAATCGTGTATATCTCAAGAACAAGATTGAGCTATTCGAAAACGGTTCAAAAAATTTGAAAGCTCATAAAATTTACTATAATCAGTACATACATCACTTTTTGCTAGATCCTGCAGAATCAGACATAGTGAACAATCATTACGGATTTTAAAAATTTTTTTTGTAAAAATATAAAAAAATTTGTAATTTGCGAGGAAGCATCTCGAAAACTTTTTGTTTTTTTGCAGATATTTTTTCACCCCCCTAAGTTCTGTTTTATTACAAAAAAAACAAGCTATCAGTGAACAAAATCGATGAGCTAATACAAAAGTTATAAGCATTCAAGTAAATATATCCATTTAATACTTAAGTACCCTACAAATAATAGCATATGTACATATGGTTCTGTCTTAACTCTATGATCTTATTTTATAATTGAAAAAGTTATGTGTCTTGTTTTGACGCTTATTTAGATTAGGATCGGTTTCTCTTATGAGAAACCAACAGTAGTCGCTTATCATAGCGACATCCCAGAATCCTTGATACCGACTTTCAATCACTTTCATTTGCTGGTGAAACCTTTCGCCATGCTCGTCACTTTCGTCGCCAAGATTTTGCGGGAAAAAATTTAAGTGGGAGTGTAAGAAATGAATTTTTAAAGACATATTTACTCCTGAAAGAAAATAAAAAAGTAAATTAGATAAATACATAAGTGACACATTTGTATATAATTTTCTTAGGCTGGATTTATCTTTCAATTCAGAACAAATTTTTTGTTTATATTTTTCCCGTTCTTGTTTGTTCGGAACTGGACGATGAATTCAGATTTATGGCTATATATTCTCATGTAAATTTATGTAATACTAGTAAGGCCCGCTTGCTTCGCTGCGTATCAGAACTTATAACAGACTGAGTCCGATTTTAATCATTATAGCCTATACGCACTTGATTGTATAGTTCACAACAACAATTAAAAAATACATTTGGGCCAGTTTTCGAAATTTGAAATACATACATATCTCTACATATAATAAAATTGTAACAGGTCGATGTCTGTACATGGCATCTACCCACCCTTCTCTTTTTCCGTCCGAAATTTTTGAAGATATATAATTGAATCCATTTGAGATATTTAAATTAAGCGCATCGCATATAACATTCGTTTGATACCCATATTGAACTAACACATTTTTTTGCAAATACATATTCGTCGATAACTTCAAGATATCTCCGAAACCATTTGGGATATTTCAATTGATCACATCGCATATTACAGCACTCATTGACACCTTTCGTTTGACATCCATATTGTACTAAGACATTTATGGTCACCCCTGGTCCACATATTGGGCGATAACTCCAAAACCGGTTGAGATATCCCAAAAACTAATATCTTAAGCCTTAGGTTGAGCGTCTGACAATCCAACGGAGAAGTTTCATTCAATTCCATTCAGTACTTTTTTTGATACGACCACAAACATATAGACAGACTTGGGCCACATATTGGGCGATAACTCCAAAACCGGTTGAGATATCGAAAAAAGTAATATCCTTAATTTTAAGTTGAGTATCTAGCAATCCATTCAGTACTTTCAGAGTGATACGGCCACAAACATACGGACAGACAGACAGACAGACACACAAAAATTTAAAAAAATAGTTGATTTGGATTCTACTCGTTTAATAATGCTTCCCCCAATAAATTTTTTGTTGATATCTGCCATGTACAAACATCGACCTGCTACAATTCTATTATATGTAGAGATAAAACGGAAAAAATCTGTACGGCATTAAGTTCCCTACAGGAACATTTCAGTTAGAACACCAGTGATCTCAACCGACTACAATTTATATGGTAGCTGAACTTATTTAGCTAATATATGATTAAATTGAGGATTTAGAAAATGTTTTGTTCTATATAAATAAACACTATGTCAGATAGAATAAAGGAAAGAAAAAATTTTGAAAATCGGTTAAGCCGTTATTGAGTATTAGCTAAAAACATTTTTAATTGAGATTAGAAAAAAAGAATTAATGTGGTAAATGAGACATGAAACAGATTGGAAACATTGAAGAAAAAATATTTAAAATCGGTTAAGCCGATACGGAGATCTTACGGTATATAAGAACGCCAATTCATTTATATATATATAGATTACAACATCTTCACCATGATATAGATTATGAAAAAGGACATAATAACAACCTATATTCACAATCAACAACCTATATTCACCTTTATTGACAATCACTTTTGGTTGTTGTATTCACTTTTTCAACATTCGCCAAAGTGGCGAAAAGGAGTTCACCATTTGGTCAAGTAAATTTTGTATATAAATATAAAACGGAAAAAATCTGTACGTCATTAAGTTCCCTACAGGAACATTTCAGTTAGAATACCAGTGATCTCAACTGACTACAATTTATATGGTATCTAAATTTCTTTAGCTAATATATGATTAAACTGAGGATTTAGAAAATGTTTTGTTCTATATAAATAAATACTATGTCCGATAGAATAAAGAAAAGAAAAAATTTTGAAAATCGGTTAAACCATTACTGAGTATTAGCTAAAAAATTGTTAAATTGTGATTAGAAAAAAAAAAATTTATGTTGTAAATGAGACCTGAAACAGATTGGAAACATTAAAGAAAAAATATTTAAAATCGGTTGAGCCGATACGGAGATCTTACGGGATATACGAACGCCAATTCATTTTTATATATATAGATTACAACTTCTTCACCATGATATAGATTATGAAAAAGCACGGAATAACAACCTATATTCACAATCAACAACCTATATTCACCTTTATTCACAATCACTTTTGGTTGTTGTATTCACTTTTTCAACATTCGCCAAAGTAGCGAAAAGGAATCCACCATTTGGTCAAGTAAGTTTTGTATTTAAATATAAAACGGAAAAAATCAGTTAGAATACCAGTGATCTCAACTGACTACAATTTATATGGTAGCTAAATTTCTTTAGCTAATATATGATAAAATATAATAATACTTTTTTTTTTTGCGTTGATTTATTATTAAACTTTATATGTTTTTATTTATGTTATTTTTTGTTATTTTTTTATACCTAGTAGTGCTTCGCACACAAGGTATATTAACTTCATTCGCCTAACGGTAGTACGTAACGGCATAAACGAATCGAGATAGATATTGACTTATATATATCAAAATGTTCAGGAGGAAAAGAGAAATTGATTGAGCCATGTCCGTCCGTCCGTCCGTCCGTCTGTGAACACGATAACTTGGTTCCTTTTCACTTATCTCCGAGCGCTATTGAAAATAGGCAAAATCGGTTAAAAGTCACGCCCTCTTTCTATATATATAATATTTTCGAAAATACAAAAAGAGTGATTATTCAGTACCTAATACACCTATAAGGATTATATTTGGTGTGCACTTTAGCGTTAAGGCAAAAAATACATTTTTGAAGAAATTTTTAAAATGGGGCGTGGTACCGCCTACTTTTGTTTAAGTCAAATTTGGAAATATTATTAATCATAAATCAAAAACTGCTCAAGATAGCAAAATAAAATTCAGCACACAAATTTATATTAATACAGGCAATATTTCGAAAAAAATTTATCGAAATCGGGTTGGGTCCACGCCCAATTTTATACAAAAGATTTTGAAAAGGATCATAGATATATTGAATATGCTATAACTTTGCTTAAACTAGCTGTATATCATTTCTATTTCACCTCTAAAGTGTTCGTGGGCAAAGAAAGTCGAATGCACAAAATTTTTGGAAAATGGGCCTGGCCCCGCCCCTTTATGGGGGATTATTCCACAAAACTTTCCATGCCATAACTCCGGTAAAAATTTACTTATTGAAACGATATTTAGAGAAAGTGTTCAACATGTAAATCTAACTATTTGCTGTAAAAATAAACGAAATTGGTTAACGGACACGCCCACTTTTTGAACACAGTTCTAAAAATTTTTTTCGTAAAATTAAAATCGCGATATTTCCATAGTTGTATAAGTAATATAAATAAGATTTTACACACGTAATAAGCTTTTTAAGCAAAACCAGTGTTCGTAATTGCTTGACTATTTTCAATGACTTCGAAACTGCTTAGCTATGACTATGAAAATGATCGCAGTCGAATGTAAGTTAACAAGCAACCACCAAAAATGAACACAACTGCTTTGCTGGCGACTAAGAACGACGCGCAAGCACAAGTCGGTAGCCGAAGCTGTTTGCTTATAGATAACTGTTAACTTGAGCTGTTGCTTTGTTTCAGCAGCAACATACAAAAATACTCTGCGAAAGGTCTACAGCAGTACAAAAGACAAGATTTCAAAGCAGGAGAAATCTGATGTAATATACCGAATTCCGTGTAATGGTGACGGGTCCCTCTTATGCGACAAAGTATATGTTGGGACCACAAAAATGAAGCTCAAGACGAGGATTTCTGCCCATAAGTCGAACGTAAAGTTAATGAATAACGTTTCGGAAAATAAGACGGCCCTTACATCTCATTGTAAAAATACTGGACATTATCCAGACTTTGATAATGTGGTCATACTACAAGAAGAGAAAAATTATAATAAACGTTTTACTTTAGAAATGCTGCACATCACAAATACCCCAAATAACATAAAAATGAATTTCAAACAAGATACTGAACAGCTGTCACACGTATATAGGGATTTAGTTTTAAGACAACAAAGAAATGGTCCAAGTTGATATTTAACACAATGCCACTTTTAATATATATACATAAGTTCGGATAAATATTTCGTTGTAAGAAAATAAGTACCAGCCTAATGTATGCCTTTATACATATATATATAAACATGTGAGTACGGCTTTCTGTTGCGCTCTCCATGTAATGTTGTTTTTATAAAATTTTTGTTTACACCAACGGTGCTTTCACATTGTTTATTGTTTATATTCTTTGCCTTATATTTCTTTGCTCTAACTCTAAAATATTTGGCGGGTTATTGTTAGTCGATAAAATACATTGAGTTGAGTAAGTAGTATGTATGATGTTTTAAATGTTTAAGTGTTAACTATTTTGTATGTTTACAGTGCCTGATGATGATCACAGACTGTGATCGAAATATCGTTTTATATTAAAATAAAAATAAAAACAAATGAAAATTGTATTTTATTTTATTTTGATAAAAAGGTCTTGAGCTCAAAAAGTTTCAAATTTACATATAATATCGAAGACCAATAAATAACCAAAAATTTTTTTTATTTTCATACCTTTCATGAACATGGGGAATGCTATTTATATTTTGTTATTTAGTGATAATTTAATTTACCACTTACAATAGAAATGTTTTTATCGAAAACAATCAGTTGCCTTTATAACAAATTTTCAGGTATGTATTAAAATAGACCTGAGTAAATTAGTATACCAAAACAGATCACTACTAGGTATTTAATGTTCGGTTACACCCGAACTTAGACTTCCTTACTAGTTTTTATTAATTTTTTTTATTTTCATACCTTTCATGAACATGCGGAATGCTATTTATATTTTGTTATTTAGTGATAATTTAATTTACCACTTACAATAGAAATGTTTTTATCGAAAACAATCAGTTGCCTTTATAACAAATTTTTAGGGATGTATTAAAATAGACCTGAGTAAATTAGTATACCAAAACAGATCACTACTAGGTATTTAATGTTCGGTTACACCCGAACTTAGACTTCCTTACTAGTTATACCTAGTAGTGCTTCGCACACAAGGTATATTAACTTCATTCGCCTAACGGTAGTATGTAACGGCATAAACGAATCGAGATAGATATTGAGCTATGTATATCAAAATGTTCAGGAGGAAAAGAGAAATTGATTAAGCCATGTCCGTCCGTCCGTCCGTCCGTCTGTGAACACGATAACTTGAAAAAATCTTGAGATATCTCAATGAAATTTGGTATGCAGGTTCCTTTTCACTTATTTCGGAGTGCTATTGAAAATAGGCAAAATCGGTTAAAAGCCACGCCCACTTTCTATATATATAATATTTTCTAAAATACAAAAAGAGTGATTATTCAGTACATAATACACCTATAAGGATAATATTTAGTGTGCACTTTAGCGGTTAGGCAACAAATACATTTTTGAAGAAATTTTTAAAAAGGGGCGTGGTACCGCCCACTTTTGATTAAGTCAAATTTGGAAATATTATTAATCATAAATCAAAAACCGCTCAAGATAGCAAAATAAAATTCAGCACACATATTTATATTAATACAGGCAATATTTCGAAAAAAAATAGCGAAATCGGGTAAGGTCCACGCCCAATTTCATTCAAAAGATTTTGAAAAGGATTATAGATATATTGAATATGCAATAACTTTGCTTAAACTAGCTGTATATAATTTCGATTTCCGTGTTTTTATCGAAAACAATCAGTTGCCTTTATAACAAATTTTCAGGTATGTATTAAAATAGACCTGAGTAAATTAGGATTACAAAACAGATCACTACTAGGTATTTAATGTTCGGTTACACCCGAACTTAGACTTTCTTACTAGTTATACCTAGTAGTGCTTCGCACACAAGGTATATTAACTTCATTCGCCTAACGGTAGTATGTAACGGCATAAACGAATCGAGATAGATATTGACTTATGTATATCAAAATGCTCAGGAGGAAAAGGGAAATTGATTGAGCCATGTCCGTCCGTCTGTCCGTCCGTCCGTCCGTCTGTCCGTCCGTCCGTCTGTGAACACGATAACTTGAGTAAATCTTGAGATATCTCAATGAAATTTGGTATGCAGGTTCCTTTTCACTTATCTCGGAGCGCTATTGAAAATAGGCAAAATCGGTTAAAAGCCACGCCCACTTTCTATATATATAATATTTTCGAAAATACAAAAAGAGTGATTATTCAGTAAATAATACAGCAATAAGGATAAAATTTGGTGTGCACTTTAGCTTTAAGGCAAAAAGTAAATTTTTGAATAATTTTTTAAAAAGGGGCGTGGCACCGCCCACTTCTGATTAAGTCAATTTTGGAAATACAGTAGAATCGCGAAAAAGTTAACCAAACCGTTCCAAGGGTGTTTTACTTTTCCGAAATATTAACTTTTCCAAAGGGTTCTCGAATTTGAAAAAAAACACGGAAATAAACATAATTTTGGGAATATAATACGTTCAATTTATTTGCATGACTCACTTTTACTCGTAACAAAACAGAAACTTAGATTTAGTTTGTACTTTTTCACATTTTACATACATATATGTACATATTAATTTGTAAGGGCTGCTTTAAAGAAGCGGTCGAGACTTGTTTGTTTCTTTTCTTTTGTGTAATAGCTCCTGACAATTTTCGTGCGCATATTAATAAGATCTGATATCTGATTTGCATCGATTTGCCAATCGATTTCCACGAATACCTTCATCGATTTTTCTTAAAATCTCAGCTTTTTGATGCAAATTTAATCTGATTTGCAATGATTTTTTCTGCTTAGTTGACATTTTTTAACACACTAACTATAAACAACTCACAAGCTCAAACGTTCATGACAAACTACGTATGTACCAACCAACACCGACAATAATTTTTTACATACAAATTCGGGGAATACATAGCAATAAGGGGAATACCCGAGCTTGTTTTTCTTGCCAAACAAACGGTTGGGTTTGAAAAAATAGATAAGCTCGGAAAAGTTAACGAAAAGTTAACTTTTTAGAGCGGTACGTGGACGCTCAAAATCGGTCAACTTAGCCGAAAGTTTAACTTTCTCGCGAGTTAACTTTTGCGCGATTCTACTGTATTATTAATCATAAATCAAAAACCGCTCAAGATAGCAAAACGAAATTGAGCACACATATTTATATCAATACAGGCAATATTTCGAAAAAAAATTACCGAAATCGGGTAAGGCCACGCCCAATTTTATACAATAGATTTTGAAAAGGATTATAGATATATTGAATATGCAATAACTTTGCTTAAACTACCTGTATATCATTTCTATTTCACCTTTAAAGTGTTCGTGGGCAAAGAAAGTCGAAAACACAAAATTTTTGGAAAATGGGCATGGCCCCGCCCCTTTATGGTGGATTATTCCACAAAACTTTCCATGCCATAACTCCTGTAAAAATTAATTTATTGAAACGATATTTGGAGAAATTGTTCAACATATAAAGCTTACTCTTTGCTGTAAAAATTAACAAAATTGGTTAAAGGACACGCCCACTTTTCGAATACAGTTCTGAAAAATTTCTTTGTAAAATTAAAATCGCGATATTTCCATAATTGTATAAGTTATATAAATAAGATTTTACACACATAATAGGCTTTTTAGGGAAAACTAAGCTGTAAAAAAATTTTGCGGATTTTGTTGAAGTAGGCGTGGCGCCGCCCACTTTTCAGCAAAAAAGGTCTTTTAATTTCAAAAGCGATTGCTTAAAATTTCAAGAAGGTATTTCAATGAAAGTAAGTGAGATGCTTTCCAATAGTATGTAGTATACTCCCGCCAAAAATTACGCAAATCGGATAGCAAACACGCAAAATATACGGACAAGTAGTTAACACCCTACTGCCTTTTTATACCCAGCGTACTAGTACTAGTACAAGGGTATACTAATTTTGTTCACATAAAGGTACTATGTAACGGCACAAAATAATCGAGTTAGATATAGAGTTCCATATATGAAAGTTCTTAGGTTGAAAAGAGGAATTGATTAAGGCATGTCCGTCCGTCTGTCCGTCTGTCCGTCCGTGTACACGATAACTTGAGTAAAAATTGAGATATTTGCATGAAATTTTGCATACAGGTTACTTTCTGGCCAAGGTAGGTTGCTATTGAAAATGGGCGAAATCGGATGATAACACGCCCCCTTTTTCGATATCGAAAATTTCGAAAAACGTATAAAACGGGTTAATTCAATATCAGAAGCAGCTACAATGATAAAATTTGCAATATGTATTGACTTATATGTTCTTAGGCGGATTTTACCAAATTTTTTGAAAAGGGGCGTGGCACCGCCCCCATATATTTGAAGAAATTTTAAAATTTTGACTCCTAATAACTTGAGAACAGTTTATGCTAGTATAACGAAATTTCGTAGAGGGCATACTATTGTTGTGTTAAATTCAGATATAGAAAATAAACGAAATCGCTTGGCGACCACGCCTACTTTTTTATAAAAGTTATATTGAAAGGAGATGGAAATATTGAAAAGTCCATATCTAATTAACTGATACCGCTATAATAATATAATTTGGTACATACATAAATTTTCATATTCTTTACATTATTTTTGCAAAATTTTGGAAAGTGGATGTGGCACCGCCCACTTATGAGTCAAGCAATTTTCAAATTCGACTGCTAATAACTTCAGAACGGTGTGAGATAGGTTTACGAAACTAGGTTCCAGGCATGTTATGTTTATGTAGAGTACTACAGGAAATAAGAAAAATCGGTGAACGACCACGCCCCTTTTTGGACTAAAGTTCTCTAAACGAGAGTTAGGAAACCGGAATATGCAATATCTGTTTAACTGATAAAGATATAATGCTAAAATTTAGTACTCTCATTCACCTGATGATGTTATTAGTGATGTTTAAAGGTTTTTTGGTAATATTTTGGAAAATGGGCGTGGCACCCCCACAAGTGAATAAACAAAATATCAGCATTTCACTATTAACAAGCCACTGTGAAAGTATCATAAAGATCTGCAATGAAAACTGATCTTCAATAGGGACAAACAACATAATAAAATCCGTGGGCGTGCCACCACCCACTTTTTTAAAATTAGGTAAATATTGATTAATGGACACATATATCCGTACATCGAAAAATTTCACAAAATACGTTAAAAGTTATGGGCATGGCACGCCTTCTTTTCCAAAGTTATATATAGGACATGGTATAACCCTTGAAAAGATCGATTCAGTACTTTTGGCTCATGTAAGCGGTTAAAGCTTTATGAGCAAGGAGCGTGGCCGCGCCCACCAAATTCGCTATTGTTTAGGCTCGGCATAGATTGGTTTTTAAAATGGGCGAAATCGGATGAAAACCACGCCCCCTTTTTCTGAAAACTAACGCTGGGTATTTAATGTTCGGTTCACCCGAACTTACACTTCCTTACTTGTTTTTATTAATTTTTTTTATTTTCATACCTCTCATGGACATGGGAAAAGCTATTTATATTTTCTTATCTAGTGATAATTTAATTTACCACTTACAACAGGAGTGTTTTTAATCGAAAACAATCGGTTGTTTTATAACACCTTTTCAGGTATTAAAATAGACCTGAGTAAATTAGGATACCAAAACAGATCACTACTAGGTATTTAATGTTCGGTTACACCCGAACTTAGACTTCCTTACTAGTTTTTATTTATTTTCTTTTTTGTTAAATTTATTTCTCTTTTTTATTTCTTAATTAAATATTTGATTTTAGTTGGTTTCTTCAACTGTCTTATTTGTTTGTAATTCTTTTATTTATATTTTTATACCCAGCGTACTAGTACTAGTACAAGGGTATATTAATTTTGTCCACATAACGGTACTATGTAACGGCACAAAATAATCGAGTTAGATATAGAGTTCCATATATGAAAGTTCTTAGGTTGAAAAGAGGAATTGATTAAGGCATGTCCGTCCGTCTGTCCGTCTGTCCGTCTGTCCGTCTGTCCGTCCGTGTACACGATAACTTGAGTAAAAATTGAGATATTTGCATGAAATTTTGCATACAGGTTACTTTCTGGCCAAGGTAGGTTGCTATTGAAAATGGGCGAAATCGGATGATAACCACGCCCCCTTTTTCGATATCGAAAATTTCGAAAAACGTATAAAACGGGTTAATTCAATATCAGAAGCAGCTACAATGATAAAATTTGCAATATGTATTGATTTATATGTTCTTAGGCGGATTTTACCAAATTTTTTGAAAAGGGGCGTGGCACCGCCCCCATATATTTGAAGAAATTTTAAAATTTTGACTCCTAATAACTTGAGAACAGTTTATGCTAGTATAACGAAATTTTGTAGAGGGCATACTGTTGAAGACATGGATGACGATCTCATTGAATTTGATTAATATATCCTTTAAAATTTACCTATCAAAATGAATCTTAAAAATGTTGAATTTATACATGAATTTATTGAAATGATACTTAAATTTGAATTGTATACTTACCTTTACCATTAAATACTTACCTTCTACTATACTTACCTTCTACTATACTTACCTTCTACTATACTTACCATTTGCATCCATACTTACCCTAAATTAAATTTACCTTTGAATTTGACTCATCCTAATGTAAACTTCTTAAATTGGAAAACTACAGCTTCTTTCTATTTACTTACCTTTTTTACTTACCCTTTTATATACATATATGTATGTATGTATGCTCACGGCACAGCCTAGCGGGCGGTCATCGATGGCCGCTCAAGTTCAGTTGTCGTTGAGCGCGCGGTTTACTAATTACCTCTTACTACCTACTTGAAAGTTAGCATAAATCAAGTTATAAAGTAAAAGAGATTGTGAACTTGAGTGAAATTAAATATAAATAAGTCAACACATTGTAATTAAAAGAAAATAAAAAAAAACCTATTAAATTAAAACTTATATTGCTAAAACCTAAAACTAAAACCGAAAGTGTTCTAATTCTAAAAATAAAGGAAGGCAATAGTGCTGCAGTGGTGAGTGCCCCTACCCCCTTAAAGTGAATTTAAACATGGTCCTTTCGGTGCCAAAGTGAACCAGAGAAGAAAAAAAAAAAAAAAATTCGCAAACAAAAAATCAAGTACAGTGAGCAAGCAACTTCTCTAGGGTGCTCCTAAAAACAAAAAAAAATTGTTTAAAGCTGGAAAAATTATAATTTAACTGGCAAGGGGTGCTAAATTAGAAAAATAGGTGAAAATAAGTGAAAACTGTTAAACCTGTAAAAGAAAAAAGTTAGAAAAAAAAAGATTCGAAAAAACCTGAAAAGAAAGGTGAAGAACAAAAACCTGAAAAGAGTAAAATTTATAAAAATTTAAAAGCGAAATTATTTAAAGTGGGTGCTCCAAAAAAAATCTGAAAAGAGTAAAATTTATAAAAATTTAAAAGCGAAATTACTACAAGTGGGTGCTCCAAAAAAAACCTGAAAATAGAGAATTTCATAAAAATTAAAAAACAGAAAAACGAAATTATTAAAAGTGTGTGCTTCAAAAAAAAAATACTGAAAATAAAAAATTTATAAATTTTAAACTTACAAAAAAAAAACGAAAGTAAGTGGTATATTGAAAAAAGGGATTAGGGTGCTCCGAAAAAAGGAAAAACTGCTGCAAACAAAAGGTGGAAAAAATACCTGCAAATAAAAAGTGAGAAAAACAGAAAATACACATTTGAATAATTATAAAAAAAAAAAACCTGAAAAGAAAAATAAAATATTGATTATAAAGTGATGTAAAGAAAAAATGCAATGGGCGTTTATTGGTGAATAAAACAAAAAATTTCTGATTTTACTTGCTACAAAAATTTAAAACAAATATAACTATTTCAGACAAATTTTAGCGATAAATTGTGGTGTGAGTTAAGGAAAGTGGTGCGCTGTTTTGGAACAAACGTTTTTTTTTCTTCGATTTATAACATTGCCATTTGATCTGGAGAAATTTCTCTACGCTATACACAGTCCTTACATATTCCTTACATATTGATCGAAAAATTTGAGGAAAAAAAAGTGAAAAGGTGAAAAATTTAAATAAAACTTACCTGAAAAAAGAGAAAATTACCATATTGTTGACCTGAAAATAAAGCAGAAAAATAAAAATTTTGTGACGAAAAAAAAAATATCGACAAAATATAAAACTGTACCGCAAAAAAAAAAAAAAATTTTCCACCGAGGAAGTACAGCCAGCCCAAAAAGCATCATCAGAAAAGCAGCAACACACATCCCCCGTTACCAGGAAATCGACAGCAGTCCGTAACAAAACAGGTAGTCAGGTACCAGACCAAAGTAAGTTACGTAAAATTTTTTCTTTCCGCCACATACATACATACACGATATTTAGATTTATATAACTTAGCGGTTATTTAAAGCAGTATATGAGAAACCTCTTATGTTCTCAATATATGCTGTCGTAAAACACCTTAAATTTATATACTCACCCTTCTAATTCGCTAAGACATATAAATCAAATACATATTTATATACACACACCCCCTTCAAACCTAGGATTTATAAATATACGTATAGTGCTACTTTTCGCCTTACCCTTTTACCACATACATACATCCCGCTATTAGTTCACAAACCTCGCAGCCACATAAGAACCCCGCTATAACACGACAACAAAGCTACATCGCACTGCACCCAGCGCCAAATATTGCTTCTTCTCTCCCCACTCATTCTCTTACCCATTTTCTTTGGTTTAATAACTAGCCATTAGCAACAGTTACATTTTGCATATACATATCTGTTTACTTGTACTCAGACGCGCTGAGACAGGTACATACTGATAAGTACAGCTGTTAACAAAAGCTACAGTGGGCCGCAACTCATAAAAACGGTCTCAAAAATACAGTGGGAAAAAACACCCAAAAATCGAAGCAAATTATTTATTTAAAGTTAAATAAATAATAAACCCCTTAATTTTACCCATATTAGTGTTAAATACACTACAAATAATTATTAATATTATTATTAATTCTTGTGTACTCCTTATACACACTTCCTTTCAATAGTTGTGTACTCCGTATACACATCTTCAAAAATATTTCTGTGTACTTCTTATACACTTTTTCTAAATATAGTTTGTGTACTCCTCATACACATTCAATAAAATATTTTTGTGTACTCATTAATACACACCTCCTTCAACAAATATATCTCATAAGACAAATTTTATAGAATACCCTCATAAAAATGGCTGAAGATAAAGGTGAAATGAATCAAAATTTCCTACCCCCTCCAAACGGACCAAAAACACGGTCAAAATCTCAATCGGAAGAGGAAGAATTATCCAAGATTGGAAAAAGATCCCTATTTGAGATAAATAAGCTCGAAAAATTCTGCGATAAATGGTGGAACATTGATGAGACAACCCACACAAAACCCAGTTTGCAGACATACTTGGAGGAACTAAACAGACACATTTCAGCAGTAGAACGGGCATATGAAGCAGCGCACCTAAATCTGAAGGATGAACAGTCCCTGGAAGCGCTGACCGAAAAATATGACAAAGCGATGGAGAACAACATGATGACACGGACCAGAATAAATGAGCAGCTCGCGGAACTGGAACCAGGTCCCATAACTCCACATCAACAAGGGGCAACAGCAGCGCCAGCTACCTCCGAACCCTACCTCAAAGTCCCCGCATGTGACACAGAAGTGTTCCACGGAGGATACGATACTTGGCCCTCCTTTAGAGATATGTTCACGGCAGTGTACATAAATCACCCCAGACTCTCTCAAGTACAAAAATTGTATCACTTGAGACAAAAAACCCGGGGAAAAGCACACCTCATAATTCAAAAATACCCACTTAATGACCAAAATTTCGAGCTCGCGTGGGGGGCCCTTAAGTCCAGATACGAGAACCGTAGAATTCTCGTAGATAGTCAGCTAAAAACCCTTTTTAATATTCAGCCTGTATTCTATGAAAGTGGGGAAAGAATTCAAGAAGTTCAAACCACAATTAATAACTGTCTGTCTACTCTTAACTCCAACAACGTACCCACTAGCAATTGGGATCCTATCCTCATATACTTATGTTCATCAAAGCTTCCCGATGAAACCCTAGCCCTATGGGAACAATCTCTTGAGTCTAGGAAAGAATTACCCTTATGGTCGGAAATGGACAAATTCCTAACGGCCAGATATGAAGTTGTAGAACGGCTCGGTACTTATAGACCGAGCAAACCTCGGACCTCAAACTCGAGCTTCAACAACCGAGCGTCAACACCCCAAAATAATAATAGTTTTAGAAACAAGTCTCTCTCGTACCATAGCGAGCAAGCGCGACAGGTATCCTGCAAGCTATGTAATTCCAACCATTCGATGATGAATTGCGTCAAATTCAAGCAATTATCGGTGGCAGAACGGAATAAATTTGTAACTGACAACAAATATTGTAAAAATTGTTTGGCCTTTTCCCATCTAGAGTCTGAATGTGCTAGCAACTTCAAGTGCGTATATTGCCAAAAGCGGCACCACTCCCTGCTTCATTACCAAAACCGTCAGCCCTCTAACTCCAACACCTCCCGCCATCCTCAGCGAAGGAATTATAATAAGGTCACTCCGCAAGTAAACAATGACCAAGAAAAACCTTCTACCTCTAAACAGGCAATGCAGTCGCAAGAATCGCGGACTGAAGCCACTTCCTCAAATCAAACCACAGTTCTCTCGCACTTCTCGGCCAATAAAGAAAGAACATTGTTGCCAACAGCAATAGTTCCGGTTCTCCATAGAGGAGAAACCTTCAAAATCCGGGCGTTGGTAGACCAGGGTTCTCAAAAATCATTCGTATCCTCTAAAATTCAAAAATTACTAGGTTTACCCACCAAGAAAATAAGTTACCAAATATTAGGTATGGGTGGACGAGTAGTCCAAAATTCCAATAAAATATGCTCACTGACAGTATGCTCCTTGGATTTAAAGACCCAAATCATGACTCAAGCGATAGTTCTCCAACAATTAACCCACTTCCTGCCGTCATCTAAAGTAGAAATCGACGATATCCAAAAGTTCTCGTCTCTTACACTAGCGGACCCCAACTTCTACGCGCCAGGTAGAATAGATATGGTGATTGGCAGTGACATACTTCCACAAATCCTCCGTCAAGGTCTCGAAACCAACGTAGCTGGTAGCCTCATAGCTCAAAATACCATATTCGGATGGATATTAAGTGGACCGGTCACTGAACAAATTTCATCGTTCTCCACTCATATAGTCGAGAACCCCGATGACTCCCTAAATGAACTTCTTAAAAATTTCTGGGAGCAAGAAGAAGTTCATTCCACCACGCCCCTGACAGATGAAGACGCGTTTTGCGAAGAGCTCTATAAAAAGACCACCAGTAGACAACCAGATGGTCGCTACATGGTTAAACTCCCGTTCAAGCAAAATTTTCCTGAAAAGATAGCCCTCGGCCACTCACGACCCGCTGCTCAGCAGCAATACATAAGTATAGAACGAAGCCTTGAAAAGAAACCAGAACTCAAAGAAAAGTATTACGAAGTTCTGGAGGAATATTTAACATTGAATCACATGGAGCCCACCTCCCCCCTTGAAATTATTAAGGAAGGAAAATATTATTCGTTCTATTTACCCCATCATGCGGTTATAAAACCGGATAGCAAAACCACAAAAGTTCGTGTGGTCTTCAATGCCTCTAAACTCTCGCATTCAGGCAGTTCACTGAACGACGTGTTACACACGGGCCCGACTCTGCAAAACGACTTGATGCTTATTATTCTACAATGGCGCCTCTACAAGTTCGTTTTTAACGGTGACATTGAAAAGATGTACCGTCAAATACTCGTTCATCCTGATGATCAAGATTTTCAACGAGTAGTTTTTCGTAGATCTTCAACCTCACATATTGAAGATTTTAAATTGAAAACAGTTACCTTTGGTGTCAACTGTGCACCATACCTAGCTATTCGCACCCTCCATCAGCTAGCTGAAGACACCAAAGATGAATTCCCCATCGCCAACAATGTACTTCTGCATGAAACTTATGTAGACGACATTCTCTCTGGCGGATACGATCTACAGTCCACAATAAATGCCATGAATGAAGCTAACGAAGTATTAAAATCAGCCGGTTTCCCCTTAAAGAAAATAACGGCCAATCACCCAGACATATTGAAGCCCATTCCAAAATCTGACCTCCTTGACGCAGATTTTCTAAAGTTCCATGATGTCAGCTCGACTAAAACACTAGGTATAAAATGGAACGCTCTTAATGACTCTTTTTCTTATTCCTATGATCCCCTACCAGCCGCTAATTCAACCACAAAACGACAAATATTGTCGGCAATCGCGAAATTGTTTGACCCGGCAGGATGGCTATCGCCAATAATGATTTTAGCCAAAGCTCTCCTCCAACAACTGTGGTTAGAAGGAACAGACTGGGATGAGCACGTTAAGCCCCTCTCCTTCCATAAATGGAACGTCTTTAGGGAAAATCTTTCCGCTATAAGCAATATAAAAATCCCTCGATGGGTCGACTTTTCTCCCGATAAATCTTTCCAAATGCACGGATTTTCCGATGCCTCAGAAAAAGCTTTCTGCGCTTGCGTGTATTTTAGAGTACAGCCCACGGAAAATACCTATACAACCCATCTGTTAGTTGCAAAAAGCAAAGTAGCCCCTTTAAAGACAGTCAGCCTCCCTCGTCTAGAGCTGTGTGGAGCAGTACTACTCTCCAAACTAGTAAAACAGATTCGCTCCCATTTAAATTTGCCCCCGCACGAGCTGTTCCTCTGGTCAGACTCCTCAATCGTACTCGCATGGTTAGAAAAACCACCCCACACATGGAAGACTTACGTAGCGAATCGGACTGCCGAAGTTCTGAAGAATGTTAGCAACGCTACGTGGCGTCATGTGTCAAGTAGAGACAACCCTGCAGATCTTGGTACCCGTGGATGTAAACCCCAAGACTTAGCGGAATCTTCGCTGTGGTGGAAAGGCCCCGAATGGCTATCGAAATCGCATACGTTATGGCCCAACACAGCGCTTCAAAACGTAAGTCCGCCAGAAGAAAAGCGAATTGAAGCATTTCATACGGTGGACATCCAGGATCCATTGGAACGTTTCTCCTCCTTCGCCAGAGCCCTCCGTGTAATTGCATATGTGTATCGTTTCATCCACAAAGCGAAGAAACGTCAAATCCCTTCAACCCCTTCTCTCTCCACAGAAGAAATTAACTATGCAAAAGAACGCCTTATCATCGTAACCCAACAAATGTACTATGCGGACACAATATCATTATTAAAAGCCTCCAAGCCGATCAGCAAGAAGAGTCCGCTCCTGTCATTGAACCCGATGTTAGACAAGAAGGAAATATTGCGTGTGAATGGTCGCCTAACTTACGCTGGACTCAGCTATAATGAACGCCATCCGATCATCATTCCCGAAGCCTCAAAATTTTGTACCCTCTTCCTCGATTTTACCCATAATCGTATGTTCCATGCTGAAAAACAACTCATGCTTCGGATGGTTCAGCAAGAATATTATATTCCGCGCTTGAAGCAAAGGATAAAGTCATGCATTTTCCACTGCAAGACATGCACGATCCACAAGCAGAAGATGAATTCCCAGATCATGGCCGCACTGCCAGCTGAAAGGTCAACGTATACGGTCCCGTTCCACACGACAGGAGTCGATTTTGCTGGCCCATTCCTCGTCAAAACCTCTACCCTACGACGCGCCTCCTACTCCAAAGCCTATGTCTGCGTCTTTGTTTGTTTTTCAACGAAAGCCATACATCTGGAGGTCTGTTCCAGCTTAACCACCGAAGCGTTTAGAGCAGCCTTTGCGCGTTTTGTTGGCCGCCGCGGAATGCCACACAAAATCATGTCCGACAACGGGAAGAACTTTGTCGGCGCTCATAGAGCGATGCAAAAAGAAATCCCGCTTTTCCTCCAAGAAGTAGGGAAAGACATCGCCGAAAAATATGCTCCTCAAGGCCTTTCCTGGAAATTCATACCACCATATGCTCCTCACATGGGTGGTCTCTGGGAAGCAGCAGTTAAAAGTTTTAAAACCCATTTAACAAAAGTCGCCGGTAATCAAAAGTTCTCCTTTGAAGAGTTCACGACCCTCATTGTTCGTATTGAAGGAGTCCTCAACTCCAGGCCTATCGCTCCCATGTCTGAGGACCCGACGGACCTACTCGCTTTAACACCAGGACATTTTCTTCGTGGTGCCCCCCTAATGTCCCTGCCGGAACCAAATGCAGAAAATCTAAACCCGACTCGAAAATGGCAGTTACTTAAAGTTTTACACCATCAATTCAGCAACCGGTGGAAGAATGAATATCTTCAACAACTTCAGAAACGACAAAAATGGAAAACCCCTCAAACAAACCTGAAAGAAGGCGATTTAGTTGTGGTTAAAGATGATCTGTTGCCACCCAATGAGTGGCGTCTCGGACGTATTGCAAACCTGCATGTAGGACCCGATGGAAATGTTCGCGTTCTGGATATTCGTACTCAAAACGGAATAATAACGCGGAACATCACCAAAATCTGTTTATTGACCCCATCTTAATTCTCTTACACTTTTCTTCCCAGTCAAAATTGTCTTATCCCCATTCCAACCTCAATTTACCCTAATGCTGATTTCTTTTTCTTTTCTTTCTTTCTTACGTTTTTCTCCACAGATATCAGCATGGAAATGGGAAGATGCCGCCTATGCTGCCGTCAGCACGCTTTGCGCCAGTGCCACGCATTCCTCATCATGACGCCATCAGAGCGATATGAGTCAGCACGCGCTCATCGCTACTGCGTAAACTGCTTGGCTACGTCACACACCACAGGCGAGTGCAGTTCCGCCGGCAGCTGCCGCCACTGCGGCCGAGCGCATCATACGTTGTTGCATCGTCCGTCCGCCCCCACATCGACACGCAACCGACATGCGCCGCCTCCGCCACCCGCACGTTATAGGCGCGAGGAACAAAGGGGCAGAACTAGACACCGTACAATTGAACGGCCAGCGGCTCGTGTGCAAAGCCATCGGGGTAGTCAGCGTAATCTACGGGATTTGGTCACCCAAGCAAAAATCACTTTACAAAAACTGCAAGAGCTTCTAAACACCACAACTCCGCAGGCCGGCCGCCATGTTGAAGACATGGATGACGATCTCATTGAATTTGATTAATATATCCTTTAAAATTTACCTATCAAAATGAATCTTAAAAATGTTGAATTTATACATGAATTTATTGAAATGATACTTAAATTTGAATTGTATACTTACCTTTACCATTAAATACTTACCTTCTACTATACTTACCTTCTACTATACTTACCTTCTACTATACTTACCATTTGCATCCATACTTACCCTAAATTAAATTTACCTTTGAATTTGACTCATCCTAATGTAAACTTCTTAAATTGGAAAACTACAGCTTCTTTCTATTTACTTACCTTTTTTACTTACCCTTTTATATACATATATGTATGTATGTATGCTCACGGCACAGCCTAGCGGGCGGTCATCGATGGCCGCTCAAGTTCAGTTGTCGTTGAGCGCGCGGTTTACTAATTACCTCTTACTACCTACTTGAAAGTTAGCATAAATCAAGTTATAAAGTAAAAGAGATTGTGAACTTGAGTGAAATTAAATATAAATAAGTCAACACATTGTAATTAAAAGAAAATAAAAAAAAACCTATTAAATTAAAACTTATATTGCTAAAACCTAAAACTAAAACCGAAAGTGTTCTAATTCTAAAAATAAAGGAAGGCAATAGTGCTGCAGTGGTGAGTGCCCCTACCCCCTTAAAGTGAATTTAAACACATACTATTGTGTTAAATTCAGATATAGAATATAAACGAAATCGCTTGGCGACCACGCCTACTTTTTTATAAAAGTTATATTGAAAGGAGGTGGAAATATTGAAAAGTCCATATCTAATTAACTGATACCGCTATAATAATATAATTTTGTACATACATCAATTTTCATATTCTTTACATTATTTTTGCAAAATTTTGGAAAGTGGGCGTGGCACCGCCCACTTATGAGTCAAGCAATTTTCAAATTCGACTGCTAATAACTTCATAACGATGTGAGATAGGTTTACGAAACTAGGTTCCAGGCATGTTATGTTTATGTAGAGTACTACCACAGAAAATAAGAAAAATCGGTGAACGACCACGCCCCTTTTTGGACTAAAGTTCTCTAAACGAGAGTTAGGAAACCGGAATATGCAATATCTGTTTAACTGATACAGATATAATGCTAAAATTTAGTACACTCATTCACCTGATGATGTTATTTGTGATGTTTAAAGGTTTTTTGGTAATATTTTGGAAAATGGGAGTGGCACCGCCCACAAGTGAATAAACAAAATATCAACATTTCACTATTAACAAGCCACTGTGAAAGTATCATAAAGATCTGCAATGAAAACTGATCTTCAATAGGGACAAACAACATAATAAAATCCGTGGGCGTGCCACCACCCACTTTTTTCAAATTATGTAAATATTGATTAATGGACACATATATCCGTACATCGAAAAATTTCACAAAATACGTTAAAAGTTATGGGCATGGCACGCCTTCTTTTCCAAAGTTATATATAGGACATGGTATAACCCTTGAAAAGATCGATTTGTGATTGTTTAGGCTCGGCATAGATTGGTTTTTAAAATGGGCGAAATCGGATGAAAACCACGCCCCCTTTTTCTTAAAACTAACGCTGGGTATTTAATGTTCGGTTCACCCGAACTTAGACTTCCTTACTTGTTAAATTACAATTTGTTTATATAATTTATTTTGTTTATTACATTTTTTTCTGACATATTTTTCTCTTATATTATATTTTGATTTATTTTTGTTGTTGATTTCCTCTAATATTTTTCTTTTAGATTTTAAATTGATAAATTTGTTTTATTAGTTTATTATATATATATTTAATTTTAATTCTTTTCTTTTTCTTCAATTCACTTATTTTAATTTTGTAATCTATACTATTTTATCATCCATTTTATATCTTTCATTTTATATTACATTAATTTCATTGAAATTTAATGTTTAATTTTGTTTGATACTTTAATTTCTTCCATTTTCATTTATTTTTAATTTTACTTTCATTTCTTTCATTCAACTCATTTATTTAGATTTTTTGATCTGTTTTATGTTTTTTTTTGTAACGTAATTTTATTTTATTTACTTTCCTTTTCTGTATTATACTTTATTTTATTTTATGTTTTTCATATTATTTAATTAAGTTGCTTATGTTGCGTTACTTACCATTAAATTTCATTGATTTTATTGTACTTTACTCTATTTATTTCATTTTATTATAAATGAAATATAATAAAAACAAATTTAATTGAAAATTAAATTAAAAAAATATAATATTGACAATGATTAAATTTAATTGCATAAATTAAATTAAATATTAAATGATATATAACACTATATCACATGAGTAAATTAAAGTATAATACAAAAAAAATAGCTAACTTTAATTAAAAAAACAATTAAATTATTAACATAAAATACAATGAATTTCTTAATTTTTATTTAGAACATTTAAATTTAATTTTGTTTGTTTTAATTTTATCAAGTAATTTTATTTAAATCTCCCAAATTCCATCCCATTCAATTACATGTACATAATGAAATCATATTCTTTGGTAGTGCCTAAACTAGATTTTTTATTCCATTTATTATTGCGGTGTTTTAAAACTCATTATTTTTAATTAAGCGGTGGAAAATTATATGTAACTCTCTGCGATTTAGGGGGTTAGAATATGCCTGAGGACCCCTGCGGGTTAGGGGGTTTAGAATATTCCCGCGGTAGGCATACCGGTTCATATCTGGCCAAGGACTGTCATTTCGAAATCTTCGGGGAGTGTTCTTGCCGCTACACAATCAGTAGAAAATTATATCTACAACTACGGTGTTGCACCCATATTGTCACTTGCGAAGCGAATACATTTGGCGAGTCGAACAGATTTTCAAACTCCCCTAAAATTCTTATTGTGAGTGGCGATGAGTGGTGAATGAACTTTTTGAATTTGTTTGAATGACACATCATCACACAGCAGATGAAAAAGTTCATTCGCCACTCACAATAAAAATTTTAGGTGAGTTTGAAAATCTGTTCGATTCGCCAAATGTATTCGCTCGCAAGTGACAATATGGGTGCAAATTATTCGACTGACACCGGCCAAACCACGTCCAACTGAATATTTTAACTTTGTAAGGGCCACTTTCATAAAAGCTGACAGCTAACCGTACAAAATACGTCAATTAATCTCCGGTTAGCGCCTACCATCTTTTATGAAAGCGGCCCTAAGAGGAGACTTAAATCCATAGTTGGGATAGAGACAACAAAAGCCCAGCTTCTCTTAGGATTATTTTTCGAATTAGGACTGTTTTTAGAGTTCACTAGTTATTCCATTTCCTATTGCGGGTCTTAAATTTTTTTAAATTGAGCGGTACGAAAATTAAATCTAACTCTCTTTGAGTTAGGGGGTTAGAATATGCCTGAGGACCCCTGCGGGTTAGGCGGTTTAGAATATGCCCGCGGTAGGCATACCGGTCGTAAGAGTCGACTAATATGCACAAAGGTAATGATGTGCTACTCGATGGTTGATCTACGGTTATGATGCCTCTCACCCCTCATTACCCATCTTCTCTTTACTTTCGGAAGGAGGGATGATATGACCTAGAAGGTAACACCTCAAGGGAGTACCGGAGCGTGACAAGTTCATATCCGGCCAAGGACTGTCATTTCGACAACACTCCCCAAAACCTTCGGGGAGTGTTTTTGCCGCTACACAATCAATCGAAAATTATATCTTAATATCTAAAATTTTCTCTTAGGATTATTTCTGGAGTTAGGAATTCACTGGTTAGAGAGATTTTTATAATCTCGGAATAATTTAGGATTTAAGGTGAAGCAAACATTTGGCATTTAAGGTGGAAATGACCTCTCGCTATAGCGTTTAGCTCCACTTTTAATACTTAGATGCTTCTGCTGCCGGCCATTGACATAGCAGATGTTGAGCGCTTTCCTTTTTAATATATCTGCAGATTCGAAGTTTTTATAATATTGGGAAATTTTATATTTGGGAGAGTTTATAGCAAGACTGTCCTGGGATGACGCGGTTATATTTGAGACCGTTTACTCTTGGGATATTTTCTGAGGCATTTTTAATTAAATTTATATCTTCAACCATTTTTATTTTTAGTCATATCAAATGCCCCGACTTACAAGAAGAAGGGGAAGGGAAAGGGATATAGATAGGGAGAGACGTCATAATGCTTCTAACACATCGCTTCCCTAGTTCAACAACGACGCAATTGTAAAATATAAAGTTTTGGTGAAGCAAGTTTCAATATTTGTCCGCGCATACGTTATTCACGATTGGAACAACTTCGCAAGCGTCTAGCGCGAAAACTATTTGTAATACAATTATAAAATTGATACACAGCAATAATTAGTACTTTTTAAAGCTTTTGTGAGCGTTATCTCGAAACTTTAAAATTGACAATTGCGTCGTTGTTGAACTAGAGAAGCGACATGTTGCATTAGTTGACACTTTCAAGGGTGCTTTAAATAATGTACCGTATAATTTTCTTAGTTCAGATTGCGGTCCTATGGCTTTACGTTGCATGCATTGTAACGCAATGCATTTCCAGAGTGAGATTACTGCAAGAAGCAGAAACTCTTTTTCGAAGTGTTGCCAAAAGGGTAAAGTTACATTGCCATCATTAACCCAAATCAGTTTTTCAATAACCTGTATGAAGGTTTACTCTCCAACAACACCTCTTTAAAACGAAAGTCAAAAAATTATTTTGAGAATATAAGAAGTTTCAATTCATCTTTTGCTATGGTCAGTTCTGAAGCGAATATTGCAGAGAATGTGACGCAAGGCATTTATAATTTCAAAATTCACAATATTTTTTATCATAGAGCTGGGCCGTTGAAGCATGGGCAAAATGTTCGAACTAATCCCTGTTATGCTCAGTTATACTTCTATGATGTCGATACCGCAAATAATTTAGAGCGAGGGAATCATCAAACGTATCATGCGATTGGGGCTTAATGGAAGAAATATCTTCCGAATTAAATCAGACTAGGATCGCCCGTGGTCGAAATTCGACCAACTTAAGTATATGCATGTAAAATGCAAACAATTTGAAAATTTGAGCAAGTGTTTTCGGAAATTGCTTCACGCATATTAGTAAGTCAAATAAACGAAGGCTGAGTTAGATAAAACTTCGAAGTTGTCATTTGCATAAAACATTTTTTTACGTTAAACAAACTTTGTATGGAAATGACAACTTCAAAGTTTTATGTAATTGAGCCAAGCTGGATTTCTTCGATTTCAAATGATGTTATACTGGATTTAGCACATTTTGTTAACATTTTTGGCACACAAATAAAAGCAAGTGGCAGCTACTGGTTTACTGCATATGAATGAGAGCAGAGGGGTGGGTGTGGTTTTCGTAGTGTTTAAGAAGTGCGAAATTTTGTAAGGTGGTGCTGCCACTCAAAATTTTCACACATTAGGGTGGTGCAGTAAAGTAGTACAACAGAGTTAGGGTATTAATATATATATTTTGACATTTTTCCTAAGGTAATGAAAACATGCACCAACTCAAGTGATTAGCTAATAACTCCTGCTTTACATTTCTTTGCATGGAATTTCATATTTTTCTTTTCTATTTTTTCTTATTTTATTCTATATAACTAACTTCATTCTTAGTATGAAAAATACATTTTCTGCTTAGAAAATATAATTTTCAATATTTTATTCTAGTAGACTACTACTTTTTTAGTCTCTTTTCGATGGAATAAATTGGTCACATTTGTTCGAGCATGTCCTGTGAAGACACTAATTTTACCCTTTTTATACCAAAATGGATATAAATATTTACTACTTGCACGACACCTGACTTCGATTCTCGGGATTCTCGGTGAAGACAAAAATTAAAATTGTTTTTTTTTTAATTCTTTTAAAGCAAGAAAAATTAAAATGACGCCAGCAACTACTTATACTTTCCAGAGTCTAATTACAGCTTTGCTCTAAATTTGACAATTGGTATGAGCGAAGAAAATAGTTGATGTCTTTAGGAAAATTAACGCGATTTCTAACTATTTCGTAAATATATAATTGAAGAAGCTACAAACTGTGTTTTTACTTTTTGTATATTAAATATGATATATTTTTAAAAAAAAACAGTAAAAAAGAGAAATATTAATACATTGGAATAAGTTTTTAGCTTTTTTTCAAAACATTTGATTTTTTCACTCCGAGATAGAGGTCATAAACAGAAAGTTATTGAAATATTGGGTTACAAATATGATAAATGTAAAAAAAAATATTATGATACAAAGTTTTCATATGTTTCAAGGCACATTCAATTTAGTAAAAAACTAGTAAGGATGTCTAAGTTCGGGTGTAACCGAACATTAAATACCTAGTAGTGATCTGTTTTGGTATCCTAATTTACTCAGGTCTATTTTAATACATATCTGAAAATTTGTTATAAAGGCAACTGATTGTTTTCTATTAAAACCAGTTCTTTTGTGAGTGGAAAATTAAACTATCACTAAATAACAAAATATAAATAGCTTTCCCCATGTTCATGAAAGGTATGAAAATAAAAAAAAAATTTATAAAAAAAAGGAAGGAGGGTGTTACCTACTTGTCCGTATATTTTGCGTGTTTGCTATCCCATTTGCGTAATTTTTGGAAGAAGTATACTATATACTATTGGGAAGCATCTCACTAACTTTCATTGAAATACCTTCTTGAAATTTCAAGCAATCGCTTTTGAAAATAGCTAACCTTTTTTACTGAAAAGTGGGCGGCGCCACGCCTACTTCAACAAAATCCACAACTTTTTTTACAGTTTAGTTTTGCTTAAAAAAATTTATTACGTGTGTAAAATTTTATTAATATAACTTATACAATGATGGAAATATCGCGATTTTAATTTTACAAAGAAATTTTTCAGAACTGTGTTCAAAAAGTGGGCGTGTCCGTTAACCAATTTCGTTTATTTTTACAGCAAATAGTTAGATTTATATGTTGAACACTTTCTCTAAATATCGTTTCAATAAGTAAATTTTTACCGGAGTTATGGCGTGGAAAGTTTTGTGGAATAATCCCCCATAAAGGGGCGGGGCCACGCCCATTTTCCAAAAATTTTGTGCATTCGACTTTCTTTGCCCACGAACACTTTAGAGGTGAAATAGAAATGATATACAGCTAGTTTAAGCAAAGTTATAGCATATTCAATATATCTATGATCCTTTTCAAAATCTTTCGTATAAAATTGGGCGTGGACCTAACCCGATTTCGATAATTTTTTTTCGAAATATTGCCTGTATTAATATAAATTTGTGTGCTGAATTTTACTTTGCTATCTTGAGCGGTTTTTGATTTATGATTAATAATATTTCCAAATTTGACTTAATCAAAAGTGGGCGGTACCACACCCCATTTTAAAAATTTCTTCAAAAATGTGTTTTAAGCCTTAACGCTAAAGCACACACCAAATATTATCCTCTTTTTGTATTTTCGAAAATATTATATATATAGAAAGTGGGCGTGGCTTTTAACCGATTTTGCCTATTTTCAATAGCGCTCCGAGAAAAGGAACCTGCATACCAAATTTCATTGAGATATCTCAAGATTTACTCAAGTTATCGTGTTCACAGACGGACGGACGGACATGGCTCAATCAATCTATCTTTTCCTCCTGAACATTTTGATATATATAAGTCATTATCTATCTCGATTCGTTTATGCCGTTACATACTACCGTTAGGCGAATGAAGTTAATATACCTTGTGTGCGAAGCACTACTAGGTATAAAAAAACTTAACCTGCCCTGAACCCGTGCTTGAACCTGCGCACGCACGCATCATAGGCGGCACGCTTACCACCTGCGCCACTGCTGTATGTAAAATAAAACAGACAGATACTGCAGTGAACAGCTTTGGCTTTTGGTGAAAACTTTTATGAATTATTTTTATAGCAGTGCTGAATAGTGTTTTATCCCTACTAGACAATGTTGAGTACTTTGGGCAAAAAGTTTAGCTCATTTGTGCAATCCCCCCCTTATTTTCCAACACATTCACATTTCCAAAATAAATTTTGTTTTTGGAATTTCTAATGCACGAAAGAGATAATATCGATTAACTATCTCCTTTTAAAAATGCTTAAGATAAAAGAACATAGATGTACATATAATTTTCTGTCATTTTTTCTTTTTGATAGACTTTTCGAATTTGGCAGATGTCAGAAAAAGAAAATTAAAATAGAAAAATTTTCAAATTCGAAAAAAAAATGTGTGCCGTGAAAATAATTACATATATTAATAGAATTAAATGCTGCTACTGGCTGAATTGGCTGAGATAGTAACCTACTACAGCGCTCCAACAAACCTCTCCAACAGGCAGGTCGGATCTAGGTACGTGTTTTGAGGGAATCGGCCACAATGGACACCATTCCGTGGTTTCAGCTGCCGAGAAGTTTTTTTTGTTAAATATTTAAAATGTGTATATATGTATGTGTACTTATTTATAAGAAAATTTTTGTCTACAAAGTTATTTAGTATGTAATTATTTTATAAAATATGCAGTTTTGTAGTTTTTTTCATAAATTCATATATGTACATATATACATAAATGCAAAATAAATGTCATAAAAAAACCAAAATTTTAATCTTCTTCTTATAAGTACTTTGGAGAGATAATGTGAGTAGTTTGGAGAGAAAATATAAGGGGTTTGAGCATTTGCTGTGAATAGTTTGTGAGGCCATATATAATTTTTATTTCGAATGAATACTTTGTTAGGACATTTTTTGGTACTTTGAACATTAGAAATGAACAGTTTGTAAGCATTTAAATGAATAGTTTGAGACTTAGTTAGAGCAAAGAAGATATATTGTTTCATTAAATACAATACAATTAGTAAGAACGGGACATCATATCACATCGATGAGGGGAAGTGCTCAAATTCTTCACACGGCCTGAGCAAAATTGAACACATTATTAACTCTTCGTCAGACACATGTTTTGATAGTCACATTCGGTATACATGAGCCTGGCTGTCTAAGTTTGGCTGGAACCGATTTTTTAATACCCAGCTGTAATGGCTATGGGCTAGACCAGTAGAAGTATTGATTGTTAACTACTAAATTTTGTTATTTAATTGTATGTTATTCAAATATTTATTAAATTTCTGATTTTTATTTTTAAAATAAATAAAGAAAAATTAAATTATATATTCCATTCTCTAAATACATTAGGAGATATTGATAAATAATAACCACACGACTTTATTGTTCTTGCGGAATACAACAGAAACAAACGTAGTCGATTTTTGAATGTTGTTGACAAACCGGCTCTGCACATTTCGAGCAAAAGAATCGGGTCTTCCTCCGTATCTTTTCATCTGATTCTGCACACAGTCGACAATATTTCTTTCTAGCTAATGTGTCTGCGCCGCTTTTTGTAGGATTTACGAGAGGTTTCTAAAAAGGAAGACAAAATTGGAAAAGGACAAAGTTAGAAATACTCACGTTTATTGGTTTTCCTAAGAAGGCCTCTATAGCTGTCCGAGTGCTGAATTGCTTAGAGATATGAATGTTGTTCATTCTTTCTTCAACGTTTGGTAGAACCAATGAACTAGCTAATGTCCATAGGAAGTTACGTCTAGCGTCATTTTTTTTGGGTATTCTCAACTTCTTTGAAAATGCAGTAAGATGCCAGTCCCATAACATCCAGCATATTACAAAAAAAGGCAAATGTCCAACGTTTTGTTGAACGTTTCGTAGTAAAATGCGTTACCATCTGGCCCATACAATCGACACCAACTTTATTTTTATTATAAAACAATATTGCTTCAGGTTTTTTTGCTTCTCCAAAACACTCTTTTGTGTAGTGTACGGTGGAAATCAAATTGACTACCTTGTTCTTTTTCGGCACATAACTGCAAATTGATACCAAATTATCGTGGAATCCGAAACAAGATGAAGGAATGGGACGAGCAGGACTTTTTTTCAATTCGCTGGGAATACATATCTTATTGGCTCGAATAGTTCCAACGAAAGCCATACCAATTTTGGCCAGACGCTTTGCACCTTCCAAGGTTGTAAAAAAATTATCTGCAACAACTGTGTGCCCGGTGTTAGTATACGCTTAAGCAAGTTGTAACAGTACATTTTCACCCTGATTTACTTCTCTTTCCTCGCCTTCATTTCGTCCTGTATACAATTTTCCTTGTAACGGGTATTTAGTTTTGGAATCACATGCCCACCACACTTTGATGCCATATTTCGCTGGCTTTGAAGGTATGTACTGAGTGAATTTGGTTTTTCCTCGATATGGAAATAACTGCTCATCAACTACAATTGTCTCATGAGGTTCGTAGTTATTTGCCAGATTTTGGTTCAGAAAATTCCAAATATCACGAATTGGCGCCGCTTTGTCGAACTTTTGACGATGTTCACGAGTACGACTGTCGTCAAACCGAACATAACGAGCCAGGGCAACGAAGCGATGGTAAGACATGGCAGCTCTAAAGATAGGTAGGTTATCCGTACGCCACAAAACATCTGCTTTTTGCATATTATTGTGTGTAACACCAGCTGCAAAAAGAATTCCCAAGAAGGCATCCAATTCAGCTTCAGTCATATCTTTCCAAGTTTTTTGTTGCTTGTCAGGGTTGGCCGTATTCCATTTCTCAGTTGTTTCTTTAGCGTAACGATTCGTTTCTTTTATAATAATAAAAGAAATGTTTTGAGTAAAAAAATTTTTGAATAGCTCGATCGCAATGGAATTATTTTCTTTTGGTCCTCCACGAAATCGCATGATGTTGTGTACTCGAATACGACCTGCGCTTGGTGTATTTTTGCTCCATCTTGTGCCATCTTTACCATACAAAAAGTCATTGCGATTTTGTCCTTCCATTGCTTCTTCGAACTCATCATCACCATCATCATCGTCGTCATCATCATCAAAGGATAATTCGTTTGGTTGGATTATTGGGTCGTTCTCGATGTCTGAAGCTTCATTGTCAGGAATGCAATCCAAATCCTCGATGTCATCGTAATCCTCACCTAGGTTTATCGGTTGAAGGTTATCTCCAAGTTCTTCAGCAGCCCTTTCACGTTCCAAATCGTTAGCTAAAGCAGCTGCTATTCGTTCATAAAATTCACTGTCAAAGTTTCTTCTATGCGGTCGAGTGTTATAAATGAAATCAATTTCGTCACTCATATTTATTTTTATCAAAATAGCACACCAAAAATAACGCGTAGTAAAGAATTATACTTTAGCACTCACTTCCTGAACATTCAACATCTATTTATCAACTGTCATCAAAGTAAAATTCAAAAATATGAGCTAAAAAGAAAATCAACTCTTTTTCGACCGACCACCAACGAAAAATTCAAAAATTTGAACTAAGAAGAATATCCACTCTTGCCATGACATTGAAAAATTAAAAAAAGAAATTAATTGCAAAAGCAAAGGTTGCTTTGACATTCAAAAATTTGAAAAAAATGCATTGTGCACGGTTTCATTCAAAAAACAAGTAAGGAAAGGGCTGTCTTCGGCTGTGCCGAAGGCTTTATACCTTTCATGAATACGCACAATTTTTCTAAGTGTCCGATCCTTACTTACAATTACTTACAAGCTCTCCAAAACTGTTAATTTAAAAATACATAGCCAAACCACATTTATCGTAGCAATCGGTAATATGGGAGCTATATGTTATGTAAGTCCGATCTGTATGATTTTCACTACACACATCACATATATAATAGTACCAAACCTGCAAAATTTTACGTTTCTAGCTTTCTATTTGCAACATTTATAGACCAAAACAAATTTATCGAAACCATCGATTATATGGGAGCTAAATGTTTTGTGTGTCCGATCTGGGTGATTTTCACTACACAAGTTACAAATATAATATGTACTAAACCTGCAAAATTTCCCTCTCATAGCTTTTTGATTGCACGAGTTATAGGCCAAAACCCATTTATCGGAACTATCGATTGTATGGGAGCTATGCGTTATGTAAGTCCGATCTGTATGATTTTCACTACACACATCACGTATATAATAAGTACCAAACCTGCAAAATTTTACGTTTCTAGGTTTCTATTTGCAACATTTATAGCCCAAAACCCGTTTATCGGAACAATCGATTGTATGGGAGCTATACCTTGTATCGGTCCGATCTTGCTGGTTCCGACAAATGATTAATCCTATGCAAAATGGCGCCTGCTTGCAAAATTTCATCAAGATATCTCTAAAACTGAGGGACTAGTTTGCGTTCAAACAGACGGACGGACAGACGGACATGGCTAAATCAACTCATCTCGCCGCCCTGATCATTTCGGTATACTTAATGGTGGGTCTATCTCTTCTTCTTCTCACACTTACAAACATCGGAGCAAAGTTATAATACCATTTCATGTTCATGAAAGGTATAATTACATAGAAATGTGTGTGGGTCCAGCCAGACATATGTGTTACGAATGTGAGGTATCATTCAAAATATCTATATAACTATATATATTTGTAACATTTGCAAGCTCGAGACCAAGTGAACAATAATAATTGGTGTCAATTATTATATTCGATTTTGTGGAAAAATTGATATTTGGAGAAAAAATTACAAAGCTAGTCACAGCGATGGATAGGATTACATGTTTCAAAGTGTCCCCACTTATCATCAGATCCCTTTTCGGACACTGGGATATGAACCCGTGTCTGCACCAACGCCGCTGTTAGAAATCTAACAACTCAGCTATGATGCCCTGTGACGTCACGATGCATTCATCCCCACTTCAATTTTCCTTTGGTTTTGTTGTTTTAGTCTTGCCAACAGTATACACACATTGCTTAGACTATCAGTCCCAAATGTATCAATGCGTGTGTTGGGCTTGTTTGTTTGTACATTGTTATTGTACTTAACCCGTGCTCTGGTTTTTAGTGTATTTATGTTTTTGGTTTTTACGGTCTTTCTATTAACATATATTTGTAACATTTGCAAGCTCGAGACCAAGTGAACAATAATAATTGGTTTCAATTATTATATTCGATTTTGTGGACGTGACGTCACAGGGCATCATAGCTGAGTTGTTAGATTTCTAACAGCGGCGTTGGTGCAGACACGGGTTCATATCCCAGTGTCCGAAAAGGGATCTGATGATAAGTGGGGACACTTTGAAACATGTAATCCTATCCATCGCTGTGACTAGCTTTGTAATTTTTTCTCCAAATATCAATTTTTCCACAAAATCGAATATAATAATTGAAACCAATTATTATTGTTCACTTGGTCTCGAGCTTGCAAATGTTACAAATATATGTAAATAGAAAGACCGTAAAAACCAAAAACAAAAATACACTAAAAACCAGAGCACGGGTTAAGTACAATAACAATGTACAAACAAACAAGCCCAACACACGCATTGATACATTTGGACTGATAGTCTAAGCAATGTGTGTATACTGTTGGCAAGACTAAAACAACAAAACCAAAGGAAAAATTGAAGTGGGGATGAATGCATCTTGACGTCACAGGGCATCATAGCTGAGTTGTTAGATTTCTAACAGCGGCGTTGGTGCAGACACGGGTTCATATCCCAGTGTCCGAAAAGGGATCTGATGATAAGTGGGGACACTTTGAAACATGTAATCCTATCCATCGCTGTGACTAGCTTTGTAATTTTTTCTCCAAATATCAATTTTTCCACAAAATCGAATATAATAATTGAAACCAATTATTATTGTTCACTTGGTCTCGAGCTTGCAAATGTTACAAATATATGTAAACAGAAAGACCGTAAAAACCAAAAACAAAAATACACTAAAAACCAGAGCACGGGTTAAGTAACATAACAATGTACAAACAAACAAGCCCAACACACGCATTGATACATTTGGACTGATAGTCTAAGCAATGTGTGTATACTGTTGGCAAGACTAAAACAACAAAACCAAAGGAAAAATTGAAGTGGGGATGAATGCATTGTGACGTCACAGGGCATCATAGCTGAGTTGTTAGATTTCTAACAGCGGTGTTGGTGCAGACACGGGTTCATATCCCAGTGTCCGAAAAGGGATCTGATGATAAGTGGGGACACTTTGAAACATGTAATCCTATCCATCGCTGTGACTAGCTTTGTAATTTTTTCTCCAAATATCAATTTTTCCACAAAATCGAATATAATAATTGAAACCAATTATTATTGTTCACTTGGTCTCGAGCTTGCAAATGTTACAAATATATGTAAATAGAAAGACCGTAAAAACCAAAAACAAACATATATAACTATATATATATATCAGATATCAACATGATTTCTTTACAGATCGACGTATGATTAAATTTTAGGAGGGTACTGAAAATTTCAAACCTCTGGCTTAACCCAAAGTGGTCTTTTTTGGAGATTAAAAATGGAAAAGGTCTGGCTGGACTCATGTGTAAGACGAAGGGTTAAGGGCATTCGTCATTAATGAGAATGCTTTTATAAGTACTTATAAAAGGCTCAACTGTCTAGTAGGGATAGTGCTGTTAGAGTTTACAAAATAGCTGGAGAGTTTGTAGACTTCTTTTTTGTTTAATAACAAATAAACAAAGCATAATTTTCAGATTTTTTTTTTTCGAAACAGCAGAAATAGTCCATACCAAGATGGCAATATAACTTTTATAGGGCTCTATCTATAAATACTATATGAAGTTGGGTTGCGAAAGTTACTATGGGAAGACCGTTAGCCTATTAATATATAGATTAATCCTTTTGTACGGTCCTTTATTTGCATGAAAGAATACTGAAGTAGACCAGAAAATATATGCAAAGAAGTTTGTTTACTCATTACAGTAAACCATAACGTGGCGAATACGGTAATGGGTAGATGCCGTGATATTTAGTACGGTAGATGGCGAACCTCCATTCGACAGAAGAATGGTATAATGGTACGGCGAGAAACATTTCAGTTTTAGATTCCTCTTTGGACCCATTGGCGTATCCACTATTGTTTCCCAACGGAGACACTGGAAGGCATACCGAAATAAAGCATAACATACAAAATATGTATACTTCTAATCGTCCCAGAAATAAAACTACCATACTTGAATTCGCATCATTTCGACTTGCAATCCGAGACGAATTCAGCCTTTTACACCATTCTAAAAAGCTTTATCTGCATTGGATTGTTGATATGTATGTCCGTATTGAGGGCACAAGGCTTAATTTTTTGAGAACAAATCAAGATAAACTAAGATGCGATATCTTGAACAACATAACTGATTATTTGAATACTAATCCTAATGGGAATGGCAACGAAAATATTGGAAGAAGAGTCATTTTGCCATCGTCATTTACTGGTTCGCCCAGAAACATGTACCAAAATTATTTGGACGCTATGACCATTGTTCGTCATTTTGGCAAACCTTCTTTGTTTATTACAATGACATGCAATCCCCATTGGCCAGAGATAATTACAAATATAGATTTTAATGAAGCGCAAAATTATAGACCTGAAATTATAGTTCGAGTGTTTCAGGCAAAGCTAAAGTATTCAATAAGCACAATATGTACAAAGAAAGTTTTCGGTTCTGTTGCTGCTTACATTTACACAATTGAATTTCAAAAGCGGTGGTTTACCTCCTGCACATATCTTGATAAAACTAGATGAAAGAGATAAGTTCGATGGTGTTAGTGATATTGACAAAGCCGTGTGTGCTGAAATCCCTGACATTGAAACACAACCGAAATTACATGAATACGTATCGAAACATATGATGCATGGGCCATGTGGTTCTTTCAATATAAACGCGGTATGCATGAGGAGTGGTGAATGCTCCAAAAATGTTCCCTTAATTTTTTGCGAGCCTGTACGAGAAGAGGTTAATGGATTTCTATTATATAGAAGAAGAGGTAATGGTGTCAGTGTAGATGTTCGGGGCGCATCACTTGATAATCGTTATGTTGCTCCTTATAATCCTTATTTGCTTGCCAAATTTAATTGGCATATACATAAGTGTAGACGTTTGCTCTACGGTTAAACGTGTAAAATACATTTACACATATGTATACAAAGGTTATGATAGCGCAACCGTGCGATAAGCTACAGAAGAAATCGACATCGCAGAGGGGAGAAATTGTGAAGA
This sequence comes from Sphenella marginata, assembly GCA_951509765.1. NCBI lineage: Eukaryota > Metazoa > Arthropoda > Insecta > Diptera > Tephritidae > Sphenella > Sphenella marginata. The sequence continues at coordinate 3,785,524 of OX608078.1, forward strand.
AACTCCAAAACTTTTTGGATGGGCTCTACTAAAGGCGCTTGGCGAATTTTCCAATTCTTCATGCATTCTCAGTCCCATTCCGTAAATCGGCTTGACATTCATTTACCCCAAAGACAAAATATGTTTACAGATGGCCAGGCTCAACAAGCTATTCAGAATTTAAAAAAAACCAAACTGTTGGTATTGTTTCAGTTAAATATTGATGACACTTCGGCAAACTCATATAAATGCACTGAAATTCCTTTTCATTATATTTGGGAAGATAGGGGAAAAAAGTGGAAAAAAGGACAGAAAGGCGGGGATAAAATTGTTAATCGTATGTATGTAGTGTCGCCAAAGGATACTGAACTCTTCCATTTACGTTTGCTTCTTTTACATGTCACTGGTCCAAAATCGTTTATGGATGTTAGAACATATAATGGGGTTTTATGTAATACATTTGTAGAAGCATGCCATGCTCGGGAAATCGCCTCAAATGATAAGGAATGGCGAGAGTGCTTAGAATAAGCGCGACAATTTCATTCGCCTAAGCAAATGCGTCACTTATTTGCTGTGATATGTGTACTAAATACTCCTGCAAATGCTTTAGCATTATGGAATGAGTTCAAATATTCCCTTTCTGAAGATTTTTTAAGTGAAGGCGATGAGCAAGTTTCATTTAATCGTACACTTATTGAAATCTAAGATGTGCTACTTAGTCACAATGTGACATATCATAGCCTTGGATTACCAGTTCCTGCAGTAACCCATTGTAACGAGTTTGAATATCTCACAAGCTGAAAATGAGCTAATTTTGTTTGAAGACTATTACTCAAGAGCAAACAATGAGCAACGAAAAATAATAGACAACGCCATCCAGGAAATCCAGTTTCATAATATTGGTTGCAATGTGTTCTGTTTTACTGCTCATGCAGGTTGTGGAAAACTGTTATGCAACTGCTTTAATTCACAAGTTAAACCCACTTAATCTTCCATGCATTGCTACTGCCATTATTGGCATTGCATCAACTCTTTTCATTGGTGGAAGAACAGTGCATACTGTCCTCAAATTACCAATTCCAGTTGTAGAAAATTCCGTTCCGAATATCACCCCAAACAGTTCTCAAGGAAGATACCTAAATTCCGCTGCTCTGATAATAATTGATGAAATTTCAATGTGCCCACTTTTAATTTTGAAAGCTATTGATAGAAATTTTACCCTTTGTTCCTCACACAAACTGTATTGTCAGTTGGAGTGAATTTCAAAACATGAGAGCACTACCGCACGAAATTCAATTTGTAGAGTTTTTAAAACAAATTGGAAACGGTCAAACGGTTGTTTACCCACAGTTTGAAGATAACATCATTCAGATACCTCAGCAATTATTAGGTAATGAAAATAACTTAATTTCTGACATATTTGGGAACATTGAGGAAAATATTCTATCAAATGAAGTGGTGAACTCAGTTATTTTAGCGGCAACAAATGAATATTGCTCCGTTGTTGATAGTGACATTTTAAGTCGCATACCAGGCCCATTCGAAACCTATAATGGTATTGATGCTATAATTTGCGACGACGAAAGAGAAGTAAACAATTATCCGACGGAGTTTCATTTCACTTAATATGAGCGGAATGCCACCGCATAAACTTTCTTTAAAGCTCAATTGCGTCGTGCTACTCATTCGAAATCTGAATAATAAGGATGCCTTAGTAAACGGCACTCGGATGAGGATTAAAGGCCTACACTACAATGCCATCGATTGTGAGGTTTTAACCGGATATTCTAAAGGAAAACGAATCCTTATTCCTAGCATTAAGTTAAGGTACTCCGGAACTATACTACCCTTTAATTTTCAATGGACTCAGTTCCCAATAATAGCATCGTTTGCAATGACCATCAACAAATCGCAATGCCAAACTTTGAAAAGGTCGGAATTTTATTGAGACTGCCTGCATTTACACATGAGCAGTTGTACGTGGCTGCAAGTAGAGTCAGATCATTTGAATGCCTAAAGTTTTACGTTAGCGAACATACAAATCAAGGCCACTTAGCCGGCGATGACAGAGTATTAACAAAAACAAGTAAGGAAAGGGCTGTCTTCGGCTGTGCCGAAGGCTTTATACCTTTCATGAATACGCACAATTTTTCTAAGTGTCCGATCCTTACTTACAATTACTTACAAACTCTCCAAAACTGTTAATTTAAAAATACATAGCCAAACCACATTTATCGTAGCAATCGGTAATATGGGAGCTATATGTTATGTAAGTCCGATCTGTATGATTTTCACTACACACATCGCATATATAATAAGTACCAAACCTGCAAAATTTTACGTTTCTAGCTTTCTATTTGCAATATTTATAGACCAAAACCCATTTATCGAAACTATCGATTATATGGGAGCTATATGTTTTGTGTGTCCGATCTGGATGATTTTCACTACACAAGTTACAAATATAATATGTACTAAACCTGCAAAATTTCGCTCTCATAGTTTTTTGATTGCACGAGTTATAGGCCAAAACCCATTTATCGGAACTATCGATTGTATGGGAGCTATGCGTTATGTAAGTCCGATCTGTATGATTTTCACTACACACATCACATATATAATAAGTACCAAACCTGCAAAATTTTACGTTTCTAGGTTTCTATTTGCAACATTTATAGCCCAAAACCCGTTTATCGGAACAATCGATTGTATCGGTCCGATCTTGCTGGTTCCGACAAATGATTAATCCTATGCAAAATGGCGCCTGCTTGCAAAATTTCATCAAGATATCTCTAAAACTGAGGGACTAGTTTGCGTTCAAACAGACGGACGGACAGACGGACATGGCTAAATCAACTCATCTCGTCGCCCTGATCATTTCGGTATACTTAATGGTGGGTCTATCTCTTCTTCTCCACATTACAAACATCGGACCAAAGTTATAATACCATTTCATGTTCATGAAAGGTATAAATATAGTTATAAACGTAAGCAACGTTGATCCATGGAAGTTACTTTTGTGTATAGAGTAAATATTTTTTAGCAACGAAGTTGACGTTTCTCCCTTACTCTTAATCCCTTTCTGTTTGCTCTTGCAAATAGAGATGATCTCAAGGTGAGTAGTCATTCATTTTACCCTTAATTTAACCCATATTCGTAAATGAAATTGGTTTATATGCTTTTATTACTGAATATTTATCTCCATAAACCTTTTTTAATTTAATGAAAATTGGGAGTTGTGTATCTTTTCCTTAATTCACAAAGGTCCTTATCAACAGTTTGGAAAAGAGTTAACAGAATCGGACAAAGATAAATTTTAGGTGACTTTAATTTCAAAGTCAAAAGATTCATGTTTTCAATGTAAAGTTGAAAAGTATTTTTGTTTTTCCTGTAGAACTTTAAATTTGTTAGTTGCTGGGTTATTGTGAATTAAGGGGACGATACCTTTTAATTTTTATGCAGCTTTTTTATTTTTTTGAAATTGTTTACACGCCTTATAAGAACTTGCTTATTTCATTGTATTTGTTGGATTTATCTTTATTTTAATGTAAGGTGTCTAACAGCTCTGATGATTGAAAATATTTTTGGAAACTGTAATGTTGAAAAGCTTTATAAACATTTTTTTTATGAATATTGGGGTTTGAATATATTTATTATGTTTTAATTTTTATATCTTTATTTTTCATATTTCATATTTTCAAATTGTGAATTGTCTTTTACGTTTTAGTATACTTTAGGAACTTTAGAAGAAAAGTTGTTAAACTTATTTATTTTAGTGTATGTACTTACCACTTTTACCTAAGTATGCTTAACATATCGAGCATAATTTAAGTGTAACCAAACAAAATTAAATGTTAGACTTATAAAGTTTAACACAAACTGTCACACTTATGGTTCAATTATGCTTGCATAGCATAGCATTACATTGCATGGGATCTGTCATTTCCGATATCTGTTGAATTGGCTTTACATGTGTTCGATTATACAACGCATGGCAACCCAGAGCATGGCATAGAAGTCTGTTGAATTTTGATCTCTATGTAACTTAACATACGTACTGTCAAAGCTTTTGCTTATTATTCTTATAAATTTTAGTAAAACACAAATAAAAGCGTTGTAATGGAAGAAGAAAAGCTGAAATAATGTGTGCGAGCTCATGAAATTCTGTATGTTTCGCGAATATCTGATTTTGAGGGGCTGTGCGTTGTGCGAAGTATAATCAACATTTTCTTTTACGTGCTGTGTATTGCTATGCTATGCCCTGCTATGCAAGCTTAACTGAACCATCACTGTGATATTTCTTGAGATGGTTTAGAACAAACAGAATTTCTGTAACATGGAGTTTCATAATTTTGTTGGTTATACTAAAATTCAGTTGTATATAATTTATATGGGTGAAATAGGCCTACTGAGGAACCGAGCAACCAAAACTAACTTAGGTAACTCGTCAATTGCATACCTCACGGGTGGTGTGGAAAAGGCAAATTTTCTGAAGTTGACAAACTTTTAAATAGGGCTCAATAGCTCAATATTTTATTTCGACATAAATTTAAGTTGGCCGAATTTCGACCACGGGCGTTACTAGGTATAATTAATAAATGATGTTTAATTGAAACCGATTTTTGAAAACTATTTTGATGTTGCTTGTCCCAGGACTCGAACCACTCCGCTACACCACGTCGGCCATATTTAAAGTTCATACAAATGAAGTAGGTGAATTATTAAAAATTATTTTTGAAAAATGACAATCTGTTCAATTGGTGGCGCGAACTAAAGTCAGTGGAATTAACGTCAGTGACGTTACTTCGCACCCCAAAAGCGAATTAATGTCAGTGGCATTAACACGCATGCCAAAAGCGAACTAAGGTCAATATTTTTAGCGAACTAACGTCATTGACATTAATTCGCATTAAGAAAGCGAACTAAAGTCAGTACATTTTTTTTATATTCCAAATTTTCATGATTTCATTATCACCTTCGACTTATGATCATTATATCATGAATCTGGGATTTAAAAAACAAATCTGGGATTGACTTAGGTCAGATCCCCAATTCGGGGTGTGATCCATGGTATTTATGTGCAGAAATCCTTTCGGCATTGGCGGCCTTCGGCCGCGCTTCAAAAAATAACCCTGGGCTACGCCATTTCAACTCCGGGTGGTTGCCATAGCCGTGGCTACCGCCACGGTGATGTCCTTCCGCGTGCCACTCTTTTCTCACAGGGTTATGTGATTACAACAACCACATGAAAATGACAGAAAGTTCTGAACTTTAACTGCAAATATCTCGGAAACTACTACAAATATTGGTTCAGCGGAGCTATATTCGTGGTCCTGGGACCAAAGCGCGTCTCCTGATACATATCTCAACATTTTTGGTTGTGTATTAGCGCTCGATACCCCACGTAAACGATTACCCACGTCTAGATTTAGAATCTGAAATGAGATTTCTTTCAACCGTTCAAAAGTTATTTGCAGTTAAAGTTAAACATTTTCTGTCATTTTCATGTGGTTGTTGTAATGGCACATTAGGCTGAGCCAAAAAAGTGAAAAAGTGGGACATGTGGCACGCAGAAGGACATCACCGTGGCGGTAGCCACGGCTTTGGCACACACCCGGAGTTGGAATGGCGTAGCCCAGGGATATTTTTAGAAGCGCGGCCGAAGGCCGCCAATGCCGAAAGGAGTTCTGCACATAAATACAATGGATCACGCCCCGAATTGGGGATCTGACCTAAGTCAAATTTTCGTCTGCGGCAATGACATTAATTCGCATGTCCAAAGCGAACTAAAGTCAAAATACTATACGAATTAAGGGCACTGACTTTAATTCGTTTTTGGTCATGCGTCTTAATGTCACTGACATTAGTTCGCTTTTTGGGTGCTGACGTTAGTGCGCGCCACCGTTCAATTCGCACAAAGTTCACTTCAAAGTAATTCCCCAAAGCTACCAGACAATTGTGATAACATTTCTAGTTACAAACTCGATTGAAAAAAAATTATATGCTAGGATAATAAAACTATCATATATTCTTTGTTGCCATTTTCATCTACAAATTTAATAGCACTATACCACTGACCAGCCTCCAACCCTTTAAAATCCGCCCAATGATTGACAGGGCGATTATCAGCACCGTCAATGGTGGCGAGGGCCAGCAATGTTGCATTTTTGGACAATTTTAGGGGTGGGTTGTTGAGAAAAGATCACGATGCCCTCTATTGAGGCTACACTGATTTTACAACAGAACACAACTTTTTGAAAAGTTGGCGTGAAGGCGACATTTTCGCGTAGAAAAGAAATCACTATGAGTAATTTTATAGATCATGAGCCGAATATGTGTAGTTCAGAACTGTTCATCGCAGATCTCTGGTGCATCCGTATGTGCAATTGCTAACACTCAAATCACATCGGTAGCAACAGTGCTCGTGTTGGCGACGCCAAAGCAATTTAATTCAAAGAATGGAGTTATAATATTTCGTGTTTTTTTGATTGAAAAGAGCCAAACAGCGCTTTACGCTTTTATTTTTCCACCTTAAACATCAAAAGTACATAAGGAAAAACTTTCATTGTTTCATTTTCACTTGTACTTAAAAAAAAGGTCGAATGTGCCTGACGAAATACTTATGAGAATAAATGTGAGGGAAATTGTCGGTCCTTCGGGTCACCCTGAGAATGGGGGCCTTGGCACTGGCCCCGTGTGCCCCTATGGTAAAGACGGAACTGTATGAAAGTAATAAACGAAACGAAATGGTAACGTACAATTTAGTTTATTTTCGGACACTGGTGCCAAGTGCCAGGGCAAGTAACATCGTAAGGTATAATAAATGTTGTTTTTTCTTTACACCGCGTGGTAATCCTTGAGTGCCTTTCCATAGCAACATGAAATTGTATATTAATAACCTAATAGACGGCGTCGAACAGTTTTGGCTGCTGCCCAAAATTCAGATGGCGCGAACTAAAGTCAGTGGAATTAACGTCAGTGACGTTACTTCGCACCCCAAAAGCGAATTAATGTCAGTGGCATTAACACGCATGCCAAAAGCGAACTAAGATCAATATTTTTAGCGAACTAACGTCATTGACATTAATTCGCATTAAGAAAGCGAACTAAAGTCAGTACATTTTTTTATATTCCAAATTTTCATTTTTCATTATCACCTTCGACTTATGATCACTATATCATGAATCTGGGATTCAAAAAATGAATCTGGGATTGACTTAGGTCAGATATCCAATTCGGGGCGTGATCCATGGTATTTATGTGCAGAGCTCCTTTCCGCATTGGCGGCCTTCGGCCGCGCTTCACAAAATAATCCTGGGCTACGCCATTCCAACTCCGGGTGGTTGCCATAGCCGTGGCTACCGCCACGGTGTTGTCCTTCCGCGTGCAACTCTTTTCTCACAGGGTAATGTGATTACAACAACCACATGAAAATGACAGAAAATTCTGAACTTTAACAAATATCTCGCAAACTACTAAAAATATTGGTTCAGCGGAGTTATGTTCATGCTCCTGGGACCAAAGCGCGTCTCCTGATACATATCTCAACATTTTTGGTTGTATATTAGCACTCGGTACCCCACGTAAACGATTACCCACATCTAAATTTAGAATCTGAAAGAGATTTTTTTCAACCGTTCAAAAGTTATTTGCAGTTAAAGTTCACAATTTTCTGTCATTTTCATGTGGTTGTTGTAATGGCACATTAGGCTGAGCCAAAAAAGTGAAAAAGTGGGAAACGTGGCACGCGGAAGGACATCACCGTGGCGGTAGCCACGGCTATGGCAACCACCCGGAGTTGGAATAGCGTAGCCCAGGGTTATTTTTTGAAGCGGGGCCGAAGGCCGCCAACGCGGAAAGGAGTTCTGCACATAAATACCATGGATCACGCCCCGAATTGGGGATCTGACCTAAGTCAAATTTTCGCCTGCGGCGCTACTTCGTCGAATCTCAAACCCAAATGCCTCAATGACATTAATTCGCATGTCCAAAGCGAACTAAAGTCAAAATATTATACGAATTAACGGCACTGACTTTAATTCGATTTGGGTCATGCGTCTTAATGTCACTGACATTAATTCGCTTTTTGGGTGCGAATTAACGTCACTGACGTTAATTCCACTGACGTTAGTTCGCGCCACCAAAATTCACAGCAAAACTAATAAGTATACATATTTACATTGGTATAGGCACAGGTGTAATCACGGTTGCCACTTTGGTCCAATTGGACCAAAATTGGTCCATAAAAATCCATTTGGTCCATTGGTCCATTTTTTTCAGATTTGGTCCATTTTTGGCAAGTGGTCTCGATTTTGGTACTTTTTCTTCTTCACTTGGCTGAAATTGCGTAACACTGCTCCCAAAATTTGGTCGGTAAGTGGAAAAATAATGTGTTGAAATTTTTACACAATGGAAACTTTTGAGGCTTCAGAATCTTAACCTTAGGTCAGATATGGATGTTTCCGCTTTTTGGGAGAAAGTTGGCTTACATAGGAATGGTATGAACGAAAAAAGTTTTGCAGACTCAATCAATTTCGTATACGACTTAATGAGTCTGCCACATAGTTCGGCAGCCGCAGAGCGCAAATTTTTCGAACTTTCCCTAATTAAAACAAAGCTTCGAAACAATTGTCCAAATTCGACCAACTTAAGTATATGCATGTAAAATGATTACGTATGTAAAATGAATAAGTTTTAAAATCTTTGAGCTTCCTGTAAGTTGCGTGAGCGTGTAAGTAAAAGGAATGCGGGCAAACAATTTGAAAATTTGAGTAAGTGTTTTCGTAAATTGCTTCACGCATATTAGTAAGTCAAATAAACGAAGGCTGAGTTAGATAAAACTTCGAAGTTGTCATTTGCATACAAATTTCTTTACGTTAAACAAACTTTGTATGGAAATGACAACTTCAAAGTTTTATGTAATTGAGCCATGAGTAGTGAAGCTGGATTTCTTCGATTTCAAATGATGTTATACTGGATTTAGCACATTTTGTTAACTTTTTTGGCACACAAATAAAAGCAAGTGGCAGCTACTAGTTTACTGCATATGAATGAGAGGAGAGGGGTGGGTGTGGTTTTCGTAGTTTTTAAAAAGTGCGAAATTTTGCGAGGTGGTGATGTCACTCAAAATTTTCACACATTAGGGTGGTGCAGTAAAGTAGTACAACAGAGTTAGGGTATTAATATATATATTGCTGAAATTTTCCTAAGGTAATGAAAGATTACTTTCAACAACATCTGAAAACTCATAACTCCTGCTTTACATTTCTTTGCATGGATTTTAATATTTTTCTTTTTTCTTTTCTATTTTTGAAAATTACTCTTCTGGTGTTGCGATCAAAATTTTTTATTCCATATAACTAACTTCATTCTTCGTATGAAAAATACATTTTCTGCTTAGAAAATATAATTTTCAATATTTTATTCTAGTAGACTACTACTTTTTTAGTCTCTTTTAGATGGAATAAATTTGTCACATTTGTTCGAGCATGTCCTGTGAAGACACTAATTGGACCCTTTTTGTACCAAAATGGGTATAAATGCATACTACTTGCAGGACACCTGACTTCGATTCTCGGGATTCTCGGTGAAGACAAAAATGAAAATTGTTTTTTTTTAAATTCTTTTAAAGCAAGAAAAATTGAAATGACGCCAGCAACTACTTATACTTTCCAGCGTCTAATTACAACTTTGCTCTAACTGTATGAAAAATATATGTATATGAAATATTTTTCCACTTAACGCCCCAAAATTTCATAAGTGAATTAAACATTTAAAAAATCGAGAAAAGTTTAGAATATAATAATCAAAGTAAAAATGTGTTTTTCGTAAAAAAGTTAAGTTACGGGCTGATTCTGTGTTATTGATAAATTTGTCAATCTTGATAAATAATAAAGAAGAAATATTTGTATCAAGTGTTTTTAAATTTTGCGTCAAAAACAACTTTTGTTTTACTCAAACAATTTTTTTGTTTGCTTGTGACGTTGTAGTTTATTTCTTTTCCTAAGGTAATGAAAACATGCACCAACTGAAGTGATTAGATTTCGGTTTGTAGTAAGGCTACAGATTATTTTCAACAACTCATGCTTTACATTTCTTTGTATGGATTTTGATATTTTTCTGTTCTATTTTGAAAATTCCTCTTCTGGTGTTGCGATCAAAATTTTTTATTCTATATAACTAAATTCATTCTTATAGGCTGTTTATGCTGGGCCAGCATTTTGCATTTTCTTCGCATTTTAGCATTTAGCCCAACATGCAGCATTTATTTTCGCATTTTCCATACAAATTTTGACAACCAAATGCAACTTTATTTTTGTATTAGCATTATAAATGCAGAAATCAACCCTGTAATCTTCGAAGAAAATCGCGATTCGAATTCAAAAGAGTGGAAATATTGGTTGTTTTTACTTGGCGTTCTGTCATTCTCTGTCTTTCGTAAACATTCTGCAAATTTGCTCGTATTTTAAATTTGTAATTTAGCGCGCGTGTTGTGTGCTATTGCTAAAATAAACCAATCTACAAATTAATCTGATGTTTGTGTAGGGATTTAAATAAAAGATTTAATAACAATCTGTACATTTTTTCACACGTGGCATAACCTCAAAAAAATGTTTGAACTTGCTAAATGTGCATTTGCTAAATGCGCAAGCATGAACGCTTTTTCGAAACCAGTGTCCGAAAATGCAAAATGTTGCATTTTAAATGCAGCATGAACACGATATTAGGATGAAAAATACATTTTCTGCTTTGAAAATATACTTTTCCAATATTTTATTCTAGTGACTACTACTTTTGTAGGGTCTTTTAAATGGAATAAATTGGTCACGTTTGTTCTAGCATGTAATATGAAGACACTAATTGTACCTTTTTTATACCAAAATGGGTATAAATGTTGCAAAATGCCAATCAGATTCAAGCAAATACTTTTACACTTACTTATTATTTAGCAAACGCGCGCAGTTAAATAAAAAACGTCCAACTCGCTTTAGTTCTGATTGTTCAATCTCCTTTATTCTTCTTTTCTTTCATTAAAAATGGTTTCTGCACGAACAGTACTTACAATTTGTCCTTGCACTTAATAATTGGTAGCACTAGCGTTAACCCTTAGTTCATATGTACAAGGTGTGTTCGGCCGGCGCACACTGGGGGCGAGCGTGCTCAAAATTCAGTTTTTAAATAATGGCGTTTTCCAAAAACTAAAAACACAGTATTGTTCTCTATAAAATTCTACACTTCTGGCCCAATTTTCAGCTTTCTATCGTTTTTCAGTTGGGAGTTATACGAGAGTTATTAAGTGGTTTTTTCAAAGTGAGAAGTTTTAATGTGTATTTCAAATGGTTGGTGTAAAAGAAGGAAATCAAATTTTAATATTCTGCTTTTTTTATTACATTAAGTGAAGCCTATGTAATTGATTAGTGTTTATTTTTTTGAACAAGATCTTTTAAAAAATTACTTTTAAGCATAAAACTAAAGGTACCTCTTTTTTTTTTTAATTTTTTTTTCAAAATGGATTTTTTAATTTGCGCAAAAATCTAGCAAATCTAAAAATGCAGCAGTAAAATATGGTCCTTTGTTATAAAGAATCCTAGTTCAGAAGTAAAAGCAAAGTGCGCATTTAAAAAAAAAGTGAATTTAAAAATTGCATTCCAATTTTAGTTAAAAACAAAAACACATATATCTGGTTGAATTTTATTCTCTTCTATCTTAAATTTAGTTGATCCATTATTTATTGGTCACTTAAATTGCAAATTGTGGTTAAGGTTACTTTTCAAGAAAGTTTTCTGTAATTTGGACTTGTATTGTTGTGTTATAATATATCCACTTAAAGGATAAGATGTGTTACTCCAATTTGTTTTTTTTGTTAAGTTACGCAGAGCGAAAACCAGCTAATAAAATAGAACAAAAGTAAGAAAATATCTCTATAGTTTTTCTTTAAGAAGAATCCCTACTTACTTTAGGTGGGATAGTCTTTTTAATAAAATCAAGAAGAAATCTTCGAATATAGAATAAAGAAGGCATTCTTCTTATTTTAATAAGGTTATCTCCTTGAAGTTATTAAAAAGATAATCTTCTTATTTTTACTAAGTTTTCTTATTGAGTTTACTAAAAAGATCATCTCTTTATTTTTATTGGTTATCTCATTGAATTAACTGAAAAGATAACCTCCTTATTAATGTAAGGTAATCAGGGATGTCATGGAATCCTAGTCGGTTTTGCATTTTATCGGAATTGCAAATCAATATTGATTTCATTTGGTGTCATGAAACCGTGTCGGTTTTGTTATTTTCGAACCTAAGCAAAACCAATGTTCGAATCAGCTGTTTATCACAGATGTATTTTCGCTGGCAATCTTAAATTGTAAAAATTTGAGAAAATTTTGTTATTTTCATTTTAAATAATAAACTTGAATAATAAAGTTAGCACAAAATGACAACTGCAATTGCAGCATTTCTATTATTGGACGAAGGAAGTTGTGAGAAGGCCAAAAGAAGAATTTTGAGGGATTCCAGCAATCCACTTGAGTTGCCCGAGTCAGGGTGAGTACATTTTTTTTAATGTGCATACATAAGTATTCATAGCATGTTTGCAGTTTCATTGCATATTATCGTCTTAACAAAGAGGCTTTCCGAATAGTTGTTGACACCATTGAGGGACACTTGACATCCTCAAAAATTCCAATAGTGCTGCAGCTACCAGCTACTCTGCGATTTTTAGCTGAAGGATCCTATCAAAGATCCGTCGGGAATGATTCCAGCATAAGTGTAGGCAGAAGCACGGTGTCAACAATCTTAAGTGACGTGCTTAAAGTTATAAATGAATTGATTTGTCCACAGGTGGTGAAACTACAAAAGGACAGCAACGAAAAACAAAGGTCAAGAGACTATTTTTATTCAAAATACAAAATTCCTTCCATAATTGGTTGCATCGACGGCACACATGTTAAAATAATCAAGCCGAGCATTGACGAACATTTGTTCTACAATCGGAAAGGATATTATAGTATGAATGCCATGATTGTAAGTAGGCCCAAATCTTAATTTCTCTTGTGCTTATACATTTATATCTACATATATATAGATTTGTGATGGTGACATGAAAATTCGAGCTGTCGATGCATGGTATCCTGGCTCTAGCTATGATTCTTTTGTATGGAACATTAGTAGCGCCAGACGACATTTCCTAAGAATGCATGAATCAGGTGATCGGACGTCTAAATTGTTAGGAGATTGTGGATATGCCATAGAATCTTTTTTATTAACACCATACAGAGATCCACGATACAATTCCAAAGAATATAAATTCAATTTGGCACATTCTCAGGCTGAAACATCGTTGAGCGAACTATAGGAGTGCTTAAAGGCCGGTTTCGGTGCTTATTAAGCACCTTGCACTATAGTCCAGAAAAAGTGGTGACTATTATAAATGTCTGCTGTGCGTTGCATAACATCGGCAGGATGTACCACATCGACCATAATGAAGATTACATTATTTTGCCATCCGAAGATATTCAGGAAAATGTTGAATCTTTACCGAACGTTATACTACAATGCGAAGGAAGAAGGATAAGGGATGAAATAGCCAACAGTTTATAAAAAATGCATATATATTTATTTTATTATTAAAATTTACGTATTATAAACTAAACATTTTCATTTTTTGAGATCTTATGAAACAAGTAAAACAAGAAATACATTTATCAAAACAAAAAGAAAATTCATTAATATGTAAAAGGTACGTTCTTAGGTACTATAAAAATCACATTTTAATAGTAATAGTTATATTATTTGTTTTTGTACTTATCGTACTCGAACTTTTTTAGCTCCAGATCTAATTGTTGCTTCTTTATCTCGTTTCTTTCGTGCAATGCCCTCAAAATCCCTGTGTTAATGCGCACCTATTCATTTTTCAATTCTTTTATCTCCCTCGCGACAGAGTCATTCCCTTTTTCGACGGCTCTATAAACCCGTCTGAGACTGGTGGCGTTTTCATGTTCAATTTTGCGAGCTCATCAAATTTTTCATTCATTTGCAGCTTTCTCTTGTTGTCCTCATCTAAAAATTTTTTTAAACGTTCCCCAGTGCTTTGCGTTCTTTGCCTTTTCGGGGTAACGCTAAGTGGAGACATTGGTCGCTTCGAGGATGTTGATGGCATTTCATCCTCGCTTTCGGAGGCACCTAAGGCATTGCCGGACACACCTTCTACTGCCTTTGCCATGCCACATATGCGCACAATTGTCTCCTCCGTTTGAGAAAGTTGGTGTTTGGAAAATGGCCCTCCACCAGTTGCTCGAGACTCACTTTGGTTTAGAGCTAGCTTCCTTTTAATTTCGCTTTTCCACTCCGTCCAAGTCTACAAATATATATAAAAAAAGAGTGCAATTAAAAAAATTATAATTTTTAGCAGCAATTCGCATCCTTCTGTGGTGGACCTGCACTATTGAGCTCTTCAACCAACTGTTGCCAAAGAGCATCAACACTTGGGTTGTCCCGCCTAGTAAAACCCTTCGCGATATCTGCGTGTTACTCCATGAAATCGACAAGAATTGCATTCTGTGTTGTATTTTTATGTTTTCCCCTGACAATGAATAAAAATATGATAATTGTTTACATAGCTTCGAAACTCTTAAAAGTTGACCAAATTAGTTAAATGTGGTACCAAAAGACGCATCTTTGCCTCAGAATTACAGATCACATGAAAATTTTCACCTTTTTTTGCAAATAAATTTTTACACAAACAAAGTTTTAAAGCAGCTCTCACGGTACTGTAATCCTGAGGCAAAGACGCGTCTTTTGGTACCACATTTAACTAATTTGGTCAATTTTTAAGAGTTTCGCAGTCTCCTAAGAAATTACCAAAAATATTAAAACGAAAGAAGGCAGCAGGTTTCATTTGGACTACGATAGGTTTCGATAAATTTATCGATAACTGAGTTATCGGTGAAAATGTGATTGCCCAAAAACCTTAAACTTGACCTACAATATGGGTATCAAACGAAAGGGGATGGCCCCAGGTTTCAATTTAGCTTTGATATATTTCGATAAATTAATCGATAACTAAGTTATCGGTCAAAATTCGATTGCCCGAAAACCTTAATATTACCCGGCAATATGGGTATCAAACGAAAGGGGATAGCTCCAGGTTTCATTTGGACTTCGAAAGGTTTCGATAAAATGAAGTACAAATGAAACCTGGGGCCTTCCCCTTTCGTTTGATGGCCATATTGTACGATCTTTCTATACCTATATGCGAAATATCATAAGTATAGGTTCAATATAGTTAGAGTTATATGGAATAAAAAAATTTCGAAAAGAAACGGTCCCTAGCAGGGTCGGAACCCCCAAATTAAAAAAAAAAAATAGCCTATAGCTCCTTCCAGACTATAACCTGTAGGCGTGCCAAATTTCAACAAAATCCGTCTAGCCAAAATCGGACCACAAACAAAACAGATATACTAATTTTTAGGGAGGAACCTATGAAATTTTTTTTCTTAAATAAATTTAAAAAAATATGTAGGTATCAGCATATCTATACTATAATAAATCTCTAGACAATTCGTGTCTTTACATTAAAAATTTCTTTGAAAAGATGACTGGGGATGACCTGGGGAATGCTATAGAGTTCAACTGATCCATTTTTAAAATTATTGTGTGTCTGTTTGTCTGTTTGAACTTAGGGATCTTGGAAACTAAGAAATGGATTTTGATGAGACTTTCACAAATATACTGCTTGAAGCTCAGAAAGGGATTTGCACTTTGTTTTATCAAAATCGGATCACAAAAAAGATATACTGATTTTTAGGGAGGAACCTATGATATTTTTTTTCTTAAATAAATTTATATGAAGAAAAATTCACTTAGTTTGTCAAAAAAAAATAAGCGTGACTTTGTAAAATTTTTGTTTCCTTTTTTTCAATGTCTGCTAAATCAAAAATCAATTGCATAGGTACACTGCCGCGCTATGTGGAAAGTAACAATGTTTGTTACGTTTTCACGCCAAAACTAATACAACTAGCAGCATGAAACTTTGTACACATATTCTCTGTGACCTGGAAGGATTCATAGAGATGATATTTGTTTGATAAATTAATCGATAAGAGAGTTATCGGCGAAAATAAGGTTGCCCTAAAACCTCAAAACTTTCCTACAATTTGAGTATCAACCGAAAGAGGAAGTCCCCTTTTTATACCTAGTAGTGCTTCGCACACACGGTATATTAACTTCATTCGCCTAACGGTTGTATGTAACGGCATAAACGAATCGAGATAGATATTGACTTATATATATCAAAATGTTCAGGAGGAAAAGAGAAATTGATTGAGCCATGTCCGTCCGTCCGTCTGTTCGTCCGTCCGTCTGTGAACACGATAACTTGAGTAAATCTTAAGATATCTCAAGGAAATTTGGTATGCAGGTTCCTTTTCACTTATCTCGGAGCGCTATTGAAAAAAGGCAAAAGCGGTTAAAAGCCACGCCCACTTTCTATATATATAATATTTTCGAAAATACAAAAAGAGTGATTATTCAGTACATAATACACCTATAAGGATAATATTTGGTGTGTGCTTTAGCGGTAAGGCAAAAAATACATTTTTGAAGAAATTTTAAAAATGGGGCGTGGTACCGCCCACTTTTGATTAAGTCAAATTTGGAAATATTATTAAACATAAATCAAAAACCGCTCAAGATAGCAAAGTAAAATTCAGCACACATATTTATATTAATACAGGCAATATTTCGAAAAAAAATTATCGAAATCGGGTTAGGTCCACGCCCAATTTTATACAAAAGATTTTGAAAAGGATCATAGATATATTGAATATGCTATAACTTTGCTTAAACTAGCTGTATATCATTTCTATTTCACCTCTAAAGTGTTCGTGGGCAAAGAAAGTCGAATGCACAAAATTTTTGGAAAATGGGAGTGGCCCCGCCCCTTTATGGGGGATTATTCCACAAAACTTTCCATGCCATCACTAGGGATGCAAATTTTGAGGACCAACATCGATATATCGATATTCGATGTATCGACAAAAGCAACATCGATTCTGAAAAAACATCGAATTGGCTGAATTTCGCGAAAACTACATGACTCCAGAGTGTTAAGAAATGCGTTCATCCCACAATTAATGCGTTCCCGTCTTGAAATAGCAATTTATCTGTTCCGCATTCCTTTCGAGCATTCTGCTAAGTCATGTGCAAAACGCAAGGACTATAGGAGAACTCCAAAAGTAATAATTTTTCATATGGAAAATGTGTTGTAAAATTCGCATGGCGGTGGCCTAGGATAGGTCCACCTCCTGCTCTCGCTTTATTACTGACAACTTCATGGAATACCTACGGGATATTAGATACTTTCCAAAATACCCCCAAATAATTACTCCATAAACTACGCACAATCAAAGTGAGCGTTGGATTATTTAATCCTTGAAATACTTCACTTCGGCAAAAATTAGATATTTAATTCAATGATTTTCACAAGGAGAATTCATTGCAACTTTCAGTAAAGGATGCACTCTGCAAACACAAAATGAACTGACCACAAACGAGGCGAGAGATTGCGTGTGGTTCTTGAAATACTACCATGATTATTGAAAGGAACTATCTCAGGACGGTTTTCACCATCCTCAATTAACGCTTACTGGAAATCTTTATACAAAATCATATTTTTATAATTTTATTAGCTAAATTACCTTTTTTATGTCCTTTTGCTTCCACTCCACAAATTAAAAAGAAAGAAACGTTCAAAATGGCGTCAATGAAAGCATTTTGGGGGCGCCGATGTTGAAAAATCGATAAGATTGACATCGATGTATCGGTGATTTTTCGATACTGAGTATTTTCCAAACATCGATGTTAAACATCGACTTTTCGTCCGATACTATCGATGTTTTAAAAACATCGATGTATCGTTTGCATCCCTAGCCATAACTCCGGTAAAAATTTACTTATTGAAACGATATTTAGAGAAAGTGTTCAACATATAAATCTAACTATTTGCTGTAAAAATAAACGAAATTGGTTAACGGACACGCCCACTTTTTGAACACAGTTCTAAAAAATTTTTTCGTAAAATTAAAATCGCGATATTTCCATAATTGTATAAGTTATATAAATAAGATTTTACGCACGTAATAAGCTTTTTAAGCAAAACTAAACTGTATAAAAATTTTGTGGTTTTTGGTGAAGTAGGCGTGGCGCCGCCCACTTTTTAGCATAAAAGCTCTGCTATTTTCAAAAGCGATTGCTTGGAATTTCAAGAATGTATTTCAATGAAATTTTGTGAGATACTTCCCAATAGTATGTAGTATACTACCAAAAATTACGCAAATCGAATAACAAACAAGCAAGATTTACGGGCAAGTAGTTAACACCCTACTGCCTTTTTTATACCTAGTAGTGCTTCGCACACAAGGTATATTAACTTCATTCGCCTAACGGTAGTATGTAACGGCATAAACGAATCGAGATAGATATTGACTTATATATATCAAAATGTTCAGGAGGAAAAGAGAAATTGATTGAGCCATGTCCGTCCGTCCGTCCGTCCGTCCGTCTGTCCGTCCGTCCGTCTGTCCGTCCGTCCGTCTGTGAACACGATAACTTGAGTAAATCTTGAGATATCTCAATGAAATTTGGTATGCAGGTTCCTTTTCACTTATCTCGGAGCGCTATTGAATATAGGCAAAATCGGTTAAAAGCCACGCCCACTTTCTATATATATAATTTTTTCGAAAATACAAAAAGAGTGATTATTCAGTACATAATACACCTATAAGGATAATATTTGGTGTGCACTTTAGCGTTAAGGCAAAAAATACATTTTTGAAGAAATTTTTAAAATGGGGCGTGGTACCGCCCACTTTTGATTAAGTCAAATTTGGAAATATTATTAATCATAAATCAAAAACCGCTCAAGATAGCAAAGTGAAATTCAGCACACATATTTATATTAATACAGGCAATATTTCGAAAAAAATTATCGAAATCGGGTTAGGTCCACTCCCAATTTTATACGAAAGATTTTGAAAAGGATCATAGATATATTGAATATGCTATAACTTTGCTTAAACTAGCTGTATATCATTTCTATTTCACCTCTAAAGTGTTCGTGGGCAAAGAAAGTCGAAAACACAAAATTTTTGGAAAATGGGCGTGGCCCCGCCCCTTTATGGGGGATTATTCCATAAAACTTTCCATGCCATAACTCCGGTAAAAATTGACTTATTGAAACGATATTTACAGAAAGTGTTCAACATATAAAGCTTACTCTTTGCTGTAAAAATAAACAAAATCGGTGAACGGACACGCCCACTTTTTGAACACAGTTCTAAAAAATTTCTTCGTAAAATTAAAATCGCGATATTTCCATAACTGTATAAGTTATATATATAAGATTTTACACACTTAATTAGCTTTTTAAGAAAAACTAAACTGCAAAAAAATTGTGTGGATTTTGTTGAAGTAGGCGTGGCGCCGCCCACTTTTCAGCAAAAAAGGTCTGTTATTTTCAAAAGCGATTGCTTGAAATTTCAAGAAGGTATTCCAATGAAAGTTAGTGGGATGCTTCACAATAGTATGTAGTATACTCCTGCCAAAAATTATGCAAATCGAATGACAAACAAGCAAGATTTACGGGAAAGTAGTTAACTCCCTATTGCCTTTTTATACCTAGTAGTGCTTCGCACACAAGGTATATTAACTTCATTCGCCTAACGGTAGTATGTAACGGCATAAACGAATCGAGATAGATATTGACTTATGTATATCAAAATGTTCAGGAGGAAAAGAGAAATTGATTGAGCCATGTCCGTCCGTCCGTCCGTCTGTCCGTCCGTCCGTCCGTCTGTGAACACGATAACTTGAGTAAATCTTGAGATATCTCAATGAACTTTGGTATGCAGGTTCCTTTTCACTTATCTCGGAGCGCTATTGAAAATAGGCAAAATCGGTTAAAAGCCACGCCCACTTTCTATATATATAATATTTTCGAAAATACAAAAAGAGTGATTATTCTGTACATAATCCACCTATAAGGATAATATTTGGTGTGCACTTTAGCGTTAAGGCAAAAAATATATTTTTGAAGAAATTTTTAAAATGGGGCGTGGTACCGCCCACTTTTGATTAAGTCAAATTTGGAAATATTATTAATTATAAATCAAAAACCGCTCAAGATAGCAAAGTGAAATTCAGCACACATATTTATGTTAATACAGGCAATATTTCGAAAAAAAATTATCGAAATCGGG
This sequence comes from Sphenella marginata, assembly GCA_951509765.1. Classification (NCBI taxonomy): domain Eukaryota; kingdom Metazoa; phylum Arthropoda; class Insecta; order Diptera; family Tephritidae; genus Sphenella; species Sphenella marginata. The sequence continues at coordinate 3,805,754 of OX608078.1, forward strand.
TTAGGTCCACGCCCAATTTTATACGAAAGATTTTGAAAAGGATCATAGATATATTGATTATGCTATAACTTTGCTTAAACTTGCTGTATATCATTTCTATTTCACCTCTAAAGTGTTCGTGGGCAAAAAAAGTCGAAAACACAAAATTTTTGGAAAATGGGCGTGGCCCCGCCCCTTTATGGGGGATTATTCCATAAAACTTTCCATGCCATAACTCCGGTAAAAATTGACTTATTGAAACGCTATTTACAGAAAGTGTTCAACATATAAAGCTAACTCTTTGCTGTAAAAATAAACAAAATCGGTGAACGGACACGCCCACTTTTTGAACACAGTTCTGAAAAATTTCTTCGTAAAATTAAAATCGCGATATTTCCATAACTGTATAAGTTATATATATCAGATTTTACACACTTAATAAGCTTTTTAAGAAAAACTAAACTGCTAAAAAGTTTTGTGGATTTTGTTGAAGTAGGCGTGGCGCCGCCCACTTTTCAGCAAAAAAGGTCTGTTATTTTCAAAAGCGATTGCTTGAAATTTCAAGAAGGTATTTCAATGAAAGTTAGTGAGATGCTTCCCAATAGTATTTAGTATACTCCTGCCAAAAGTTATGCAAATCGAATGACAAACAAGCAAGATTTACGGGAAAGTAGTTAACTCCCTATTGCCTTTTTATACCTAGTAGTGCTTCGCACACAAGGTATATTAACTTCATTCGCCTAACGGTAGTATGTAACGGCATAAACGAATCGAGATAGATATTGACTTATGTATATCAAAATGTTCAGGAGGAAAAGAGAAATTGATTGAGCCATGTCCGTCCGTCCGTCCGTCCGTCTGTCCGTCCGTCCGTCTGTGAACACGATAACTTGAGTAAATCTTGAGATATCTCAATGAACTTTGGTATGCAGGTTCCTTTTCACTTATCTCGGAGCGCTATTGAAAATAGGCAAAATCGGTTAAAAGCCACGCCCACTTTCTATATATATAATATTTTCGAAAATACAAAAAGAGTGATTATTCTGTACATAATCCACCTATAAGGATAATATTTGGTGTGCACTTTAGCGTTAAGGCAAAAAATATATTTTTGAAGAAATTTTTAAAATGGGGCGTGGTACCGCCCACTTTTGATTAAGTCAAATTTGGAAATATTATTAATTATAAATCAAAAACCGCTCAAGATAGCAAAGTGAAATTCAGCACACATATTTATATTAATACAGGCAATATTTCGAAAAAAAATTATCGAAATCGGGTTAGGTCCACGCCCAATTTTATACGAAAGATTTTGAAAAGGATCATAGATATATTGATTATGCTATAACTTTGCTTAAACTTGCTGTATATCATTTCTATTTCACCTCTAAAGTGTTCGTGGGCAAAAAAAGTCGAAAACACAAAATTTTTGGAAAATGGGCGTGGCCCCGCCCCTTTATGGGGGATTATTCCATAAAACTTTCCATGCCATAACTCCGGTAAAAATTGACTTATTGAAACGCTATTTACAGAAAGTGTTCAACATATAAAGCTAACTCTTTGCTGTAAAAATAAACAAAATCGGTGAACGGACACGCCCACTTTTTGAACACAGTTCTGAAAAATTTCTTCGTAAAATTAAAATCGCGATATTTCCATAACTGTATAAGTTATATATATCAGATTTTACACACTTAATAAGCTTTTTAAGAAAAACTAAACTGCTAAAAAGTTTTGTGGATTTTGTTGAAGTAGGCGTGGCGCCGCCCACTTTTCAGCAAAAAAGGTCTGTTATTTTCAAAAGCGATTGCTTGAAATTTCAAGAAGGTATTTCAATGAAAGTTAGTGAGATGCTTCCCAATAGTATGTAGTATACTCCTGCCAAAAGTTATGCAAATCGAATGACAAACAAGCAAGATTTACGGGAAAGTAGTTAACTCCCTATTGCCTTTTTTTTATTAATTTTTTTTATTTTCATACCTTTCATAAGCCCCATGCAAAACTATTTATATTTTGTTATTTAGTGATAATTTAATTTACCACTTACAACAGAAGTGTTTTTAATCGAAAACAATCAGTTGTTTTATACCACCTTTTTATACCTAGTAGTGCTTCGCATACAAGGTATATTAACTTCATTCGCCTAACGGTAGTATGTAACGGCATAAACGAATCGAGATAGATATTGACTTATGTATATCAAAATGTTCAGGAGGAAAAGAGAAATTGATTGAGCCATGTCCGTCCGTCCGTCCGTCCGTCCGTCTGTCCGTCCGTCCGTCTGTGAACACGATAACTTGAGTAAATCTTGAGATATCTCAATGAAATTTGGTATGCAGGTTCCTTTTCACTTATCTCGGAGCGCTATTGAAAATAGGCAAAATCGGTTAAAAGCCACGCCCACTTTCTATATATATAATATTTTCGAAAATACAAAAAGAGTGATTATTCTGTACATAATACACCTATAAGGATAATATTTGGTGTGCACTTTAGCGTTAAGGCAAAAAATATATTTTTGAAGAAATTTTTAAAATGGGGCGTGGTACCGCCCACTTTTGATTAAGTCAAATTTGGAAATATTATTAATCATAAATCAAAAACCGCTCAAGATAGCAAAGTGAAATTCAGCACACATATTTATATTAATACAGGCAATATTTCGAAAAAAAATTATCGAAATCGGGTTAGGTCCACGCCCAATTTTATACGAAAGATTTTGAAAAGGATCATAGATATATTGAATATGCTATAACTTCCTTAAACTTGCTGTATATCATTTCTATTTCACCTCTAAAGTGTTCGTGGGCAAAAAAAGTCGAAAACCCAAAATTTTTGGAAAATGGGCGTGGCCCCGCCCCTTTATGGGGGATTATTCCATAAAACTTTCCATGCCATAACTCCGGTAAAAATTGACTTATTGAAACGCTATTTACAGAAAGTGTTCAACATATAAAGCTAACTCTTTGCTGTAAAAATAAACAAAATCGGTGAACGGACACGCCCACTTTTTGAACACAGTTCTGAAAAATTTCTTCGTAAAATTAAAATCGCGATATTTCCATAACTGTATAAGTTATATATATCAGATTTTACACACTTAATAAGCTTTTTAAGAAAAACTAAACTGCAAAAAAGTTTTGTGGATTTTGTTGAAGTAGGCGTGGCGCCGCCCACTTTTCAGCAAAAAAGGTCTGTTATTTTCAAAAGCGATTGCTTGAAATTTCAAGAAGGTATTTCAATGAAAGTTAGTGAGATGCTTCCCAATAGTATGTAGTATACTCCTGCCAAAAGTTATGCAAATCGAATGACAAACAAGCAAGATTTACGGGAAAGTAGTTAACTCCCTATTGCCTTTTTATACCTAGTAGTGCTTCGCACACAAGGTATATTAACTTCATTCGCCTAACGGTAGTATGTAACGGCATAAACGAATCGAGATAGATATTGACTTATGTATATCAAAATGTTCAGGAGGAAAAGAGAAATTGATTGAGCCATGTCCGTCCGTCCGTCCGTCTGTCCGTCCGTCCGTCTGTGAACACGATAACTTGAGTAAATCTTGAGATATCTCAATGAACTTTGGTATGCAGGTTCCTTTTCACTTATCTCGGAGCGCTATTGAAAATAGGCAAAATCGGTTAAAAGCCACGCCCACTTTCTATATATATAATATTTTCGAAAATACAAAAAGAGTGATTATTCTGTACATAATCCACCTATAAGGATAATATTTGGTGTGCACTTTAGCGTTAAGGCAAAAAATATATTTTTGAAGAAATTTTTAAAATGGGGCGTGGTACCGCCCACTTTTGATTAAGTCAAATTTGGAAATATTATTAATTATAAATCAAAAACCGCTCAAGATAGCAAAGTGAAATTCAGCACACATATTTATATTAATACAGGCAATATTTCGAAAAAAAATTATCGAAATCGGGTTAGGTCCACGCCCAATTTTATACGAAAGATTTTGAAAAGGATCATAGATATATTGATTATGCTATAACTTTGCTTAAACTTGCTGTATATCATTTCTATTTCACCTCTAAAGTGTTCGTGGGCAAAAAAAGTCGAAAACACAAAATTTTTGGAAAATGGGCGTGGCCCCGCCCCTTTATGGGGGATTATTCCATAAAACTTTCCATGCCATAACTCCGGTAAAAATTGACTTATTGAAACGCTATTTACAGAAAGTGTTCAACATATAAAGCTAACTCTTTGCTGTAAAAATAAACAAAATCGGTGAACGGACACGCCCACTTTTTGAACACAGTTCTGAAAAATTTCTTCGTAAAATTAAAATCGCGATATTTCCATAACTGTATAAGTTATATATATCAGATTTTACACACTTAATAAGCTTTTTAAGAAAAACTAAACTGCAAAAAAGTTTTGTGGATTTTGTTGAAGTAGGCGTGGCGCCGCCCACTTTTCAGCAAAAAAGGTCTGTTATTTTCAAAAGCGATTGCTTGAAATTTCAAGAAGGTATTTCAATGAAAGTTAGTGAGATGCTTCCCAATAGTATGTAGTATACTCCTGCCAAAAGTTATGCAAATCGAATGACAAACAAGCAAGATTTACGGGAAAGTAGTTAACTCCCTATTGCCTTTTTATACCTAGTAGTGCTTCGCACACAAGGTATATTAACTTCATTCGCCTAACGGTAGTATGTAACGGCATAAACGAATCGAGATAGATATTGACTTATGTATATCAAAATGTTCAGGAGGAAAAGAGAAATTGATTGAGCCATGTCCGTCCGTCCGTCCGTCTGTCCGTCCGTCCGTCTGTGAACACGATAACTTGAGTAAATCTTGAGATATCTCAATGAACTTTGGTATGCAGGTTCCTTTTCACTTATCTCGGAGCGCTATTGAAAATAGGCAAAATCGGTTAAAAGCCACGCCCACTTTCTATATATATAATATTTTCGAAAATACAAAAAGAGTGATTATTCTGTACATAATCCACCTATAAGGATAATATTTGGTGTGCACTTTAGCGTTAAGGCAAAAAATATATTTTTGAAGAAATTTTTTAAATGGGGCGTGGTACCGCCCACTTTTGATTAAGTCAAATTTGGAAATATTATTAATTATAAATCAAAAACCGCTCAAGATAGCAAAGTGAAATTCAGCACACATATTTATATTAATACAGGCAATATTTCGAAAAAAAATTATCGAAATCGGGTTAGGTCCACGCCCAATTTTATACGAAAGATTTTGAAAAGGATCATAGATATATTGATTATGCTATAACTTTGCTTAAACTTGCTGTATATCATTTCTATTTCACCTCTAAAGTGTTCGTGGGCAAAAAAAGTCGAAAACACAAAATTTTTGGAAAATGGGCGTGGCCCCGCCCCTTTATGGGGGATTATTCCATAAAACTTTCCATGCCATAACTCCGGTAAAAATTGACTTATTGAAACGCTATTTACAGAAAGTGTTCAACATATAAAGCTAACTCTTTGCTGTAAAAATAAACAAAATCGGTGAACGGACACGCCCACTTTTTGAACACAGTTCTGAAAAATTTCTTCGTAAAATTAAAATCGCGATATTTCCATAACTGTATAAGTTATATATATCAGATTTTACACACTTAATAAGCTTTTTAAGAAAAACTAAACTGCAAAAAAGTTTTGTGGATTTTGTTGAAGTAGGCGTGGCGCCGCCCACTTTTCAGCAAAAAAGGTCTGTTATTTTCAAAAGCGATTGCTTGAAATTTCAAGAAGGTATTTCAATGAAAGTTAGTGAGATGCTTCCCAATAGTATGTAGTATACTCCTGCCAAAAGTTATGCAAATCGAATGACAAACAAGCAAGATTTACGGGAAAGTAGTTAACTCCCTATTGCCTTTTTATACCTAGTAGTGCTTCGCACACAAGGTATATTAACTTCATTCGCCTAACGGTAGTATGTAACGGCATAAACGAATCGAGATAGATATTGACTTATGTATATCAAAATGTTCAGGAGGAAAAGAGAAATTGATTGAGCCATGTCCGTCCGTCCGTCCGTCTGTCCGTCCGTCCGTCTGTGAACACGATAACTTGAGTAAATCTTGAGATATCTCAATGAACTTTGGTATGCAGGTTCCTTTTCACTTATCTCGGAGCGCTATTGAAAATAGGCAAAATCGGTTAAAAGCCACGCCCACTTTCTATATATATAATATTTTCGAAAATACAAAAAGAGTGATTATTCTGTACATAATCCACCTATAAGGATAATATTTGGTGTGCACTTTAGCGTTAAGGCAAAAAATATATTTTTGAAGAAATTTTTAAAATGGGGCGTGGTACCGCCCACTTTTGATTAAGTCAAATTTGGAAATATTATTAATTATAAATCAAAAACCGCTCAAGATAGCAAAGTGAAATTCAGCACACATATTTATATTAATACAGGCAATATTTCGAAAAAAAATTATCGAAATCGGGTTAGGTCCACGCCCAATTTTATACGAAAGATTTTGAAAAGGATCATAGATATATTGATTATGCTATAACTTTGCTTAAACTTGCTGTATATCATTTCTATTTCACCTCTAAAGTGTTCGTGGGCAAAAAAAGTCGAAAACACAAAATTTTTGGAAAATGGGCGTGGCCCCGCCCCTTTATGGGGGATTATTCCATAAAACTTTCCATGCCATAACTCCGGTAAAAATTGACTTATTGAAACGCTATTTACAGAAAGTGTTCAACATATAAAGCTAACTCTTTGCTGTAAAAATAAACAAAATCGGTGAACGGACACGCCCACTTTTTGAACACAGTTCTGAAAAATTTCTTCGTAAAATTAAAATCGCGATATTTCCATAACTGTATAAGTTATATATATCAGATTTTACACACTTAATAAGCTTTTTAAGAAAAACTAAACTGCTAAAAAGTTTTGTGGATTTTGTTGAAGTAGGCGTGGCGCCGCCCACTTTTCAGCAAAAAAGGTCTGTTATTTTCAAAAGCGATTGCTTGAAATTTCAAAAAGGTATTTCAATGAAAGTTAGTGAGATGCTTCCCAATAGTATGTAGTATACTCCTGCCAAAAGTTATGCAAATCGAATGACAAACAAGCAAGATTTACGGGAAAGTAGTTAACTCCCTATTGCCTTTTTATACCTAGTAGTGCTTCGCACACAAGGTATATTAACTTCATTCGCCTAACGGTAGTATGTAACGGCATAAACGAATCGAGATAGATATTGACTTATGTATATCAAAATGTTCAGGAGGAAAAGAGAAATTGATTGAGCCATGTCCGTCCGTCCGTCCGTCTGTCCGTCCGTCCGTCCGTCCGTCTGTCCGTCCGTCCGTCTGTGAACACGATAACTTGAGTAAATCTTGAGATATCTCAATGAAATTTGGTATGCAGGTTCCTTTTCACTTATCTCGGAGCGCTATTGAAAATAGGCAAAATCGGTTAAAAGCCACGCCCACTTTCTATATATATAATATTTTCGAAAATACATAATACACCTATAAGGATAATATTTGGTGTGCACTTTAGCGTTAAGGCAAAAAATATATTTTTGAAGAAATTTTTAAAATGGGGCGTGGTACCGCCCACTTTTGATTAAGTCAAATTTGGAAATATTATTAATCATAAATCAAAAACCGCTCAAGATAGCAAAGTGAAATTCAGCACACATATTTATATTAATACAGGCAATATTTCGAAAAAAAATTATCGAAATCGGGTTAGGTCCACGCCCAATTTTATACGAAAGATTTTGAAAAGGATCATAGATATATTGAATATGCTATAACTTTGCTTAAACTTGCTGTATATCATTTCTATTTCACCTCTAAAGTGTTCGTGGGCAAAAAAAGTCGAAAACCCAAAATTTTTGGAAAATGGGCGTGGCCCCGCCCCTTTATGGGGGATTATTCCATAAAACTTTCCATGCCATAACTCCGGTAAAAATTGACTTATTGAAACGCTATTTACAGAAAGTGTTCAACATATAAAGCTAACTCTTTGCTGTAAAAATAAACAAAATCGGTGAACGGACACGCCCACTTTTTGAACACAGTTCTGAAAAATTTCTTCGTAAAATTAAAATCGCGATATTTCCATAACTGTATAAGTTATATATATCAGATTTTACACACTTAATAAGCTTTTTAAGAAAAACTAAACTGCAAAAAAGTTTTGTGGATTTTGTTGAAGTAGGCGTGGCGCCGCCCACTTTTCAGCAAAAAGGTCTGTTATTTTCAAAAGCGATTGCTTGAAATTTCAAGAAGGTATTTCAATGAAAGTTAGTGAGATGCTTCCCAATAGTATGTAGTATACTCCTGCCAAAAATTATGCAAATCGAATGACAAACAAGCAAGATTTACGGGAAAGTAGTTAACTCCCTATTGCCTTTTTATACCTAGTAGTGCTTCGCACACAAGGTATATTAACTTCATTCGCCTAACGGTAGTATGTAACGGCATAAACGAATCGAGATAGATATTGACTTATATATATCAAAATGTTCAGGAGGAAAAGAGAAATTGATTGAGCCATGTCCGTCCGTCCGTCCGTCTGTCCGTCCGTCCGTCTGTGAACACGATAACTTGAGTAAATCTTGAGATATCTCAATGAAATTTGGTATGCAGGTTCCTTTTCACTTATCTCGGAGCGCTATTGAAAATAGGCAAAATCGGTTAAAAGCCACGCCCACTTTCTATATATATAATATTTTCGAAAATACAAAAAGAGTGATTATTCAGTATATTCATAATACACCTATAAGGATAATATTTGGTGTGTGCTTTAGCGTTAAGGCAAGAAATACATTTTTGAAGAAATTTTTAAAATGGGGCGTGGTACCGCCCACTTTTGATTAAGTCAAATTTGGAAATATTATTAATCATAAATCAAAAACCGCTCAAGATAGCAAAGTAAAATTCAGCACACATATTTATATTAATACAGGCAATATTTCGAAAAAAAATTATCGAAATCGGGTTAGGTCCACGCCCAATTTTATACGAAAGATTTTGAAAAGGATCATAGATATATTGAATATGCTATAACTTTGCTTAAACTAGCTGTATATCATTTCTATTTCACCTCTAAAGTGTTCGTGGGCAAAGAAAGTCGAATGCACAAAATTTTTGGAAAATGGGCGTGGCCCCGCCCCTTTATGGGGGATTATTCCACAAAACTTTCCATGCCATAGCTCCGGTAAAAATTGACTTATTGAAACGATATTTAGAGAAAGTGTTCAACATATAAAGCTAACTCTTTGCTGTAAAAATAAACAAAATCGGTGAACGGACACGACCCACTTTTTGAACACAGTTCTAAAAAATTTCTTCGTAAAATTAAAACCGCGATATTTCCATAATTGTATAAGTTATATAAATAAGATTTTACACACGTAATAAGCTTTTTAAGCAAAACTAAACTGTATAAAAATTTTGTGGTTTTTGGTGAAGTAGGCGTGGCGCCGCCCACTTTTTAGCATAAAAGCTCTGCTATTTTCAAAAGCGATTGCTTGGAGTTTCAAAAAGGTATTTCAATGAAAGTTAGTGAGATGCTTCCCAATAGTATGTAGTATACTCCTGCCAAAAATTACGCAAATCGGATAGCAAACACGCAAAATATACGGACAAGTAGTTAACACCATACTGCCTTTTTATACCCAGCGTACTAGTACTAGTACAAGGGTATATTAATTTTGTCCACATAACGGTACTATGTAACGGCACAAAATAATCGAGTTAGATATAGAGTTCCATATATGAAAGTTCTTAGGTTGAAAAGAGGAATTGATTAAGGCATGTCCGTCCGTCTGTCCGTCTGTCCGTCTGTCCGTCCGTGTACACGATAACTTGAGTAAAAATTGAGATATTTGCATGAAATTTTGCATACAGGTTACTTTCTGGCCAAGGTAGGTTGCTATTGAAAATGGGCGAAATCGGATGATAACCACGCCCCCTTTTTCGATATCGAAAATTTCGAAAAACGTATAAAACGGGTTAATTCAATATCAGAAGCAGCTACAATGATAAAATTTGCAATATGTATTGATTTATATGTTCTTAGGCGGATTTTACCAAATTTTTTGAAAAGGGGCGTGGCACCGCCCCCATATATTTGAAGAAATTTTAAAATTTTGACTCCTAATAACTTGAGAACAGTTTATGCTAGTATAACGAAATTTTGTAGAGGGCATACTATTGTGTTAAATTCAGATATAGAATATAAACGAAATCGCTTGGCGACCACGCCTACTTTTTTATAAAAGTTATATTGAAAGGAGGTGGAAATATTGAAAAGTCCATATCTAATTAACTGATACCGCTATAATAATATAATTTTGTACATACATCAATTTTCATATTCTTTACATTATTTTTGCAAAATTTTGGAAAGTGGGCGTGGCACCGCCCACTTATGAGTCAAGCAATTTTCAAATTCGACTGCTAATAACTTCATAACGATGTGAGATAGGTTTACGAAACTAGGTTCCAGGCATGTTATGTTTATGTAGAGTACTACCACAGAAAATAAGAAAAATCGGTGAACGACCACGCCCCTTTTTGGACTAAAGTTCTCTAAACGAGAGTTAGGAAACCGGAATATGCAATATCTGTTTAACTGATACAGATATAATGCTAAAATTTAGTACACTCATTCACCTGATGATGTTATTTGTGATGTTTAAAGGTTTTTTGGTAATATTTTGGAAAATGGGCGTGGCACCGCCCACAAGTGAATAAACAAAATATCAACATTTCACTATTAACAAGCCACTGTGAAAGTATCATAAAGATCTGCAATGAAAACTGATCTTCAATAGGGACAAACAACATAATAAAATCCGTGGGCGTGCCACCACCCACTTTTTTAAAATTATGTAAATATTGATTAATGGACACATATATCCGTACATCGAAAAATTTCACAAAATACGTTAAAAGTTATGGGCATGGCACGCCTTCTTTTCCAAAGTTATATATAGGACATGGTATAACCCTTGAAAAGATCGATTCAGTACTTTTGGCTCATGTAAGCGGTTAAAGCTTTACTCCCACCAAATTCGCTATTGTTTAGGCTCGGCATAGATTGGTTTTTAAAATGGGCGAAATCGGATGAAAACCACGCCCCCTTTTTCTTAAAACTAACGCTGGGTATTTAATGTTCGGTTCACCCGAACTTAGACTTCCTTACTTGTTTTAATTAATTTTTTTATTTTCATACCTTTCATGAACATGGGGAATGCTATTTATATTTTGTTATTTAGTGATAATTTAATTTACCACTTACAATAGAAATGTTTTTATCGAAAACAATCAGTTGCCTTTATAACAAATTTTCAGGTATGTATGTATTAAAATAGACCTGAGTAAATTAGTATACCAAAACAGATCACTACTAGGTATTTAATGTTCGGTTACACCCGAACTTAGACTTCCTTACTAGTTAGGTATTAAAATAGACCTGAGTTAATTGGGATAACGCAACAGATCACTACTAGGTATTTAATGTTCGGTTACACCCGAACTTAGATTTCCTTACTAGTTTTTATTAATTTTTTTTATTTTCATACCTTTCATAAGCCCCATGCAAAACTATTTATATTTTGTTATTTAGTGATAATTTAATTTACCACTTACAACAGAAGTGTTTTTAATCGAAAACAATAAGTTGTTTTATACCACCTTTTCAGGTATTAAAATAGACCTGAGTTAATTGGGATAACGCAAAAGATCACTACTAGGTATTTAATGTTCGGTTACACCCGAACTTAGACTTCCTTACTAGTTTTTATTAATTTTTTTTATTTTCATACCTTTCATAAGCCCCATGCAAAACTATTTATATTTTGTTATTTAGTGATAATTTAATTTACCACTTACAACAGAAGTGTTTTTAATCGAAAACAATCAGTTGTTTTATACCACCTTTTTATACCTAGTAGTGCTTCGCACACAAGGTATATTAACTTCATTCGCCTAACGGTAGTATGTAACGGCATAAACGAATCGAGATAGATATTGACTTATGTATATCAAAATGTTCAGGAGGAAAAGAGAAATTGATTGAGCCATGTCCGTCCGTCCGTCCGTCCGTCCGTCTGTCCGTCCGTCCGTCTGTGAACACGATAACTTGAGTAAATCTTGAGATATCTCAATGAAATTTGGTATGCAGGTTCCTTTTCACTTATCTCGGAGCGCTATTGAAAATAGGCAAAATCGGTTAAAAGCCACGCCCACTTTCTATATATATAATATTTTCGAAAATACAAAAAGAGTGATTATTCTGTACATAATACACCTATAAGGATAATATTTGGTGTGCACTTTAGCGTTAAGGCAAAAAATATATTTTTGAAGAAATTTTTAAAATGGGGCGTGGTACCGCCCACTTTTGATTAAGTCAAATTTGGAAATATTATTAATCATAAATCAAAAACCGCTCAAGATAGCAAAGTGAAATTCAGCACACATATTTATATTAATACAGGCAATATTTCGAAAAAAAATTATCGAAATCGGGTTAGGTCCACGCCCAATTTTATACGAAAGATTTTGAAAAGGATCATAGATATATTGAATATGCTATAACTTTGCTTAAACTTGCTGTATATCATTTCTATTTCACCTCTAAAGTGTTCGTGGGCAAAAAAAGTCGAAAACCCAAAATTTTTGGAAAATGGGCGTGGCCCCGCCCCTTTATGGGGGATTATTCCATAAAACTTTCCATGCCATAACTCCGGTAAAAATTGACTTATTGAAACGCTATTTACAGAAAGTGTTCAACATATAAAGCTAACTCTTTGCTGTAAAAATAAACAAAATCGGTGAACGGACACGCCCACTTTTTGAACACAGTTCTGAAAAATTTCTTCGTAAAATTAAAATCGCGATATTTCCATAACTGTATAAGTTATATATATCAGATTTTACACACTTAATAAGCTTTTTAAGAAAAACTAAACTGCAAAAAAGTTTTGTGGATTTTGTTGAAGTAGGCGTGGCGCCGCCCACTTTTCAGCAAAAAAGGTCTGTTATTTTCAAAAGCGATTGCTTGAAATTTCAAGAAGGTATTTCAATGAAAGTTAGTGAGATGCTTCCCAATAGTATGTAGTATACTCCTGCCAAAAATTATGCAAATCGAATGACAAACAAGCAAGATTTACGGGAAAGTAGTTAACTCCCTATTGCCTTTTTATACCTAGTAGTGCTTCGCACACAAGGTATATTAACTTCATTCGCCTAACGGTAGTATGTAACGGCATAAACGAATCGAGATAGATATTGACTTATGTATATCAAAATGTTCAGGAGGAAAAGAGAAATTGATTGAGCCATGTCCGTCCGTCCGTCCGTCTGTCCGTCCGTCCGTCCGTCCGTCTGTCCGTCCGTCCGTCTGTGAACACGATAACTTGAGTAAATCTTGAGATATCTCAATGAACTTTGGTATGCAGGTTCCTTTTCACTTATCTCGGAGCGCTATTGAAAATAGGCAAAATCGGTTAAAAGCCACGCCCACTTTCTATATATATAATATTTTCGAAAATACAAAAAGAGTGATTATTCTGTACATAATCCACCTATAAGGATAATATTTGGTGTGCACTTTAGCGTTAAGGCAAAAAATATATTTTTGAAGAAATTTTTAAAATGGGGCGTGGTACCGCCCACTTTTGATTAAGTCAAATTTGGAAATATTATTAATTATAAATCAAAAACCGCTCAAGATAGCAAAGTGAAATTCAGCACACATATTTATATTAATACAGGCAATATTTCGAAAAAAAATTATCGAAATCGGGTTAGGTCCACGCCCAATTTTATACGAAAGATTTTGAAAAGGATCATAGATATATTGATTATGCTATAACTTTGCTTAAACTTGCTGTATATCATTTCTATTTCACCTCTAAAGTGTTCGTGGGCAAAAAAAGTCGAAAACACAAAATTTTTGGAAAATGGGCGTGGCCCCGCCCCTTTATGGGGGATTATTCCATAAAACTTTCCATGCCATAACTCCGGTAAAAATTGACTTATTGAAACGCTATTTACAGAAAGTGTTCAACATATAAAGCTAACTCTTTGCTGTAAAAATAAACAAAATCGGTGAACGGACACGCCCACTTTTTGAACACAGTTCTGAAAAATTTATTCGTAAAATTAAAATCGCGATATTTCCATAACTGTATAAGTTATATATATCAGATTTTACACACTTAATAAGCTTTTTAAGAAAAACTAAACTGCAAAAAAGTTTTGTGGATTTTGTTGAAGTAGGCGTGGCGCCGCCCACTTTTCAGCAAAAAAGGTCTGTTATTTTCAAAAGCGATTGCTTGAAATTTCAAGAAGGTATTTCAATGAAAGTTAGTGAGATGCTTCCCAATAGTATGTAGTATACTCCTGCCAAAAGTTATGCAAATCGAATGACAAACAAGCAAGATTTACGGGAAAGTAGTTAACTCCCTATTGCCTTTTTTTTATTAATTTTTAATTTTTTTTATTTTCATACCTTTCATAAGCCCCATGCAAAACTATTTTTTGTTATTTAGTGATAATTTAATTTACCACTTACAACAGAAGTGTTTTTAATCGAAAACAATCAGTTGTTTTATACCACCTTTTTATACCTAGTAGTGCTTCGCACACAAGGTATATTAACTTCATTCGCCTAACGGTAGTATGTAACGGCATAAACGAATCGAGATAGATATTGACTTATGTATATCAAAATGTTCAGGAGGAAAAGAGAAATTGATTGAGCCATGTCCGTCCGTCCGTCCGTCCGTCTGTGAACACGATAACTTGAGTAAATCTTGAGATATCTCAATGAAATTTGGTATGCAGGTTCCTTTTCACTTATCTCGGAGCGCTATTGAAAATAGGCAAAATCGGTTAAAAGCCACGCCCACTTTCTATATATATAATATTTTCGAAAATACAAAAAGAGTGATTATTCTGTACATAATACACCTATAAGGATAATATTTGGTGTGCACTTTAGCGTTAAGGCAAAAAATATATTTTTGAAGAAATTTTTAAAATGGGGCGTGGTACCGCCCACTTTTGATTAAGTCAAATTTGGAAATATTATTAATCATAAATCAAAAACCGCTCAAGATAGCAAAGTGAAATTAAGCACACATATTTATATTAATACAGGCAATATTTCGAAAAAAAATTATCGAAATCGGGTTAGGTCCACGCCCAATTTTATACGAAAGATTTTGAAAAGGATCATAGATATATTGAATATGCTATAACTTTGCTTAAACTTGCTGTATATCATTTCTATTTCACCTCTAAAGTGTTCGTGGGCAAAAAAAGTCGAAAACCCAAAATTTTTGGAAAATGGGCGTGGCCCCGCCCCTTTATGGGGGATTATTCCATAAAACTTTCCATGCCATAACTCCGGTAAAAATTGACTTATTGAAACGCTATTTACAGAAAGTGTTCAACATATAAAGCTAACTCTTTGCTGTAAAAATAAACAAAATCGGTGAACGGACACGCCCACTTTTTGAACACAGTTCTGAAAAATTTCTTCGTAAAATTAAAATCGCGATATTTCCATAACTGTATAAGTTATATATATCAGATTTTACACACTTAATAAGCTTTTTAAGAAAAACTAAACTGCAAAAAAGTTTTGTGGATTTTGTTGAAGTAGGCGTGGCGCCGCCCACTTTTCAGCAAAAAAGGTCTGTTATTTTCAAAAGCGATTGCTTGAAATTTCAAGAAGGTATTTCAATGAAAGTTAGTGAGATGCTTCCCAATAGTATGTAGTATACTCCTGCCAAAAATTATGCAAATCGAATGACAAACAAGCAAGATTTACGGGAAAGTAGTTAACTCCCTATTGCCTTTTTATACCTAGTAGTGCTTCGCACACAAGGTATATTAACTTCATTCGCCTAACGGTAGTATGTAACGGCATAAACGAATCGAGATAGATATTGACTTATATATATCAAAATGTTCAGGAGGAAAAGAGAAATTGATTGAGCCATGTCCGTCCGTCCGTCCGTCTGTCCGTCCGTCCGTCCGTCTGTCCGTCCGTCCGTCCGTCCGTCTGTCCGTCCGTCCGTCTGTGAACACGATAACTTGAGTAAATCTTGAGATATCTCAATGAAATTTCGTATGCAGGTTCCTTTTCACTTATCTCGGAGCGCTATTGAAAATAGGCAAAATCGGTTAAAAGCCACGCCCACTTTCTATATATATAATATTTTCGAAAATACAAAAAGAGTGATTATTCAGTACATAATACACCTATAAGGATAATATTTGGTGTGTGCTTTAGCGTTAAGGCAAGAAATACATTTTTGAAGAAATTTTTAAAATGGGGCGTGGTACCGCCCACTTTTGATTAAGTCAAATTTGGAAATATTATTAATCATAAATCAAAAGCCGCTCAAGATAGCAAAGTAAAATTCAGCACACATATTTATATTAATACAGGCAATATTTCGAAAAAAAATTATCGAAATCGGGTTAGGTCCACGCCCAATTTTATACGAAAGATTTTGAAAAGGATCATAGATATATTGAATATGCTATAACTTTGCTTAAACTAGCTGTATATCATTTCTATTTCACCTCTAAAGTGTTCGTGGGCAAAGAAAGTCGAATGCACAAAATTTTTGGAAAATGGGCGTGGCCCCGCCCCTTTATGGGGGATTATTCCACAAAACTTTCCATGCCATAGCTCCGGTAAAAATTGACTTATTGAAACGATATTTAGAGAAAGTGTTCAACATATAAAGCTAACTCTTTGCTGTAAAAATAAACAAAATCGGTGAACGGACACGCCCACTTTTTGAACACAGTTCTAAAAAATTTCTTCGTAAAATTAAAACCGCGATATTTCCATAATTGTATAAGTTATATAAATAAGATTTTACACACGTAATAAGCTTTTTAAGCAAAACTAAACTGTATAAAAATTTTGTGGTTTTTGGTGAAGTAGGCGTGGCGCCGCCCACTTTTTAGCATAAAAGCTCTGCTATTTTCAAAAGCGATTGCTTGGAGTTTCAAAAAGGTATTTCAATGAAAGTTAGTGAGATGCTTCCCAATAGTATGTAGTATACTCCTGCCAAAAATTACGCAAATCGGATAGCAAACACGCAAAATATACGGACAAGTAGTTAACACCATACTGCCTTTTTATACCTAGTAGTGCTTCGCACACAAGGTATATTAACTTCATTCGCCTAACGGTAGTATGTAACGGCATAAACGAATCGAGATAGATATTGACTTATGTATATCAAAATGTTCAGGAGGAAAAGAGAAATTGATTGAGCCATGTCCGTCCGTCCGTCCGTCTGTCCGTCCGTCCGTCCGTCCGTCTGTCCGTCCGTCCGTCTGTGAACACGATAACTTGAGTAAATCTTGAGATATCTCAATGAACTTTGGTATGCAGGTTCCTTTTCACTTATCTCGGAGCGCTATTGAAAATAGGCAAAATCGGTTAAAAGCCACGCCCACTTTCTATATATATAATATTTTCGAAAATACAAAAAGAGTGATTATTCTGTACATAATCCACCTATAAGGATAATATTTGGTGTGCACTTTAGCGTTAAGGCAAAAAATATATTTTTGAAGAAATTTTTAAAATGGGGCGTGGTACCGCCCACTTTTGATTAAGTCAAATTTGGAAATATTATTAATTATAAATCAAAAACCGCTCAAGATAGCAAAGTGAAATTCAGCACACATATTTATATTAATACAGGCAATATTTCGAAAAAAAATTATCGAAATCGGGTTAGGTCCACGCCCAATTTTATACGAAAGATTTTGAAAAGGATCATAGATATATTGATTATGCTATAACTTTGCTTAAACTTGCTGTATATCATTTCTATTTCACCTCTAAAGTGTTCGTGGGCAAAAAAAGTCGAAAACACAAAATTTTTGGAAAATGGGCGTGGCCCCGCCCCTTTATGGGGGATTATTCCATAAAACTTTCCATGCCATAACTCCGGTAAAAATTGACTTATTGAAACGCTATTTACAGAAAGTGTTCAACATATAAAGCTAACTCTTTGCTGTAAAAATAAACAAAATCGGTGAACGGACACGCCCACTTTTTGAACACAGTTCTGAAAAATTTCTTCGTAAAATTAAAATCGCGATATTTCCATAACTGTATAAGTTATATATATCAGATTTTACACACTTAGTAAGCTTTTTAAGAAAATCTAAACTGCAAAAAAGTTTTGTGGATTTTGTTGAAGTAGGCGTGGCGCCGCCCACTTTTCAGCAAAAAAGGTCTGTTATTTTCAAAAGCGATTGCTTGAAATTTCAAGAAGGTATTTCAATCAAAGTTAGTGAGATGCTTCCCAATAGTATGTAGTATACTCCTGCCAAAAGTTATGCAAATCGAATGACAAACAAGCAAGATTTACGGGAAAGTAGTTAACTCCCTATTGCCTTTTTTTTATTAATTTTTTTTATTTTCATACCTTTCATAAGCCCCATGCAAAACTATTTATATTTTGTTATTTAGTGATAATTTAATTTACCACTTACAACAGAAGTGTTTTTAATCGAAAACAATCAGTTGTTTTATACCACCTTTTTATACCTAGTAGTGCTTCGCACACAAGGTATATTAACTTCATTCGCCTAACGGTAGTATGTAACGGCATAAACGAATCGAGATAGATATTGACTTATGTATATCAAAATGTTCAGGAGGAAAAGAGAAATTGATTGAGCCATGTCCGTCCGTCCGTCCGTCCGTCCGTCTGTCCGTCCGTCCGTCTGTGAACACGATAACTTGAGTAAATCTTGAGATATCTCAATGAAATTTGGTATGCAGGTTCCTTTTTACTTATCTCGGAGCGCTATTGAAAATAGGCAAAATCGGTTAAAAGCCACGCCCACTTTCTATATATATAATATTTTCGAAAATACAAAAAGAGTGATTATTCTGTACATAATACGGCGGCCACCGTGGTGTGGAGGTAGTGTTGCCGGCCTACCACACCGAAGGTCCGGGTTCGAGCCCTGGTACTGGTTACATCAAAAAGTTGTTGAAAAAGTTTTTTCAAAACGGGGTCGCCCCTCGGCAGTGGTTTGGCAAACTCTCCGAGTGTATTTCTGCCATGAAAGGCTTCTCAGCAAAAATTCATCTGCTTTGTAGATGCCGTTCGGCGTCGGCGAAAAACCGTAGGTCCCGCCAATTTGTAGGAAAAAATTTCAGAGCGGCACACCACAAATTGGAAGAGAAGCTCGGCGAAAAAATCTCCTAGGAGGTTAATGATATAACTGTTGTATATCGCGCCATATATATATATATATATAATACACCTATAAGGATAATATTTGGTGTGCACTTTAGCGTTAAGGCAAAAAATATATTTTTGAAGAAATTTTTAAAATGGGGCGTGGTACCGCCCACTTTTGATTAAGTCAAATTTGGAAATATTATTAATCATAAATCAAAAACCGCTCAAGATAGCAAAGTGAAATTCAGCACACATATTTATATTAATACAGGCAATATTTCGAAAAAAAATTATCGAAATCGGGTTAGGTCCACGCCCAATTTTATACGAAAGATTTTGAAAAGGATCATAGATATATTGAATATGCTATAACTTTGCTTAAACTTGCTGTATATCATTTCTATTTCACCTCTAAAGTGTTCGTGGGCAAAAAAAGTCGAAAACCCAAAATTTTTGGAAAATGGGCGTGGCCCCGCCCCTTTATGGGGGATTATTCCATAAAACTTTCCATGCCATAACTCCGGTAAAAATTGACTTATTGAAACGCTATTTACAGAAAGTGTTCAACATATAAAGCTAACTCTTTGCTGTAAAAATAAACAAAATCGGTGAACGGACACGCCCACTTTTTGAACACAGTTCTGAAAAATTTCTTCGTAAAATTAAAATCGCGATATTTCCATAACTGTATAAGTTATATATATCAGATTTTACACACTTAATAAGCTTTTTAAGAAAAACTAAACTGCAAAAAAGTTTTGTGGATTTTGTTGAAGTAGGCGTGGCGCCGCCCACTTTTCAGCAAAAAAGGTCTGTTATTTTCAAAAGCGATTGCTTGAAATTTCAAGAAGGTATTTCAATGAAAGTTAGTGAGATGCTTCCCAATAGTATGTAGTATACTCCTGCCAAAAATTATGCAAATCGAATGACAAACAAGCAAGATTTACGGGAAAGTAGTTAACTCCCTATTGCCTTTTTATACCTAGTAGTGCTTCGCACACAAGGTATATTAACTTCATTCGCCTAACGGTAGTATGTAACGGCATAAACGAATCGAGATAGATATTGACTTATATATATCAAAATGTTCAGGAGGAAAAGAGAAATTGATTGAGCCATGTCCGTCCGTCCGTCCGTCTGTCCGTCCGTCCGTCTGTGAACACGATAACTTGAGTAAATCTTGAGATATCTCAATGAAATTTGGTATGCAGGTTCCTTTTCACTTATCTCGGAGCGATATTGAAAATAGGCAAAATCGGTTAAAAGCCACGCCCACTTTCTATATATATAATATTTTCGAAAATACAAAAAGAGTGATTATTCAGTACATAATACACCTATAAGGATAATATTTGGTGTGTGCTTTAGCGTTAAGGCAAGAAATACATTTTTGAAGAAATTTTTAAAATGGGGCGTGGTACCGCCCACTTTTGATTAAGTCAAATTTGGAAATATTATTAATCATAAATCAAAAACCGCTCAAGATAGCAAAGTAAAATTCAGCACACATATTTATATTAATACAGGCAATATTTCGAAAAAAAATTATCGAAATCGGGTTAGGTCCACGCCCAATTTTATACGAAAGATTTTGAAAAGGATCATAGATATATTGAATATGCTATAACTTTGCTTAAACTAGCTGTATATCATTTCTATTTCACCTCTAAAGTGTTCGTGGGCAAAGAAAGTCGAATGCACAAAATTTTTGGAAAATGGGCGTGGCCCCGCCCCTTTATGGGGGATTATTCCACAAAACTTTCCATGCCATAGCTCCGGTAAAAATTGACTTATTGAAACGATATTTAGAGAAAGTGTTCAACATATAAAGCTAACTCTTTGCTGTAAAAATAAACAAAATCGGTGAACGGACACGCCCACTTTTTGAACACAGTTCTAAAAAATTTCTTCGTAAAATTAAAACCGCGATATTTCCATAATTGTATAAGTTATATAAATAAGATTTTACACACGTAATAAGCTTTTTAAGCAAAACTAAACTGTATAAAAATTTTGTGGTTTTTGGTGAAGTAGGCGTGGCGCCGCCCACTTTTTAGCATAAAAGCTCTGCTATTTTCAAAAGCGATTGCTTGGAGTTTCAAAAAGGTATTTCAATGAAAGTTAGTGAGATGCTTCCCAATAGTATGTAGTATACTCCTGCCAAAAATTACGCAAATCGGATAGCAAACACGCAAAATATACGGACAAGTAGTTAGCACCATACTGCCTTTTTTTAATTAATTTTTTTATTTTCATACCTTTCATGAACATGGGGAATGCTATTTATATTTTGTTATTTAGTGATAATTTAATTTACCACTTACAATAGAAATGTTTTTATCGAAAACAATCAGTTGCCTTTATAACAAATTTTCAGGTATGTATGTATTAAAATAGACCTGAGTAAATTAGTATACCAAAACAGATCACTACTAGGTATTTAATGTTCGGTTACACCCGAACTTAGACTTCCTTACTAGTTTTTATACCCAGCGTACTAGTACTAGTACAAGGGTATATTAATTTTGTCCACATAACGGTACTATGTAACGGCACAAAATAATCGAGTTAGATATAGAGTTCCATATATGAAAGTTCTTAGGTTGAAAAGAGGAATTGATTAAGGCATGTCCGTCCGTCTGTCCGTCTGTCCGTCTGTCCGTCTGTCCGTCTGTCCGTCTGTCCGTCCGTGTACACGATAACTTGAGTAAAAATTGAGATATTTGCATGAAATTTTGCATACAGGTTACTTTCTGGCCAAGGTAGGTTGCTATTGAAAATGGGCGAAATCGGATGATAACCACGCCCCCTTTTTCGATATCGAAAATTTCGAAAAACGTATAAAACGGGTTAATTCAATATCAGAAGCAGCTACAATGATAAAATTTGCAATATGTATTGATTTATATGTTCTTAGGCGGATTTTACCAAATTTTTTGAAAAGGGGCGTGGCACCGCCCCCATATATTTGAAGAAATTTTAAAATTTTGACTCCTAATAACTTGAGAACAGTTTATGCTAGTATAACGAAATTTTGTAGAGGGCATACTATTGTGTTAAATTCAGATATAGAATATAAACGAAATCGCTTGGCGACCACGCCTACTTTTTTATAAAAGTTATATTGAAAGGAGGTGGAAATATTGAAAAGTCCATATCTAATTAACTGATACCGCTATAATAATATAATTTTGTACATACATCAATTTTCATATTCTTTACATTATTTTTGCAAAATTTTGGAAAGTGGGCGTGGCACCGCCCACTTATGAGTCAAGCAATTTTCAAATTCGACTGCTAATAACTTCATAACGATGTGAGATAGGTTTACGAAACTAGGTTCCAGGCATGTTATGTTTATGTAGAGTACTACCACAGAAAATAAGAAAAATCGGTGAACGACCACGCCCCTTTTTGGACTAAAGTTCTCTAAACGAGAGTTAGGAAACCGGAATATGCAATATCTGTTTAACTGATACAGATATAATGCTAAAATTTAGTACACTCATTCACCTGATGATGTTATTTGTGATGTTTAAAGGTTTTTTGGTAATATTTTGGAAAATGGGAGTGGCACCGCCCACAAGTGAATAAACAAAATATCAACATTTCACTATTAACAAGCCACTGTGAAAGTATCATAAAGATCTGCAATGAAAACTGATCTTCAATAGGGACAAACAACATAATAAAATCCGTGGGCGTGCCACCACCCACTTTTTTAAAATTATGTAAATATTGATTAATGGACACATATATCCGTACATCGAAAAATTTCACAAAATACGTTAAAAGTTATGGGCATGGCACGCCTTCTTTTCCAAAGTTATATATAGGACATGGTATAACCCTTGAAAAGATCGATTCAGTACTTTTGGCTCATGTAAGCGGTTAAAGCTTTACTCCCACCAAATTCGCTATTGTTTAGGCTCGGCATAGATTGGTTTTTAAAATGGGCGAAATCGGATGAAAACCACGCCCCCTTTTTCTTAAAACTAACGCTGGGTATTTAATGTTCGGTTCACCCGAACTTAGACTTCCTTACTTGTTATTAATTTTTTTTATTTTCATACCTTTCATAAGCCCCATGCAAAACTATTTATATTTTGTTATTTAGTGATAATTTAATTTACCACTTACAACAGAAGTGTTTTTAATCGAAAACAATCAGTTGTTTTATACCACCTTTTTATACCTAGTAGTGCTTCGCACACAAGGTATATTAACTTCATTCGCCTAACGGTAGTATGTAACGGCATAAACGAATCGAGATAGATATTGACTTATGTATATCAAAATGTTCAGGAGGAAAAGAGAAATTGATTGAGCCATGTCCGTCCGTCCGTCCGTCCGTCCGTCTGTCCGTCCGTCCGTCCGTCCGTCTGTCCGTCCGTCCGTCTGTGAACACGATAACTTGAGTAAATCTTGAGATATCTCAATGAAATTTGGTATGCAGGTTCCTTTTCACTTATCTCGGAGCGCTATTGAAAATAGGCAAAATCGGTTAAAAGCCACGCCCACTTTCTATATATATAATATTTTCGAAAATACAAAAAGAGTGATTATTCTGTACATAATACACCTATAAGGATAATATTTGGTGTGCACTTTAGCGTTAAGGCAAAAAATATATTTTTGAAGAAATTTTTAAAATGGGGCGTGGTACCGCCCACTTTTGATTAAGTCAAATTTGGAAATATTATTAATCATAAATCAAAAACCGCTCAAGATAGCAAAGTGAAATTCAGCACACATATTTATATTAATACAGGCAATATTTCGAAAAAAAATTATCGAAATCGGGTTAGGTCCACGCCCAATTTTATACGAAAGATTTTGAAAAGGATCATAGATATATTGAATATGCTATAACTTTGCTTAAACTTGCTGTATATCATTTCTATTTCACCTCTAAAGTGTTCGTGGGCAAAAAAAGTCGAAAACACAAAATTTTTGGAAAATGGGCGTGGCCCCGCCCCTTTATGGGGGATTATTCCATAAAACTTTCCATGCCATAACTCCGGTAAAAATTGACTTATTGAAACGCTATTTACAGAAAGTGTTCAACATATAAAGCTAACTCTTTGCTGTAAAAATAAACAAAATCGGTGAACGGACACGCCCACTTTTTGAACACAGTTCTGAAAAATTTCTTCGTAAAATTAAAATCGCGATATTTCCATAACTGTATAAGTTATATATATCAGATTTTACACACTTAATAAGCTTTTTAAGAAAAACTAAACTGCAAAAAAGTTTTGTGGATTTTGTTGAAGTAGGCGTGGCGCCGCCCACTTTTCAGCAAAAAAGGTCTGTTATTTTCAAAAGCGATTGCTTGAAATTTCAAGAAGGTATTTCAATGAAAGTTAGTGAGATGCTTCCCAATAGTATGTAGTATACTCCTGCCAAAAATTATGCAAATCGAATGACAAACAAGCAAGATTTACGGGAAAGTAGTTAACTCCCTATTGCCTTTTTATACCTAGTAGTGCTTCGCACACAAGGTATATTAACTTCATTCGCCTAACGGTAGTATGTAACGGCATAAACGAATCGAGATAGATATTGACTTATGTATATCAAAATGTTCAGGAGGAAAAGAGAAATTGATTGAGCCATGTCCGTCCGTCCGTCCGTCTGTCCGTCCGTCCGTCTGTGAACACGATAACTTGAGTAAATCTTGAGATATCTCAATGAACTTTGGTATGCAGGTTCCTTTTCACTTATCTCGGAGCGCTATTGAAAATAGGCAAAATCGGTTAAAAGCCACGCCCACTTTCTATATATATAATATTTTCGAAAATACAAAAAGAGTGATTATTCTGTACATAATCCACCTATAAGGATAATATTTGGTGTGCACTTTAGCGTTAAGGCAAAAAATATATTTTTGAAGAAATTTTTAAAATGGGGCGTGGTACCGCCCACTTTTGATTAAGTCAAATTTGGAAATATTATTAATTATAAATCAAAAACCGCTCAAGATAGCAAAGTGAAATTCAGCCCACATATTTATATTAATACAGGCAATATTTCGAAAAAAAATTATCGAAATCGGGTTAGGTCCACGCCCAATTTTATACGAAAGATTTTGAAAAGGATCATAGATATATTGATTATGCTATAACTTTGCTTAAACTTGCTGTATATCATTTCTATTTCACCTCTAAAGTGTTCGTGGGCAAAAAAAGTCGAAAACACAAAATTTTTGGAAAATGGGCGTGACCCCGCCCCTTTGTGGGGGATTATTCCATAAAACTTTCCATGCCATAACTCCGGTAAAAATTGACTTATTGAAACGCTATTTACAGAAAGTGTTCAACATATAAAGCTAACTCTTTGCTGTAAAAATAAACAAAATCGGTGAACGGACACGCCCACTTTTTGAACACAGTTCTGAAAAATTTCTTCGTAAAATTAAAATCGCGATATTTCCATAACTGTATAAGTTATATATATCAGATTTTACACACTTAATAAGCTTTTTAAGAAAAACTAAACTGCAAAAAAGTTTTGTGGATTTTGTTGAAGTAGGCGTGGCGCCGCCCACTTTTCAGCAAAAAAGGTCTGTTATTTTCAAAAGCGATTGCTTGAAATTTCAAGAAGGTATTTCAATGAAAGTTAGTGAGATGCTTCCCAATAGTATGTAGTATACTCCTGCCAAAAGTTATGCAAATCGAATGACAAACAAGCAAGATTTACGGGAAAGTAGTTAACTCCCTATTGCCTTTTTTTTATTAATTTTTTTTATTTTCATACCTTTCATAAGCCCCATGCAAAACTATTTATATTTTGTTATTTAGTGATAATTTAATTTACCACTTACAACAGAAGTGTTTTTAATCGAAAACAATCAGTTGTTTTATACCACCTTTTTATACCTAGTAGTGCTTCGCACACAAGGTATATTAACTTCATTCGCCTAACGGTAGTATGTAACGGCATAAACGAATCGAGATAGATATTGACTTATATATATCAAAATGTTCAGGAGGAAAAGAGAAATTGATTGAGCCATGTCCGTCCGTCCGTCCGTCCGTCTGTCCGTCCGTCCGTCTGTGAACACGATAACTTGAGTAAATCTTGAGATATCTCAATGAAATTTGGTATGCAGGTTCCTTTTAACTTATCTCGGAGCGCTATTGAAAATAGGCAAAATCGGTTAAAAGCCACGCCCACTTTCTATATATATAATATTTTCGAAAATACAAAAAGAGTGATTATTCAGTACATAATACACCTATAAGGATAATATTTGGTGTGTGCTTTAGCGTTAAGGCAAGAAATACATTTTTGAAGAAATTTTTAAAATGGGGCGTGGTACCGCCCACTTTTGATTAAGTCAAATTTGGAAATATTATTAATCATAAATCAAAAACCGCTCAAGATAGCAAAGTAAAATTCAGCACACATATTTATATTAATACAGGCAATATTTCGAAAAAAAATTATCGAAATCGGGTTAGGTCCACGCCCAATTTTATACGAAAGATTTTGAAAAGGATCATAGATATATTGAATATGCTATAACTTTGCTTAAACTAGCTGTATATCATTTCTATTTCACCTCTAAAGTGTTCGTGGGCAAAGAAAGTCGAATGCACAAAATTTTTGGAAAATGGGCGTGGCCCCGCCCCTTTATGGGGGATTATTCCACAAAACTTTCCATGCCATAGCTCCGGTAAAAATTGACTTATTGAAACGATATTTAGAGAAAGTGTTCAACATATAAAGCTAACTCTTTGCTGTAAAAATAAACAAAATCGGTGAACGGACACGCCCACTTTTTGAACACAGTTCTAAAAAATTTCTTCGTAAAATTAAAACCGCGATATTTCCATAATTGTATAAGTTATATAAATAAGATTTTACACACGTAATAAGCTTTTTAAGCAAAACTAAACTGTATAAAAATTTTGTGGTTTTTGGTGAAGTAGGCGTGGCGCCGCCCACTTTTTAGCATAAAAGCTCTGCTATTTTCAAAAGCGATTGCTTGGAGTTTCAAAAAGGTATTTCAATGAAAGTTAGTGAGATGCTTCCCAATAGTATGTAGTATACTCCTGCCAAAAATTACGCAAATCGGATAGCAAACACGCAAAATATACGGACAAGTAGTTAACACCATACTGCCTTTTTATACCCAGCGTACTAGTACTAGTACAAGGGTATATTAATTTTGTCCACATAACGGTACTATGTAACGGCACAAAATAATCGAGTTAGATATAGAGTTCCATATATGAAAGTTCTTAGGTTGAAAAGAGGAATTGATTAAGGCATGTCCGTCCGTCTGTCCGTCTGTCCGTCTGTCCGTCTGTCCGTCCGTGTACACGATAACTTGAGTAAAAATTGAGATATTTGCATGAAATTTTGCATACAGGTTACTTTCTGGCCAAGGTAGGTTGCTATTGAAAATGGGCGAAATCGGATGATAACCACGCCCCCTTTTTCGATATCGAAAATTTCGAAAAACGTATAAAACGGGTTAATTCAATATCAGAAGCAGCTACAATGATAAAATTTGCAATATGTATTGATTTATATGTTCTTAGGCGGATTTTACCAAATTTTTTGAAAAGGGGCGTGGCACCGCCCCCATATATTTGAAGAAATTTTAAAATTTTGACTCCTAATAACTTGAGAACAGTTTATGCTAGTATAACGAAATTTTGTAGAGGGCATACTATTGTGTTAAATTCAGATATAGAATATAAACGAAATCGCTTGGCGACCACGCCTACTTTTTTATAAAAGTTATATTGAAAGGAGGTGGAAATATTGAAAAGTCCATATCTAATTAACTGATACCGCTATAATAATATAATTTTGTACATACATCAATTTTCATATTCTTTACATTATTTTTGCAAAATTTTGGAAAGTGGGCGTGGCACCGCCCACTTATGAGTCAAGCAATTTTCAAATTCGACTGCTAATAACTTCATAACGATGTGAGATAGGTTTACGAAACTAGGTTCCAGGCATGTTATGTTTATGTAGAGTACTACCACAGAAAATAAGAAAAATCGGTGAACGACCACGCCCCTTTTTGGACTAAAGTTCTCTAAACGAGAGTTAGGAAACCGGAATATGCAATATCTGTTTAACTGATACAGATATAATGCTAAAATTTAGTACACTCATTCACCTGATGATGTTATTTGTGATGTTTAAAGGTTTTTTGGTAATATTTTGGAAAATGGGCGTGGCACCGCCCACAAGTGAATAAACAAAATATCAACATTTCACTATTAACAAGCCACTGTGAAAGTATCATAAAGATCTGCAATGAAAACTGATCTTCAATAGGGACAAACAACATAATAAAATCCGTGGGCGTGCCACCACCCACTTTTTTAAAATTATGTAAATATTGATTAATGGACACATATATCCGTACATCGAAAAATTTCACAAAATACGTTAAAAGTTATGGGCATGGCACGCCTTCTTTTCCAAAGTTATATATAGGACATGGTATAACCCTTGAAAAGATCGATTCAGTACTTTTGGCTCATGTAAGCGGTTAAAGCTTTACTCCCACCAAATTCGCTATTGTTTAGGCTCGGCATAGATTGGTTTTTAAAATGGGCGAAATCGGATGAAAACCACGCCCCCTTTTTCTTAAAACTAACGCTGGGTATTTAATGTTCGGTTCACCCGAACTTAGACTTCCTTACTTGTTTTTATTAATTTTTTTTATTTTCATACCTTTCATAAGCCCCATGCAAAACTATTTATATTTTGTTATTTAGTGATAATTTAATTTACCACTTACAACAGAAGTGTTTTTAATCGAAAACAATCAGTTGTTTTATACCACCTTTTTATACCTAGTAGTGCTTCGCACACAAGGTATATTAACTTCATTCGCCTAACGGTAGTATGTAACGGCATAAACGAATCGAGATAGATATTGACTTATGTATATCAAAATGTTCAGGAGGAAAAGAGAAATTGATTGAGCCATGTCCGTCCGTCCGTCCGTCCGTCCGTCTGTCCGTCCGTCCGTCTGTGAACACGATAACTTGAGTAAATCTTGAGATATCTCAATGAAATTTGGTATGCAGGTTCCTTTTCACTTATCTCGGAGCGCTATTGAAAATAGGCAAAATCGGTTAAAAGCCACGCCCACTTTCTATATATATAATATTTTCGAAAATACAAAAAGAGTGATTATTCTGTACATAATACACCTATAAGGATAATATTTGGTGTGCACTTTAGCGTTAAGGCAAAAAATATATTTTTGAAGAAATTTTTAAAATGGGGCGTGGTACCGCCCACTTTTGATTAAGTCAAATTTGGAAATATTATTAATCATAAATCAAAAACCGCTCAAGATAGCAAAGTGAAATTCAGCACACATATTTATATTAATACAGGCAATATTTCGAAAAAAAATTATCGAAATCGGGTTAGGTCCACGCCCAATTTTATACGAAAGATTTTGAAAAGGATCATAGATATATTGAATATGCTATAACTTTGCTTAAACTTGCTGTATATCATTTCTATTTCACCTCTAAAGTGTTCGTGGGCAAAAAAAGTCGAAAACCCAAAATTTTTGGAAAATAGGCGTGGCCCCGCCCCTTTATGGGGGATTATTCCATAAAACTTTCCATGCCATAACTCCGGTAAAAATTGACTTATTGAAACGCTATTTACAGAAAGTGTTCAACATATAAAGCTAACTCTTTGCTGTAAAAATAAACAAAATCGGTGAACGGACACGCCCACTTTTTGAACACAGTTCTGAAAAATTTCTTCGTAAAATTAAAATCGCGATATTTCCATAACTGTATAAGTTATATATATCAGATTTTACACACTTAATAAGCTTTTTAAGAAAAACTAAACTGCAAAAAAGTTTTGTGGATTTTGTTGAAGTAGGCGTGGCGCCGCCCACTTTTCAGCAAAAAAGGTCTGTTATTTTCAAAAGCGATTGCTTGAAATTTCAAGAAGGTATTTCAATGAAAGTTAGTGAGATGCTTCCCAATAGTATGTAGTATACTCCTGCCAAAAATTATGCAAATCGAATGACAAACAAGCAAGATTTACGGGAAAGTAGTTAACTCCCTATTGCCTTTTTATACCTAGTAGTGCTTCGCACACAAGGTATATTAACTTCATTCGCCTAACGGTAGTATGTAACGGCATAAACGAATCGAGATAGATATTGACTTATATATATCAAAATGTTCAGGAGGAAAAGAGAAATTGATTGAGCCATGTCCGTCCGTCCGTCCGTCTGTCCGTCCGTCCGTCTGTGAACACGATAACTTGAGTAAATCTTGAGATATCTCAATGAAATTTGGTATGCAGGTTCCTTTTCACTTATCTCGGAGCGCTATTGAAAATAGGCAAAATCGGTTAAAAGCCACGCCCACTTTCTATATATATAATATTTTCGAAAATACAAAAAGAGTGATTATTCAGTACATAATACACCTATAAGGATAATATTTGGTGTGTGCTTTAGCGTTAAGGCAAGAAATACATTTTTGAAGAAATTTTTAAAATGGGGCGTGGTACCGCCCACTTTTGATTAAGTCAAATTTGGAAATATTATTAATCATAAATCAAAAGCCGCTCAAGATAGCAAAGTAAAATTCAGCACACATATTTATATTAATACAGGCAATATTTCGAAAAAAAATTATCGAAATCGGGTTAGGTCCACGCCCAATTTTATACGAAAGATTTTGAAAAGGATCATAGATATATTGAATATGCTATAACTTTGCTTAAACTAGCTGTATATCATTTCTATTTCACCTCTAAAGTGTTCGTGGGCAAAGAAAGTCGAATGCACAAAATTTTTGGAAAATGGGCGTGGCCCCGCCCCTTTATGGGGGATTATTCCACAAAACTTTCCATGCCATAGCTCCGGTAAAAATTGACTTATTGAAACGATATTTAGAGAAAGTGTTCAACATATAAAGCTAACTCTTTGCTGTAAAAATAAACAAAATCGGTGAACGGACACGCCCACTTTTTGAACACAGTTCTAAAAAATTTCTTCGTAAAATTAAAACCGCGATATTTCCATAATTGTATAAGTTATATAAATAAGATTTTACACACGTAATAAGCTTTTTAAGCAAAACTAAACTGTATAAAAATTTTGTGGTTTTTGGTGAAGTAGGCGTGGCGCCGCCCACTTTTTAGCATAAAAGCTCTGCTATTTTCAAAAGCGATTGCTTGGAGTTTCAAAAAGGTATTTCAATGAAAGTTAGTGAGATGCTTCCCAATAGCATGTAGTATACTCCTGCCAAAAATTACGCAAATCGGATAGCAAACACGCAAAATATACGGACAAGTAGTTAACACCATACTGCCTTTTTATACCTAGTAGTGCTTCGCACACAAGGTATATTAACTTCATTCGCCTAACGGTAGTATGTAACGGCATAAACGAATCGAGATAGATATTGACTTATATATATCAAAATGTTCAGGAGGAAAAGAGAAATTGATTGAGCCATGTCCGTCCGTCCGTCCGTCTGTCCGTCCGTCCGTCTGTGAACACGATAACTTGAGTAAATCTTGAGATATCTCAATGAAATTTGGTATGCAGGTTCCTTTTCACTTATCTCGGAGCGCTATTGAAAATAGGCAAAATCGGTTAAAAGCCACGCCCACTTTCTATATATATAATATTTTCGAAAATACAAAAAGAGTGATTATTCAGTACATAATACACCTATAAGGATAATATTTGGTGTGTGCTTTAGCGTTAAGGCAAGAAATACATTTTTGAAGAAATTTTTAAAATGGGGCGTGGTACCGCCCACTTTTGATTAAGTCAAATTTGGAAATATTATTAATCATAAATCAAAAACCGCTCAAGATAGCAAAGTAAAATTCAGCACACATATTTATATTAATACAGGCAATATTTCGAAAAAAAATTATCGAAATCGGGTTAGGTCCACGCCCAATTTTATACGAAAGATTTTGAAAAGGATCATAGATATATTGAATATGCTATAACTTTGCTTAAACTAGCTGTATATCATTTCTATTTCACCTCTAAAGTGTTCGTGGGCAAAGAAAGTCGAATGCACAAAATTTTTGGAAAATGGGCGTGGCCCCGCCCCTTTATGGGGGATTATTCCACAAAACTTTCCATGCCATAGCTCCGGTAAAAATTGACTTATTGAAACGATATTTAGAGAAAGTGTTCAACATATAAAGCTAACTCTTTGCTGTAAAAATAAACAAAATCGGTGAACGGACACGCCCACTTTTTGAACACAGTTCTAAAAAATTTCTTCGTAAAATTAAAACCGCGATATTTCCATAATTGTATAAGTTATATAAATAAGATTTTACACACGTAATAAGCTTTTTAAGCAAAACTAAACTGTATAAAAATTTTGTGGTTTTTGGTGAAGTAGGCGTGGCGCCGCCCACTTTTTAGCATAAAAGCTCTGCTATTTTCAAAAGCGATTGCTTGGAGTTTCAAAAAGGTATTTCAATGAAAGTTAGTGAGATGCTTCCCAATAGTATGTAGTATACTCCTGCCAAAAATTACGCAAATCGGATAGCAAACACGCAAAATATACGGACAAGTAGTTAACACCATACTGCCTTTTTATACCTAGTAGTGCTTCGCACACAAGGTATATTAACTTCATTCGCCTAACGGTAGTATGTAACGGCATAAACGAATCGAGATAGATATTGACTTATGTATATCAAAATGTTCAGGAGGAAAAGAGAAATTGATTGAGCCATGTCCGTCCGTCCGTCCGTCTGTCCGTCCGTCCGTCCGTCCGTCTGTCCGTCCGTCCGTCTGTGAACACGATAACTTGAGTAAATCTTGAGATATCTCAATGAAATTTGGTATGCAGGTTCCTTTTCACTTATCTCGGAGCGCTATTGAAAATAGGCAAAATCGGTTAAAAGCCACGCCCACTTTCTATATATATAATATTTTCGAAAATACAAAAAGAGTGATTATTCTGTACATAATACACCTATAAGGATAATATTTGGTGTGCACTTTAGCGTTAAGGCAAAAAGTATATTTTTGAAGAAATTTTTAAAATGGGGCGTGGTACCGCCCACTTTTGATTAAGTCAAATTTGGAAATATTATTAATCATAAATCAAAAACCGCTCAAGATAGCAAAGTGAAATTCAGCACACATATTTATATTAATACAGGCAATATTTCGAAAAAAAATTATCGAAATCGGGTTAGGTCCACGCCCAATTTTATACGAAAGATTTTGAAAAGGATCATAGATATATTGAATATGCTATAACTTTGCTTAAACTTGCTGTATATCATTTCTATTTCACCTCTAAAGTGTTCGTGGGCAAAAAAAGTCGAAAACCCAAAATTTTTGGAAAATGGGCGTGGCCCCGCCCCTTTATGGGGGATTATTCCATAAAACTTTCCATGCCATAACTCCGGTAAAAATTGACTTATTGAAACGCTATTTACAGAAAGTGTTCAACATATAAAGCTAACTCTTTGCTGTAAAAATAAACAAAATCGGTGAACGGACACGCCCACTTTTTGAACACAGTTCTGAAAAATTTCTTCGTAAAATTAAAATCGCGATATTTCCATAACTGTATAAGTTATATATATCAGATTTTACACACTTAATAAGCTTTTTAAGAAAAACTAAACTGCAAAAAAGTTTTGTGGATTTTGTTGAAGTAGGCGTGGCGCCGCCCACTTTTCAGCAAAAAAGGTCTGTTATTTTCAAAAGCGATTGCTTGAAATTTCAAGAAGGTATTTCAATGAAAGTTAGTGAGATGCTTCCCAATAGTATGTAGTATACTCCTGCCAAAAATTATGCAAATCGAATAACAAACAAGCAAGATTTACGGGAAAGTAGTTAACTCCCTATTGCCTTTTTATACCTAGTAGTGCTTCGCACACAAGGTATATTAACTTCATTCGCCTAACGGTAGTATGTAACGGCATAAACGAATCGAGATAGATATTGACTTATATATATCAAAATGTTCAGGAGGAAAAGAGAAATTGATTGAGCCATGTCCGTCCGTCCGTCCGTCTGTCCGTCCGTCCGTCTGTGAACACGATAACTTGAGTAAATCTTGAGATATCTCAATGAAATTTGGTATGCAGGTTCCTTTTCACTTATCTCGGAGCGCTATTGAAAATAGGCAAAATCGGTTAAAAGCCACGCCCACTTTCTATATATATAATATTTTCGAAAATACAAAAAGAGTGATTATTCAGTACATAATACACCTATAAGGATAATATTTGGTGTGTGCTTTAGCGTTAAGGCAAGAAATACATTTTTGAAGAAATTTTTAAAATGGGGCGTGGTACCGCCCACTTTTGATTAAGTCAAATTTGGAAATATTATTAATCATAAATCAAAAACCGCTCAAGATAGCAAAGTAAAATTCAGCACACATATTTATATTAATACAGGCAATATTTCGAAAAAAAATTATCGAAATCGGGTTAGGTCCACGCCCAATTTTATACGAAAGATTTTGAAAAGGATCATAGATATATTGAATATGCTATAACTTTGCTTAAACTAGCTGTATATCATTTCTATTTCACCTCTAAAGTGTTCGTGGGCAAAGAAAGTCGAATGCACAAAATTTTTGGAAAATGGGCGTGGCCCCGCCCCTTTATGGGGGATTATTCCACAAAACTTTCCATGCCATAGCTCCGGTAAAAATTGACTTATTGAAACGATATTTAGAGAAAGTGTTCAACATATAAAGCTAACTCTTTGCTGTAAAAATAAACAAAATCGGTGAACGGACACGCCCACTTTTTGAACACAGTTCTAAAAAATTTCTTCGTAAAATTAAAACCGCGATATTTCCATAATTGTATAAGTTATATAAATAAGATTTTACACACGTAATAAGCTTTTTAAGCAAAACTAAACTGTATAAAAATTTTGTGGTTTTTGGTGAAGTAGGCGTGGCGCCGCCCACTTTTTAGCATAAAAGCTCTGCTATTTTCAAAAGCGATTGCTTGGAGTTTCAAAAAGGTATTTCAATGAAAGTTAGTGAGATGCTTCCCAATAGTATGTAGTATACTCCTGCCAAAAATTACGCAAATCGGATAGCAAACACGCAAAATATACGGACAAGTAGTTAACACCATACTGCCTTTTTATACCCAGCGTACTAGTACTAGTACAAGGGTATATTAATTTTGTTCACATAAAGGTACTATGTAACGGCACAAAATAATCGAGTTAGATATAGAGTTCCATATATGAAAGTTCTTAGGTTGAAAAGAGGAATTGATTAAGGCATGTCCGTCCGTCTGTCCGTCTGTCCGTCCGTGTACACGATAACTTGAGTAAAAATTGAGATATTTGCATGAAATTTTGCATACAGGTTACTTTCTGGCCAAGGTAGGTTGCTATTGAAAATGGGCGAAATCGGATGATAACACGCCCCCTTTTTCGATATCGAAAATTTCGAAAAACGTATAAAATGTTTTAATTCAATATCAGAAGCAGCTACAATGATAAAATTTGCAATATGTATTGATTTATATGTTCTAAGGCGGATTTTACCAAATTTTTTGAAAAGGGGCGTGGCACCGCCCCCATATATTTGAAGAAATTTTAAAATTTTGACTCCTAATAACTTGAGAACAGTTTATGCTAGTATAACGAAATTTCGTAGAGGGCATACTATTGTTGTGTTAAATTCAGATATAGAAAATAAACGAAATCGCTTGGCGACCACGCCTACTTTTTTATAAAAGTTATATTGAAAGGAGATGGAAATATTGAAAAGTCCATATCTAATTAACTGATACCGCTATAATAATATAATTTGGTACATACATAAATTTTCATATTCTTTACATTATTTTTGCAAAATTTTGGAAAGTGGATGTGGCACCGCCCACTTATGAGTCAAGCAATTTTCAAATTCGACTGCTAATAACTTCAGAACGGTGTGAGATAGGTTTACGAAACTAGGTTCCAGGCATGTTATGTTTATGTAGAGTACTACAGGAAATAAGAAAAATCGGTGAACGACCACGCCCCTTTTTGGACTAAAGTTCTCTAAACGAGAGTTAGGAAACCGGAATATGCAATATCTGTTTAACTGATAAAGATATAATGCTAAAATTTAGTACACTCATTCACCTGATGATGTTATTAGTGATGTTTAAAGGTTTTTTGGTAATATTTTGGAAAATGGGCGTGGCACTCCCACAAGTGAATAAACAAAATATCAACATTTCACTATTAACAAGCCACTGTGAAAGTATCATAAAGATCTGCATCGAAAACTGATCTTCAATAGGGACAAACAACATAATAAAATCCGTGGGCGTGCCACCACCCACTTTTTTAAAATTAGGTAAATATTGATTAATGGACACATATATCCGTACATCGAAAAATTTCACAAAATACGTTAAAAGTTATGGGCATGGCACGCCTTCTTTTCCAAAGTTATATATAGGACATGGTATAACCCTTGAAAGATCGATTCAGTACTTTTGGCTCATGTAAGCGGTTAAAGCTTTATGAGCAAGGAGCGTGGCCGCGCCCACCAAATTCGCTATTGTTTAGGCTCGGCATAGATTGGTTTTTAAAATGGGCGAAATCGGATGAACACCACGCCCCCTTTTTCTGAAAACTAACGCTGGGTATTTAATGTTCGGTTCACCCGAACTTAGACTTCCTTACTTGTTTTAATTAATTTTTTTATTTTCATACCTTTCATGAACATGGGGAATGCTATTTATATTTTGTTATTTAGTGATAATTTAATTTACCACTTACAATAGAAATGTTTTTATCGAAAACAATCAGTTGCCTTTATAACAAATTTTCAGGTATGTATGTATTAAAATAGACCTGAGTAAATTAGTATACCAAAACAGATCACTACTAGGTATTTAATGTTCGGTTACACCCGAACTTAGACTTCCTTACTAGTTTTAATTAATTTTTTTATTTTCATACCTTTCATGAACATGGGGAATGCTATTTATATTTTGTTATTTAGTGATAATTTAATTTACCACTTACAATAGAAATGTTTTTATCGAAAACAATCAGTTGCCTTTATAACAAATTTTCAGGTATGTATGTATTAAAATAGACCTGAGTAAATTAGTATACCAAAACAGATCACTACTAGGTATTTAATGTTCGGTTACACCCGAACTTAGACTTCCTTACTAGTTTTAATTAATTTTTTTATTTTCATACCTTTCATGAACATGGGGAATGCTATTTATATTTTGTTATTTAGTGATAATTTAATTTACCACTTACAATAGAAATGTTTTTATCGAAAACAATCAGTTGCCTTTATAACAAATTTTCAGGTATGTATGTATTAAAATAGACCTGAGTAAATTAGTATACCAAAACAGATCACTACTAGGTATTTAATGTTCGGTTACACCCGAACTTAGACTTCCTTACTAGTTTTTATTAATTTTTTTTATTTTCATACCTTTCATAAGCCCCATGCAAAACTATTTATATTTTGTTATTTAGTGATAATTTAATTTACCACTTACAACAGAAGTGTTTTTAATCGAAAACAATCAGTTGTTTTATACCACCTTTTTATACCTAGTAGTGCTTCGCACACAAGGTATATTAACTTCATTCGCCTAACGGTAGTATGTAACGGCATAAACGAATCGAGATAGATATTGACTTATGTATATCAAAATGTTCAGGAGGAAAAGAGAAATTGATTGAGCCATGTCCGTCCGTCCGTCCGTCCGTCCGTCTGTCCGTCCGTCCGTCCGTCCGTCTGTCCGTCCGTCCGTCTGTGAACACGATAACTTGAGTAAATCTTGAGATATCTCAATGAAATTTGGTATGCAGGTTCCTTTTCACTTATCTCGGAGCGCTATTGAAAATAGGCAAAATCGGTTAAAAGCCACGCCCACTTTCTATATATATAATATTTTCGAAAATACAAAAAGAGTGATTATTCTGTACATAATACACCTATAAGGATAATATTTGGTGTGCACTTTAGCGTTAAGGCAAAAAATATATTTTTGAAGAAATTTTTAAAATGGGGCGTGGTACCGCCCACTTTTGATTAAGTCAAATTTGGAAATATTATTAATCATAAATCAAAAACCGCTCAAGATAGCAAAGTGAAATTCAGCACACATATTTATATTAATACAGGCAATATTTCGAAAAAAAATTATCGAAATCGGGTTAGGTCCACGCCCAATTTTATACGAAAGATTTTGAAAAGGATCATAGATATATTGAATATGCTATAACTTTGCTTAAACTTGCTGTATATCATTTCTATTTCACCTCTAAAGTGTTCGTGGGCAAAAAAAGTCGAAAACCCAAAATTTTTGGAAAATGGGCGTGGCCCCGCCCCTTTATGGGGGATTATTCCATAAAACTTTCCATGCCATAACTCCGGTAAAAATTGACTTATTGAAACGCTATTTACAGAAAGTGTTCAACATATAAAGCTAACTCTTTGCTGTAAAAATAAACAAAATCGGTGAACGGACACGCCCACTTTTTGAACACAGTTCTGAAAAATTTCTTCGTAAAATTAAAATCGCGATATTTCCATAACTGTATAAGTTATATATATCAGATTTTACACACTTAATAAGCTTTTTAAGAAAAACTAAACTGCAAAAAAGTTTTGTGGATTTTGTTGAAGTAGGCGTGGCGCCGCCCACTTTTCAGCAAAAAAGGTCTGTTATTTTCAAAAGCGATTGCTTGAAATTTCAAGAAGGTATTTCAATGAAAGTTAGTGAGATGCTTCCCAATAGTATGTAGTATACTCCTGCCAAAAATTATGCAAATCGAATGACAAACAAGCAAGATTTACGGGAAAGTAGTTAACTCCCTATTGCCTTTTTATACCTAGTAGTGCTTCGCACACAAGGTATATTAACTTCATTCGCCTAACGGTAGTATGTAACGGCATAAACGAATCGAGATAGATATTGACTTATATATATCAAAATGTTCAGGAGGAAAAGAGAAATTGATTGAGCCATGTCCGTCCGTCCGTCCGTCTGTCCGTCCGTCCGTCTGTGAACACGATAACTTGAGTAAATCTTGAGATATCTCAATGAAATTTGGTATGCAGGTTCCTTTTCACTTATCTCGGAGCGCTATTGAAAATAGGCAAAATCGGTTAAAAGCCACGCCCACTTTCTATATATATAATATTTTCGAAAATACAAAAAGAGTGATTATTCAGTACATAATACACCTATAAGGATAATATTTGGTGTGTGCTTTAGCGTTAAGGCAAGAAATACATTTTTGAAGAAATTTTTAAAATGGGGCGTGGTACCGCCCACTTTTGATTAAGTCAAATTTGGAAATATTATTAATCATAAATCAAAAACCGCTCAAGATAGCAAAGTAAAATTCAGCACACATATTTATATTAATACAGGCAATATTTCGAAAAACAAGTAAGGAAGTCTAAGTTCGGGTGAACCGAACATTAAATACCCAGCGTTAGTTTTAAGAAAAAGGGGGCGTGGTTTTCATCCGATTTCGCCCATTTTAAAAACCAATCTATGCCGAGCCTAAACAATAGCGAATTTGGTGGGAGTAAAGCTTTAACCGCTTACATGAGCCAAAAGTACTGAATCGATCTTTTCAAGGGTTATACCATGTCCTATATATAACTTTGGAAAAGAAGGCGTGCCATGCCCATAACTTTTAACGTATTTTGTGAAATTTTTCGATGTACGGATATATGTGTCCATTAATCAATATTTACATAATTTTAAAAAAGTGGGTGGTGGCACGCCCACGGATTTTATTATGTTGTTTGTCCCTATTGAAGATCAGTTTTCATTGCAGATCTTTATGATACTTTCACAGTGGCTTGTTAATAGTGAAATGTTGATATTTTGTTTATTCACTTGTGGGCGGTGCCACTCCCATTTTCCAAAATATTACCAAAAAACCTTTAAACATCACAAATAACATCATCAGGTGAATGAGTGTACTAAATTTTAGCATTATATCTGTACCAGTTAAACAGATATTGCATATTCCGGTTTCCTAACTCTCGTTTAGAGAACTTTAGTCCAAAAAGGGGCGTGGTCGTTCACCGATTTTTCTTATTTTCTGTGGTAGTACTCTACATAAACATAACATGCCTGGAACCTAGTTTCGTAAACCTATCTCACATCGTTATGAAGTTATTAGCAGTCGAATTTGAAAATTGCTTGACTCATAAGTGGGCGGTGCCACGCCCACTTTCCAAAATTTTGCAAAAATAATGTAAAGAATATGAAAATTGATGTATGTACAAAATTATATTATTATAGCGGTATCAGTTAATTAGATATGGACTTTTCAATATTTCCACCTCCTTTCAATATAACTTTTATAAAAAAGTAGGCGTGGTCGCCAAGCGATTTCGTTTATATTCTATATCTGAATTTAACACAATAGTATGCCCTCTACAAAATTTCGTTATACTAGCATAAACTGTTCTCAAGTTATTAGGAGTCAAAATTTTAAAATTTCTTCAAATATATGGGGGCGGTGCCACGCCCCTTTTCAAAAAATTTGGTAAAATCCGCCTAAGAACATATAAATCAATACATATTGCAAATTTTATCATTGTAGCTGCTTCTGATATTGAATTAACCCGTTTTATACGTTTTTCGAAATTTTCGATATCGAAAAAGGGGGCGTGGTTATCATCCGATTTCGCCCATTTTCAATAGCAACCTACCTTGGCCAGAAAGTAACCTGTATGCAAAATTTTATGCAAATATCTCAATTTTTACTCAAGTTATCGTGTACACAGACGGACAGACGGACGGACATGCCTTAATCAATTCCTCTTTTCAACCTAAGAACTTTCATATATGGAACTCTATATCTAACTCGATTATTTTGTGCCGTTACATAGTACCGTTATGTGGACAAAATTAATATACCCTTGTACTAGTACTAGTACGCTGGGTATAAAAATTATCGAAATCGGGTTAGGTCCACGCCCAATTTTATACGAAAGATTTTGAAAAGGATCATAGATATATTGAATATGCTATAACTTTGCTTAAACTAGCTGTATATCATTTCTATTTCACCTCTAAAGTGTTCGTGGGCAAAGAAAGTCGAATGCACAAAATTTTTGGAAAATGGGCGTGGCCCCGCCCCTTTATGGGGGATTATTCCACAAAACTTTCCATGCCATAGCTCCGGTAAAAATTGACTTATTGAAACGATATTTAGAGAAAGTGTTCAACATATAAAGCTAACTCTTTGCTGTAAAAATAAACAAAATCGGTGAACGGACACGCCCACTTTTTGAACACAGTTCTAAAAAATTTCTTCGTAAAATTAAAACCGCGATATTTCCATAATTGTATAAGTTATATAAATAAGATTTTACACACGTAATAAGCTTTTTAAGCAAAACTAAACTGTATAAAAATTTTGTGGTTTTTGGTGAAGTAGGCGTGGCGCCGCCCACTTTTTAGCATAAAAGCTCTGCTATTTTCAAAAGCGATTGCTTGGAGTTTCAAAAAGGTATTTCAATGAAAGTTAGTGAGATGCTTCCCAATAGTATGTAGTATACTCCTGCCAAAAATTACGCAAATCGGATAGCAAACACGCAAAATATACGGACAAGTAGTTAACACCATACTGCCTTTTTATACCTAGTAGTGCTTCGCACACAAGGTATATTAACTTCATTCGCCTAACGGTAGTATGTAACGGCATAAACGAATCGAGATAGATATTGACTTATGTATATCAAAATGTTCAGGAGGAAAAGAGAAATTGATTGAGCCATGTCCGTCCGTCCGTCCGTCTGTCCGTCCGTCCGTCCGTCCGTCTGTCCGTCCGTCCGTCTGTGAACACGATAACTTGAGTAAATCTTGAGATATCTCAATGAAATTTGGTATGCAGGTTCCTTTTCACTTATCTCGGAGCGCTATTGAAAATAGGCAAAATCGGTTAAAAGCCACGCCCACTTTCTATATATATAATATTTTCGAAAATACAAAAAGAGTGATTATTCTGTACATAATACACCTATAAGGATAATATTTGGTGTGCACTTTAGCGTTAAGGCAAAAAATATATTTTTGAAGAAATTTTTAAAATGGGGCGTGGTACCGCCCACTTTTGATTAAGTCAAATTTGGAAATATTATTAATCATAAATCAAAAACCGCTCAAGATAGCAAAGTGAAATTCAGCACACATATTTATATTAATACAGGCAATATTTCGAAAAAAAATTATCGAAATCGGGTTAGGTCCACGCCCAATTTTATACGAAAGATTTTGAAAAGGATCATAGATATATTGAATATGCTATAACTTTGCTTAAACTTGCTGTATATCATTTCTATTTCACCTCTAAAGTGTTCGTGGGCAAAAAAAGTCGAAAACCCAAAATTTTTGGAAAATGGGCGTGGCCCCGCCCCTTTATGGGGGATTATTCCATAAA
This sequence comes from Sphenella marginata, assembly GCA_951509765.1. Lineage (NCBI taxonomy): Eukaryota > Metazoa > Arthropoda > Insecta > Diptera > Tephritidae > Sphenella > Sphenella marginata. The sequence continues at coordinate 3,848,400 of OX608078.1, forward strand.
ACTTTCCATGCCATAACTCCGGTAAAAATTGACTTATTGAAACGCTATTTACAGAAAGTGTTCAACATATAAAGCTAACTCTTTGCTGTAAAAATAAACAAAATCGGTGAACGGACACGCCCACTTTTTGAACACAGTTCTGAAAAATTTCTTCGTAAAATTAAAATCGCGATATTTCCATAACTGTATAAGTTATATATATCAGATTTTACACACTTAATAAGCTTTTTAAGAAAAACTAAACTGCAAAAAAGTTTTGTGGATTTTGTTGAAGTAGGCGTGGCGCCGCCCACTTTTCAGCAAAAAAGGTCTGTTATTTTCAAAAGCGATTGCTTGAAATTTCAAGAAGGTATTTCAATGAAAGTTAGTGAGATGCTTCCCAATAGTATGTAGTATACTCCTGCCAAAAATTATGCAAATCGAATGACAAACAAGCAAGATTTACGGGAAAGTAGTTAACTCCCTATTGCCTTTTTATACCTAGTAGTGCTTCGCACACAAGGTATATTAACTTCATTCGCCTAACGGTAGTATGTAACGGCATAAACGAATCGAGATAGATATTGACTTATATATATCAAAATGTTCAGGAGGAAAAGAGAAATTGATTGAGCCATGTCCGTCCGTCCGTCCGTCTGTCCGTCCGTCCGTCTGTGAACACGATAACTTGAGTAAATCTTGAGATATCTCAATGAAATTTGGTATGCAGGTTCCTTTTCACTTATCTCGGAGCGCTATTGAAAATAGGCAAAATCGGTTAAAAGCCACGCCCACTTTCTATATATATAATATTTTCGAAAATACAAAAAGAGTGATTATTCAGTACATAATACACCTATAAGGATAATATTTGGTGTGTGCTTTAGCGTTAAGGCAAGAAATACATTTTTGAAGAAATTTTTAAAATGGGGCGTGGTACCGCCCACTTTTGATTAAGTCAAATTTGGAAATATTATTAATCATAAATCAAAAACCGCTCAAGATAGCAAAGTAAAATTCAGCACACATATTTATATTAATACAGGCAATATTTCGAAAAACAAGTAAGGAAGTCTAAGTTCGGGTGAACCGAACATTAAATACCCAGCGTTAGTTTTAAGAAAAAGGGGGCGTGGTTTTCATCCGATTTCGCCCATTTTAAAAACCAATCTATGCCGAGCCTAAACAATAGCGAATTTGGTGGGAGTAAAGCTTTAACCGCTTACATGAGCCAAAAGTACTGAATCGATCTTTTCAAGGGTTATACTCGTACCATGTCCTATATATAACTTTGGAAAAGAAGGCGTGCCATGCCCATAACTTTTAACGTATTTTGTGAAATTTTTCGATGTACGGATATATGTGTCCATTAATCAATATTTACATAATTTTAAAAAAGTGGGTGGTGGCACGCCCACGGATTTTATTATGTTGTTTGTCCCTATTGAAGATCAGTTTTCATTGCAGATCTTTATGATACTTTCACAGTGGCTTGTTAATAGTGAAATGTTGATATTTTGTTTATTCACTTGTGGGCGGTGCCACTCCCATTTTCCAAAATATTACCAAAAAACCTTTAAACATCACAAATAACATCATCAGGTGAATGAGTGTACTAAATTTTAGCATTATATCTGTACCAGTTAAACAGATATTGCATATTCCGGTTTCCTAACTCTCGTTTAGAGAACTTTAGTCCAAAAAGGGGCGTGGTCGTTCACCGATTTTTCTTATTTTCTGTGGTAGTACTCTACATAAACATAACATGCCTGGAACCTAGTTTCGTAAACCTATCTCACATCGTTATGAAGTTATTAGCAGTCGAATTTGAAAATTGCTTGACTCATAAGTGGGCGGTGCCACGCCCACTTTCCAAAATTTTGCAAAAATAATGTAAAGAATATGAAAATTGATGTATGTACAAAATTATATTATTATAGCGGTATCAGTTAATTAGATATGGACTTTTCAATATTTCCACCTCCTTTCAATATAACTTTTATAAAAAAGTAGGCGTGGTCGCCAAGCGATTTCGTTTATATTCTATATCTGAATTTAACACAATAGTATGCCCTCTACAAAATTTCGTTATACTAGCATAAACTGTTCTCAAGTTATTAGGAGTCAAAATTTTAAAATTTCTTCAAATATATGGGGGCGGTGCCACGCCCCTTTTCAAAAAATTTGGTAAAATCCGCCTAAGAACATATAAATCAATACATATTGCAAATTTTATCATTGTAGCTGCTTCTGATATTGAATTAACCCGTTTTATACGTTTTTCGAAATTTTCGATATCGAAAAAGGGGGCGTGGTTATCATCCGATTTCGCCCATTTTCAATAGCAACCTACCTTGGCCAGAAAGTAACCTGTATGCAAAATTTTATGCAAATATCTCAATTTTTACTCAAGTTATCGTGTACACGGACGGACAGACGGACAGACGGACAGACGGACAGACGGACGGACATGCCTTAATCAATTCCTCTTTTCAACCTAAGAACTTTCATATATGGAACTCTATATCTAACTCGATTATTTTGTGCCGTTACATAGTACCGTTATGTGGACAAAATTAATATACCCTTGTACTAGTACTAGTACGCTGGGTATAAAAATTATCGAAATCGGGTTAGGTCCACGCCCAATTTTATACGAAAGATTTTGAAAAGGATCATAGATATATTGAATATGCTATAACTTTGCTTAAACTAGCTGTATATCATTTCTATTTCACCTCTAAAGTGTTCGTGGGCAAAGAAAGTCGAATGCACAAAATTTTTGGAAAATGGGCGTGGCCCCGCCCCTTTATGGGGGATTATTCCACAAAACTTTCCATGCCATAGCTCCGGTAAAAATTGACTTATTGAAACGATATTTAGAGAAAGTGTTCAACATATAAAGCTAACTCTTTGCTGTAAAAATAAACAAAATCGGTGAACGGACACGCCCACTTTTTGAACACAGTTCTAAAAAATTTCTTCGTAAAATTAAAACCGCGATATTTCCATAATTGTATAAGTTATATAAATAAGATTTTACACACGTAATAAGCTTTTTAAGCAAAACTAAACTGTATAAAAATTTTGTGGTTTTTGGTGAAGTAGGCGTGGCGCCGCCCACTTTTTAGCATAAAAGCTCTGCTATTTTCAAAAGCGATTGCTTGGAGTTTCAAAAAGGTATTTCAATGAAAGTTAGTGAGATGCTTCCCAATAGTATGTAGTATACTCCTGCCAAAAATTACGCAAATCGGATAGCAAACACGCAAAATATACGGACAAGTAGTTAACACCATACTGCCTTTTTATACCTAGTAGTGCTTCGCACACAAGGTATATTAACTTCATTCGCCTAACGGTAGTATGTAACGGCATAAACGAATCGAGATAGATATTGACTTATGTATATCAAAATGTTCAGGAGGAAAAGAGAAATTGATTGAGCCATGTCCGTCCGTCCGTCCGTCTGTCCGTCCGTCCGTCCGTCCGTCTGTCCGTCCGTCCGTCTGTGAACACGATAACTTGAGTAAATCTTGAGATATCTCAATGAAATTTGGTATGCAGGTTCCTTTTCACTTATCTCGGAGCGCTATTGAAAATAGGCAAAATCGGTTAAAAGCCACGCCCACTTTCTATATATATAATATTTTCGAAAATACAAAAAGAGTGATTATTCTGTACATAATACACCTATAAGGATAATATTTGGTGTGCACTTTAGCGTTAAGGCAAAAAATATATTTTTGAAGAAATTTTTAAAATGGGGCGTGGTACCGCCCACTTTTGATTAAGTCAAATTTGGAAATATTATTAATCATAAATCAAAAACCGCTCAAGATAGCAAAGTGAAATTCAGCACACATATTTATATTAATACAGGCAATATTTCGAAAAAAAATTATCGAAATCGGGTTAGGTCCACGCCCAATTTTATACGAAAGATTTTGAAAAGGATCATAGATATATTGAATATGCTATAACTTTGCTTAAACTTGCTGTATATCATTTCTATTTCACCTCTAAAGTGTTCGTGGGCAAAAAAAGTCGAAAACCCAAAATTTTTGGAAAATGGGCGTGGCCCCGCCCCTTTATGGGGGATTATTCCATAAAACTTTCCATGCCATAACTCCGGTAAAAATTGACTTATTGAAACGCTATTTACAGAAAGTGTTCAACATATAAAGCTAACTCTTTGCTGTAAAAATAAACAAAATCGGTGAACGGACACGCCCACTTTTTGAACACAGTTCTGAAAAATTTCTTCGTAAAATTAAAATCGCGATATTTCCATAACTGTATAAGTTATATATATCAGATTTTACACACTTAATAAGCTTTTTAAGAAAAACTAAACTGCAAAAAAGTTTTGTGGATTTTGTTGAAGTAGGCGTGGCGCCGCCCACTTTTCAGCAAAAAAGGTCTGTTATTTTCAAAAGCGATTGCTTGAAATTTCAAGAAGGTATTTCAATGAAAGTTAGTGAGATGCTTCCCAATAGTATGTAGTATACTCCTGCCAAAAATTATGCAAATCGAATGACAAACAAGCAAGATTTACGGGAAAGTAGTTAACTCCCTATTGCCTTTTTATACCTAGTAGTGCTTCGCACACAAGGTATATTAACTTCATTCGCCTAACGGTAGTATGTAACGGCATAAACGAATCGAGATAGATATTGACTTATATATATCAAAATGTTCAGGAGGAAAAGAGAAATTGATTGAGCCATGTCCGTCCGTCCGTCCGTCTGTCCGTCCGTCCGTCTGTGAACACGATAACTTGAGTAAATCTTGAGATATCTCAATGAAATTTGGTATGCAGGTTCCTTTTCACTTATCTCGGAGCGCTATTGAAAATAGGCAAAATCGGTTAAAAGCCACGCCCACTTTCTATATATATAATATTTTCGAAAATACAAAAAGAGTGATTATTCAGTACATAATACACCTATAAGGATAATATTTGGTGTGTGCTTTAGCGTTAAGGCAAGAAATACATTTTTGAAGAAATTTTTAAAATGGGGCGTGGTACCGCCCACTTTTGATTAAGTCAAATTTGGAAATATTATTAATCATAAATCAAAAACCGCTCAAGATAGCAAAGTAAAATTCAGCACACATATTTATATTAATACAGGCAATATTTCGAAAAAAAATTATAGAAATCGGGTTAGGTCCACGCCCAATTTTATACGAAAGATTTTGAAAAGGATCATAGATATATTGAATATGCTATAACTTTGCTTAAACTAGCTGTATATCATTTCTATTTCACCTCTAAAGTGTTCGTGGGCAAAGAAAGTCGAATGCACAAAATTTTTGGAAAATGGGCGTGGCCCCGCCCCTTTATGGGGGATTATTCCACAAAACTTTCCATGCCATAGCTCCGGTAAAAATTGACTTATTGAAACGATATTTAGAGAAAGTGTTCAACATATAAAGCTAACTCTTTGCTGTAAAAATAAACAAAATCGGTGAACGGACACGCCCACTTTTTGAACACAGTTCTAAAAAATTTCTTCGTAAAATTAAAACCGCGATATTTCCATAATTGTATAAGTTATATAAATAAGATTTTACACACGTAATAAGCTTTTTAAGCAAAACTAAACTGTATAAAAATTTTGTAGTTTTTGGTGAAGTAGGCGTGGCGCCGCCCACTTTTTGCATAAAAGCTCTGCTATTTTCAAAAGCGATTGCTTGGAGTTTCAAAAAGGTATTTCAATGAAAGTTAGTGAGATGCTTCCCAATAGTATGTAGTATACTCCTGCCAAAAATTACGCAAATCGGATAGCAAACACGCAAAATATACGGACAAGTAGTTAACACCATACTGCCTTTTTTTAATTAATTTTTTTATTTTCATACCTTTCATGAACATGGGGAATGCTATTTATATTTTGTTATTTAGTGATAATCTAATTTACCACTTACAATAGAAATGTTTTTATCGAAAACAATCAGTTGCCTTTATAACAAATTTTCAGGTATGTATGTATTAAAATAGACCTGAGTAAATTAGTATACCAAAACAGATCACTACTAGGTATTTAATGTTCGGTTACACCCGAACTTAGACTTCCTTACTAGTTTTTATTAATTTTTTTTATTTTCATACCTTTCATAAGCCCCATGCAAAACTATTTATATTTTGTTATTTAGTGATAATTTAATTTACCACTTACAACAGAAGTGTTTTTAATCGAAAACAATCAGTTGTTTTATACCACCTTTTTAGGTATTAAAATAGACCTGAGTTAATTGGGATAACGCAACAGATCACTACTAGGTATTTAATGTTCGGTTACACCCGAACTTAGATTTCCTTACTAGTTTTTATTAATTTTTTTTATTTTCATACCTTTCATAAGCCCCATGCAAAACTATTTATATTTTGTTATTTAGTGATAATTTAATTTACCACTTACAACAGAAGTGTTTTTAATCGAAAACAATCAGTTGTTTTATACCACCTTTTTAGGTATTAAAATAGACCTGAGTTAATTGGGATAACGCAACAGATCACTACTAGGTATTTAATGTTCGGTTACACCCGAACTTAGATTTCCTTACTAGTTTTTATTAATTTTTTTTATTTTCATACCTTTCATAAGCCCCATGCAAAACTATTTATATTTTGTTATTTAGTGATAATTTAATTTACCACTTACAACAGAAGTGTTTTTAATCGAAAACAATCAGTTGTTTTATACCACCTTTTTATACCTAGTAGTGCTTCGCACACAAGGTATATTAACTTCATTCGCCTAACGGTAGTATGTAACGGCATAAACGAATCGAGATAGATATTGACTTATGTATATCAAAATGTTCAGGAGGAAAAGAGAAATTGATTGAGCCATGTCCGTCCGTCCGTCCGTCCGTCCGTCTGTCCGTCCGTCCGTCTGTGAACACGATAACTTGAGTAAATCTTGAGATATCTCAATGAAATTTGGTATGCAGGTTCCTTTTCACTTATCTCGGAGCGCTATTGAAAATAGGCAAAATCGGTTAAAAGCCACGCCCACTTTCTATATATATAATATTTTCGAAAATACAAAAAGAGTGATTATTCTGTACATAATACACCTATAAGGATAATATTTGGTGTGCACTTTAGCGTTAAGGCAAAAAATATATTTTTGAAGAAATTTTTAAAATGGGGCGTGGTACCGCCCACTTTTGATTAAGTCAAATTTGGAAATATTATTAATCATAAATCAAAAACCGCTCAAGATAGCAAAGTGAAATTCAGCACACATATTTATATTAATACAGGCAATATTTCGAAAAAAAATTATCGAAATCGGGTTAGGTCCACGCCCAATTTTATACGAAAGATTTTGAAAAGGATCATAGATATATTGAATATGCTATAACTTTGCTTAAACTTGCTGTATATCATTTCTATTTCACCTCTAAAGTGTTCGTGGGCAAAAAAAGTCGAAAACCCAAAATTTTTGGAAAATGGGCGTGGCCCCGCCCCTTTATGGGGGATTATTCCATAAAACTTTCCATGCCATAACTCCGGTAAAAATTGACTTATTGAAACGCTATTTACAGAAAGTGTTCAACATATAAAGCTAACTCTTTGCTGTAAAAATAAACAAAATCGGTGAACGGACACGCCCACTTTTTGAACACAGTTCTGAAAAATTTCTTCGTAAAATTAAAATCGCGATATTTCCATAACTGTATAAGTTATATATATCAGATTTTACACACTTAATAAGCTTTTTAAGAAAAACTAAACTGCAAAAAAGTTTTGTGGATTTTGTTGAAGTAGGCGTGGCGCCGCCCACTTTTCAGCAAAAAAGGTCTGTTATTTTCAAAAGCGATTGCTTGAAATTTCAAGAAGGTATTTCAATGAAAGTTAGTGAGATGCTTCCCAATAGTATGTAGTATACTCCTGCCAAAAATTATGCAAATCGAATGACAAACAAGCAAGATTTACGGGAAAGTAGTTAACTCCCTATTGCCTTTTTTTTATTAATTTTTTTATACCTAGTAGTGCTTCGCACACAAGGTATATTAACTTCATTCGCCTAACGGTAGTATGTAACGGCATAAACGAATCGAGATAGATATTGACTTATGTATATCAAAATGTTCAGGAGGAAAAGAGAAATTGATTGAGCCATGTCCGTCCGTCCGTCTGTCCGTCCGTCCGTCTGTGAACACGATAACTTGAGTAAATCTTGAGATATCTCAATGAAATTTGGTATGCAGGTTCCTTTTCACTTATCTCGGAGCGCTATTGAAAATAGGCAAAATCGGTTAAAAGCCACGCCCACTTTCTATATATATAATATTTTCGAAAATACAAAAAGAGTGATTATTCTGTACATAATACACCTATAAGGATAATATTTGGTGTGCACTTTAGCGTTAAGGCAAAAAATATATTTTTGAAGAAATTTTTAAAATGGGGCGTGGTACCGCCCACTTTTGATTAAGTCAAATTTGGAAATATTATTAATCATAAATCAAAAACCGCTCAAGATAGCAAAGTGAAATTCAGCACACATATTTATATTAATACAGGCAATATTTCGAAAAAAAATTATCGAAATCGGGTTAGGTCCACGCCCAATTTTATACGAAAGATTTTGAAAAGGATCATAGATATATTGAATATGCTATAACTTTGCTTAAACTTGCTGTATATCATTTCTATTTCACCTCTAAAGTGTTCGTGGGCAAAAAAAGTCGAAAACCCAAAATTTTTGGAAAATGGGCGTGGCCCCGCCCCTTTATGGGGGATTATTCCATAAAACTTTCCATGCCATAACTCCGGTAAAAATTGACTTATTGAAACGCTATTTACAGAAAGTGTTCAACATATAAAGCTAACTCTTTGCTGTAAAAATAAACAAAATCGGTGAACGGACACGCCCACTTTTTGAACACAGTTCTGAAAAATTTCTTCGTAAAATTAAAATCGCGATATTTCCATAACTGTATAAGTTATATATATCAGATTTTACACACTTAATAAGCTTTTTAAGAAAAACTAAACTGCAAAAAAGTTTTGTGGATTTTGTTGAAGTAGGCGTGGCGCCGCCCACTTTTCAGCAAAAAAGGTCTGTTATTTTCAAAAGCGATTGCTTGAAATTTCAAGAAGGTATTTCAATGAAAGTTAGTGAGATGCTTCCCAATAGTATGTAGTATACTCCTGCCAAAAATTATGCAAATCGAATGACAAACAAGCAAGATTTACGGGAAAGTAGTTAACTCCCTATTGCCTTTTTTTTATTAATTTTTTTTATTTTCATACCTTTCATAAGCCCCATGCAAAACTATTTATATTTTGTTATTTAGTGATAATTTAATTTACCACTTACAACAGAAGTGTTTTTAATCGAAAACAATCAGTTGTTTTATACCACCTTTTTATACCTAGTAGTGCTTCGCACACAAGGTATATTAACTTCATTCGCCTAACGGTAGTATGTAACGGCATAAACGAATCGAGATAGATATTGACTTATGTATATCAAAATGTTCAGGAGGAAAAGAGAAATTGATTGAGCCATGTCCGTCCGTCCGTCCGTCCGTCCGTCTGTCCGTCCGTCCGTCTGTGAACACGATAACTTGAGTAAATCTTGAGATATCTCAATGAAATTTGGTATGCAGGTTCCTTTTCACTTATCTCGGAGCGCTATTGAAAATAGGCAAAATCGGTTAAAAGCCACGCCCACTTTCTATATATATAATATTTTCGAAAATACAAAAAGAGTGATTATTCAGTACATAATACACCTATAAGGATAATATTTGGTGTGTGCTTTAGCGTTAAGGCAAGAAATACATTTTTGAAGAAATTTTTAAAATGGGGCGTGGTACCGCCCACTTTTGATTAAGTCAAATTTGGAAATATTATTAATCATAAATCAAAAACCGCTCAAGATAGCAAAGTAAAATTCAGCACACATATTTATATTAATACAGGCAATATTTCGAAAAAAAATTATCGAAATCGGGTTAGGTCCACGCCCAATTTTATACGAAAGATTTTGAAAAGGATCATAGATATATTGAATATGCTATAACTTTGCTTAAACTAGCTGTATATCATTTCTATTTCACCTCTAAAGTGTTCGTGGGCAAAAAAAGTCGAAAACACAAAATTTTTGGAAAATGGGCGTGGCCCCGCCCCTTTATGGGGGATTATTCCATAAAACTTTCCATGCCATAACTCCGGTAAAAATTGACTTATTGAAACGCTATTTACAGAAAGTGTTCAACATATAAAGCTAACTCTTTGCTGTAAAAATAAACAAAATCGGTGAACGGACACGCCCACTTTTTGAACACAGTTCTGAAAAATTTCTTCGTAAAATTAAAATCGCGATATTTCCATAACTGTATAAGTTATATATATCAGATTTTACACACTTAATAAGCTTTTTAAGAAAAACTAAACTGCAAAAAAGTTTTGTGGATTTTGTTGAAGTAGGCGTGGCGCCGCCCACTTTTCAGCAAAAAAGGTCTGTTATTTTCAAAAGCGATTGCTTGAAATTTCAAGAAGGTATTTCAATGAAAGTTAGTAAGATGCTTCCCAATAGTATGTAGTATACTCCTGCCAAAAATTATGCAAATCGAATGACAAACAAGCAAGATTTACGGGAAAGTAGTTAACTCCCTATTGCCTTTTTTTATTAATTTTTTTTATTTTCATACCTTTCATAAGCCCCATGCAAAACTATTTATATTTTGTTATTTAGTGATAATTTAATTTACCACTTACAACAGAAGTGTTTTTAATCGAAAACAATCAGTTGTTTTATACCACCTTTTTATACCTAGTAGTGCTTCGCACACAAGGTATATTAACTTCATTCGCCTAACGGTAGTATGTAACGGCATAAACGAATCGAGATAGATATTGACTTATGTATATCAAAATGTTCAGGAGGAAAAGAGAAATTGATTGAGCCATGTCCGTCCGTCCGTCCGTCTGTCCGTCCGTCCGTCTGTGAACACGATAACTTGAGTAAATCTTGAGATATCTCAATGAAATTTGGTATGCAGGTTCCTTTTCACTTATCTCGGAGCGCTATTGAAAATAGGCAAAATCGGTTAAAAGCCACGCCCACTTTCTATATATATAATATTTTCGAAAATACAAAAAGAGTGATTATTCTGTACATAATACACCTATAAGGATAATATTTGGTGTGCACTTTAGCGTTAAGGCAAAAAATATATTTTTGAAGAAATTTTTAAAATGGGGCGTGGTACCGCCCACTTTTGATTAAGTCAAATTTGGAAATATTATTAATCATAAATCAAAAACCGCTCAAGATAGCAAAGTGAAATTCAGCACACATATTTATATTAATACAGGCAATATTTCGAAAAAAAATTATCGAAATCGGGTTAGGTCCACGCCCAATTTTATACGAAAGATTTTGAAAAGGATCATAGATATATTGAATATGCTATAACTTTGCTTAAACTTGCTGTATATCATTTCTATTTCACCTCTAAAGTGTTCGTGGGCAAAAAAAGTCGAAAACCCAAAATTTTTGGAAAATGGGCGTGGCCCCGCCCCTTTATGGGGGATTATTCCATAAAACTTTCCATGCCATAACTCCGGTAAAAATTGACTTATTGAAACGCTATTTACAGAAAGTGTTCAACATATAAAGCTAACTCTTTGCTGTAAAAATAAACAAAATCGGTGAACGGACACGCCCACTTTTTGAACACAGTTCTGAAAAATTTCTTCGTAAAATTAAAATCGCGATATTTCCATAACTGTATAAGTTATATATATCAGATTTTACACACTTAATAAGCTTTTTAAGAAAAACTAAACTGCAAAAAAGTTTTGTGGATTTTGTTGAAGTAGGCGTGGCGCCGCCCACTTTTCAGCAAAAAAGGTCTGTTATTTTCAAAAGCGATTGCTTGAAATTTCAAGAAGGTATTTCAATGAAAGTTAGTGAGATGCTTCCCAATAGTATGTAGTATACTCCTGCCAAAAATTATGCAAATCGAATGACAAACAAGCAAGATTTACGGGAAAGTAGTTAACTCCCTATTGCCTTTTTATACCTAGTAGTGCTTCGCACACAAGGTATATTAACTTCATTCGCCTAACGGTAGTATGTAACGGCATAAACGAATCGAGATAGATATTGACTTATATATATCAAAATGTTCAGGAGGAAAAGAGAAATTGATTGAGCCATGTCCGTCCGTCCGTCCGTCTGTCCGTCCGTCCGTCTGTGAACACGATAACTTGAGTAAATCTTGAGATATCTCAATGAAATTTGGTATGCAGGTTCCTTTTCACTTATCTCGGAGCGCTATTGAAAATAGGCAAAATCGGTTAAAAGCCACGCCCACTTTCTGTATATATAATATATTCGAAAATACAAAAAGAGTGATTATTCAGTACATAATACACCTATAAGGATAATATTTGGTGTGTGCTTTAGCGTTAAGGCAAGAAATACATTTTTGAAGAAATTTTTAAAATGGGGCGTGGTACCGCCCACTTTTGATTAAGTCAAATTTGGAAATATTATTAATCATAAATCAAAAACCGCTCAAGATAGCAAAGTAAAATTCAGCACACATATTTATATTAATACAGGCAATATTTCGAAAAAAAATTATCGAAATCGGGTTAGGTCCACGCCCAATTTTATACGAAAGATTTTGAAAAGGATCATAGATATATTGAATATGCTATAACTTTGCTTAAACTAGCTGTATATCATTTCTATTTCACCTCTAAAGTGTTCGTGGGCAAAGAAAGTCGAATGCACAAAATTTTTGGAAAATGGGCGTGGCCCCGCCCCTTTATGGGGGATTATTCCACAAAACTTTCCATGCCATAGCTCCGGTAAAAATTGACTTATTGAAACGATATTTAGAGAAAGTGTTCAACATATAAAGCTAACTCTTTGCTGTAAAAATAAACAAAATCGGTGAACGGACACGCCCACTTTTTGAACACAGTTCTAAAAAATTTCTTCGTAAAATTAAAACCGCGATATTTCCATAATTGTATAAGTTATATAAATAAGATTTTACACACGTAATAAGCTTTTTAAGCAAAACTAAACTGTATAAAAATTTTGTGGTTTTTGGTGAAGTAGGCGTGGCGCCGCCCACTTTTTAGCATAAAAGCTCTGCTATTTTCAAAAGCGATTGCTTGGAGTTTCAAAAAGGTATTTCAATGAAAGTTAGTGAGATGCTTCCCAATAGTATGTAGTATACTCCTGCCAAAAATTACGCAAATCGGATAGCAAACACGCAAAATATACGGACAAGTAGTTAACACCATACTGCCTTTTTTTAATTAATTTTTTTATTTTCATACCTTTCATGAACATGGGGAATGCTATTTATATTTTGTTATTTAGTGATAATTTAATTTACCACTTACAATAGAAATGTTTTTATCGAAAACAATCAGTTGCCTTTATAACAAATTTTCAGGTATGTATGTATTAAAATAGACCTGAGTAAATTAGTATACCAAAACAGATCACTACTAGGTATTTAATGTTCGGTTACACCCGAACTTAGACTTCCTTACTAGTTAGGTATTAAAATAGACCTGAGTTAATTGGGATAACGCAACAGATCACTACTAGGTATTTAATGTTCGGTTACACCCGAACTTAGATTTCCTTACTAGTTTTTATTAATTTTTTTTATTTTCATACCTTTCATAAGCCCCATGCAAAACTATTTATATTTTGTTATTTAGTGATAATTTAATTTACCACTTACAACAGAAGTGTTTTTAATCGAAAACAATCAGTTGTTTTATACCACCTTTTCAGGTATTAAAATAGACCTGAGTTAATTGGGATAACGCAAAAGATCACTACTAGGTATTTAATGTTCGGTTACACCCGAACTTAGACTTCCTTACTAGTTTTTATTAATTTTTTTTATTTTCGTACCTTTCATGAACATGGGGAATGCTATTTATATTTTGTTATTTAGTGATAATTTAATTTACCACTTACAATAGAAATGTTTTTATCGAAAACAATCAGTTGCCTTTATAACAAATTTTCAGGTATGTATTAAAATAGACCTGAGTAAATTAGTATACCAAAACAGATCACTACTAGGTATTTAATGTTGGGTTACACCCGAACTTAGACTTCCTTACTAGTTTTTATTAATTTTTTTTATTTTCATACCTTTCATGAACATGCGGAATGCTATTTATATTTTGTTATTTAGTGATTATTTAATTTACCACTTACAATAGAAATGTTTTTATCGAAAACAATCAGTTGCCTTTATAACAAATTTTCAGGGATGTATTAAAAGAGACCTGAGTAAATTAGTATACCAAAACAGATCACTACTAGGTATTTAATGTTCGGTTACACCCGAACTTAGACTTCCTTACTAGTTTCATTTAAATTTCGATATAATTCGATAAATTTATCGATAACTTAATTATACGTCAGAAAATCCAAAAATCTTAAAATTTCCCTGCAATATGGATATGAAATAAAAGGGTGGTCCAAAGGTTTCATTTATACTTCGATATATTTCGATACATTTTTCCATAGCTGAGTTATCGGTCAAAATATGATTGCACAAAAACCTTAAAAATGGTCCGATGTTTGTAAGTATGAGAAGAAGAAGAGATAGACCCACCATTAAGTATACCGAAATGATCAGGTCGACGAGCTGAGTTGATTTAGCCATGTCCGTCTGTCCGTCCGTCCGTCTGTCCGTCTGTCCGTCAGTCTGTTTGAACGCAAACTAGTCCCTCAGTTTTAGAGATATCTCGATGAAATTTTGCAAGCAGGCGCCATTTTGCATAGGATTAATCATTTGTCGGAACCAGCAAGATCGGACCAATACAACGCATAGCTCCCATACAATCGATTGTTCCGATAAACGGGTTTTGGCCTATAACTCTTCCAATTAAAAAGCTATTAGAGCGAAATTTCGCAGGTTTAGTACATATTATATGAGTAATGTGTGTAGTGAAAATCACTTAGATAGGACCAACATAACATATATCTCCCATATAATCGATAGTTTCGATAAATGGGGTTTGGGCTATAAATTTTGCAAATAGAAAGCTAGAAACGTATAATTTTGCAGGTTTGGTCCTTATTATATGAGTAATGTGTGTAGTGAAAATCATACAGATCGGACTTACATAACATATAGCTCCCATATTACCGATTGCTCCGATAAATGTGGTTTGGCTATGTATTTTTAAATTAACAGTTTTGGAGAGTTTGTAGGTAATTGTAAGTAAGGAGCGGACACTTAGAAAAGTTGTGCATATTCATGAAAGGTATAAAGACTTCGGCACAGCCGAAGGCAGCCCTTTCCTTACTTGTTTTTTATTAATTTTGGGGGTTCGGACGTTTCTAGGGGGTGACAGGTAATAGTGTCACTGGTAATAGTGTCAATTGACACTATTTCCGTGGTAAATTGGAAACAGTGTCAATTGACACTATTGCGCTTTCGAAATGGAATTAGTGTCAACAAGAAAATGGAAAAAAAGTCATTGACACTATTTCCAAACTGAAATGGAAATAGTGTCAAAAGTTCTAAAAACGGGTCTACCACATTATCCCCAAAATCAAAATCCCCAAAGGAAAAATCCCTAAAATCAGAATCCCCAACACGAAATCCCAATTTTATGTGTGAAATAAATTCAAATTATGTATTGGATAGGTAATTATGCTACCTTTCATTTGAGGTACCACTGTTGTGGCTGCAAAACCGCGTATGTGCAAAATTTTAAATTTAATTTAAAACACAACCCTGGGCTACATTATGCCAAGTCCTTCTGCGTAGTACACCATTGTGCGTAGGCGGCCTTCGGCCGCGCTTATTATATATAACCCTGGGCTACGCCATGCCAACTCCGGGTGGTTGCCCACTCTATGGGCGGGATCCATGGTATTTTTGTGCAGAACACCTTTCTGAATTGCCAATAAAGATAACATAATGGGAATAAAAATACAGTGTACATGCATATACATTAAGGTGCCTCGCCAAAAAAAGTTGCACTGTTTCCACCGGAATTTCAAAATTCACTCTTTTCTAAGGACTCCCTCAAAATATTTCGAAAAAATATTAAGATTTACCGGAGCTAAGCCGCGTTAAAAAGCATCTGAGATGATAGAGTGCAAAAGGTAAGCATAAAAAAGTTTAAAAATTTTATCAATACTATTATTGTATACCTGTGTGCTAATATTCGCAATGTGTAAAATTGGACGAAAAACTGTGAAATTGTGCACTATTACCAGTGACACTATTACCTGTCACCTTCTAGGGACCATTACTTTTTGATATTTTTTTTCCCCCATACAATTCTGAGTATACTTGACCTATACTTATGATATTTCGCCTATAGGTATAGGATGGCCCCAGGTTTCATTTGGACTTCGACATATTTCGTTAAATTTATCTATAACTGAGTTATCGGTAAAAATGCGATTGCAGAAAAATCTTAATATTACGCTACAATATTGTATCAAATCAACATTTGAATTTGCATTCATCCTGGCACAATTTGTCAAAATTGAATTCTTCAAAGGCCCCTTAACGTTACCAACGAATACCGCAAAAGAAAATTTTTGAAAACCGGTTTTCAATACTCTTTTTTCAACATTTTCAAAATATTCGAATTTGGTAAATTCTTCAGTAGGCAATAATCCTACTAATATTATAAATATGAATGTAGCGATGTTTGGATGTTTGGATGTCCAGACGTTTGCTTTTGTTCCCTAAAAACGTGAGAATTGGCACGCCTACAGGTTATAGTCTGGAAGGAGCTAAGGCTATTTTTATACCTTTCATGAACATGAAATGGTATTATAACTTTGGTCCGATGTTTGTAAGTATGAGAAGAAGAAGAGATAGACCCACCATTAAGTATACCGAAATGATCAGGGCGACGAGCTGAGTTGATTTAGCCATGTCCGTCTGTCCGTCCGTCCGTCTGTCCGTCTGTCCGTCCGTCTGTTTGAACGCAAACTAGTCCCTCAGTTTTAGAGATATCTCGATGAAATTTTGCAAGCAGGCGCCATTTTGCATAGGATTAATCATTTGTCGGAACCAGCAAGATCGGACCAATACAACGCATAGCTCCCATACAATCGATTGTTCCGATAAACGGGTTTTGGCCTATAACTCTTGCAATTAAAAAGCTATTAGAGCGAAATTTCGCAGGTTTAGTACATATTATATGAGTAATGTGTGTAGTGAAAATCACTTAGATAGGACCAACATAACATATATCTCCCATATAATCGATAGTTTCGATAAATGGGGTTTGGGCTATAAATTTTGCAAATAGAAAGCTAGAAACGTATAATTTTGCAGGTTTGGTCCTTATTATATGAGTAATGTGTGTAGTGAAAATCATACAGATCGGACTTACATAACATATAGCTCCCATATTACCGATTGCTCCGATAAATGTGGTTTGGCTATGTATTTTTAAATTAACAGTTTTGGAGAGTTTGTAGGTAATTGTAAGTAAGGAGCGGACACTTAGAAAAGTTGTGCATATTCATGAAAGGTATAAAGACTTCGGCACAGCCGAAGGCAGCCCTTTCCTTACTTGTTTTTTTTTAATTTTGGGGGTTCCGACCTTGCTAGGGACCGTTTCTTTTCGAATTTTTTTTTATTCCATATAACTCTAAGTATATTGAACCTATACTTATGATATTTCGCATATAGGTATAGAAAGATCGTACAATATGGGTATCAAACGAAAGGGGAAGGCCCCAGGTTTCATTTTACCTTCAATATATTTCGATAAATTTATCGATAACTAAGTTATCGGTCAAAATTCGATTGCCCGAAAACCTTAATATTACCCTGTGTTGAAGACATGGATGACGATCTCATTTAATTTGATTAATATAAATCCTTTAAAAACCTACCTGTTAAATTGAATTCTAAAATTTTCGAATTGATACGTAGAGTTGAATTTTATACTTACCTTTTATATACATATATCTATACTTACCACTTGAATTTTATACTTACCCTTTATATATGTATATATCTAAACTTACCATTTGTATCCATATTTACCTTTTTATATACACTATACTTACCTTAAAATTCAAACCACCCTAATGTAAAACTTAAAATAACTAGTTGGAAAACTACCGCTTCTTTAGGTACTTACCTTTATGTATATATGTACATATGTATGCATATTCACTGCATAGCTTGGCGGGCGGGCATCAGCGGCCGCTAGAGTCAGTTTATGTTGAGCGTGAAGCAGTGAACCACCTAATTTTCTTACAAACTAAAATCCCTACGTTTTCTAAAATTAAAATAGTAGTTATAAAAATTGAAATTCAAACTTAAATACTAGTTTAGAAAAAATCGTTGTTACGAATAAAACAACAATTAATAAAACAACTTACACTAGGTTAAAATTAAAGCTAAAGTGTCGGTGTTGTAGTTTTTTTCGAAAAGCGTTGCTACCGTGCAAAACCGCGTAAGTACCCCTCACCCATTTACCTATCGTGCACCAGTGCAGACAAGGGCACCGTGAATTTATGCATAGTGAAAGTTAAACATGGTCCTATCTTCGCCATACGAGACGAATCAGCGCCTAGAAAAAATTTTTATGAAAAAATAAAAAGTATACATTTTATATTCACAAAAAATAGAAAAAAGTGGTGTAGTGCGAAAAAAGGCATTAGGGTGCTACTAAAGAGGAAAAAAATTGCTGCAAATAAAAAGTGAAAAACCATCAAAAAACCTGAAAAGGAAACAAGGTGAAAAAGTGAATTTCATAGAAAGTGATAATTATACATGGTGAAATCCAAATAACTTACCTGAAAAAGAAAAAATTTACAAAATCGCTTCCTGGAAAGAAAAAAAGTACAAAAAAGGGTTGATCTGGAAAAAAAAAAGAATTTTTATACAAAGTGAGAAGAAAATGAACAGTGAAAAATTATTAAAAAACGCATAAATAAAAATCCTGAAAAGAGAAAAAATATATATACATATATTAACATATATTAATAAGTGGCTTGGTGAACAAAACCTGAAAGAAAAAGAAGGAAAAAGTTTATTTAAAAAATAATTTTTGGAAAAACCGGAAAAAAAGTTATAAATAAACCGAAGAAAAGAGGTGTAAAAAATTGTGCACTTAAATTTTAAAAAACTATTTTCCGCAATCTGGAAAAAAGTACAGAAAATAAGAAAACTGAAAAATATTCTGAAAAAGAAAAGAAAATTTGTTGAAAGCTGGTGAAATAGAAAAGAAAAAGTGTACAAAAATATTGTTCAAAGCCTTCAAAAAGAAAAAAATCCCAAAAAAATCATAAGAAAAAAAAAAAAAAAACAAAGTTTATAAAAATTATTTTTTAAATTTCTGGAAAAAATATAAGAAAAGTTAAAAAGTCTAAAAAGAGAACAAATAAAAAGGCTAAATATATTTTTGAATAAAAAATTAAATAACAAGTGTGACAATAAAAAGTAAAAACAAAACCTTATACTTATCTGTTTTTAAATAAAATATATTAAATTATTCGTGAAAACTGAAAAGGAAAGAAATATATAAGATTATTGGTGAAAAAGACAAGAAAACTGAAAAGAAATAAAACATATTATATTATTGCGGAAGAACAAAATCTGAAAGGAAAAAATATAAAAAATTAAAATATACTCGAAAAAATTAAGGAAAAATATTTAAAAGGTACAGTCTACACAAACATCAAAATCACTCAGCAGCCAGGGAAATCCCCCGTGACCACAGAAGACAGCAAATCCCGTAGCAACAAAAAGGTAGTCACCAGCCCCAAGTAAGTGCCGTTAAAAACTTTTTTTTTACCCCATATACCTTCTATATACCCGATTTATGTACTACATAACTTAGCGGATCTCTAAGAAAATACATAAATTAGAAACCAGATATATAGGCCACACAAACTTAATAACGGACACGTATATATATATACATAAATTATTTATTGGCACCCTACCCATATACCACTTACCTTTGTTAAACATACATATCTATATTCCCCTATACCACTTAGCTATAACTCCTCTATACGCCGCCAGCATAAACTCAAAATTTGGACTCTCACACATAGAAATACACTTGGACTCAGAAGCGCTGAGACAAGTGCAGAATTTCCACCCTCACTAAAAGCCTCCGAAAAAGTTAAATCATTCCAACGAACACATATTTGTACTCAGAAGCGCTGAGACAAGTATATAAGCGATAATTGGAAAAAAGCACTGCAAGTGCATACATATACACATTCCAACAAGTGCAGCGAACTAGCACAATACAGTGGGTCACATCCGATAAAACCACGGGAAAAAAAAACCTACCCAATATTTTTATAAAAAATTCAAATAAATTCTATTAAATTAGTACAACCCAAAAGTATTAAATATACTAAACATTTAAACCCCCTCTTGTACCCCTATTACAAAAAATCTCAAATATATTCTGGTGTACCTCTTAATACCCAGGTTATTAAAAATAAAATTTTCTGGTGTACTTCTAATACACAATCTCTCAAATAAACCCTCGTGTACTCCGAATACACAAATAACTCTATACTCTCGTGTACTTCTGATACACACTATAGTTAAAACTTCTCTCGTGTACTTCTAAAGACACAATTAAATAACACCCTCCAATAAATATGGCTGAAGATAAGGTAGAAAAGCCATTGAATCTCCCAGCTCCCCAAGGAGCAAGAACGCGGTCAAGATCTCAAGTTGAAGAAGAAGAATTGTCCATAATAATGAAAAAATCATTATACGAATTGTCAAAACTCGAAAAAATTTGCGAAAAATGGTGGAACATCTGTGAGACAGATCACACAAAAACCAGTTTGCACACTTATATGGAAGAACTCAACAGGCACATAGCATCTGTAGAACGGGCGTATGAGGCAGCGCACCTGAATCTCACGGAGGAACGGTCCCTAGCAGCACTAAATGAACGGTACGACAACGCAATGGAGACAAATATACACACCAGGACTAGGATTAATGAGCTGCTCGCAAGCCTGGAACCAAATTCCACTACCCAAATTCAACGACAGACCCCAGCAGCCATAGCTAACTCCGAACCCTACCAAAGTCCCTGCATGCGACACAGAAGTTTTTCACGGAGGATACGATACGTGGCCGTCATTCAGAGACATGTTCACGGCAGTTTACATTAATCACCCCAAACTCTCTCAAGTGCAAAAAGTATATCACTTGAGACAAAAAACTCGTGGAAAAGCACTCCTCATTATTCAAAAATATCCTCTTAACGACCAAAATTTCGAACTCGCGTGGGGTGCCCTTAAGTCCAGATACGAGAACCGTAGAATACTCGTGGACAGTCAACTAAAAGCTCTGTTTAATTTGCAACCCATATTTTATGAAAGTGGGGAAAGAATTCAAGAAATTCAAACCACTATAAATAACTGCATCTCGACCCTAAACTCCAACGACGTACCCACTAATAATTGGGACCCCATCCTGGTTTATTTATGCTCTTCCAAGCTCCCCAACGAAACTCTGGCTATATGGGAACAATCTCTAGAGTCAAGAAAAGAATTACCCCTCTGGTCGGAGTTAGATAAATTCCTCACGACTAGATACGAAGTTGTAGAACGCCTAGGTACTTATAGGCCCAGTAAACCCCGAAACTCAAACTCTAGCTTCCACCCACGGTCGTCGACACCCCATAATCAGACGAACAACTTCAAAAATAAGTCTCACTCGTATCTTAGCGAGCAAGCCCGACAAGTTTCCTGCAAGTTGTGCAATTCGAATCACTCAATGATGAACTGCGTTAAATTCAAGAAACTTAGCGTGCCGGAGCGAAATAAGTTCGTAAAAGACAATAATTATTGTAAAAATTGTCTAGCATTTTCTCATTTAGAAACCGAGTGTTGTAGCAATTTTAAATGCGTATATTGCCAAAACCGACATCACTCCCTGCTACACTACCAAACCTCTCGGCCAACGAACTCCAATACTTCGCGACAATTTCAAAGAAGAAATCCCTTCAAGGACCCGCCCCAAGCAACCAATGGCCAGGACAAAGGCTCGACCTCAAAGCAGGCAATGCAGTCGCAAGAATCGCGCACTGAAACCCCACCGATCAAAGAAAATAGAACCCTAGCCCACTTCTCCAGCAACAGAGAGCAAACATTATTGCCCACGGCAATTATTCCCATTCTCCATAAAGGAGAAACCTTTCAAGTCCGGGCATTAGTAGACCAAGGGTCCCAAAAATCGTTCGTCTCCTCTCGAGTCCAGAAATTGCTAGGTCTACCCACAAAGAGAATAAACTACCAAATATTAGGTATGGGCGGACGAGTTGTTCAGAACTCGAATAAAATATGCTCGTTGACAATTTGCTCTGCTGATTTAAAGACCCAAATTGCCACCCAGGCAATAATTCTACAGCAATTGACCTACTTCCTGCCTTCATCCAAAATAGAAACTGAGGAACTTCGAAATTTCCCGTTTCTAACATTAGCAGACCCCAATTGCCTCTCTCCAGGTCGAATTGATATGGTTATAGGTAGTGATATACTCCCTAAAATCCTCATACCAGGTCTGGAAGCTAGCACTGCCGGAGGTCTAATGGCTAAAAATACCATATTCGGGTGGATTTTGAGCGGCCCAATAACCGGCCCAGTAACCGAGCAGATTTCAACTTTCTCCACGAACATAGTTGGGAGCAAGAAGAAGTTTTATCCACCACATCCCCCACAGAAAGCGATACATTTTGCGAAGATCTGTATAAAACGACCACAATTAGGCAAGAAGATGGTCGATACATGGTCAAACTCCCCTTTAAAGAAAACTTCCCACAAACCATAGCTCTCGGACATTCACGACCAGCAGCACAACAACAATATATTAGCATAGAGCGGTCGTTGGAAAAGAAACCCGAGTTAAAAGAAAAATATTCCGAAGTGTTGGAAGAATATTTAGCCATGAATCACATGGAACCCGCTGCACCCCTCGAAATTATAAATAACGGAAAATACTAATCCTTTTATTTACCCCATCATGCTGTCATAAAACCCGACAGTAAAACTACCAAGGTGCGAATAGTCTTCAATGCCTCCAAACTCTCTCACTCCGGAAGCTCATTGAACGACGTATTGCACACTGGCCCAACTCTCCAAAACGACTTGATGCTAATAATCCTAAAATGGCGCCTCTACAAGTTCGTTTTCAATGGCGACATAGAAAAAATGTACCGCCAAATTCTTGTATACCCCGAAGATCAAGAATACCAAAGAATTCTCTTCCGTAGAGCTCCTAACTCTAAACTCGAAGACTTCAAATTAAAAACTGTCACCTTCGGAGTTAACTGTGCCCCATATCTGGCAATTCGCACCCTCCACCAGTTAGCTGAAGACTCCCAAGACGAATTCCCTATCGCCAGAAATGTACTTCTTCATGAAACATATGTAGATGACATCCTCTCTGGCGGACACGATTTACAGTCCACACTTAGCTCAATGACCCAAGTTATCGAAGCTCTCAAATCAGCCGGTCTCCCCCTAAAGAAAATAACGGCTAATCACCCTGAAATATTAAAATCAATTCCAAAAACTGATCTTCTCGATGAAGATTTTCTAAAGTTCCATGATGTCAGCTCGACAAAAACACTAGGTATAAAATGGAATTCTCTTAATGATTCCTTTTCTTATTCCTATGATCCTCTACCAGCCGCTAATTCAACCACAAAACGACAAATATTGTCGGCAATCGCGAAATTGTTTGACCCGGCAGGATGGCTATCGCCAATAATGATTTTAGCCAAAGCTCTCCTCCTTTGGTTGGAAGGAACAGACTGGGATGAGCAGGTTAAGCCCCTCTCCTTCCATAAATGGAACGGCTTTATGGAAAATCTTTCCGCTATAAGCAATATAAAAATCCCTCGATGGGTCGACTTTTCTCCGGATAAATCTTTCCAAATGCACGGATTTTCCGATGCCTCAGAAAAAGCCTTCTGCGCTTGCGTGTATTTTAGAGTACAGCTGACGGAAAATACCTTTAAAACCCATCTGTTAGTTGCAAAAAGCAAAGTAGCGCCTTTAAAGACAGTCAGCCTCCCTCGTCTAGAGCTGTGTGGAGCAGTACTACTCTCCAAACTGGTAAAACAGATTCGCTCCCATTTAAATTTGCCCCCGCACGAGCTGTTCCTCTGGTCAGACTCATCAATGATGCTAGCATTGTTAGAAAAACCACCCCACACATGGAAGACTTACGTAGCGAATCGGACTACCGAAGTTCTGAAGAATGTTAGCAACGCTACGTGGCGTCATGTGTCAAGCAGAGACAACCCTGCAGATCTCGGTACCCGGGGATGTAAACCCCAAGACTTAGCAGAATCTTCGCTGTGGTGGAAAGGCCCCTAATGGCTATCGAAATCTCATACATTATGGCCCACCACAGCACTTCAAAACGTAAGTCCGCCAGAAGAAAAGCGAATTGAAGCATTTCATACGGCGGACATCCTGGATCCATTGGAACGTTTCTCCTCCTTCGCCAGAGCCCTTCGTGTAATTGCATATGGGTGTTTCCACGGTCGCGAACAGTACGTTCGTACG
This sequence comes from Sphenella marginata, assembly GCA_951509765.1. Taxonomy (NCBI): domain Eukaryota; kingdom Metazoa; phylum Arthropoda; class Insecta; order Diptera; family Tephritidae; genus Sphenella; species Sphenella marginata. The sequence continues at coordinate 3,872,957 of OX608078.1, forward strand.
CTTTTGTGGGTCAAAAAACAAAGTAAACATAGGTTTTTGTTTTTTTTGGTTGCTACTTCAATAGCATTTTGGAAGGTCAATTTTAGGTGCAAGAGGCAGGTTTGTTCGATTTTTAGTTTAGACTGTGGGGTCAATAAACATGTGGTCGCGAACGTACGCAAAATGGAAGTGACTTTTTTGTGCAACTGGAAAAATTCAAAATTCAGCGAAATGGAATGGATTTTTTCAAAACGGTTGATAACATATTGAAGTGGCATAAAGTGACTTTCTTTACGTTTATTTCGCGTTAAAATATCGTCCGTACATTTTTATATATACGCTTAAATACCGGTCGCGAACGTACGGGCGCGAACGTACGATTTTTCCATACACTTTTTTTTCTATTTTCGGCATAATGTTTTACAAATTATATGAATTGGAACACTTAATTCACAAGTTTAAATCGTATATGTTGTATTTATAAAGAAAGAAGATAGAATAAATTATTAGACTGTACTGAAATTCCGCGGCTCACACCGAAAGGCTCGAAAGTGGCTTGCATAATATAAAGTATACTCACTATAATGTATGGTAGTAAAATTTATGAATAACTTCATTCAAATTATTCAAAACCCCATGATCTATTATTAGAAATGGAAATAAAGTATATTAACAACATCTTTTTTCTTGCTTCAGTTTTTGGTAGGCAAAAATATATCAAAATGCAAAACGGTCGCGAACGTACGCAACTTTGAGAATAAAAAAAAAAGGTTTGGTAAACCCTTCAAGAGAAGTAGTTTTGTTTTTCAATTAAGTGCACTCAACTGGCTTTAGAAATGTAGTTCTAGACATATCCTTACACTCCTTGAGAAGTGGTAACTAAAAATTTATTTTTTTGGTCGCGAACGTACGATCCAGGCAGAGGTAAAAGTTTCAATAAAAATTTACCGTTAAAACGTACGGCGTTCAATCTTCTTTCATTTTTATAGTCTTAATTGATATTTATGGGGGTATTTTGTTGCAAAAAAGGATCGCTAGTATAAGTCGTGCATGTGAAAAAATTTAAAAGAAACAGGCCTTTAAAACTGGCTGGAAATGAAGAATTTTTTTTTTTCAGGTTTCAAACCAAATTTTTTATACAAAAAATTTAAATTAACTTTCAAACCGTTATTTTTATAAAAATTTTTGTAATTTTGTATAACAGGGTTAAAAAAGAATTTATTTTTATTAACATTTAAAATTTTTGCTCTGGTTGGTTCAAGAATATCAAAGTCAATTTCGGATGTAAGAAGAGCTTCTACTTTGCGTTCTTCAAGAGGAGTGGCCTTCTTTGGGAGTGATAATGGCCACTTTTCTGGTGGCTTTAAAAGCCAATCAGGTCCTTGCCACCAAAGTGTTTGGTTGGCCAGGTTGTGGTCTGCAGCCACGTGTTCCCAAGTCCGCGGGGTTGTGGGTCGTAGCTACGTGCCGCCATTTACCATTTCCAACATTTTGAATGATTTGTGAAGTGCGGTTGGCAACCTATACCTTCCACGAACATGGGGGTTTTTCTAACCAGGCAAGGACTATTGAAGAATCCGACCACAAGAATATATCTATTTTTCCCAACGCTAGTTGATGATATAACATTTTGACAGTAGTACGGCACCACACAGCTTCAGCCGCGGAAGGCTGACTGTTTGCAAAGGTGCGACTTTCGTCTTGGAAAAGAGGAGATGGAATGTTACGGAAGTGCTTATTTCAGTCCTTACGTAAATGGATGCACAGAATGCCTTTTCAGAGGCGTCACAAGTCCCGTGAATCTGCACCCTTTGATTTGGCGTAAATTCGTCCCACCTTGGAATTTGTATTTGTTGGATACTCGGTAGGTCTGAGAGGAATTGGTTCCACTTTTGCAAAGCGGTTGGTTTGACGCATTCGTCGCAATCAGTTCCCTCTAACCATATTTGCTGCAACAGTATTTTTGCCTGAATTATAATAGGCGATAGCCACCCTGCGGGGTCAAAAAGTTTCGAAACCGAGGAAAGGATTTGTCTTTTCGTTGCTTGAGTAGCTGGTGGAATGGTTTCTGCGGAATACCAAAAGGAATCAGTTATAGCATTCCATCGAATTCCGAGAGTTTTAGTCGAACTTGAAGAGTCTATTTTGAGGAAGTCGCAATCGAGAAGGTCCTCGGATGGAATTTGGCTGAGGAGTTCCGGATGGATAGCCGTTATTTTTTTAAGCGGAAATCCCGCTGAACGTAGGCATTGAATGACCTGAGACTGGGTCGAAAGGCAATTTTTCATATCATGTCCCCCAGTTAATATGTCATTGACATAGGTTTCTTCCGTGAGAACTCTTTTCGCCAAGGGATGGGAGTTTTTGGAGTCTTCTGCTAACTTGTGCAGCGTGCGTATGGCCAAGTATGGCGCGCAATTGACTCCGAAGGTAACCTTTTCCAGAACAAAGTCTGTTAATTTGGGTTCATTTTCTCTGCGAAATAGAATTATTTGAAATTGTTGGTCTTTTTCATGCACCAAAATCTGGCGGTACATTTTTTGTATATCGCCGTTGAACACGTACTTGTACAAACGCCAGTTGAGAATGACTAGCATGAGATCTGTCTATAAAGTGGGACCGATGTGAAGGATGTCTTTTAGAGAGACACCGGATGCAGTTGCTTTAGAAGCATTGAAAACTACCCTAACTTTAGTGGAGGTGCTATCGGGCTTAACCACTGAGTGATGGGGAAGGTAATACGATAAATATTTGCCCTCTTCTTGAATTTCCCCGGATAGGATCGGTTTCATGTGATCAAGCAATAAATACTCCCCTAAGACCCGATTGTATTCAGACTAAAATTCAGGGGTTTTGTTAAGCGAGTGCTCCGTTCGAATGGCTTGGGACATTGCTTGTGCGCACGAGGGACCTAACGAGAGACCGGACGAAAGCTCGGATTTAAATGGCAACCGAACGACGTATCGGCCATCCTTTAGTCGATATGTAGTCTCTTGGTAGAGCTCTTCACAAGAGGCGTCTGCATCAGAAGGTGGATGCTTCTCGAAGACTTCTTCTAATTCCCAAAATCGTCGAAGTTGAGTGTTCAGATTTTCATTGGACTCATCCATGACCTGGGTATGGAAAGTGGAACAGACAGTTTCTTTCAAAGGTCCGCTTAAATACCACCCGAATATGGTATTTTGTGCTAGAAGACTACCAAGCACATTGCGCTTAACTCCCGGAAGCAACAGTTCTGGGATTACGTCGCTGCCTTTTAATAGGTCTATTTGAGATGGCGTGAAAAAATGCGGATCTGCGAGGTCCAAATCCTTTATTTCCGACAGGGATGGTTTCTTTATTTCAAAGGTGGGCAAAAAGCTTGTGAGTTTGTGGAGAACAATCCCTTTGGTACTAATGCGAACGTTGTGTCGTTTGGCAACGAGAGTTAGACTACAAGTACGAGTGGAGTTCTCGACAATTTTTCCCCCCATACCACTGATAGAAAAGTGAGCACGCAAGGTCGGAAGCTTTAATCGATTTTGGGTTTTTTCAGAGATGAAGGTTTTCTGAGATCCCTGATCGATTAGGGCCCGAATGGTATAGATTTCACCCAAGTGCTCGATGTGTACTTGGGCGGTTGGAAGCAAAGTATTCTCGTTGTTGCTAGAAAAGTTAGCTTGAATATTGGACTCAATTGCATTTGAGGACTTAGGAGTGTCCCCATCGCTGGCTTTACCCTCAGAAATATCGAAAATGGGATGCCTCAACTTATTGGAAGTAGAGTAGTTGGTATGCAGCAAGGCGGTTGCATGTTTTTTCGATTTTGGTGGTTGGTGGCGGACTAGTCCCTTGGGAATCGGTGGAGGAGTAGTTGATGGATGCAGCATTGTATGGTGGGATTTCTTACAATGGAAGCATTTGAATGCACTGTGGCAGTCAGTATAAAGGTGGTTGTAGGCCAAGCAATTGGAGCAATAGCCGTTGTCTTCCACGAATTTAGCCCGCTCCTGACTATCGAGTTTCTTGAACTCGGTACAAAACCTTAGCGAATGATTCTTCCCGCATAATTTGCACTTTCTTGAAAGTTTTTCTTGGGAATGATACGACTGGATCTTCGCTGGGGATTTTTGGGGAAGTGAATTTCGGATTTTTGTGGTTTTATAACCGTGCAAACGTTCCGAAACTCATCCATTTGAGCCCAGTTGGGAAGGTCTTTTCGAGACTTTAGCGACGGTTCCCATAGGGAGAGTGTTTCTTAAGGTAATTTGGTGGAACACAAGTAGATGAGGATTGGATCGCAGTCGGAGACGGAGACCCCCTGGGTTTTGAGGCAGGAAACACAATCGTTGATTGTACTTTGAATGTTTTGGATCGCTTCGCTGTTTTCTGAACTAGCAGATGGTAGGTTGAACAGTGTTTTCAACTGCTTGTCTATGAGAATTCGCTTTTTTTCAAAACGGGATCTCAGAGCTTCCCAAGCAAGCGCGAAATTGTCGTCGCACAGACTATACTGTTTAACGATAGTGCCTGCCTTTCCTCTAGTTTTATTCCGCAGGTGAAAAAGTTTCTGGGCAGGCGTTAATTTGGGGTGGTTGAGGTAAACGGCCGTGAACATACATATCACGAAAAGCTGGCCATTCCTCATAGCTGCCATAAAAGGTTTGAGTATCGCAAGGTGGGACTTTAATACAGGGGATAGAATTGTCATTGAAAGACGTTGAAGCTCGGGATGGATTTGTTTGGGTTGATGTGTTACCTTGAAGAATTTTACGTTGATCTAAAAGATGGGACTTACAGATATGAAAGCTGTCCGTGCAAAGCTGAAATTTTTTACTAGCTTCTTCTTTAAAATCATTTGGAACGGCCTTATCATCTGCCAAACACACCTTTCTATAAGCGCTTTGCATCGTCTCTCTCAGCGAGATAAGATCTTGAAGCTTGACTTCGAGTAGGGTATCCGTGTTATCTTCCGGGTCGTTTGATTCCAATTGTGAACAAAAACTCACAAGATTGTTTGAATCGAAAATGAAATCTGCCATAATTGGTGATTCGGTAGACATATTTGTACCCTTTTGAGTTTTAAAGCAACTGACCGGAAAAATATTTGAGATTTACTGAGAATTGAGAGGTTTTGCAACCAAAGCAGGGGATGCTAAAGCAAAAGGTAACTTTTCAAGTAAAGACGTTAATTGACTACCCGTAAAATACCCGTATATACAGACGTTAGACCGCTTAGGCGGTACAGAAATTTTATTTAGCAAGTCAAAAAGACGTGCTCTCCAGACAATATATACGTGGTTATATAAAGCAACTTGTCTACTAAATATACGTATGTACAAACTTGCAAAAGTTAAATAAAGACTCGAGTTAGGAGATAATGTGCAAACTTTCCTGATGGGAATTACAGTTGAACGACTTTTGTTAGCTGTTGCCGCAGGAAACTAGCAATAGGTTTTTATAACCTAACTCTTAATAACAGCAACTTTTTCCTCAATATGACTACCCGGCCTTTCTAACCTTGGATTGAACATGAAATTAACCGTTGTTTGTAATCATACAAAGCACGCTCGTAAATTATTGCAAGAAACCGCGAGGATGATTTTCATCTCCCTATCTGCACACTTCGACGAGTTAATGAACGTTGTAGTTACGCTAACGCAAGTAGAAAAAACTACCCTACAAGACGCTGCTGATGGATGCATCAGGATTTTCATATTGCTACTGCAAAACTGATTGCCGATTTGTTCTAGGCGCTGATGACCCCTTCAGCGCTTCCTTACAAATGACGGCTCAAATGTAAGTTAGCTGTTGTTGTTGTTGTTTTAACACTACGTTGCCCTGCCTAGGTAGTCAGTATCAACCTTACCCAATATTGTCATCGAACTCTTCTAACGGAAGTCCTAGAAACCTAGCGGCTTCAACAGGGGAGGACCAGAGGGATATGGGTGTTAGAAGAGTAGGCTCGGATAAGCAGACAAAAAGATGGTTAGTAGTATGGGGGGACAAGCCGCATGCCGGACAAACATTGGGCAAGTCGGGGTTCAGTCTGGATAGGTAAGAGTTTAACCTATTACAATATCCAGACCGGAGTTGGGCCAGCATCACCCTAGTTGATGTTCGGCGAGCCGCAGGTTTGCGGTAAAGTACGGCAACAAGGTGGATTCCAACACTTTCACTACTGGCGAGAGGAGAGATCTGGCGATATGACTCCCCTACGGCAGCTGGCTTGCCAGGCTTTAGTAGTGGGACCACCTTTGCTTGTCTCCATCTTTCAGGAATAACAAAGGTGGAAAGGGAAAGGTTGAAAATTTGTGTAAGGTATCTTATGCCTTCGTCGCCGAGGTGTTTCAGCATCAGCATGGAAATGCCATCGGGGCCGATATATTTGGTGTTCTTAGATTTCCGAATAGCCTCATGAACTTCTGTTGTCGAGATGGCAATGGGCGCATCGCTGTTTTTGTGTTTGTGCGCTTCCCTGGTGGCTCGGCGAATATCTTTGTTCAACGTAGGATGCATTACAAATTGTCGGCAGAAGGCGCTCGCGCATCTTTTTGGCTTCGATTGAACCTTATCACCGAAGGCGATGGATATTTTGTCGTCAGGTCTAGTCGGGTTGGACAAAGATTTCACCGTCGACCATAATTTGCCAACTCCAGCCGAGAGGTTGCAAGACCTTAGGTGCTCTTCCCACTTAGCACGTTTGTGTTGGTCTACTAGGCGTCTGATTTCCGCATTGAGATCCCTTATTTGAGGATCCGTAGGGTCAAGGCGTCTAATATGGTCACGTTCATTTGCCAAGGCCGCTGCCTCTGCGGGGAAGAATGGACGCACTTCCTTTATTCTACCTGACGGAATGTGTTGATGGGAGGCTGAAATTAGGGCCATACGAAACGCCTTTTCCCCTTCTCGTACGTCAGACGGGGTAGGAAGAGCAGCGAAGGCGCTCTCTGTGGTGTTGAGAAAACCCTCCCAGTCGGCTTTATTGAAGTTAGTGTAAGTGCGTTTCTCAGCGGTGACAAAGTCGGTGGGGCGATCGATAGAGAGCACTATAGGTATTTGGTCTGAAGCAAGCGTCAGCATCGGTCGCCAATCAACGCAGTTTATTAGGCCAGCGCTGACTATGGTGATGTCTGGCGAGCTAGAGCAGTTTACCGCCACTCTAGTGGGGGCATCCCCATTTGCCGTGCAGAACGTCGAATCATCTATTTGGTCAGCCAGCTCCTGTCCCCTACCATCGGTAAAGTAAATGAAATATACACAGTGCTGGCGCAGTCAGCAAGTCTAACCACAAAAATATGCGCAAGTGGCTGTATAAGGCCAGCTTGCAATACCGGCGAGTATTTGTAGATATGTGTGTATGTTCGTTGCAACTCGCAATATTTTGCTTGTGTCCCGCTAAATCAGCAGACAAACATATGTACATACATATATGCAATTACCGCCACTCAAATCCGGCTCGAAGGACCATGTTGAATGTACTAGGGGTGTGCATATATGTATGTTATGTAGGGAAAATACTTACACCAAAGTTGCGTTCCTATGGAATGAAGACAACTTGGGTTTCAATAATTCAATATGTACATATTTCACAAGTTGGTTGTCTTAAAGCTAATAGGAACAAATGGTGGTAATTTATATTAAATGGATTCGATTCCAATATTAAACGTGATTAACCCATTAAACGCGAAAGCTAAATAGCAAAGATAGAGTAACTAAACTTTGTGTGGATACTATATGGGTTGATATGTGCACAAAACCAGGGTTCGAATTTGCACGCACGTGTGCAGCACACTTGTATATTTTTCGCTCTTACACATGTGCTATGTGCTACCAGAAATATTTTTTAGCACACAGCTCATGTGTGTGCCGATTTGAGTTAGGCACATGCACACGTGTGTGCTTTTATATAAAATATCTATGCACGAACTCTCGTGCTGTGTGTAGAAAAAACTTTCACTTCAACACGCACTTGTGTATTTCAAAAACAAAACACACACATTTTTTTCTGCCATATAAAAAATCAATAGAAAAATTTGAGAGCAAATAAAATAAAAAAACACACGCATGAGTATGTGCTTTTATATTTTCAATACAAAACACACACGCGTGCAAGTGCTTTATTTCAAACTGCACACACGCTTGCGGTGTGCTTAGTATTTTTTATTTAAAGCACAGCTCATGTGCATGAGCAATAAGTTTTGTGAGCATTTTTTTGCACGCGTGTATGTGCTGTGTGCGTGCGTGCAAATTCGAACCCTGCACAAAACTACAAACAAAATTGTTTACCCCTTCCCGGGGGGGTCTGCACGACCCGTGACATATATGTAACGCTCGCGGATCTGTGTTATGTAATACAGTGTTTGATACTAACATGTAAAAAAACACTTTCATTGCATTTAATTCATGAGTTTTGTTAATTTTATTATAAAGTTTACAAAAGACGAAACAAGTACAAACGTATGAAAATTCAAGAATTTTTGGCTTATAAAGCAAACTCAAACTGGTCTAAAATGAAAGTTATAGAAACAATCCACTCACAAACCTACGTCACACTTTACACATTTGGTGTTTATTGATCTCTGGCAGTTCGATCCAGCACAGCGTCTCCTGGTGGGATTTCTAACAATAAAATGACCAATTAGGTCATATCTAGCATCAAGCTCAATTTGTGATTCCGGACGTCGAAATCCCCATGGTCCTCGGACTTGTCCAAAAGTACGACAAAAGTGATTTGGAATGCTTCTTCTAAACTGTAGCTGGGTTAGCCCGTATCCACCTTTTCTATGTAAGAGCCAAGCATTTTGAATGGAGGCATCAACCAACCATGTAAAAATAGAAAACCACCACTTTTTTCCTCTGGCTCCAATCCTGTAAGCGTTAACGTTTTGGTCCATACGGTCTGTTCCGCCCATATTCTTATTATACATTACGATATCATGGGGGATTTGAACCTGAATTCGAGCATGTTCTGCCCTAGAGTATCTTGAAGCTGTCCCGACCGGTTCCTTCCCAAATAAAGTTGATGCGACGGAAACTACTGCATTGTCTACCCATTTCGTGACTGTAATATCGCATTCTGAAATCCGAGAACTTGCAATATAACCACGTTCCTTTTTTTTCAACTTATCCTTTAGGGGCAAAGGACAAGAGATTAGTATAGAATTTTGCCGAATGGTTCCAGTTCCCTCATATCCCAGTTTTTTTAATCCAACCAAAACAGGTATGGAAGTGAAGAGATTATCGAAAAAGAATTGAAATGGAAGTGGCTTCCATGTTTCATCGAATTCATCAATCATTGAAAACAAAGGAGCAGCGTTCTTTCCATAGCTTCCAGCGTACTCTTCGTTCGTCCTAGGGTTTTTTCCCTGATACATCTCGAAGTTAAGAAGATAGCCGGAAGGGGTATTTAGACACCACATTTTATAACCAAATCTCAACGGTTTACCTCTAATAAATTGTTTGCAACCGTGCCTGCCGTAGTATTCCACCATTGATTCATCGTAGGACAAATTCCGTTCAGGATGAAAATTTTTATTAAACTTCACTTTCAAAGCATCAGTTAGGGTCTCAATTTCCAGATTTTATCTGACAAATCTGTCTTTCCGGGGTCAATAAAGTGTAGATTCCTAAAAATAATTCGAAAACGATCACGTCTCATCGAGTCAATAATCACGAGATTTTGAATATCTTTATCAATGCTCCAATATGCTTCTTTATTTATATCCACTTATTATCAGAATTCCTATAAAGACTTTCATTTCTCCAAATGTAATATTTCGGTTTCCATTATTATTTATCTTCTACCAAAATGTCAGAGGTTTAAATACCAAATTAAATGATCTGTATTTGAAATCTTTCCATTGCAGTTATAACGTTATTGCTTTTACCGAAACTTGGCTAAAACCGCATGTTTTCAATTCCGAGTTTTTTTGTAACGAATATCAAGTTTATAGACATGATCGCTTGAACAAGGTCGGAGGTGGTGTTCTAATTGCCGTTCATTCCTCCATTCCTTCAGAGGAGGTTAATGTACCTAACACAGATTCCATTGAGTTTAAATGCGTCCGCATCCAGCTAGAGAACGTGTATATGTACTTATCTGGTTGCTACATCCCTCCAGCATCTTATCTTTCAATCTACATGCAGCATGTCTCTCTGCTCAAAACTGTTAACTTAATGACTAAAGCTTCTGACTCGATGATTGTTTTAGGTGATTTCAACCTACCGCATATATCGTGGAACATATCTGATGGAAACATTATTCCAAATCCATCCAAACTGGGCTTCAATGACTTATTGGATGGAATTTCCGATCTCTGCCTTAGTCAAATAAATGTTAACTCTAACAAGTTTGGTAAAATCTTAGATTTAATTTATGTTGATGATAAAAACAAATTTTCTGTAAATCGTTGTGATCCGTTGGCTTTACCCGAAGACGTCTACCACCCTTCTATGGAAATATTACACGAAACCTTAAGTAATGGCCAATGTACACAATGCTTCTCAATTAGTAACTTTGATTTTAACTTCTCAAAATCCAACTATAAGAAATTAAATAGAGAACTGTCTAAATTAACTTGGCCTGAGCTTTGTGGCGATATCGATTCAAACGTTTTACACTTTAATCAAACTATTTACTACTTATTTGAGAAGTTTGTTCCTAAACGTAAAATAACATATGATCATCCAACGCAAGCTTGGTTTACTAAAGAGCTTATGATGTTGAAAAATAGGAAAACGCGTTCTTTCAAATTATTTAAGAAATCGGGGTTAAACAAACATTACTTGTTGTATTCTGTTCTACGTAAGAGGTACATCGACTTGCATAAAAAGTGCTATAAAGCCTATGTCTCTAAAACAAAAAGAGACATTATTCGCAATCCGAAGTCATTTTATGATTTCGTAAATTCTAAACGAAAAGTAGTGGGATTTCCCTCAGCCATGAAATATAAAGACATTTTATCTAGCAATAATCAAGATATCGCAAATTTCTTTGCGCAATTTTTCACTTCTAACTATTCTGCCGTCACCAATTCTGACTTTGTAAATTATCCCTATGAGCTACATGGGAACAATTTAATTAATTGTCCAACTATATGCGCCAATGATGTTCTTGTTTATCTGAAAACCTTGAAAGAATCTTTTAAATGTGGTCCTGATAGGATTCCTACATGCTTCTTGAAGAAGTGCGCTAACAATATTTACAAACCCCTTACCAATTTGTTCAATCTGTCACTAAAGTGTGGTGTTTTTCCAACAGCATGGAAAGAGTCGTTTCTTCTACCGCTTCATAAAAGCGAAAGCAAGGTTTCTATAGAGAACTATCGTGGCATAGCGAAGCTGTCTGCCATCCCAAAAATGTTTGAAGCTATTGTTACCAATCAGCTTACGAATCCTATCTCTACCTTGATTTCTGACTGTCAACACGGGTTCTGTAAGGGAAAGTCCACCGTTACAAATTTACTTGAATTTACAAATCATGTCTCAAATGGCTTTAGAAAAAATCTGCACACCGACGTTATTTATACTGATTTCAGCAAAGCTTTCTGTTGAGTAATTACGATAGTGGTTTGTTTTGCTTGTTGACTACAACTGCTTTATTTTACAAAATGTTGCTCTATTTATACAAAAGAAATTCTAATAGGAATTATCATTAACATACAGCGTTCTCACGCTGTATGATATACGTGTATACATATGTAGGTATATATGTACATACATAAACATGTATTCCGGTCGCACGCTTTTATTGCAACGTAAGCGTGCGTTGATGTCACAAGTTTATCCAAAAATGCAGACGAAATTGGAGATGTATCATATTCGTTGCAATGCATTCCAACAAACTGTGGGAATGAAGACGTTGGCGTCAACATCCTCCCCCCGATGAGCGCAGCTCGATTAAATGTTAATGGTAAAATCCAAAACTTCATTTACATGACGATGACGAGGGGCTGGTGTCGGTTTTTCGTTTTCGGAGTGATCTGTATTAATGGGCAAAGCTTGCTGGTGCTTCCTTTTACATCTCCATTTGACGAGCATAAACACCAGAAGGCACACAACTAAAAGCAGCGCTGTGTAACCAACTGTGATATGATGAGTATTTTGAGCATCAAGTTTGTTTGGTAGCTCTAATAGATTATGATTGACCAATTCGGCTTGTAATGACGTCAGGTTTTGTGTTTGTGGTATATATTTTACGTCGTCCAGCTTCCGAAGTAGGGGCTCTAGTTGCTCTGCAGAAGCGACCTTAGAGATTTCACCAAGCCTTGTGTAGGAAGAAGCCAGACTACTGGATATTAGCTGATGCGAGTGAACTGATACAAAGCGATGTTTAAGGATGCAGTCTGGTTGAAGTGATAGCAGTCCTGATCCCTTTAAATTGATCTCGGTGATATCTCTTCCACATACCACAGTGGCACGAGATGAAACTGATGTGGCATATATAAACTGGTTGTCATGCCGTAGTGGTATCCACGCAAAGTCGTTTGCTATTTTTCGTAGTAGACATTTTGATTGCGTATCATCACGGAACAGATTTTCTTCACATGCGCATTTGGCCGATCCACGGCTATAAAGGATTTGAACTTTTGGACATATGTAACTGCCCGGCTTGATGTCCACACATGATTGAAATTCGGACACCGTCATTGAAAAGTATTTGTCGAGAGCCGTATTGATTGCAAAAACTGAGGCACATGGCACGATCTCAATCATTGTACCATTGGTCAAGTTGGGAATCGGTACGATGTTGAATAGGTCGTATCTATCACGTTCCACAAGCGGCAAAGTGATACTAAACACCAAATGCTTTTGCGTGACTCCTCCTTTGACCTTCATGAGCTGGTATAGTTTTAACAACTCGTCTTGTTGTACCGGCAGTTCAAATGATGCTGATAAGTGAGTTTTAATGTTACTCACTTCACGTTTTAATTGGTTGGGCGTAAGGAGCAGAGGACTTATTTTCCCATGATGAGAATCCATCAGAACGTCCAAAATAGAAGACTGGATTCTGTGCAAATTCCCTGCGATAAGCGTTAGCTGCATTGCCAGCGACGAAAACATTTGAAACAATTTGTCTTCGAGTCTCTCATCCGTGTCACTGCGCATTCCATTGAGTATGAGGCTAATCTGCTGATCTATTACGCTGAATTTTTTGGCAACTGCATTTTGGTCTTGCTTCAAAATGTTGATTGTAGAGTCCACAATAGACGTTTGGTTTTTGATCAGGTTAAGTAGATGAGATTCATTTTCTTGTACTTTTGTGACTGTGCTCGACATTTGTTCGGCATATTGTGAGTCTAAGATACCGAACAATGAGTACGCCACATTTCCAATTATGTCCACTGCACCTCTTTTCTGCCTGTTGGATTTCACTATTGAGGCATCCAGTTGTAGAGCGTCTACATTCTGTTCAAAGTGCTTTACCAAAGCGTTGCATATGCCTTTTTGCTTCATCTCTTGACACAAATGTCGCAACGCCATTGTACCATTTGACAGTGCTGCCAGTTCTGCTGTGAATCCCTTCAGGTCGTAGTAAATTATAAGGTTCCACTCCGATGAGGATATAGCGGTTGATCCAATTCCCTCAAAGTGAATGCCAAGCTTTGACCCAAATCTCCTGTTTTCAATTTGAGCTCCCAAAGCTATGGGGAGGATCAGTAGTGATATTAGTAGCGTAGCAAATCCTTTGTGCAAGGAATGGATTTCTTTCTTTGGTGTAATTTTTTCGACCGGTATGCTGGTTGTTTTTTCTTCTGACTCACTATTTGTCTCGATAGGTAGGGGAGCTAGCCGATGAATTGGCCTCCTACAAGTACCAGTTGCGGTTTTCACATCTGCCACCCGCACCACATCGTCTTTTCCTTTGTATACATTGACGACTCGCCCTAGCGGCCAGTGAAGTACTGGTGAGCTGTCTTCTTTTACTATCACCATGTCACCTATTTTGACATTTTGCTGCTCGATCTTCCATTTGTGCCTTGACTGAAGCTCAGTCAAATATTCGCTTGACCATCGCTTCCAAAAGGCCTGCTTGAGGTGGGAGACTAATTTCCATCTGGTTAGTAGGCTCATTTTTTGTGTTTCAGAATTTGTGTCTAATTGCGCATTAATGGGTTCTCCTATGAGAAAATGGCCTGGAGTTAGAGCTGCAAGATCGTTGGGGTCCTCGGACATTGGGCAGATGGGCCTGGAATTAAGGATGCCTTCCACCTCTATGACAACCGTGTCCAATTCTTCATAAGTCAGCGATGCTGTCGAGGTGCTTCTGACTAGGAGATGCTTTGCCGATTTTACGGCTGCTTCCCATAGTCCACCAAAATGTGGACTTCTAGGTGGAATGAAATGAAATGTGATTCCCTTTGTGGCACATTGATTTATGATGGATTCACGTGCAGAGTCGGCATGCACCGAATCGTTGAGTTCAGCCAGCTGGTTTCTTGCCCCTACGAAATTTGTTGCGTTGTCACAATATAAATTTAGGCAATGTCCTCTTCGACTTATGAACCGCTTTAATGCGCCTATGAAAGCCGCAGTCGTTAAATCACTTACTAGTTCAAGATGTACTGCCTTTGTTGCAAAACAGCAAAACACGGCTATATATGCCTTTTGTGGTCGTTTTCCTCTAATCTTGAAGTGAACCGAGAATGGTCCACAGAAGTCTACGCCAGAGTTGATGAATGGTCGTGCTGGAGTTACCCTTGTTGATGGAAGATTACCCATGATTTGGCCCAGCAGCCTTTTTTAGCTCGGTTACATCTAACGCAGTTTGCCACAATTGACCGAGTCAATAGTCTTCCCTTTATTGGCCAAAATCGTTGCCTTGTAAAAGATAATAGTGCTTGGGGTCCACAATGCCGGTTTTCTTTGTGGATCATTTGAATAAGCAACTTGGTTATTGGATTTTTATAAGGAAGTAGCATTGGATGTTTGGCATCGAACGTTAGTACTGATTCTTGTAGGCGACCTCCCACGCGTAAGATGCCATCGTTGTCCAGAAACGGAGAAAGGCTGCGATATGGGCTGTTCTTGCCAACCACGTTGAATTCTTTGAGCTGCTTCAGCTCGTCCTGGAAGTCTAACTGCTGCGTTGTTCGAACTATGACCATAAGCGAAGCTTTTAGTTCAAGTACTGTTAATGAAATGCCCGATTGCTGTGATCGTTTTCGGGTCCGATTGATGAATCTTAACATGTATCCTACAACTCTTTGTAATATGTTGAAAGAGCCATTATGTCGGATGTTATGAAGCATGCTTTCCTGAACAATGGTACTTGTTACAGGTACTGATGTCAGCTTCTTGCGTTCCATGTTAGTAGTTTCGTCTATTGTTGATATTGCCTTGGAATATTTTGATGACCAGGTGTCTTCTTCGCCAAGCAATACTTTTGGCCCATAAAACCATAGGCTGCAATTTTCAAGCTTCCCCGGCGGTAATCCCCTTGATATAATGTCGGCCGGGTTGTCTTTGGAGCCTATGTGCCGCCACTGTTCAGAAATAGTGTGCTCCTGAATTGTAGCTATTCGGTTCGCTACGAATGTTTGGTACGATGATGAAGGTGAGTTAATCCATGCCAGGACTATTTGTGAATCAGTCCAATAGTACGTAGGAACATCTAGCTTTAAGTCCGTCTTTATCCTTGTGCTTAGTTGAGCTCCCAACACTGATGCACAGAGCTCCAGCCGTGGAAGAGTTTGCCGCTTTAAAGGTGCTACTCGTGATTTGGCACACAACAACGATTACTTGTCTGTTGTTCAGCTCTGATCTTATGTATATCGCAGCCCCATATGCCTTTTCGGATGCATCTGCAAATACATGAATTTGAACTTTCGTTGGAATGTATCCTTCGAACACGTGCCTTGAAACTTGCATGTTGTTTAACTTTTCTAAGTCGCTCCGGAATGATGCCCATTTTGCACTCAAGTCGGCTGGTAATGCTTCGTCCCATTCTAATTTAAGTTGCCAGAGATCTTGAATAAAGATTTTGGCAGTGACTACTATTGGTGCCAGTATTCCCAAAGGATCGAAGAGTCGGGCTATATCTGCACTGACTGACCGTTTAGTGATTACACTGCAACTTCCCAGGTGCACCTTGACGCAAAATCGATCGATCTTGGGCATCCATGTTAAGCCCAGGGTTTTAATGGTTTGGTTAACATCATTGTCGAAGTCGACATCGACTTCCTGGTCCTCCATGCCAACATTTTGCAGTAATTGTGCATTATTGGAATACCACTTTTGTAGGTTGAGACCATGTTGCTTTAAAATGTGTATTAACTGCTGTTGAATCTCAATAGTTGTGGTTAAGCTGTCTGACCCACCAATTCCGTCATCTACGTAAAAATTGTCATGTAGAAACTGAGCACCGAGAGGATATTGTAACATATTTTCCTGTGCAATTTTTTGTAGGCATTTCGTCGCCAAATATGGAGCTGATCTAGTCCCATATGTGATTGTATTTAACTGATAATGCGTTATTGGCATACTTGGATTATTTCTCCAGATGATGAGTTGGAATTTTCTATCTTCCGGATGAATGAGCATCTGGCGATACATTTTTTCCACATCTGTGCTGAACACAAATTTAGGTAGACGAAAACGAAGCAAAATAGTGAACAGCTCGCTCTGGACTGTAGGGCCGGTATACATGAGGTCGTTCAGGGACATTCCGGAAGTTGATTTTGCTGATGCGTCGAATACTACCCGCAATTTCGTGGTACGACTTTCAGGCCTCATGATGCAATGATGAGGAATGAAGTACCTAGGCTTCCCGATGGAGTCAATTTTCACCTGCGTCATGTGTCCCAACCTCTCATATTCTTCCATAAATTTGATATATTGATTTTTTGTCTCAGGAGATTTTGATAATCGGCGTTCCAAGGCAAGGAATCGATTATATGCGATTCCATACGATTCTCCTAAGGCCTCTATGTTGTCGTGAAACGGCAATTTGACCATAAACCTTCCACTTTCAGTGATTGTTGTATTTTGAGCGAAATGAGTTTCGCACTGTTTTTCAGCAGTGGATAATTGTTTTCCTCGTGATGCAACTTTCTCAAGTTCCCAAAGCCTAGAAAATGCAGCTTCTAAATTGATGTCATCTTCGGTGCATACTCCACATGTTGCGTTTGTGATGTAGTTGCCACCAACTTTTCCTGAAACGATCCATCCTAAAACCGTATTTTGCAGAATGGGTAAGTCTTCGGATAATTTAATTTGTCCCACCGCCATCAACTGGTTATAAAATTCTGCTCCCAACAATATGTCAATTTTGTCGGGACGATTAAATACTGGATCAGCTAGCGTGATATTCGCTGGAATTTTCCATTCTTCGATATTGATGTCCTGTGAGGGTTGTGGGGATATGATATGAGGTAACACTGCTGCCTCTAGCCGTGTGGTGAAAGTGTTGATTCGGGAATATAACGCAATATTGACTCTGTGTTGTACCTTAGTGTTACTCGAGCCTATGCCGTTGATAGAAATGGAGGATGGCTTAGTTGAGATACCCAGTCGCTTTACCAGTCTCTCAGTAACAAAATTCACTTGAGATCCTGAATCTAAGATTGCACGGCACTGCACTTCTGTTCCATTTCCCTTGACTTTTACCATTGCAGTGCTGAGTAGTACATATGTGGTTGCTCGTGAGAGTTTGGAGGTTGCTAGTGACGTGGCTTCCTGGTTTGAAATTGTTGCTTTGATTGTGAATGGTTTGGCAGTTTTCAAATCAGTTGATTCCGCTGGAATGGTTGACATTGTTGTGTCTTTGCTAGCATCCTCGAAATGCAACAAGGTGTTGTGCTTTTTGTTACATTTTAAACAATTTCTAAGTGCGCAGGTTTTTGCAGAATGTCCGGGTTTGAGACAGTTGTGACAAAACTTCTGTTTCTGTATGAATTGAAAGCGCGCTGATGGAGATTGTTGGAGAAATTCTCTGCACGAAAATAATTGGTGCTTTCCCTTTTTGCACAGGCTGCAAGCGTCGTTGTTATTATTCTTTGCCGTAACCGAAGTGCAGACCTTTGCATGAGGGATAGAAATTTTGCTACCCATAGCTTCCATGGATTGGAAATGTTTCTCAAGAAATTGCAGGAACTCTTGAATTGTTTGCACTTCACGGGGTTTCAACAAGGATTGCTCGTAGCGTAAACGTGTTGGCTGGTCCAATTTCTTCAATAGCAGGTGAAGAAGCAGTGGATCCCATGTTGAAGTATCTATTTTAAGATTTTTTAACGCTAACAGACACTCTTTCGTAGTGTCATGCAGCTTCTTAATGCTGTCCATTGATGAACCTCCTATGGAACTGAGGAGCTCGTTTATAAGCTTACTAACGAGTAGGCGTTTGTTGTTGTACCGCTCCAGAAGTACGGACCAGGCGGCTTCGAAATTATCCTCTGTTGAGGCAAAATGTTTAATGAGATTTCCAGCCTCCCCGACCACGTGAGTCTTCAGGTAGTACATCTTCTGAACCTTTGAAAGTGGTTGACTGATGACAAGCTGTGTGAATAAGTCGTAAAACTCCTGCCACTTAAGATAACTGCCATCAAATTTTGGGATTGTGATCTTCGGCAATGTGACCGATTGATTTTTGAATGGCATTGTTTGCGGGTTACTTTCCCCCGCTTTGAAACTCCCTCGTACCCTTTCCTCCAGGGTCAAAAATTGGCTTTCATTGTAACCCTCATGAGATGGATCGTCGAACATCTCATAAATTTGAAAATGGATGTCCTGGATATTTGCCCATAGCTTTTCAATCACCGTTTGGCATCTTGGTGAAACTGTGTCATCCAATGCGCGTTGTAATGACGCCATCATTACCCCTTGCCTGCGTACTAATTTGATGAAGCTGTTTGCTTCTGATTGCAGTACAACATGCTGCTGGGGCTGAGTTTGGGCCATCTGAGGTTGGGTTTGTGCCACCTGAGGTTTGGGTTGAGCTTGTTTTGGAGCGAACTGAGCAGCCGCAGTCTCGAAAATGTCTCTATATTCCAAGACCAATTGCATAATCGAGTTGTAGTAGTCATTGCTGAAGTAATCGTGCTCCAAGGGCGGATTTTCTAGACAGCGAATTTCATTGTCTGTGGATTCGAAGTTTGCCCATTCCTTTTCAAGTCTATTGAGCCGCTCCTTATAGTATTCCGCCGATTCTTTTCTTGCAGCGGAGTCCTTCTTGAAGTTTCGTATAATGGCCTGAATGTTGTTGCCTGTTGTTTTTTGTTGATTTACCAAGTCCATGAAGGCTGCCATTATTGTTCTCGGGGTCACCAGAATGTTGAGTAATTACGATAGTGGTTTGTTTTGCTTGTTGACTACAACTGCTTTATTTTACAAAATGTTGCTCTATTTATACAAAAGAAATTCTAATAGGAATTATCATTAACATACAGCGTTCTCACGCTGTATGATATACGTGTATACATATGTAGGTATATATGTACATACATAAACATGTATTCCGGTCGCACGCTTTTATTGCAACGTAAGCGTGCGTTGATGTCACAAGTTTATCCAAAAATGCAGACGAAATTGGAGATGTATCATATTCGTTGCAATGCATTCCAACAAACTGTGGGAATGAAGACGTTGGCGTCAACACTTTCGATAAAGTGTGTCACTCGTTACTTATTCATAAACTAGATCAGTTGGGTTTCCAGCCGGGTCTCAATCGCTGGATCTCTTCTTACCTTAGCGACAGAATACAAAAAGTGGTGTTCAAAAATTGTGAATCCGATGTTATTTATGTCTCCTCTGGAGTTCCTCAAGGAAGCCATCTGGGCCCGATTCTGTTCTTGTTGTTTATAAATGATATTTCTACAGTAATAGAATTTTCGAAAATGTTAATGTATGCCGACGATGTAAAGCTTTTCTTTTCAATCGCATCACCCGAAGATAGCAATAAGCTTCAATCAGATCTAAATACACTTGTTACTTGGTGCGATTTAAATTATATGCCGCTTAATCTAAAGAAATGTAAATACATGCGTTTTTCGAGATTAATTTCACAGCCAGCTTCCTATACAATTAACAATTATAATCTTGAGCAAATGTATGATTTTGTTGACCTTGGTGTTACTTTGGATTACAAACTCAGTTTCAACTGCCACATTAACGTAACAGTCAATAAAGCTAGAGGCGTTCTAGCATTTGTTAAACGATGGTCTAAAGAATTTAGCGACCCTTATGTAACTAAAACTCTCTTTACTACATTAGTCAGACCGATACTCGAATACGGTTCTATTGTTTGGAACCCGCGTTACCAGGTCCATGTGGATCGCTTAGAATCAGTTCAAAAACAATTTTTACTATTTGCCTTAAGAGATCTTCACTGGGATCCCTTGTATAATTTGCCATCGTATACGAGTCGCTTAAAACTAATTAATCTTCACAGCCTTTCTAGTCGGAGGGAAATGCTTGGAATTGTCTTCATGATTAAATTACTAAATGGTTCAATCGTAAGCCCGTTTCTTTTGAGCGAAGTGAACTTCAATGTACCCTCTCGCATATCAAGACATTTTAAACCACTTATCTTGAAACAGTGCCGGACTAATTTTGAATTAAATGAGCCTTTTCGTTGTTTGTGTCAAGATTATAATTCTTATTCTGGTACGTTCGATATCTCAGACTCACTATACAGCATAAAAAAGTCGATTCTTTCTATCCTAAATACATAGAAACAATTTTTTTTTTTTTTTTTCATATCCTTTGATTCTTATCTTTATTCTTAACAATAACTTTTCGTTGTCAACTAATTATTTATTAATTGTGTATTATTTTTTACTTATTTAGCTGATGAGGTTTTCTCTGTAGCTGAGCAGTTTTAGATCTCGACGATTAACAAACCAAAGCCTTTCAAAGACTCGGCACGAAAGAACAATCCGCGCGTCATGCGGATGCGCCCCTCGCGCCGGTCGGGCGGGATATGGTGGGTAATCCGTTGGGCATTATTATTATTATTATCTGTTTGACTCGTCACGCAGCATTTGTAATAGTTCATCATCAAAAAACTTCTGGAATTGCTCATATGGTTCTAGGTTGGTGCAATCACTGTAATTACCCTCAGGGAAAATTGGAGATCTAGCTTCGATATTATCATCCACCCACGTAAAGGATGGTTTGGCTCTCTTTGGCTTACTATGTGACTGACCTGCAGTTATCTTACGACGACGAGAATTGGTTTGTTCCCTAGGCCTTTGAGCCGAAAGCGATGTGCTCGGCTTTTCGGATTCTTGCACAGTGATTCTTCCAACGTCAACGTCCTTATGGGCTGGTGTAGCAGTGGCGGATCAACTGGCTCAGGTGCTGCTGGTAGAACCAAATATTGGTGATAATGTTGGCGATCAGAGGGGTGGTTTCGTTGTGCTTTCGCGGCGGGCAGAGAGGTCGGCACACGAAACAATATTTCTCCAAACCAAATAATCACACCTTTTTTTTTTGTTTGCAATTCACAATTTTAATTAAGCTTTATATTCTATCATCTACAGTGTACTTTCAATAATTAAATTGGCGAATACAAGGCGCGAGATCAACTTTTTCGGGTGCACAATATAGAGATAATAAAAAAAATGTACAAAAGAATAGAAGAATAGCGAGGCAAAGCAGAAACAGCGACCGGCTGACATACATCTGTCATACGGTTGTTGGTGATGCCAACTCATCGTATCGCTATTCAGGGAGCGTGAATAAATACAATTATACAATTCAAAATTTAATAGTTCAATCAAGTTTTATAAAAAATGGTTGGTTTTTCAGCTTTTGAGTTTACGGTCGCGTAAACATCGTCCCCGCCCTAGGCGCGCTCAGCGGCTAGAGCCTCTTGTAGCTCCTGAAGGTTGTGTATGGCATTGCGTACAAGAAGTTCTGCCATGTTCCCGCGGTAGTTGGCAGTCTGCAGTCCTTGAGCGATACGTTGAACGGTGCGCTGCCCGATGATTGGCGCAGGTGATGGGATATTGACGGCCGACCGAAATGACAGTTGTAAACACTATTTTAGTGGAGAGAACTGTTAAATGAGGGATTCAGATTGGTGTATGCTACGAGGTATGGCATGGTAAAGATAAAATGTGGTGAAGATAAAATGTGGTACTAGTGGAACGAAATGGTTTGATTTTAATTAAGTCGATTATTAGGGGTTTTCCTAAGTGGTGGGTTCTCAATGTTAGGAAGGAAACATAATTTTACAAGGGGTCGCGTGAGTATGCCAGTCTGAGTGCGAACTTCAACAACCCGTATATGGCCGTCTGGCCCTGGATGTATTCTTTCAATGCGGCCAAGGCGCCATTCGGTCGGGGGGAGTGAATCGTCGTAAATGCATACACACTCGCCGACTTGGGGTTCCTTTTGTGGACTTTTCCATTTTTGCCTTTTTTGGAAATCCTTTAAATAGTCTTCTTTCCACCTTTTGCTGAATTGATGATGTATGCCCTTTACCTTTTCCCATCGGTTCAGAAGAGACAAATCTGAGTGATCTACCTCCGGGATAGCCAGGAGGGGGCTACCTCTGAGGAAGTGACCGGGGGTTAACGCGGTGAGATCGGTAGGGTCTTGAGATAAAGGTGAGATAGGACGAGAATTTAACACAGCTTCTATTCGTACCAAGAGGGTGGTGAATTCTTCAAAGGTAAATTTGTGGGGTCCTGCCGTCCTTTTGAAATGAAACTTAAAGCTCTTTACTGCCGATTCCCACAAGCCGCCCATGTGTGGAGCTCCGGGCGGAATGAACTTCCAGTTGATGCCCTGAGGGGGGTACTTTGAGATGACTGCTTGGGATGCGTGTTTCAGGAAGTCGACGAACTCCTTTTCCGTTGCCCTTTTGGCTCCTATAAACGTCTTGCCGTTGTCACTCATCATTGTTGCAGGATATCCACGACGTCCAACGAACCGAGCAAATGCCGCGAGAAAGGCATTCGTAGTTAAGTCCGAGCACAGCTCAAGGTGGACAGCTTTTGTAGAAAAACACACAAAAACGGCCACATAACCTTTCATGATGGTGTGAGACCTTAGCGAAGAGGCTTTTACTTGAAAAGGCCCCGCCAAGTTAACGCCGGTGGTGGTGAAAGGCGGAGCATATGTGCATCGTTCCGGGGGCAAGGCCGCCATGATTTGCGAACGCATTTGCTGTTTATGGAGGGCACAGGATTTACACTGATGTATGCATCGTTTGATGAGGGGTTTAAGCCGAGGAATATAGAATTCCTGCCTGAGGCACTGCTGCATAAGACGGGTTTCGGCATGCAGAAGTAATTCGTGGAGGTACTGGATATAGAGGTCAGCGAATTTAGATTTCTCAGGGATAATAACTGGGTGTCTTTCATTATATGTTAAAGTCGAACGAGCTAACCTACCATTCACCCGGAGAAGGCCATTTTTATCGAGAAATGGATTGAGAGTTAGCAGAGAACTTTTTTTGTCGATGGGTTTTGAATTCTCCAAGGAGGTTTTCTCGCGAGGGAAACATCGGGTTTGGGTTAGCGCAATAAGTTTGTGTTTTGTAGAACGAAGATCTTTGTAACACAGAGAGGGGTTTTGCACGAGGTTACTACCTCGAACTTGGTCCTTGAGATTGTTTATAAACCGAAATGCGTATGACATGACCCTGAGGGCGCGAGGAAAAGAGGAGAATCGATCCAATACATCCGGGTCATCTTCAGACACATGTAGCACTTCGACGCGGCGTACTTCTGGCGGGCTGATGCTGCATGTTATGGGTTTTGGCCAAGCTTCGGGTGGCCGGGTTAGCCACTCGGGGCCGTTCCACCATAGCGAAGAATTGGCCAAGTCCAGGGGTTTGCATCCTCGGGTGCCCTTATCTGCGGGGTTGTCGCGACTGCCTACATGCTTCCAGGGCGCGTTTCCGACGAGATCCATGATTTCTGCTGTGCGATTGGATACGAAAGTTTTCCAAGAGTGCGGGGGTTTTCCGAGCCATGCCAACACGATTTCCGAGTCAGACCACATGTACAGTTTTTGGATAGAGAAATCAAGACGGAATTGGACAACGGCGATTAGTCGGGCGAGAGGAAGAGCTGCATTTAGTTCTAGCCTTGGCAAGCTGGTAGTACGAAGGGGAGCTACCTTGGCTTTGGAGACCAGAAGATGAGATGACGTACTGGTACCGTTGGTGGTTCGAACATATATATTGGCGCAGTATGCCTTTTCAGACGCATCGCAGAATCCATGCAGTTCTACCTGCTGGTTCGGGATGTAGTTGACCCATCGGGGGATTTTGATATTTGATATCTCGTGTAGCTGTTTGGCAAATTGAGTCCATTTAATGAATCGGAGGGGCTTAACTCGTTCATCCCAGTCAGTTCCGTCTATCCATAACTCTTGCAGTAAAATCTTGGCCTGAATCATAATCGGCGTAAGCCACCCTGCGGGGTCAAAAAGTTTTGCAACAGAGGAGAGAATTTGTCGCTTCGTGCTAGCGGAAGAAAGGGGTATCACGTCCACAGTATATGAGAAAGTGTCAGTTAGGGCATTCCATTTAATGCCAAGAGTTTTGGTGTTGCTTGCTTTCTCGAACTCCAACAGGTTTGTGTCCAGCAAGTCCTCCTTGTTGATATCCTTTAGTATACTGGGGTGATTGGCCGTTATTTTCCTTAAGGGGAATCCTGCGGAGCCTAGCACTTCAATGACTTGAGCAAGAGATTGTTTAGCCGAGAGAATATCATGACTGCCAGAGAGAATGTCATCTACATACGTTTCTTTGGTCAAAACAGGAGCAGCTTTTGGGAAAGTTTCTACCGTATCTTTGGCTAGCTGATGGACTGTACGTATGGCGAGGTAGGGGGCACAATTGACTCCGTCTTCAGACGGTAGTCTTTTATGGGATCACCCGGGGACGACCGAAAGACGATCCTCTGATAGTCTCTGTCGTCTTCGTGCATGAGAATTTGGCGGTACATTTTTTCCACGTCTCCGTTGAACACAAACTGGTATGTCCGCCATCTGAGAATCAGAAGCATCAGATCAGGTTGGAGGGTAGGGCCGGTATAGAGAATGTCGTTGAGGGAATATCCAGATGCCGACTTCTTTGAGGCGTTAAACACGACCCTTACCTTCGATGTCTTTTTCTCGGGTTTTATGACTGCATGGTGGGGGAGGTAAAATGAACTGCATTTACCATCGTGAAATTTTTCATAGCAGCCGATTTCTTCCATATGATCGAGGGTGAGGTATTCTTCTAATACACCAACATATTGGGTCTTAAGGTCGCACTTCCTTTGGAGACTTTTTTCCATTCCGAGGAATTGACTCAAAGCTGCAGACCGAGAATGGGATGAGGCAAAGGACTCTGGAAAACTGAGCTTAAAGGGGAGCCTAACAATGTAACGACCGTTGTTGTTGCGTGTTGTTGTAGCTGCATAAAACGTCTCGCAAGCCTCGTCTTCCGGGGTTGTATGGCGAATGGTTTGTACTTCCTCAATAGGGAGTTCAGGTTATCGTTGGTCACCTCTGAGACTTGCGTGGAGAAGGAAGCTACAGTCACAGGGGCTTTACCGCTGAGGATCCATCCGAAAATGGTTTTCTGCGCTAAGAGGTTCGGAGACAGTTTTTCGTATTTCCATAATTTTCCATAATTTGGGGTATTATATCACTGCCTAGGACGAGATCTGTTTGAGCAGGCGAGTGACAATTAGAATCAGCAAGGTTGAGGTGTGCCCATTTTGTCTGGAGCTCCTTGGTGAGTCTAAGGTTCGGAAGCATTTTCGTGAGTTGGGGTAATACTATGGCCTCAGCATTTATTTTTGTCTTCAAATCAGCGGATACCAAAATCAGAGAGCATAATTTATTTGAGGTCTGAACTACTTTACCTCCCATTCCTGAGATTTCAAATCTAGAGGGTTTGAACGGAAGTTGAAGCCTATCTTGGGCTTTGGTGGAAATGAAGCTTCTTTCCGATCCCTGGTCTACGAGAGCTCTGAGTTTGAAAATGTCTCCCCTATGTTCCACGGGAACGATAGCAGTGGGCAAAATTATTTTGCAATCGTTTTCCGCATAGAACGATTGGACCTGGCTTTTCTGGGAGCAGGATGGTTCATCATCCTGACGGTCTACCTGGTCCGAGGTTTCACTCGTGGAGTTCGCAGTTGTGGTTTGGGATGTCGTCTTTTGCAATCGAGGGGTTTGTCTCTTCGGCATGGCTGTTGAATCTTCGTGCAGCGCTGAGTTGTGCCGATCACGACATTGATTGCATGTCTGAGTGCTGGGACAGTCTTTCAATATGTGTGCTGAGAGAGGCAATTAAAACACATATTGTTTTCCCTGACAAACTTCCTACGATCAGAGATTGACAATTTCTTAAATTTGAAGCAGCTGATCAGGGGGTGAGAGGAGGTTTTACACATTGCGCACTTATACATTGTACGCTGTTCTGTCATATGAGACTGGGTATGGGAAGTCGACCTATTCTGAAACTGATTCGACTGTTGGGGCTTAAAGGATGGCCTAGCTTGGGGATTAACCTTAAATTTATTTGGTCGCCATTGATCTACTCGTTCTACGACTTCATAACGTGTTGTGAGGAACTGGTCCATTTGGGATCAGTTTGGAAGTTCTTTCCTCGAAGTCAAAGATTGCTCCCACAACGTGACTGTATTTTCTGGGAGCTTAGAGGTCACGAGGTAAATTAGTATCGGGTCCCAGTTATCCGTGGAGACATGTTGCGTGGCAAGAATTTGAAGACAATTATTTACCGAGGACTGCAACTTTTGTATGTCTTCGCTATGTTCAGATATAATGGGTTTTAACGTCATGAGGGCATGGATTTGATTATCTACGAGAACACGTCTCTTCTCGTATCGAGATTTTAAGGCTTCCCACGCCAAAGCAAAATTATCATCAGTCAAGGGAAATTTATGAACTATTTGCGCGGCCTTTCCCTGTGTTTTGTATCTAAGGTGATACAATTTTTGCGATTGAGTGAGTTTCGGGTGGTTAATGTAAACAGCAGTGAACATGTCACGAAAAGAGGGCCATTTTTCATAACCACCGTAAAATATTTCCGTATCGCAAGGAGGGATTTTCAGACAAAGACCGGAGTTTTCTGATGAATTTTTTGTTTCGGGGGGAGGTGGGGGATTATTTGCTTGTTTGATCAGCTGCAGCTGATCTTCCATTTGCGCTTTTGTGGCTTCATAAGTTACGAGACAAGTGCTATATTTGCTGTAAGAAGTGGTTGCAAAATCTTCGGGGAGCTCTTGATCATCGAGTTCCACAATATTATCGAACGCTTTTTGTACTCTATTCCAAAATTTTTCGATATTCGAGGTTTTTATTTTGAGGGAGGACTCTGTGTTTTCTTCTATGGCCGTTGACGTAAACCGAGCACAATACTCCAAGAATATATCTGATTCCGTTGTGAATTTCTTAGGAGCAGACGAAATTTTAAATTTTTTAACCACTTTGCGTTGAGGTGGTTGAGAATCTGGGGGGTTACTCTGTTTTTTTTCACTATCACTCATTGTTAAGGTGGGTTATGAGTGTTTAGAGATTTAAGTTTTTTTAAGGAGAATGTTTATTTGCTAAGTAACTGAGTGTGAGAGATGTTGAATTTAAATATTCACGTTACTAGTAACAGAGAAACAATTTCAAAAGCGAGAGAAAAAAAAAATAAAAATTTTGATGTAAATAAATTTTGAGGGTATTTTGTTTTTTTTTGTAAAAAAGTTGACCACTGTACCGCGTTTGTACTGTATTTTGTATGTATATATTGAGGTGGTTTAAATATACGTGGGAAACAAAATAGTATTATACAAATCTTATTTATAACGAGATATATATATATATATTTTTTTTTTTTGATGAGGTTCGATATTTGTAAATGGACTGTAATAGGAGGTGTTAAGCGAAAAAAAATTAAGCTCCGCGTAGAAAAAAATTTTTTTTTTTTTTTTGGAAAATTTTTGCAATTTAATGCGAGGAAAATTTGTTAATTGTTATTACAGACTCTGAACCACTCTTGTACCACTGTGCACGAGATATATTTATTTATTTCTTAAATTAATATTAAATTCCTTTTCAGAAAAATAAGTAAATTCCGAAGGCAAATTTAGTGCACAAATTTTGTGTCGCAAATTTTACAAGTGTGCCCACTGTAACTAAACGAGTTTTCTTAAGTTTTCTTTGTACATATGTAATGTACTTCGTAAAGGAGACAAATAGGGGTTATTGCCTTTCCTATTTTTTTTTTTTTTCTTTATTGAAAAAGGGGACACAACTTTGGCGGGATATGAGATATTTTGGCGGGAACCACAAATTCTCGAGACAAATTGTTATAATTTTTCAATATTTTCTATCGTGTAATGGGGTGTATTAAAATTTCATTTAATACTCACGATTTTTTACCAATTGGGTACTTATGTATATTGCGTTTGTATGTTGTTGTTGTAGGCGCTGGTTCCTTGCTGGCGACGAAGGACCACTGATTCTTCCAACGTCAACGTCCTTATGGGCTGGTGTAGCAGTGGCGGATCAACTGGCTCAGGTGCTGCTGGTAGAACCAAATATTGGTGATAATGTTGGCGATCAGAGGGGTGGTTTCGTTGTGCGATCGCGGCGGGCAGAGAGGTCGGCACACGAAACAATATTTCTCCAAACCAAATAATCACACCTTTTTTTTTGTTTGCAATTCACAATTTTAATTAAGCTTTATATTCTATCATCTACAGTGTACTTTCAATAATTAAATTGGCGAATACAAGGCGCGAGATCAACTTTTTCGGGTGCACAATATAGAGATAATAAAAAAAATGTACAAAAGAATAGAAGAATAGCAAGGCAAAGCAGAAACAGCGACCGGCTGACATACATCTGTCATACGGTTGCTGGTGATGCCAACTCATCGTATCGCTATTCAGGGAGCGTGAATAAATACAATTATACAATTCAAAATTTAATAGTTCAATCAAGTTTTATAAAAAATGGTTGGGTTTTCAGCTTTTGAGTTTACGGTCGCGTAAACACACAGAAGCAAATGATTCCTCCAAAAGATTTACTTCTAACTCCGATATAGAATGAGTCAGGCAGTCTAAAATTTCAGCGTCCATATCAAAGCCGGGGTTCTCTTCAACGTCGGTATTTTTTCTTGATACAATTTCGCAATCCTCGACAAGCGGTGTATGTGGCAAGTTTTCCAAAGTACCGCCGTCTTCATCTCCGGAATCATCACCTGAAAGAGCACCCGCATCGGGAGCCTCTATATATATAGCTTCAACTTCTTCGTCTTCATTATTTGTCAATTCGTCCAAAACGGCGCAAACTTCTTCCACAGTTAGTTTTGCCCTAATAATGAAAAATATGCACATAAATATGTATATTATATATAATTTACACATGATAAGGTGAACCCGCGAACGTTATACATATATATGTCACAGCTACACAAGACGAAAAAAAACTAGTAAGGAAGTCTAAGTTCGGGTGTAACCGAACATTAAATACCTAGTAGTGATCTGTTTTGGTATCCCAATATATGTACTCAGTTCTATTATAATACATACCTGAAAATTTGTTATAAAGGCAGCTGATTGTTTTCGATAAAAAGATTTCTATTGTAAGTGGTAAATTAAACTATCACTAAATACAAAATATAAATAGCTTTCCCCATGTTCATGAAAGGTATGAAAATAAAAAAAATTAATTAAAAAAAGGCAGTAGGGTGTTAACTACTTGTCCGTATATTTTGCGTGTTTGCTATCCGATTTGCGTAATTTTTGGCAGGAGTATACTATATACTATTGGGAAGCATCTCACTAACTTTCATTAAAATACCTTCTTGAAATTTCAAGCAATCGCTTTTGAAAATAGCAGAGCTTTTATGCTAAAAAGTGGGCAGCGCCACGCCTACTTCACCAAAATCCACAAAATTTTTTTACAGTTTAGTTTTGTTTAAAAAGCCTGTTATGTGCGTAAAATCTTATTTATATAACGTATACAATTATGGAAATATCGCGATGTTAATTTTACGAAGAAGTTTTTTAGAACTATGTTCAAAAAGTGGGCGTGTCCATTCACCGATTTTGTTTATTTTTTCAGCAAAGAGTAAGCTTTATATGTTGAACAATTTCTCTAAATATCGTTTCAATAAGTCAATGTTTACCGGAGTTATGGCATGGAAAGTTTTGTGGAATAATCCCCCATAAAGGGGCGGGGCCACCACCATTTTCCAAAAATTTGGTGCTTTCGACTTTCTTTGCCCACGAACACTTTAGGGGTGAAATAGAAATGATATACAGCTAGTTTAAGCAAAGTTATAGCATATTCAATATATCCATTATCCTTTTCAAAATCTTTCGTATAAAATTGGGCGTGGACCTAATCCGATTTCGCTAATTTTTTTTCGAAATATTGCCTGTATTAATATAAATATGTGTGCTGAATTTTATTTGGCTATCTTGAGCGGTTTTTGATTTATGATTAATAATATTTCCAAATTTGACTTAATCAAAAGTGGGCGGTGCCACGCCCTTTTTTAAAAATTTCTTCAGAAATTTATTTTGTGCCTTAACGCTAAGGTACACACCAAGTTTTATCCTTATAGGTGTATTATGTACTGAATAATCAGTCTTTTTGTATTTTCGAAAATATTATATATATAGAAAGTGGGCGTGGCTCTTAACCGATTTTGCCTATTTTCAATAGCGTTCAGAGATAAGTAAAAAGGAACCTGCATACCAAGTTTCATTGAGATATCTCAAGATTTACTCAAGTTATCGTGTTTACAGACGGACGGACGGACGGACGGACGGACGGACGGACGGACATGGCTCAATCAATTTCTCTTTTCCTCCTGAACATTTTGATATATATAAGTCAATATCTATCTCGATTCGTTTATGCCGTTACATACTACCGTTAGGCGAATGAAGTTAATATACCTTGTGTGCGAAGCACTACTAGGTATAAAAAGGCAGTAGGGTGTTAACTACTTGTCCGTATATTTTGCGTGTTTGCTATCCGATTTGCGTAATTTTTGGCAGGAGTATACAATATACTATTGGGAAGCATCTCACTAACTTTCATTGAAATACCTTCTTGAAATTTCAAGCAATTGCTTTTGAAAATAGCTGACCTTTTATGCTAAAAAGTGGGCGGCGCCACGCCTACTTCACCAAAATCCACAAAATTTTTATACAGTTCTGTTTTGCTGAAAAAGCTTGTTATGTGTGTTAAATCTTATTTATATAACTTATACAATTAAGGAAATATCGCGATTTTAATTTTACGAAGAAATTTTTTGGAACTGTGTTCAAAAAGTGGGCGTGTCCATTCACCGATTTTGTTAATTTTTTCAGCAAAGAGTTAGCTTTATATGTTGAACACTTTCTCTAAATATCGTTTCAATAAGTCAATTTTTACCGGAGTTATGGCATGGAAAGTTTTGTAGAATAATCCCCCATAAAGGGGCGGGGCCACGCCCATTTTCCAAAAATTTGGTGCTTTCGACTTTCTTTGCCCACGAACACTTTAGGGGTGAAATAGAAATGATATACAGCTAGTTTAAGCAAAGTTATAGCATATTCAATATATCCATGATCCTTTTCAAAATCTTTCGTATAAAATTGGGCCTGGACCTAATCCGATTTCGCTAATTTTTTTTCGAAATATTGCCTGTACTAATAGAAATATGTGTGCTGAATTTTATTTGCCTATCTTGAGCGGTTTTTGATTTATGATTAATAATATTTCCAAATTTGACTTAATCAAAAGTGGGCGGTGCCACGCCCTTTTTTAAAAATTTCTTCAGAAATTTATTTTCTGCCTTAACGCTAAGGTACACACCAAATTGTATCCTTATAGGTGTATTATGTACTGAATAATCACTCTTTTTGTATTTTCGAAAATATTATATATATAGAAAGTGGGCGTGGCTTTTAACCGATTTTGCCTATTTTCAATAGCGTTCAGAGATAAGTAAAAAGGAACCTGCATACCAAGTTTCATTGAGATATCTCAAGATTTACTCAAGTTATCGTGTTTACAGACGGACGGACGGACGGACGGACGGACGGACGGACGGACGGACGGACGGACGGACGGACGGACATGGCTCAATCAATTTCTCTTTTCCTCCTGAACATTTTGATATATATAAGTCAATATCTATCTCGATTCGTTTATGCCGTTACATACTACCGTTAGGCGAATGAAGTTAATATACCTTGTGTGCGAAGCACTACTAGGTATAAAAAGGCAGTAGGGTGTTAACTACTTGTCCGTATATTTTGCGTGTTTGCTATCCGATTTGCGTAATTTTTGGCAGGAGTATACAATATACTATTGGGAAGCATCTCACTAACTTTCATTGAAATACCTTCTTGAAATTTCAAGCAATTGCTTTTGAAAATAGCTGACCTTTTATGCTAAAAAGTGGGCGGCGCCACGCCTACTTCACCAAAATCCACAAAATTTTTATACAGTTCTGTTTTGCTGAAAAAGCTTGTTATGTGTGTAAAATCTTATTTATATAACTTATACAATTAAGGAAATATCGCGATTTTAATTTTACGAAGAAATTTTTTGGAACTGTGTTCAAAAAGTGGGCGTGTCCATTCACCGATTTTGTTAATTTTTTCAGCAAAGAGTTAGCTTTATATGTTGAACACTTTCTCTAAATATCGTTTCAATAAGTCAATTTTTACCGGAGTTATGGCATGGAAAGTTTTGTAGAATAATCCCCCATAAAGGGGCGGGGCCACGCCCATTTTCCAAAAATTTGGTGCTTTCGACTTTCTTTGCCCACGAACACTTTAGGGGTGAAATAGAAATGATATACAGCTAGTTTAAGCAAAGTTATAGCATATTCAATATATCCATGATCCTTTTCAAAATCTTTCGTATAAAATTGGGCCTGGACCTAATCCGATTTCGCTAATTTTTTTTCGAAATATTGCCTGTACTAATAGAAATATGTGTGCTGAATTTTGTTTGCCTATCTTGAGCGGTTTTTGATTTATGATTAATAATATTTCCAAATTTGACTTAATCAAAAGTGGGCGGTGCCACGCCCTTTTTTAAAAATTTCTTCAGAAATTTATTTTCTGCCTTAACGCTAAGGTGCACACCAAATTTTATCCTTATAGGTGTATTATGTACTGAATAATCACTCTTTTTGTATTTTCGAAAATATTATATATATAGAAAGTGGGCGTGGCTTTTAACCGATTTTGCCTATTTTCAATAGCGTTCAGAGATAAGTAAAAAGGAACCTGCATACCAAGTTTCATTGAGATATCTCAAGATTTACTCAAGTTATCGTGTTTACAGACGGACGGACGGACGGACGGACGGACGGACGGACGGACGGACGGACGGACATGGCTCAATCAATTTCTCTTTTCCTCCTGAACATTTTGATATATATAAGTCAATATCTATCTCGATTCGTTTATGCCGTTACATACTACCGTTAGGCGAATGAAGTTAATATACCTTGTGTGCGAAGCACTACTAGGTATAAAAACCTACAAATAAAGTTAATTTCAAAATTTTTTTTTTATAAACACAAAGTTTGAAACACTATCGAAATATACAAAACACACTTTTCACATAAATGGCTGGCACTTTATAAAAAATCGTACTTACCGGCAACGTGTTCCCATTTCGACAGTTTTTTTAGGTGTGTGAAATTGGCTTCGTGTTCAACGCGCTACTAATTTTGCACCACTAAACGGAATAGGCAAAATATAGTACACACGTATTCTTTGATTTGTTCACTTCGATTCTAATTTATAATTTGGAACATTTAAAATTGCATTTCTAAAAAGTCGTAGATTTATGTGATGTCCGACTTCATGAACTTGATTTACATTGATGTTATAAAATGAAAATTATTTAGAGATAGATGTATATGCATGAACACATATATGCGTATATATCTATCTGAATGAAAAGATGTTGGTTATCGAGAGGTGAACCGAGAATTTAATCTAAACAAGCAATTGAGGACGGATGATACTTAACACAGCGTCGGCTAGTTGTGCGGGCGCAAGTTAAAGTTGAATCTCCGTGATCACGTTGTTTCGATGATGACGATGTTGAACTTCGTGGACTCGAGGTGTCGCCGATGTCAGTTGATGTTGGTAAAAGAGAAGGAGTTACACCACGTAAGTACTTTTATACTAACGTACAATGGAAGTAATTCCAGTGTCGTGTTCGAACTTCCACTCACCGCAGGGATGCTTGTGAGGTGGAGGTGTTACAGGGATGCATGAATGCAAATCATGAAAACTTTAAGTGCCGAGATCGCTTAAACACTCTTTATTTCTAAACAACCTGCAGGGTCACATAGAATTCGCTAGTTTCACTTGTGTTCGACGAAAATCTAAAATCAAACTCAAACCTTGGATGCATTCCGGCCTTTTAAAAAAGATCAAATTGACAAATAAATTAGGTGTCAAGTGTAGAGAGCATCCAAGAAATCTTGACCTTCGATCTCGGTACAAGAAGTTGTGTAAAAAATTAAATAAAGATATAAAATCGCACCGTGATACTTACTTCCGGAGTAGACTATTTAACTGTCGGGCAACACTAAAAAGGAATGGGAAGTAGTAAATAGCATTATCAACAGAAATAGTATTGGTGGTGAACGGATTATTGTTCTGAGTAACTGTGGCAATATGATTGACGACCCCTCTGTTGTTGCTGATATTTTTAATGATTTTTTTGTATCTGTTGTTCAAGGTAATATTTCTTCCTGCAACTGTATCATGTTCGGTGGCGACACAGCTAGTTCTAGGTGCAATTTTATGTTTGAACCCTTCACAGGCTTTGAGCTACTTGTTATAATAAAAAGTCTGAGTAACTCTAGTTCTAGTGGATACGATGGTATTTCAAATAAACTTTTTAAAAGCGTAGCCTTTAATTTACTGGACGTTCTGAAGCATATATTCAATACAAGTGTTTTTTCAGGAATTTTCCCCGATGCGTTGAAATGTGCAATTATTATCACCTTGTTTAAAAAGGGTAACAAGGAAGATAAAAATAACTATATTCCTATTTCACTTCTATCCTCTATATCCAAGGATTTTGAAAAAGCTCTCAAAAATCGAATTATGAAATTTCTGGAAAGCAGAAGCTTTTTTAGCCCATGGCAGTTTGGTTTTAGAGCTTAATAAATTATATGATGCCGGTTTTCGAGGATTCATACATATTTGGTTTCAATTATACCTTTCTGGAAGGGTACAACGCGTCAGAGTTTGCATAAAGATCGGGAAATCTAACCCAATCAAAGTCGGAGTTCCGCAAGGCTCCGTGCTTGGTACCATCCTATTTTTAATTTATCTCAATTCCTTTTTGATATGCCCTTCTTGGGTAAAGTCACTGCATTCGCAGATGATCTTGCGATGGCCTATGGCTCTTCTAATATCCTTGATTTTATAAGTAGTATAAATCATGATGTGCATCTTCTGAGAACTTTTTGATCATAATATTCATATAATATGAGCTGGGCAACCATATATCCCGTATAAAAAAATATCTTCAATCCTCTTTACGTTGTTTTTATCACCTAAAAACTTCCTGTTCTAATTACATTCTTAAAATAGTTTATTATGCGATTTTTCATTCTAAATTACAATATGGAATCAGCTGTTGGGGTGGCGCCTCACTTAACAAAATCCAGCCTATTTTAGTATTGCAAAAACATGCTATTCGAAAAATATCTAATGTTAATCGGTTACATGCATCGAGAGAGCTATTTAGAAGTCTAGAGACTCTTCCAGTTAAGGACCTGTATTATTTTAAAGTTTTAACAATTTTTTCCATTAGATGTGGGTACCTACAAAATGTGAGGTCAGAAGCATATAACCTGAGGAAAAACTCGCAAACCACAGTCGTTGTACCGTCGACCAGAACCACACATTCAAGCAAGTTTTTCACAATTGTTTCACGAAAACTCTTCAACTTACTTCCTGCCGAAATTTGTGCAATTTACAGAAAATGTTAAGTCCTTCCTCTTAGGCCTTTCTAACTATTTATCAAGCTTGATAATTTTTCAAAAACACACTTATTTTTTTTTTTGTTGACTTAGTTATACTTTTTATACGTTTTAAACATTGTTTAAGTTAAATCTATACTCTAATAAATCTCTAGAAAAGTCGTACATTAAAAATTTCTTTGAAAAAATGACTGGTGATGACTTGGGGAATGCTATAGAGTTCATCTGATAAATTTTTAAAATTATTGTCTGTCTGTTTGAACTTAAGGATCTTGGAAACTAAGAAATGAATTTTGATGAGAGTTTCACTAATGGACTGCTTGAAGCTTAGAAAGGGACCTGCACTTTGTTTTATCCAAGGCAAATTAAACAAGGTAGAATTGACAAATGAAATATTTTGTTTTTGTAGGAATTCTTACTTCAAAAAAGTATAAAGCGACGTATTTACCCTTACTGGCCCACGTTCAATATTTGGGACCCATACAATTTTCTTATTAAAAAGTTAAACCGTATTTGCAAAAGTCAAAAAATTATTAATACCTATACATAGTTATTTGTAAACTGTCTAATAAGTCCACTTTTGCCACCAAGTGCTACTTTGGAGTCTACCTCTTTAAAGACCTTGACCGCAAAGAACAAGCTTGCATATGTACATACATATATATTAATATAGCAACGATTTGAGTCACTGCTTACGACTATCATCAAGTTCTAAAAAATGTTGGGAGGAGTACCAAAGACACCATTCGGCTCAAATGAAAATCGGCCTCCGGGAATAAATACTGTTATTATTTTGAAAAATATTTGCAAAAATCCGAATGACTAATCGGAGCCGTTGTCCATAGTTTTTGTGTGACTTAGATTTTGAGTTGCCGACTATTGTCCATGATTTAAAAAAATAACGCGATCCCGTCTTCTTGGTACACAAATTGTTTCATTCGTTTGCAAATATCTTGCAAACTACTCAAAAAAATTGATCTCGGGTACTGGGCGCGTCTCTTGTTACCTCTCCCGCCAATTTTTGGACGAGTGCTGACTCGGTTGCAGTCGTAAACATACACCACGACTTGTTATTTCTTCAATAAAAATAACAAATTGATAAAAATTAGAAATTTTAAAATCGAAAGGGTTAACATTTTCTTTCATTTGGCGTTAAAACTCCTACAGAAAAGAGAGAACTGTCAAGTTCGCTACTACTTTGTTTAATATACTTTGGTTTTATAAATATCGACAAACAAAAAAGATATACTGATTTTTAGGGAGGTATGCACCTATGAAATTGTTTTTCTTACATAAATGTATATGAAGAAAAATTCACTTACTTTGTCAAAAAAAAAAAACTAAGCGCGCCTCTCTAAAATTTTTGTTCACTTTTTTTTCAATTTCAGCTAAATCAAAAATCAATTGCATATGTACACTGCCGTCCTATGTGGGTATCAGCATATCTTTAATAAAACTCTAGATAAATTGTTTCTGTATATTTGAAATTTCTTTGAAAAATG
The DNA here is from genome assembly GCA_951509765.1 of Sphenella marginata. Classification (NCBI taxonomy): domain Eukaryota; kingdom Metazoa; phylum Arthropoda; class Insecta; order Diptera; family Tephritidae; genus Sphenella; species Sphenella marginata. The sequence continues at coordinate 3,910,355 of OX608078.1, forward strand.
ACTGGGGATAACATGGGGAATGTTTAGGCAAAGCTAAACAGTCAAATAGAGGGGAGATGGCAAAATGTGGAAGTTAGACTGTTAAAAAACGCCTTTACTTTAGTTGGTTGCCGTAGACATAAAGGAGATATAATGTGGGAAAATAAATATTGTTCTGAACCTTCTCAGCAAAGATGACTTGATTTGAGACTTCGTTTTACTCTCTCATTTTTTCGCTCTCATTAGCTATTTATTTGGCTTTGTTGCCAGCATAGAGTCAAAATAAATGGCATTTTGCCGAAGGCCAGACTAAGGCAATGAAAAAATGTACCGAAAAAGTTGGTAACTCTTTAGCTTTGAGGTCAAAGGGTAGAAGTTATGAAAAATGTTGAGTGCTACATCAAAACATGCGGTTCGGTGTCCCTGATAATAATATGCAGGCGGAAGGTCAATACTATAAGCCAGTCAAAATTTATCAACAAAAAACCTTAAGTACATTTTTTACTTGGCCTCATGTTATTGATTTTGTTAGAAGAACTTCAGAAATTTTAAGTAGAGGACCAGCCCCCATTCACCCAACGACGGTTTATATAGTGCTTTTGATCCTATCAATCCATATTTATCAATATATTCAATATTTCATTATCAACTCATGACAGTGTTATATGAAGCATTTAAACTTCATTTCTACATATATTTTTGTTTATTTATGCCTGCAGATACGTTAACTTGTCATATTTTTGAAAAATAAGTTTCGAAAAATTTATTTAAACCTTCAAAAGTCCAATTAAAAGCAAAACCTTTGAAATTCCCAAAATATATGATGAAAATACCCATACTCAGTTTTATTGCACTTTCACGGAGTGGCACCAATGAAAAATGTTATAAAAAATGTGCATTTTGACAGCGCTCTCTCGAAACGAAGAGTCTCAAATCTATTTATCTATGCTTCTCAGCCTGTAAATTGTTTTCCCAATTGAAGGTAGCCGGAATTTATTAACTACTTTGGTACATACCGAGCAAAGCTGGGTACCCTGCTAGTATGAAATAAATGTAAAAACTTACATACAATACTGAAGTGCCTTTTAACTCATTTTTTATATTTGTGGATTTTCTTGAATAAATCTAGCTATTTTCTAGCTCTTGTTTTTCTCAAATCTAGCTCCAAAATAAATTGTATCCTGGCAACACTGTCTATGAAGTGCCTATGCTTGGTGTAGACACAGTGCTGGCGCAGTCAGCAAGTCTAACCACAAAAATATGCGCAAGGAGTTGTATAAGGCCAGCTAGCAATACCGGCGAGTATTTGTATATATGTGTCCCGCTAAATCAGCAGACAAACATATGTACATACATATATACAATTACCGTTGATAACGGTACCAGCGAAAAACTTAAAAACTTTAATTTCTTTGGGCACTAATTTAAATTGGAGCACTTACGTGGCTTTCGGCATACTTCTCCTTAAAATTGTTCCCTCGTTGGGCGTTGTGGCCGCTTCAAACCTATGACTTCCCTCGATGGGTTCCCGCTGGGGCGTATTTTGCTTGCTTCGCGTAGGTGTGTTTAATTTTATTTTTTAGTTATATTTACTTGCCCGGTTGTACTTTTTGTTATTTTCACTTTGAATTTTCTCCACTCCCTTCGCTTTATACATATAAATTTTCCTTTTTTATGTTGGTGTCTTTAAATTTCTGCTTCCCGCGATGGCTCCCATATTGTCTAGTGGTTAGGATATCTGGCTCGAAGGACCATGTTGAATGTATTAGGGGTGTGCATATATGCTATGTAGGGAAAATACTTACACCAAAGGTGCGTTCCTATGGAATGAAGACAACTTGGGTTTCAATAATTCAATATGTATTTCACAAGTTGGTTGTCTTAAAGCTAATAGGAACAAATGGTGGTAATTTATATTAAATGGATTCGATTCCACGATTAAACGGAATTAACAAAATAAAATGTCCGAATTCATGAACTTGATTTACAATGATGTTATAAAAAAAAATTATTTAGAGATAGATGTATGTATATGCATGAACACATATATGCGTATATATCTATCTGAATGAAAAGATGTTGGTACTCGAGAGGTGAACCGAGAATCTAATGGAAACAAGCAATTGAGGACGGATGATACTTAACACGGCGTCGGCTAGATGTGCGGGCGCAAGTTAAAGTTGAGTCTCCGTGATCACGTTGTTTCGATGATGATGATGTTGAAGTTCGTGGACTCGAGGTGTCGCCGATGTCAGTTGATGTTGGTAAAAGGGAAAGAGTTACACCACGTAAGTCCTTTTATACTAACGTACAATGGAAGCAATTCCAGAGTCGTGTTCGAACTTCCACTCACCGCAGGGATGCTTGTGAGGTGGAAGTGTTACAGGGATGCATGAATGCAAATTATGAAAACTTTAAGTGCCGAGATAGCTTAAACAGATATATGAAGGGCTCAGAATCAGGATCTAAGTGACATTTTTTTTGAAATTAAGTTATACCCATATTTGTATGGTGAAATATGGTGTTTATTTGTTGGAAAAGAGATCCGAGTCATTTCGGACATTGTAGTGCCATATATTTGCCAGACCAAAAACGTACTAAATTTTATTGCCTTGATGATTGGAGCCAAAAGGATCTAAGTATGCTCCTCCAAGCAATACAATTTAATTGCTCGGCCAAAAGAACATGTAGAATTTTTTTGAGTATGCAGTCTTGTAGCCCGTTTAATTTTAGTGCAATAAAGTGCTAAACTTAAGTTCGTAGGAAGTCTCGCTGATTTTTGGCAATTTTTTTACTGGATCCAAGCGCACTTAGACCCTTTTGTCTCCAACAATTATTGCAATAAAATTTTGAAAGTTGATTACTCGGCCAAAAAACATGTAGAATTTTTTCGAGTATGCAGTCTTGTAGACCGTTTTATTTTAGTGCAATGAGGGCCTCTACTTAAGTTCGTTGGAAATCTCGCTGATTTTTGGCAATTTTTTTACTGGATCCAAGCGCACTTAGACCCTTTTGGCTCCAACAATTATTGCAATAAAATTTTGAAAGTTGATTACTCAGTGCAGTCTTGTAGCCCGTTGTAAAGTGCTAAACTTAAGTTCGTAGGAAGTCTCGGTGATTTTTGGCAATTTTTTTTATTAGATATTAGCTCATATTTGAATAGGAAATTATATAGAACTATAGACGTCCTATCAAATTAAGTTCAGCCCTTCATTATACTAAAATTAAACGGGCTACAAGACCACATACTCGGAAAATTTTTAATTTTTGGAAATTTTTGCAATAATTTTTGTAAATTTACAGTTATTTTCCATCTTCAGTAAACATCCTTTGAGTTAGCTGACTAACCTGCATTCATTTAGACAGGAATCATTTCAAATGCATTTACCCAGAATTTACAATAAGTAATTTACTTTAACCTTAATTATCTCAATTCAACGTCGATGTTACTTAGATCCGTTTGGTTCTAAGCCCTTCATCTTACTAATATATAAAAACGTAAGTTTGTGAGTGACTGCGGATGTTTGTGGTTCTTTATCGTCTGAACAAATGGCCCGATCATCACGAAATTTTGCAGACAGGTTCGTAGGAGTGTGGAATGGGTAACAGGCATCATGAAATTTCGATAAATTTATCGATAACAGAGTTATCGGCCAAAATCGAAAGGGGCACAAAATTGGTATCAATCGAAAGGGGAAGACCACAGTTTTCATTTGGACTTTGGTTCAATTCGATATATTTATCGATAACAGAGTTATCGGTCAAAATGTGGTTTCGGGTAAACTTTGGAATATTCGCACAAAATTGGTATCAATCGAAAGGGGAAGACCACAGTTTTCATTTGGACTTTGGTTCAATTCGATATATTTATCGATAACAGAGTTATCGGTCAAAATGTGGTTTCGGGTAAACTTTGGAATATTCGCACAAAATTGGTATCAATCGAAAGGGGAAGACCACAGTTTTTATTTGGACTTTGGTTCATTTCGATATATTTATCGATAACAGAGTTATCGGTCAAAATGTGGTTTCGGGTAAACTTTGGAATATTCGCACAAAATTGGTATCAATCGAAAGGGGAAGACCACAGCTTTTATTTGGACTTTGGTTCATTTCGATATATTTATCGATAACAGAGTTATCGGTCAAAATGTGGTTTCGGGTAAACTTTGGAATATTCGCACAAAGTTGGTATCAATCGAAAGGGGAAGACCACAGATTTTATTTGGACTTCGGTTCATTTCGATATATTTATCGATCACAGAGTTATCGGTCAAAATGTGGTTTCGGGTAAACTTTGGAATATTCGCCCAAAATTGGTATCAATCGAAAGGGGAAGACCACAGCTTTTATTTGGACTTTGGTTCATTTCGATATATTTATCGATAACAGAGTTATCGGTCAAAATGTGGTTTCGGGTAAACTTTGGAATATTCGCACAAAATTGGTATCAATCGAAAGGGGAAGACCACAGTTTTTATTTGGACTTTGGTTCAATTCGATATATTTATCGATAACAGAGTTATCGGTCAAAATGTGGTTTCGGGTAAACTTTGGAATATTCGCCCAAATTGGTATCAATCGAAAGGGGAAGACCACAGTTTTCATTTGGACTTTGGTTCAATTCGATATATTTATCGATAACAGAGTTATCGGTCAAAATGTGGTTTCGGGTAAACTTTGGAATATTCGCACAAAATTGGTATCAATCGAAAGGGGAAGACCACAGTTTTTATTTGGACTTTGGTTCATTTCGATATATTAATAATAATAGAGCTAATATAAATACAGCACCAATCTTTACGAAATTTTGTACACATATTCTATGGAGCTTAGCATAGGACCCCATTTAATGCCATTTCAATACCTCACACGGTTTTGGAGATGTGCGCACTAATGTTTCCCAACTAACCTAGAACTGTATATTTTCAAATTTGGTAAAAATGTGGTTGCCCAACACCTCTAAACATGCATACAATATGGTAAAGGCCACGGGGTTAGTTTGGACATTGCAACATTTCGATAAATTTATCGATAACTGAGTTATTGGTCAAAATGTGGTTGCCAAAAAACCTCTTAATTTGTATACAATATGGGTATTAAATGAAAGGGGGAGGCCACGGGGTTTGCATATGTACATATGTATGTTATAGACTCCGGAACTACAGCGCCGATTTTGTTCATATTTACAGGATAGCTCAGTAGGACCCCGGAGAGTGTTTATGTAAAGTTTCCGGGAAGTGGACCAGGGACCGAAATATTCCAAACTTTTTTATTTATCGTGCGATTTTTTAACTAAATTTGGCAGAACAACGTCTGCCGGGTCCTTCTAGTATTTCGATAAATTTATCGACAACTGAGTTATTGGTCAAAATGTGGTTGCCAAAAAACCTCTTAATTTGTATACAATATGGGTATTAAATGAAAGGGGGAGGCCACGGGGTTTGTTTGGACATTGCAACATTTCGATTAATTAATCGATAACTGAGTTATCGGTAAAAATGTGGTTGCCTAAAAACCTCTTAATTTGAAAAGGGGGAGGCCACGGGTTTGTTTGGACATTGCAACATTTCGATAAATTAATCGATAACTGAGTTATCGGTAAAAATGTGGTTGCCAAAAAACCTCTTAGTTTGTATACAATATGGGTATCAAATGAAAGGGGGAGGCCACGGGGTTTGCTTTGACATTGCAACATTTCCATATGTACATATGTATGTTATAGACTCCGGAACTACCGCGCCGATTTTGTTCATATTTACAGGATAGCTCAGTAGGACCCCGGAGAGTGTTTATGTAAAGTTTCCGGGAAGTGGACCAGGGACCGAAATATTCCAAACTTTTTTATTTATCGTGCTATTTTTTAACTAAATTTGGCAGAACAACGTCTGCCGGGTCCTTCTAGTATTTCGATAAATTTATCGACAACTGAGTTATTGGTCAAAATGCGATTGCGAAAAACCTTAATATTACCCTACAATATGGTATCAAATCAACATTTTAATTTGCATTCATCCTGGCATAATTTGTCAAAATTGAATTCTTAAAGGCCCCCTAACGTTACCAACGAATACCGCAAAAGAAAATTTTTGAAAACTTTCAATACTCTTTTTTCAAAATTTTCAAAATATTCGAATTTGGTAAATTCTTCAGTAGGCAATAATCTTATAAATAAAAATGAATGTGTGTCTGTGTGTCTGTGTGTCCTTTATGGGCGTCCAAAGTACTCAACCGATTTGTATGTAATTTTCACAGTATATTCTTGAGATCATGGGTTAAAGCATAGGCTATATTAATTTGTGGAAAAGTTGGCGGTGCCACGCCCCCAGGCTATATAAAACTAAAATTCTTCATAACTCTGAACATATTTGGTCTAAATTAATGATTTTTGGATATGTGTGTCCTTTGGTCAAGCTTTTTGTAATTTTGGAAAAGTGGGCGGTGCCACGCCCACATTTTTTGTGTTTTCTTTGTACTTCAATAATGTCCAAAGTTTATGGTCGATCTCTTTTAAACTTTCAAGATTGGTTCAGAAGATGGTTGTGTACGATTTAGGCTATATCAATTTTTGGAAAAGTAGGCGGTGCTACGCCCCCAGGCTATATAAGAATTAAATTCTTCATAGCTCTGAACATATTTGGTCTAAATTAATGATTTCTGGATATGTGTGTCCTTTAGTCACGATTTATGTAATTTTGGAAAAGTGGGCGGTCCCACGCCCACATTTTTTGTGTTTTGTTTGTACTTCAATAATGTCCAAAGTTTATGGTCGATCTCTTTTAAACTTTCAAGATTGGTTAAGAAAATTGTTGTGTACGATTTAGGCTATATCAATTTTTGGAAAAGTAGGCGGTGCCACGCCCCCAGGCTATATAAATTTAAATTCTTCATAGCTCTGAACAGATTTATGTAATTTTGGAAAAGTGGGCGGTGCCACGCCCCTTTTTTTGTGTTTTGTTTGTACTTCAATAATGTCCAAAGTTTATGGTCGATCTCTTTTAAACTTTCAAGATTGGTTAAGAAAATTGTTGTGTACGATTCAGGCTATATGAATTGTTGGAAAAGTAGCCAGTGCCACGCCCCCAGGCTATATAAAATTTAAATTCTTCATAACTCTAAACATATTAGGTCTAAATTAAAGATTTTTGGATATGTGTGTCCTTTAGTCAAGATGGATATAATTTGGGAAAAGTGGGCGGTCCCACGACCACATTTTTTGTGTTTTGTTTGTACTTCAATAAGTTCAAAGTTTATGGTCGATCTTCTCTAAATTTCCAGATTGGTTCAGAAGATTGTTGTACCACATCCCCAGGCTATATAAAATTTAAATCATCATAACTTTGAATATTTTTGGTCTAAACTAATGATTTTTGGATATGTGTGTCCCTTGGTCAAGAATTATATAATTTGGGAAATGTGGGCCGTGCCACGCCCACATTTTTTGTATTCAGTGCTTTGTTTGTACTTCAATAATGTCCAAAGTTTATGGTTGATCTGTTTTAAACTTTTCCAATACATTAAAATCTTCGTTGGGTACGACATACATAGGCTACATTTGTAAATTCTTTGGAAAAGTGGGCAGTTCCAGGACCACAAGCTAAGTAATATTTCAATTCGTTATATCCCTGAATGTATTTGCTTTAGTGACATTTTAACGTTCTTAAATCTTAATCAAAGCACTTAATTTTTTTTGTTTGATATTGCCGTTCATACATATCCAGAGTATTATAGGTAGATGTAGGATATAATTAAATAAGTACTAACTATACAGCAGCGCATAATGGTTTTTGTCATACCCATTGAGTTCAAAAGATCCGTTTTTTGAGTTGGACATCCAAAAAATTTATTTGTTTATACCAAAGACTTTAAAGCCAGAAACATTGTATATCCTAAAGAACTGCAATAAATGGAATGCTAAAAGTTAAAGAAAAATAGTTTAAAATGTATTTCTAGGGAAGTCACTGGTCAGGCAGAACAACGTCTGCCGGGTCTGCTAGTATTATATAAATATGAAATCTTAAAGTATATTATTCATTTCATCCCGAGCAACGCCGGGTACCCTGCTAGTATTATATGGTGCAGTGAAATAATTCCCAAATGAAATAACTCCCATGAAATAACTCCCAATGAAATAAGTCCCAATAAAAATGAAATAATTCCCATCTTTAATAAATGAAATAACTCCCAAAGAAGGAAATGAAATAACTCCCAATATTTGGCAGTTATTTCACAATGAAACCACAAGTCCCCAAATAATGAAATAACTCCCAAATGAAATAAGTCTCAAAAAAATGAAATAACTCCCAAATGAAATAAGTCCCAAAAATAAATGAAATAAATCCCAAATCAAAATTTGAAATGGTATATTTTTACAATATAATCAGTTACAATGAAATTTGAAAAATACAGGAAGTTAATATGTACATAGATATGTGAATTTAACAATTATTTACATGAAAACCTGAATAGGTTTGTCGACCTTTTGACGGCAAATCGGACATTAAAAGTTTTCTAGTCCTTCAGAAATACTCTTAGCTTGCAGCATTAGAGCACAAGCGTTGCATATTTTTAAATGTTTGCACGGCATCAATAGTACAGTGGGCTCAACCTCCAAACAAATTACGCACCCAAAAGGCGAATTAATGTCAGTGACATTAAGACGCATGACCAAAAACGAATTAAAGTCAGTGCCGTTAATTCGTATAATAATTTTACTTTAGTTCGCTTTGGACATGCGAATTAATGTCATTGAGGCATTTGAGTTCGAGATTCGACGAAGTAGCGCCGCAGGCGAAAATTTGACTTAGGTCATATCCTCAATTCGGGGCGTGATCCATGGTATTTATGTGCAGAACTCCTTTCAGCATTGGCGGCCTTCGGCCGCCCTTCAAAAAATAACCCTGGGCTACGCCATTCCAACTCCGGGTGTGTGCCATAGCCGTGGCTACCGCCACGGTGATGTCTTTCCGCGTGCCACGTTTCCCACTTTTTCACTTTTTTGGCTCAGCGTAATGTGCCATTACAACAACCACATGAAAATGACAGAAAATTGTGAACTTTAACTGCAAATAACTTTTGAACGGTTGAAAAAAATCTCATTTCAGATTCTAATTCTAGACATGGGTAATCGTTTACGTGGGGTACCGAGCGCTAATACACAACCAAAAATGTTGAGATATGTATCAGGAGACGCGCTTTGGTCCCAGGAGCATGAATATAACTCCGCTGAACCAATATTTTTAGTAGTTTGCGAGATATTTGCAGTTAAAGTCATTTTCATGTGGTTGTTGTAATCACATAGCCACGGCTATGGCAACCACCCGGAGTTGGAATGGCGTAGCCCAGGGTTATTTTTTGAAGCGCGGCCGAAGGCCGCCAATGCGGAAAGGAGTTAGGCACATAAATACCATTGATCACGCCCCGAATTGGGGATCTGACCTAAGCCAATCTCAGATTCATTTTTTAAATCCCAGATTCATGATATAATGATCATAAGTCGAAGGTGATAATGAAAAATGAAAATTTGGAATATAAAAAAAATGTACTGACTTTAGTTCGCTTTCTTAATGCGAATTAATGTCAATGACGTTAGTTCGCTAAAAAATATTCCCCAACAAAAATGAAATAACTCCCATTAAAAATGAAATAACTCCCAATGCCTGGATTACAAGCAATAAAGTAAGTCCCAAAAAATTAAATAACTCCCAATTTCCAAAAATTATGAAATAACTCCCAAAGATATTTTATTGGGGATTATTTCATTTGGGAATTATTTCATCATGCGATTATATAAATATGAAATCATAAAGTATATTATTGATTTTGAAAGGCCCCCTAACTACTTACATCCCGAGCAACGCCGGGTACCCTGATAGTAATATATATAATGGTTACTGATTGATGTAGAAAAACGAGGTTTGAAGATGGGAAAATAAAACACGTCTTTTCGTTTCAGCTTTACAAAGAAGGAGAAATTCAGGTTTTATTGTAAAGAGTTGAGTAGGTAAGAATGTGAATTCATTTGTACATTTGTATAAGAGAGCTTAGAGAACGGTAACTGTTTAGGCTCAAAGCCTAACTTCACAAGATTGCGGGCCACCCTAATATGACGGCCCGGTTTATTCCAGTCGCCCACACCATTGCACCCACATGTACATGCATACGTGCATATGTGTACGTTTTGTCAGCGCTATGCACGTACATGTCGGTGACGATGTGTGAGTACAGTTTCCCCTTAAAACCGGAGGACTTTTCCCGGGTGAACGGTCTTCAACCCGGACAGACTAGCTCTCTTGCCAGCCAGCTGTCAACCGGTCAACACCTGCCATCGATCACCGCCGTGAGGAGAACTATCGTAAGAAAGGTAATTTATATCCATGCTATTGAAAGCCACTTAAATGAAGACACTATTATAACGAACGTTCGTTTTGTTTCCTTTATTTATACACATCCATCCTGTCCGAGATCGACCTCGGTGCGCCCTACCACTGCCCGTTGAAGACGCACCCCGGCCGAACATGGTCCTTCGAGCCGGATTCGAACCGGCGACTTATACATTGGAAAGCCAAAGGTGGTTTTTCCAAGCGAAAATGAGGAAGCCAATCGCGCCATGCCTCAGAGCCAACAGTGCTCGCCACCAATAAATCCATATAGGGTGTCACAGGTGTTCCGCACCTCCCGGAACGCACCACTTTTACACGGGCTTTCACGAATACCGGAGTCGACTTCGCCGGCCCTTTCGATATCAAGAGCTACCGTGGTAGAGGGTGCCGACTATCAAAAGGCTACGTTTGCCTGTTTGTGTGTTTTACCACAAAGGCCATTCATCTAGAGGCGACTAGCGACCTGACTACACCCTCCTTTCTAGCGGCCTTCTCTCGATTTATCTCTAGAAGGGGATGCCCCCAAAACATATACTCCGACAATGGCACTAACTTTGTCGGAGCCTCACGATCTTTACGATCAGAATTTAAGGCCTATCTCGCAGAGATCCGGGACACAACGTTGTCAAAGTTCAGCCACCAAGCGATAACGTGGCATTTCATTCCTGCCGCCGCCCCACACATGGGGAGGCTGTGGGAAGCGGGAGTGAAAAGCTTCAAAAGCCATTTCAGAAAGGTAGCGACACAGCATAAGTTCACGTTCGAAGAGTTCCACACACTTTTGAGCAGGATTGAGGCGTGCCTGAACTCACGCCCAATCAGTCCATCTTCGAACGAACCCACCGACCTGGAACCACTCACTCCCGGTCACTTCCTCACTGGCGGTCATCTCATGGCCCCACCTGAACCAGAGGTGAGTGAGAGTCCTGCCTCCATGATCAACCGATGGCAGAAACTCAAGGCGTTTCACCACACCTTCTGCAAACGTTGGAAGGGGGAATACCTTTCCGAACTGCAAAAGCGCGTTAAGTGGAAACATTCCAAGCAGAACATAAAAGTGGGAGATCTCGTTATCCTCAAAGAAGATAATCTAGCCCCAAATGAATGGCGAATGGGTCGAGTAGTCAACGTCCACCCCGGCGAAGATGACCGGATACGGGTCGTTGATCTTAGGACGGAAAAAGGGCAAGTGAGAAGACCGTTGGTAAAACTGATCCTGCTACCCGCAGAAGGGACAGAGTGTGGGAAACCATAAGCCACGTCTTAACTCCCGCCCTCCAAACATTGCTATCTTCCCTCTTACGAAACTTTCGAACACCTACACTAGCGGTTCGCGATCCGCATCTCCTACCGCATGATCTGCCTCCCCGAGCTTCAAAGCTAACACTGCTTATCAACTATCAGTACCCGGGCTCATTATGAGTCTCCCGGGAAGGAAGTCACTTTCCTTCTAAACTAAAGCTCCGGGCTCATTCTGAGTCTCCCTGGGAGCATGGTCACTTTTCTTAAAACTAACACTTCTTACAAACTATCAACTCCCCGGGCTCATTATGAGTCTCCCGGGAAGGAAGTCACTTTCCTTAAAAACTAAAGCTCCGGGCTCATTCTGAGTCTCCCTGGGAGCATGGTCACTTTTCTTAAACACTTCTTATAAACTAACACTCCCCGGGCTCATCCTGAGTCTCCCTAGAAGGAGGTTTTGATTTTCTTAAAACTAGCACTTCTTATTTGTAACTACACCTCCCCGGGCTCATCAAGTGAGTCTCCCATTGGGGACGCGACCTAACCGAAGCTCTGAGTGCAGATCATGCGTGGGAGTAGCGGCCGCGCGAAAACAAAAAAAAGGCCACAAGGGCAGCCTCATCGTCATTCGGCCCGACAATGTCGATGCCCTACGAAATCTCAATTGTCAGATTTCGACCAGAACATACCAGTCATCTACTAGTATATACATACGAGTTTGCATATAGTTGAAATATACCAGTTTCATAGTAGTTCAAAATGAAAAAAAAAAAAAATTCAAGATTCCCGATGCATTTCCACATTAGAAGGAATATTCTTATACAGTGTCGTTACGAGGTTAAAGCAGAATTGGAAGGATATTTAAACTTTTGATTGAAAAAGGTCAATGTAACTGAACGCATATAATAGCTATAAAAATCAATAAACACTAGAAGCAAACTTTGTTTTAATAACTTCATACTTAAAAGAATGCATAGAAAGTAATTAGAGTTTGAACCTTTTCAAACTAGAACAATTTGAACCAGAAAATTGAAGTTGTATACTTACTAGTATGTTGTCTAACTAGTTTGGTGTTTCACTGCAGGGCACCTGCTACTAACAATACCAACACAGGCTTCACTAATTTTCAGAATTATAACACCGTGTGGTGTTTTTTTTTACGCTAAAGTTATCACAACATGCGGCCGTTTTAAAACCCACAATAATTGGTTTACCAATCGCTTTATTAGTACATAAAAAAGGCTATATTTTCACCTACATAGGCATATTCATTCATTCTGCCTAATTAAACCAGAAAGGAATAATACCCCAACAACTTTCGATTCTCAGGCAATAGCAGCAGGGCTATAATGAGCGTACTAAACGTTCCTCAACTTGTTGCTCATTATTGCGATATGGTTACTTAAATTGGAGTACAACGCAGCACGTGAAGGAACGAGTAGATCGTACATAATCACCATTTTACCTAGAATATATATTTTTTGTTTCAGCCTACGTTCTATTCAAATGTGTGAATGTTCGGTGTAACGGTGTGATAGGCTGGGACGCATATTTTAGCTAACCCCGATCTTAAGTTTTTAAAATCATTTGAAAATATAAATTTCACATTTTTCCATAAACGACAAACACAACGCGCATACATACAATTACTAGGCCTTGCCTTCGCTAAGTAGGTATAAAACCACTCGTTTTTTGAAGAGATTTGCAAAAAAAAAACAAAAGATCTTATATCTCGGCAACTTTCTTGATAAAGCCATAAATCAAAACACCTAAAAATTAGTATTTCAAAACCATTTTTTAAAATTTTATGATTTTTATTGGGTCTGGGAATATTCTGATGTTTTTCGAATAATTTCCACTGAAAAAAAGTCTTTGATTGATTGCTCTAGGTATATGTGCTCCTGAAATATTACATATTTTAGCAAATTTCTACAACATAACTGCGCGCCACACGCTCAAATCAATATTGCATCTCACAAATCTCAACTCATTCAAGCCGCTGCCTGTAAATCAGGGTAATGATGAAAATAATCTTTGCAATTTTCCCTCGGATATGTTTTCTGGACTTTGCACACATACTTATGTTCGATATGTATGGTAATTTGGTAGATTACTTCACCACTGTCGTTTTTCCATTTCTATCTGTTAGATTAATTTCATTAATTCATTTTAAAGCAGCTATTTTCACGTCAATTAAGGACTAAAGATTTCCTATATACATATATATATATCTTACCGCACTTTTGCTATCATCGCCGTCTTTGCGCCTTGCCGCGCTGCAGCAACACATTGAGTTGCACCTTTAGTAGGTAGTGTCTCGCCTGCTCTTGGTACACCCTCTGCGTAGGCCGCAAAATCTACAATCGCTGAGCCAAATACAAGCACTTCCATTCCATCTTCACACACAAGTTTTCCATTTTTCGGGGTTTTTAAGTTCTCAAGCAACATTTCTATCAATATGTTGAACACACACACTTATGAGCCCGAGGTGGCTATTTTTATTATCACTATCTCGCTACTTATCTTTGGGATGCTAGTTTCTAAGTTTTTGTCTCCCATTATTGCACTATGCAGCAAGATGTGTTTAAAAAATACACCAAATCGTACTTTTACTATCGCCGCGTGGTTATGAATGGGAGAAAAATGGCGAATGAATTGTTCGTTTTTCTTCCACATTCTTTGTCACTACGCCTTGGCAATGAAAATCACTAGTGACAAAAATTAGGCGGGTGTCACATGCTCCACAGGCAGGCAATTAGTTGCTGGATATTTGATGGTGAACCTGAACGAAAAAAAACGTAGCACCAACCATGGCATAGTAACATAGGTAAAATCACCCGCACAGCTGATAAAATTTTTTCCTACACTAGAATCTTAACTATCAAACTTTGTTTATATTGGCTTTGTTTACATTTGTAAACAATTGTATGTTCACATAGTTGTTGACTCTTAGCCGAAAAAAAAAAATTGATTTTTCAAGGTATTTATACCATGGATTTCTAATCAAAATTTAATTCAATTGAGTTGTCAATATCAGTTTTATTTGACAATAAATTTCTTCAAGCAACAACAAAATATATAGCAGGGTTGCATTCCTCCTCCTGCTTCTACCTATTGGATATGCCTTGGCACCAACGTATACTCAGACAAACCTCTACAATTCTCATTCAGTTTCTCTGGGGGGCAGGATATTTGTGGGCTTAAGTAAAACCCACAATCAAATCTACTCACCCACTCAACTCTCTACCAGGGCAGCCTTAGGAACAATCAAACAACGGCTCCATCTAGTGGCGCTTAGCGATCTACTTGCTTTGTTTATTCCTACGAATGGCAACACTCACAAATGTCAACCCAGACGTAACCCACCTACCCAAACACGACGAGCTACCTCTCGCCACCCCACTTGCATAACGACATCACCTCAACCAAATTCTAATACATGTCCCCTCTTTTAGACAAAATGGGTCGTTTCGCCGCCATGCAACGGAGTGCAACCGCTAACGGACAGCGGTACGTCATTGAATGCCGCCTGTGCTCCAAGAAGCACCCAATCCGCCTCTGCCCCGTTTACCGTGCCCAGACTCCAGAACAACGCCTACGCGAAGCGCTACGAGGACATTTTTGCGGGAATTGTTTGGCTATGGGCCATCATACGGACAGATGCAGCAGCACGGACGATGCCGACGGTGCGGCGAAAAGCACCATACAACGCTTCACATTTCAGAGGTCGACGAAGAGCAACAACTGCTTCACGAAGCGCGCAGTAAACCATGGAGCCAGCAGGTCCAAGAGGAGGAAGAGGGACTGCAAGATGACCCCGACGATGCCATATCTCTGTACGCCTCCGACGCTGGAACGGAGACTAGGTCTCTTCGTCCGCCCAGAACCAACCGAACAGGACTCCGGAGTGGAGACACGGCCTCTTCGCCCGGCCCGTACCCAACATACGGACCTCCAGACGTTCCGACCGCTACTCCGACACGAAAGGGAGCGACTTAAACGGACCGACGTCAACCGACGACCTCGACGACAGGACGAACACAGAGCGGAGACACGGCCTCTTCGCCTGCCACGACGCCGACCGCGGTATCAGCCGGATACCCGCAGAGCGGAGACAAGGTCTCTTCGCCTGCCCCGACGAGATCGGACACCGGACCGACCACTTACGCCGGACCACCGGCTGGTGGCTCAGACCCGCCATCCGCTGCAGTCACACGTTTTTCGAACGGGCCTCTTGTCCCATCATTCGCACACCGTGCCGACGCTCAGCCTTATGGTGGCCATCACTCCCACCGCCACAGTACTCATCGAAACAGGAGGGCGCCTTCATCCTGTACGCGCCCTAATCGACGTTTGCTCGCCCACTACTATTATTGCCGAGGATCTCATGACGGAGTTGCGCCTGCCTTGCACCAACATCGGCGGACGCATGGGATGCCTCCTACGCATACGCGGAAAGCACGGTCAAACAAAGACCATCTCGACCCATGCCACCGTGGCGCCGACCCTTAGTCGGTTATCACCAAGCCACAGCGTCGACCCTAGTGTCGCCGTGCCCTACGCCCACATCCGTTTGGCCGACCCGAAATTTTTCATGGCCGCTCCGACGCGACTTATCCTTGGGACCGATGTTTACGCGGACATTGTTTTGCCCGGGATGTTGGCCAGCACATTCGGTCCCCTGTTAGCTCAGAGTACCATATTCGGTTGGGTACTGTCAGGCACCACTAAGGCCAAGGAAATAGGCGCTCCCACAACAAATTATGAATTATGTCTATCTATACCTTCAATATAATAAACGGCAAGAAATATAAACACGTCTGTTTTATTTATTTTGTTCCACTCTCTCCCCTAGTTTAGGTGGCAGCCAACACCGGAAGTCTCAACGCCCATAGGTTATGTTTTAGGTTAAGTTTATTCTTCCCCTCGCCTGGTGATCCTGGTCGGTGTCTTCAGTTTGCGGATCGCAAGGGGGCCGGCATGTTTAGGCTCAAAGCCTAACTTCACAAGATTGCGGGCCACCCTAATATGACGGCCCGGTTTATTCCAGTCGCCCACACCATTGCACCCACATGTACATGCATACGTGCATATGTGTACGTTTTGTCAGCGCTATGCACGTACATGTCGGTGACGATGTGTGAGTGCAGTTTCCCCTTAAAACCGGAGGACTTTTCCCGGGTGAACGGTCTTCAACCCGGACAGACTAGCTCTCTTGCCAGCCAGCTGTCAACCGGTCAACACCTGCCATCGATCACCGCCGTGAGGAGAACTATCGTAAGAAAGGTAATTTATATCCATGCTATTGAAAGCCACTTAAATGAAGACACTATTATAACGAACGTTCGTTTTGTTTCCTTTATTTATACACATCCATCCTGTCCGAGATCGACATCGGTGCGCCCTACCACTGCCCGTTGAAGACGCACCCCGGCCGAACAGTAACAAATATGCACCGTGGGCAAGATACGTAAATAGTTTCTATAAAATTAATTCCAACAATTGAGCGAGAAAAGCTGTAATTATTTTTTTCGTTTATTTCATTTGCGTTGCATGCGATTGTAATGCGCAATCTGAAAACCACAGATCCTCATGAGTTATGTCCACCGTTTAGACATGGTTGCCATATTGTAATTTTGTTGTTGTTAGTATACAGGCAGTATTTCTTATAATCCATTTACCGGGAGCATATCACAAATTCAGTTTAGCAAATCCGACTCAACGACGCTCTTACCTACTTCGACTCTGCTTTCTTTTTACTTCAAATTTGGAATTATAAGGTGGTCATGGGTGCTTTGGAATCCCATTTTATTATTGGAGTTTTATGAACAATAAAAGTTTTTATTTAAATATAAACACACAGCTTTTTCAGGATTTTAGGATGCATATAAATACCCGGCCGAAAATAGTGGTCGCGAATGACTGCGAATCGCATTTTCATTATAGAATTTGACCAAATATAGAAGTTTGATTGCGTTTTTAAGAAAAATAAAACTAAATAAAAAAAATAAAAACAAAACTTGTGTCGTATTTTTCAGAAAAATGGTACCTTTGAACTATTTTTTGCAGCAAAACATGCGAGATGTTTTGAAAACAAATGTTTTAGGATGCATCTAAAGAACTAACCGAAAATAGTGACCACGAATACCTTCGAATCTCATTTTTATTATAGAACTTTGCAAAAAGTAGAAGTTTGATTGCGATTTTAAAAAAGAATTAAAAGTTTGAATTACATGAATAGCAGAGACTATTAATAATATAGTTCTACTAAAAAATAAAACAATCTATTTAAAAAGTGTTTTCAAAGAATTTACACAGATACCAAAACAGCTGTTTATGGAGATAATAAAGTTCTGCATTCAGGAAAGCAGAACCTTCAAGTTTAATGAGAAGATATATACGCAATTGAAAGGAATGCCAATGGGAGCACCTACATCCCCAATAATAGCGGATATAGTTATGGAAAAATTATTAGAGAACACTATGGAAAAATTACGATGCAAACCAAGATTGCTGACGAAATACGTTGACGACTTATTCGCGATAGTAGACCAAAATGAAGTACAAAACACACTTGACACTTTAAACGATTTTGACAAGAATATACAATTTACTGTAGAACTAGAAAACAATGCAAAATTACCATACTTAGACTCCATAATAAATAGAAGAGGAAATCAATTAAAATTAAAGTGGTATATGAAGCCTACAGCATCAGGACGAATTATAAATTTTAATTCAAAACACCCGAAATCCATGATTGTAAATACAGCAATGGGCTGTATACGGAGGATGTTGCAGACCTCGGATGAAATATACCACAACGAAGTTAAGAAAGATATATTTACAATATTAAGCAACACTGATTTTCCGAAACACACTATAAATAATTTATTAAGAAGAACCAAAATTTCAAATAACTTTAATAATCCCGAAAAACCACACATATTTAAATCGGTGTCGTACGTACCACATCTGTCAGAGCGACTAGCAAAATCGGAATGCTACAATAAAGAAAATATAAAAATAGCACATAAGCCAGCCAATACACTAAGAAACTTTTTCAATAGAACCAAGTCGAAAATAGAAAATATGGATAAAAACAATGTTGTATACCAAATTCCCTGTAATGGCAATAATGACGAGACGTGCAATAGGTTATATGTAGGAACAACAAAGTCAAAACTTAAAACAAGACTATCACAACATAAATCTGACTTAAAACAATGCAATCAAAAACAGCATAAATGACACACTGTGCAGCTAGCGGACACACACCAAACTTCGAAAAAACAAAAATTCTGCAACAAGACCAACACTACAATAAACGCTTCACATTGGAAATGCTTCATATCATTAACGTACCAACAAACATACGACTCAACTTTAAGAGTGACACGGACAACTGCGCACATATATACATACATTTACTTACCAAAAGACAGTATCGTACTCCACGTCGCGCAGAGCAGACGTGTTAATAAACGTATGTACATATATACATATTTATATTTAAGCTTAATGTAAAAAATTTTTGTTAATTGTTGATGTTTATGTTTTTATTAGTGTTTTGTAACCCTGTGGACGATTGCCGTAGAGTAATCGAAATATATTGGTTTTGTCAAAAGAACTACCGTGTTTTATTTAAACAAACACAGACCTCGAGCCAGCAAAATTTACCAAAATATTCCATTATTATATAGCCAATAACGCCCTTATTGAAACAAATTCTAAAGGCTGGTTTTCATAATAACAAAATTGTTATAAACGTCCAAGGTTTTGCTACTTATGCTATCAGGTTGGCATATACCTTCATTTTAAGAGTAAAATTAGTTTGATGGCTACCATACCGTAAAAGTTATAAGCGCGTGAAACGCACTGCTAAAGTTTCATCATTTGGAAGTGAGATCAAGATACAGATCATGTTTGGTTTAATTTCTGCAAGCTTGCTGATACAATCAGCCCAATTTTTATTCATGTTATATAGCAAGGATGCCACAAGCTCATGGCATACCGCTTTACCAAAATCTTTTGAATTTTTTACCGTAATTTAACATAAAATAAGGCACTGCCTACGTTACACAAAGCACTGAAAACTGAGTATCTGTACATATAATAAAATTGTAACCGTTGATCTCTCAACCAGTTTTAGAGTTATCGACCAATATGTGGACCAAGGGCGATCCAAAATGTGTTAGTACAATATGGTTATCAAACAAAAGGTGCTTGCAATATTTGCTAAAAAAAAATAATACTTGGTTTACTTTCCCAGAAAATCGGTCATATGTATGTATATAAGTAGGTACATATTGTGTTATGGTTACCCTTAGTCTTATAGCAATTAAGAAATTCCTTAAAAAAATGCATAAAACGACATATATATATGTGTAAGTACATATTGTGTTATGGTAAATTTTAGTAATTTCCCTGCAAAAAAAAAGTCAATATGAAAAAAAAGGAAAAGAAAATGTTATGTTCGAAGTTGGGCTTGAACGATAAAACGCACGCGTCCCACCCGAGACCGTTACACATGCGCTATTGGTACACAATGTGTACTACATATGAATATGGCATGTCAAATGCTATACCTAAGCGCTAAAGGTTCAGCAAATATTTCCACCGCTAATAATACACATACATACATAGCCATATGGATTGAAACGAATGAAAGTTCATTTTGAGATTCCGTTAATTTCTTAATATTAGCCCGTTTCCAAATTGTGGTTTTTTTTTTGGTGATACAGACTGTTTTCTCAATTTTTCCTTTAGTTGTGGATTTTTTGAAGTCCGTTTAGCGGGAGAATATTACAACTTACACATATGATGGTTTTCTGATTTTTTTCGTCAAATTCAACTCGGAAATATTGAAAACACATATCTTAACTGGCCCAATTTAGCCTAAATATGTAAGGATTCCGGTTATATGTCTACTCTTTTAAAAATTAAAATTTTTGGAAGAAAATAGTTGATGTCTTTATGAAAATTAACGCGATTTCAAACTATTTCGTGAATATAAAATTGAAGAAGCTACAAACTGTGTTTTTCTTTTTGTATTTTAAATATGATATATTTCTTAAAAAATATAAATTGATACATATCAATTAAAACAATTTTTTAACTTTTTTTCAAAAAATTTGGTTTTTTGACTCCAAGATAGATGTCATAAACAGAAAAAAATTGAAATATTAGGTTATATGTAGACTCTTCTACAAATAAAAATTTTTAGGAAGAAAATAGTTGATGTCTTTAGGAAAATTAACGCGATTTCTAATTATTTCGTGAATATAAAATTGAAGAAGCTACAAACTGTGTTTTTCTTTTTGTATTTTAAATATGATATATTTCTTAAAAAATATAAATTGATACATATCAATTAAAACAATTTTTTAACTTTTTTTCAAAAAATTTGGTTTTTTGACTCCAAGATAGATGTCATAAACAGAAAAAAATTGAAATATTAGGTTATATGTAGACTCTTCTACAAATAAAAATTTTTAGGAAGAAAATAGTTGATGTCTTTAGGAAAATTAACGCGATTTCTAATTATTTCGTAAATATAAAATTGAAGAAACTACAAACTGTGTTTTTACTTTTTGCATATTAAATATGATATAGATATTTCTTGAAAAATATAAATATATTTCTTAAAAATATTATTTTTTAGATTTTTTCAAAAAATTTGGGTTTTTCACTCAAGATAGATGTCATCAACAGAAAAATATTGAAATATTGGGTTACAAATATAATAAATGTAAAAAAACAATATTATGATAAAAAGTTTTCATATGTTTCACAGCAAATTCAATTTAGTAAAAAAAAAAACTTAACCAGCCCTGAACCTGCGAACGCACGCATCTTAACTGGCACGCTTACCACCTGCGCCATTGTTGTATGTACAATAAAATAGTCAGATACTGTAGTTAACAGCTTTGGCTTTTGGTGAAAACTTTTATGAATTATTACAAATTAATGAAGCATTTTTTGTTAAATATAATATGCCTATGCAAAGCTCCTCGTCCATGAAAAGTTATCAAAATATATAATAATTGGAATTATGCATTTTTTATGAGATACACTATGGAAATTGATGATATGGAACAAATGTTGGCCTATTACTATAAAGATAATTTTCGTAATTGACGTAATTGCTGCTACACCTCTATGTTTTATGTGTACTAGTACAATTGTGTGGTGCTTGGATCTGGTTTGGAACCAACGAAATAGTACCCATAAAGTAACTATTTCCAAACTGTAGAATTTGGAACTGGTTCGAAGCTATGGAAATAGTAGTATAAAGTCAACTAGATCTAAACTGTCCAATTTTTAACTGGTTCGGAACTATCGAAAAGGTAATGCAGAGGAGGACAATTTCCACCGCCTAGGACATCGCCATGTTAAATTCGCCAGTTGAATACATGGGAAAGAGATTGAAGCCGAGCTACTTGTGGTTCGAAAAGCACTAGGAGCGCCCCAGTTTTGAAACAGGGATTTTCTCCACAGGGCCATTGAGCTTACCGGATTGCCTATATGCGTGAGCGTGTAAGTTAAAGCCATGAGCAGTGAAGCTGGATTTCTTAGGCTTCAAATCATGTTATACAGGATTTAGCACAATTTTTTGGCACACAAATAAAAGCAAGTGGCAGCTGCTAGATCATTGCATAAATTTATACGTGTGTATGTAGGGAAATGAGCGGATGGGTGTGGCTTTAGTAGTTTTATAACAGTGCTGAATAGTGCGGGTGGAGATTACAAAATAGCTGGAGATTTTGTAGATTCCTTTTGTAATGAAAACATGTACTAATTCAAACCAATATACATACATACATATATCAGCTAATAAATCCCGCGATACATTCCTTCTATATTTGAATGTTTTTTTTTATACCCAGCGTACTAGTACTAGTACAAGGGTATATTAATTTTGTCCACATAACGGTACTATGTAACGGCACAAAATAATCGAGTTAGATATAGAGTTCCATATATGAAAGTTCTTAGGTTGAAAAGAGGAATTGATTAAGGCATGTCCGTCTGTCCGTCCGTGTACACGATAACTTGAGTAAAAATTGAGATATTTGCATGAAATTTTGCATACAGGTTACTTTCTGGCCAAGGTAGGTTGCTATTGAAAATGGGCGAAATCGGATGATAACCACGCCCCCTTTTTCGATATCGAAAATTTCGAAAAACGTATAAAACGGGTTAATTCAATATCAGAAGCAGCTACAATGATAAAATTTGCAATATGTATTGATTTATATGTTCTTAGGCGGATTTTACCAAATTTTTTGAAAAGGGGCGTGGCACCGCCCCCATATATTTGAAGAAATTTTAAAATTTTGACTCCTAATAACTTGAGAACAGTTTATGCTAGTATAACGAAATTTTGTAGAGGGCATACTATTGTTGTGTTAAATTCAGATATAGAAAATAAACGAAATCGCTTGGCGACCACGCCTACTTTTTTATAAAAGTTATATTGAAAGGAAGTGGAAATATTGAAAAGTCCATATCTAATTAACTGATACCGCTATAATAATATAATTTTGTCCATACATCAATTTTCATATTCTTTACATTATTTTTGCAAAATTTTGGAAAGTGGGCGTGGCACCGCCCACTTATGAGTCAAGCAATTTTCAAATTCGACTGCTAATAACTTCAGAACGGTGTGAGATAGGTTTACGAAACTAGGTTCCAGGCATGTTATGTTTATGTAGAGTACTACCACAGAAAATAAGAAAAATCGGTGAACGACCACGCCCCTTTTTGGACTAAAGTTCTCTAAACGAGAGTTAGGAAACCGGAATATGCAATATCTGTTTAACTGATACAGATATAATGCTAAAATTTAGTACACTCATTCACCTGATGATGTTATTAGTGATGTTTAAAGGATTTTTGGTAATATTTTGGAAAATGGGCGTGGCACCGCCCACAAGTGAATAAACAAAATATCAACATTTCACTATTAACAAGCCACTGTGAAAGTATCATAAAGATCTGCAATGAAAACTGATCTTCAATAGCGACAAACAACATAATAAAATCCGTGGGCGTGCCATCACCCACTTTTTTAAAATTATGTAAATATTGATTAATGGACACATATATCCGTACATCGAAAAGTTTCACAAAATACGTTAACAGTTATGGGCATGGCACGCCTTCTTTTCCAAAGTTATATATAGGACATGGTATAACCCTTGAACAGATCGATTCAGTACTTTTGGCTCATGTAAGCGGTTAAAGCTTTATAAGCAAGGAGCGTGGCCGCGCCCACCAAATTCGCTATTGTTTAGGCTCGGCATAGATTGGTTTTTAAAATGGGCGAAATCGGATGAAAACCACGCCCCCTTTTTCTAAAAACTAACGCTGGGTATTTAATGTTCGGTTCACCCGAACTTAGACTTCCTTACTTGTTTTTAACTAATTTTTTAAAACGATATTTTTTGAAAAGTACAATTCTGTTGTTATCATAAAAAATTTTAATTTAAAATAACAGCATCCGGTTCTTCAAGAAAATAGTTGATGTCTTTAGGAAAATTAACGCGATTTCTAACTACTTCGTAAATATAAAATGGAAGAAGCTACAAACCGTGTTTTTACTTTTCGTATATTAAATATGATATATTTTTTAAAAAAATAAAAAGAGAAATATTGATAAATTGGAAACATTTTTTAGCTTTTTTTTCAAAAAATTTAATTTTTTTCACTCCCAGATAGAGGTCGTAAACAGAAAAATATTGAAATATTGGGTTACAAATATAATAAATTTAAAAAAAATATATTATGATAAAAGTTGTTCATGTGTTATATGTTTCAAGCCAAATTCAATTTAGTAAAAAAAAAAAAACTTAACCTGCCCTGAACCTGTGCTTGAACAAGAAAACGCACGCACCATAGCCGGCACGCTTACCACCTGCGCCACTACTGTATGTACAATGAAACAGTCAGATACTGTAGTTAACAGCTTTGGCTTTTGGTGAAATCTTTTATGAATGTTGTGCTGTTGGAGATCACAAAACAGCTGGAGAGTTCTGCAATTTGTAGATTTCTTTTTTGTTTAATAACAAATAAACAAAGCATAATTTTTTTCCAAGAGACAACAGAAATAGTCCAATAACCTATAACAATAAAGCTTTTATAGGGATCTATCTATAAATACTATATGAAGTTGGGTTGCGAAAGTTACTATGGGGAGACTGCTAGCCTATTAATATATAGATTAATAATAAAAATAATTAAACATATTTATTAGCAACAAAAACTCGAAGAAAATGGAGAACGGGAGAAGAGTCTTAGTTAAACCTTACGGGTTATGCAAATACACATTATATATATTTATACCTATATAAGCAACTGTGAACACATATTTTGCCAGTGATAATAGCTGTTGATTGGTTAACAACTCTTTGCTTTCGATAGTGTGGGCTGTTGGTGTACCTCAGCAATTGGCGTTTCATAGATCAATTGATCACTCCCAATTCACACAGATAGGGCCGGAACACCCCCCGAAATGTGCTAGTTAGTACAATTGTTTTTGTCTGTCTGTAAATAAATAAAAAAGTAATTTTCAGCTCACAAAATGATATTAAGGGTACAGGGTACAAGATAGTGGGGGTTAAGCAAAAACCCGATATATATCTGGTTTAATACTTCAAATTAATTTTTATTTTGTCAATTAAATTAGTGGACAAACTCATTTTTTGGTGAAAATGACGGATAAAGCGATGGCTAGGCGATATTGTGAGCAGGCGAATCGTTCGTCTGAGCTATCGTTCGCCATAAATAGTGTGGCCCTAAATGCCTGTAACTTTTGTAATTCTGAACAGATTTGGAAATTTTAACCGAACTTAGACAGAAAAAAAAAAAAAAAAAAAAAAACTGCCTTTCCCACAACAGCCGGTTCTACGTACCGGAATGACCCGGGTTTTACCCGGCCAAGGGCTGTTATTTCAGTGTAACCCTGTCCAATTTATCCAGTCCCACTCCTAAATTGTCATCCTCGGAGCAATCGCTTGCAGCTGGGTTGCTCCAATGTCTCTTGCTACGGGGTGGTATCGAATCCAGCCCCGGACCAAGAAACTGGATCTGCTGCGTCTGCTGGAAGAAAATATATGTAAAACGTTCACATTCCGTTCAATGCAGTAAATGCAAGAGATGGTTGCATAGATCTGGATGTTCAGGGCTTAACCCTGCCATCCCCAGAACCCGTACTTTTTTTTAGTACTTTTGAGGCACCATGTTGTTCGCGCACAAGGGCGTCCCGCGGTTCTCGCCGCACACACACCGCACCTACCATCATCAAATGGCCACAACAGTGGCCCGGTCTTCACGACCTGCAGCCTTGCTGCTCCCGCCTCACCTCAGTCCCCACTCTCGTCCCCCCCTACTTCCAGCATGCACGTGGGTCAGGAACATAACCTCCTCGTACCTTTCACCACGTGCACTGTTTGCCGGCAAAGACTATATACGCCTGCGGCATCGGTTAAGTGCAATAACTGCCTTGGCCACATCCATATGTGCTCAGGGCTCGCAAACAGGAACCTTTGGACGGATGCATTTATTGCCCCTTGCTGCAGTACTCAGCCGCCCTCCACGCCACATAACATCGGCCAAGGCGCGCTGAACCCTAGACTGCGTCACAGCTTGGGACCATGCCCACCTCCATCTAGGCAACCGCATCCGTCCCTTACCCCCAGCAGGCCTCCACCCTCCCTCCCGACACACTTCAAAATTCTACAGCTGAACTGCAACGGGTTAGCTGGAAAGATCGCGGAGATAACAGACTTTATGAAGTCGAACAACATTAAACTGGCCGCCATTCAGGAGACCAAACTGAATGCTAACTCGGACTTACGTACTCGAGATGGGTACAATGTACATAGGAAAGACCGTCCCAGCGGTCATGGGGCGGCCTCGCATTCATTACACACCATACTGTACAGTATAACCTATTTTAACCTTGAATGCCAGGGCATAGCAGTCCGGACAGGCGACGTCGACCTGCGAGTGTTAAATATTTACATTCCCCCTGTTACGTGCTGTCCCCGAGATTATCGCCCTGATATTAGTGCGTTGCTAAGGGGCGATAACTGCCTCATCCTAGGTGATTTCAACGCATATCACGATCTCTGGCACTCCAACTTGCCAGCAGATAGCAGAGGGCACGCACTCGCAGAGAAAATAGATAATTCTGCATTCTGTACATTGAATGGAGATGCCCCCACTAGGGTGGCAGGTAACTGCCACAGTTCGCCAGACATCTCCATTTCAAGTGCGGGCCTTATCAACCACGTTAACTGGCAACCTATGCTTACACTGGCATCAGACCACCTGGGTAAGAATTTTTCAAATCAGCACAAAAAAAGTTGTTGGTATTATATTTTCATGATATGTGTCTCCGTTGATAGCTTTAGATGAAAAAAGCTAGTCCCGAAAATATTTTCGCGAAGTTTCCATTTTTGCAAAAGTTATTCGCAAACAAAGTTTTGCATCAACTTTTTTTCAAAAATTTATAGTAATTCGACGGCTAAACTAAATTTATTGCAAACTACGATATATGAAAGGAAATTGTGTATATTTTAGAATAATTTTGAAAAAATCTAAAAAAACTCGGTTTTTTAATTTTTTATGTATCCTTTTTAAGGACTATTTTTTGTTATTGATGTTGTCCGCCTGGGAAAAATGTGAAAAAAAAACATATAAGGTGCACTGGAACATTACAAATTCAATTCAAAAGAAAAAACGACGGTATCCTTTAAGAATTAACTGTAATTGCGTCTGTTAGGCTGACCCTTTAAAAAAAAAAAAATGCCTTCATGAAACAACATTTTAGCTGCGGTAGTGGCGAAAGGATTAAATTCTGTCAATAGTAGCGTTGATCAGTAAAAAAAAAAAATTTAGATTTGTGAACTTCTTTCATAACAGGACTGATTTTCGCGTAATATGTAAGCTATACTTTTTTGCAACGAAATGTCTTATGATCGGAGGAACGAATTACGTTATATGAATGGGCACTGTATATTTTATTAACATTGCTTTTGAGTTGACTAAAAGAACACCTTAAACAATCATTTAAACCAAGCCCTTAAACGATTATTTAGTTTAAATGTTGTAAAAAACTGTACGCACGTCATATTCTGTAGAAGCAGAAATTTCCCTACACTCTACAGTTTTTCCATCGATTGGTATAAACGAGTGGTACGATCGAGTTCCAACTATTGTGAGGGCTTGGTTGAAACGATTGCATAGAGTGTTCTCTTCATCTTTGTGTTCACTTAGAGAACAAAAATCAAAAGCTATGTTATCAAAATATGTCTTTGCCCATTCATATAATTTGCGAGGGGTTGTTATCTGTTCGTAGTTTGGACGCTGTAAGCTGGTACGAGATGCTAAACGTTTTACCGTTCCTCCGACCCCATCACATGCACCCTTGCCATGTGATGTTGCAAAAAAATGCCACTCACTTTCTACACCAAACTGAATTCTATGATAGAGTAAATTCGAAAAATTATACTTATTTTTGTACTGAGCTGCGCAACCATCTGAAAAAAATGTAAGCTTTTTAACATTATCGCAGCCGAAATTTCTCTTCAGGTATTCAATCATTTTTATACCCAGCGTACTAGTACTAGTACAAGGGTATATTAATTTTGTCCACATAACGGTACTATGTAACGGCGCAAAATAATCGAGTTAGATATGGGGTTCCATATATAAAAGTTCTTAGGTTGAAAAGAGGAATTGATTAAGGCATTCCGTCCGTCCGTCCGTCTGTCCGTCCGTGTACACGATAACTTGAGTAAAAATTGAGATATTTGCATGAAATTTTGCATACAGGTTACTTTCTGGCCGAGGTAGGTTGCTATTGAAAATGGGCGAAATGGGATGATAACCACGCCCCCTTTTTCGATATCGAAAATTTCGAAAAACGTATAAAACGGGTTAATTCCATATCAGAAGCAGCTACAATGATCAAATTTTCAATATGTATTGATTTATATGTTCTAAGGCGGATTTTATCAAATTTTTTGAAAAGGGGCGTGGCACCGCCCACATATATTTGAAGAAATTTTAAAATTTTGACTCTTAATAACTTGATAACAGTTTATGCTAGTATAACGAAATTTTGTAGAGGGCATACTATTGTTGTGTTAAATTGAGATATAGAAAATAAACGAAATCGCTTGCCGACCACGCCTACTTTTTTATAAAAGTTATATTGAAAGGAGGTGGAAATATTGAAAAGTCCATATCTAATTAACTGATACCGCTATAATAATTAAATTTGGTACATACATCAATTTTTATATTCTTAACATAATTTTTGCAAAATTTTGGAAAGTGGGCTTGGCACCGCCCACTTATGAGTCAGGCAATTTTCAAATTCGACTGCTAATAACTTCAGAACGGTGTGAGATAGGTTTACGAAACTAGGTACCAGGCATGTTATGTTTATGTAGAGTACTACCACAGAAAATAAGAAAAATCGGTGAACGACCACGCCCCTTTTTGGGCTAAAGTTCTCTAAACGAGAGTTAGGAAACCGGAATATGCAATATCTGTTTAACTGATAAAGATATAATGCTAAAATTTAGTACACTCATTCACCTGATGATGTTATTAGTGATGTTTAAATGTTTTTTGGTAATATTTTGGAAAATGGGCGTGGCACCGCCACACAAGTGAATAAACAAAATATCAACATTTCGCTATTAACAAGCCACTGTGAAAGTATCATAAAGATCTGCAATGAAAACTGATCTTCAAATAGGGACAAACAACATAATAAAATCCGTGGGCGTGCCACCACCCACTTTTTTAAAATTAGGTAAATATTGATTAATGGACACATATATCCGTATATCAAAAAATTTCACAAAATACGTTAAAAGTTATGGGCATGGCACGCCTTCTTTTCCAAAGGTATATATAGGACATGGTATAACCCTTGTAAAGATCGATTCAGTACTTTTGGCTCATGTAAGCGGTTAAAGCTTTATAAGCAAGGAGCGTGGCCGCGCCCACCAAATTCGCTATTGTTTAGGCTCGGAATAGATTGGTTTTTAAAATGGGCGAATCGGATGAAAACTACGCCCCCTTTTTCTGAAAACTAACGCTGGGTATTTAATGTTCGGTTCACCCGAACATAGACTTCCTTACTTGTTTTGTTAAACAAATGGACCGACGCTGCATCGTGCTTGTTCCACTCCGAAATAATAACAAAGCACTCAGAAAGAATTTTGTCGTCAAGCCTATAGTAAACGACAAAGGGATGAAGGGTTGCCTGATCGTTTGCCCAGTGATACGATTGTATCGCATCCTGAATCTTAAAACTATAATTTTCAGCAAAGTCTAATGTTATCAGGAACTCGCCCAACTTCAAATCGTCCTTAGCCCTTTAAAAGAAATCGTTCTGGCACTTTGCAATGAAATTGTGCCTTACATATTGCGGCATCTCCCTTTTTAGCTCGGCACAAAATAACGAAAAAGGCTTGACCTTGTCCACAAGTTCACATCTGAAAAAAAAAAAAATTATTTTTAATAAAAGTTTGATTCGAGGTGCATTAGGAATGTATTTAGAACTTACCTATCTGTGCAAGTCCATTGCTTGAATTGTATATTGGAATTTTTGAGTAAGTTCAGCTCTTGGGCTCTAATATGTTCAAAACCTGGACAACGTTTGCATTTTAGCAGGTAACATGCTTGGGTTAATATGGGACACAGCGCCTTGTTCACCATATCAGAGATCGAAAATCTTTCGCTTATTCCTACCCTGTGTTTTTAATTTGATGTTTTGGTGGATTTTGCAAAGACACACATTATGGCTGCCACTACATCCCACAACAACGCAGTGATGTGGTCGCAGCTTAGTAAAAGCCGCTATACTAAGTTTGAAATTTGGATTTTTTTCTAAAAATGCACTGTATAAAGCTTTTATATCAATTAAGAGGAGACGTTTTTGTACACTCTGCTTTAGCCCATTTTCCTTCACAGTAATGCAGTCTTTTTTGCCAGGCATTACCCTACTGTACTCGTCCAGTTGATAAAACTCCTTTACTTTTTCGACTACACTACTATTTAAGGAATGACCTTCTTTTTTCTTTGTAGATGAACAAAAACCATTTGTTTGCCGCAGTTTTGAAGCAGTTTCTGCCACATACCGGGTCACTCCCAGCTTTTTCTTCATCTTCGTAGCTGACCACTGTACAGGAGCGCAAGTGAGCACACGCATTTTCTCTTGTCTGTTGGTGGCCTTGCACTAAGCGCTTTTTATTTCAGCCGTTATTTCGTTGTCCGACAACACATCTTCTAATGACTGCCGCGTCTCCATTTCGGATACGAAAAAATCTTCGTCTATTTAATAAAATATTATTAGATAAAAAACGAATTTGGATTGTTTTGTAATATACTCAACCTTCTGAATCTTCACCATTTGACGACATGGCGTCTTCTGGTTCGTATATCTCGGACGTTTCAGATATGTCTACACTTTTTTCATATTTGTTTGCCCCGGCCAAATTTGATTTATTTATCTTAACTCTACACGAAACACACACATACTTCCCGATTAGGTTTATGTAGTTACTCCTCCAGTTCTCGGTAACTAATCTCAGTCCTTGAGTAATGCGGTTGTGTTTTTCTTTAAGTAAGGGATTACAACAGCGTGAAGGCATGGTGACGAAAATACTCAAATATGAAATATTGAATGGTAAAAATGATTTTTTTGATTGATTAAATACCTCCTGCCCACTTTATTCTTCGAAATTAAATATAACCTGTAAAATGAGTGATCCTAACAAACGCAATTACAGTTAATTCTTAAAGGATACCGTCGTTTTTTCTTTTGAATTGAATTTGTAATGTTCCAATGCACCTTATATGTTTTTTCACATTTTTCTCAGGCGGACAACATCAATAACAAAAAATAGTCCTTAAAAAGGATACATAAAAAATTAAAAAAACGAGTTTTTTTTAGATTTTTTCAAAATTATTCTAAAATATACTCAATTTCCTTTTATATATCGTAGTTTGCAATAAATTTAGTTTAGCCGTCGAATTACTATACATTTTTGAAAAAAAGTTGATGCAAAAGTTTGTTTGCGAATAACTTTTGCAAAAATTGAAACTTTGCGAAATTATTTTCGGGACTAGCTTTTTTCATCTAAAGCTATCAACGGAGACACAAATCATGAAAATATAAGACCAACAACTTTTTTTGTGCTGATTTGAAAATTCTTACCCACCTACCCATCTTACTAGACATCGAACGACCGTCCGACTTCATAACGACAGAAAAACGAACGTACATCAACTTCAGTAAAGCGGAATGGGACCGCTTCACGGACTTTACAGAGCACTCCTTCGCTGACCTACCCACACCGACGGACGTATGCAAAGTTGAGAAAGAGTTTCGCAAATCGATTCAGCCTCCGGCCGCTTCATCCCTGCTGGCAGAATCCCGGAAATTCGGCCATTGCTTTCGGCGATAACGTCAAGTCGGACCCCATGAAGTGCGCGAGCGCATTCTGCCGGCAATTTGTACTGCATTCTCCTGCGGATAGGGCTAAGAGAAAAGCCATCCGACGCGCGCACAATCACAAACACACAGCCGCGTCCATTGTCGTCTCCGCTGCAGAGGTTAAGGAAGCTATAAGAAAGGCTAAACCTTCAAGATCACTCGGACCCGACGGAATTGCCATAAAGATGCTGCAAAACCTCGGCGACGAGGGGCACAAGTACTTGGCGGCTCTATTCAACCTCTCACTGACCACCTTCGTTATACCAGACATCTGGAAACACGCGACTGTGGTCCCCCTCCTAAAACCTGGGAAGCCGGCGAATCAGGGAGATTCTTATCGTCCGATATCTCTCCTTTCGCCGGTAGTGAAGTTGTTAGAGGCTATTCTGCTCCCATACTATACTGCAAACCTGCAGCTGGCCAATCATCAACATGGCTTCCGTAAAAACCATAGCACAATATCGGCATTGAATGCCATCACGACGCAGATTAACTTCGGTTTGAACCAACACCAACCGAACCACAGGACGGTTCTCGTGGCACTTGACCTGTCGAAAGCCTTCGACACAGTCAACCACGCCACACTCCTTAAAGACCTGGAGGAGACACCGGTTCCTGCCGGCCTAAAACGATGGACCGCCAACTACCTAAATGGTCGGCTGGCGTCAGTGCAGTTTCGAAACGAGAGATGTAGACCTAGAAGAATTAGACAAGGGGTACCCCTTCTGTTTAACTTCTACATCTCGAGCCTCTCTCCCCCACCAGAGGGGATCTCCATTGTTTCGTACGCTGACGACTGCACTGTGATGGCCACGGGCAAAGGACCTTCCACGGACGAACTCTGTGCTAGACTAAACGACTACCTGCGCGATCTTTCCCGCTTCTTCACAGAGCGGAACCTGACTCTGTCCCCGACTAAATCTACGGCGACGTTGTTTACCACGTGGAATGCGCAGATGGGGCAGGAGGTGAATGTCCACGTAGATGGTGTTCCACTACCTACTGTCAACCACACCAAAATTCTAGGGGTTACATTCTACAATAGCCTCACCTTCGCTAATCATGCCACCGCAATATCTTCAAAGGTACAAAGCCGCAACAAGATCCTCAAGTCACTGGCCGGCAGTACTTGGGGCAAAGACAAAGAAACGTTGCTGGTCACCTAAAAGGCTATTGGCCGACCGGTTATTGATTATGCTGCGCCCATATGGTCGCCTTAGCTTCACGACACCAACTGGAGGAAATTGCAGGTCTGCCAAAACACCGCCATCAGAATTGCGACGGGCTCTTTGCTTATGTCTCCTGAGTCTCATCTGCACCAGGAGGCTCAAATGCTCAACGTTCGCGAGCATGCGGAACTTTTAAGTAGGCAGTTCCTTCTGAACTTTCACCGACCCAGTCATCCAAATCGACAGCTATTGGATGAAACTCTGCCCCCTAGAGACATAAGGAAACATCTCCGAAAGCATTATGATGAGATCTGGCATCACATCTCGTTGCCGTTTGATCTGCGGGACCATAGGCGGGCCCTAAAGGACCTCCACACTGAGTCGGTGGACAGATCCCGGCCTGTGAACCCCGTTATTGGTGCCCAACCACCCGTTCTTGCTGAGGAAGAACGTGTCCTTCCGAGGGAGACTAGAGTTATGCTGGCTCAACTTCGGTCTGGATATTGCAATAGGCTGAACTCCTATTTGTCCAGACTGAACCCCACCATACCGAACACATGCCCTACATGCGGTATGGCCCCCCATGACACGCAACATCTCTTTTCGTGTTCTTCGGAACATACTCTTCTAACTCCCCTATCACTTTAGTCCAACCCTGTTGAAACAGCGCGTTTCCTTGGACTTCCGTTAGAAGAGCCCGATGACAACTAGGAGTGTTCTGGCCCTTTGGGCAGGGCGAAGCACTGCTAATAACAACAACAACAACAGAAAAAACTCCAATTTCTTAAATGGCGTGGATAATTTTGGAGAGGTCATTGGATATTTGTGTGTATTCTATAAGTAAACACAATATTTCATATTGTTTGTATTTATTAACCTTTAACAGCTTTGAGGACATATTTAATAAATGTTATAATATCTATATAAACAAGTAAGGAAGTCTAAGTTCGGGTGAACCGAACATTAAATACCCAGCGTTAGTTTTCAGAAAAAGGGGGCGTAGTTTTCATCCGATTTAGCCCATTTTAAGAACCAATCTATTCCGAGCCTAAACAATAGCGAATTTGGTGGGCGCGGCCACGCTCCTTGCTTATAAAGCTTTAACCGCTTACATGAGCCAAAAGTACTGAATCGATCTTTACAAGGGTTATACCATGTCCTATATATAACTTTGGAAAAGAAGGCGTGCCATGCCCATAACTTTTAACGTATTTTGTGAAATTTTTTGATATACGGATATATGTGTCCATTAATCAATATTTACCTAATTTTAAATAAGTGGGTGGTGGCACGCCCACGGATGTTATTATGTTGTTTGTCCCTATTTGTCCAAAAAGGGGCGTGGTCGTTCACCGATTTTTCTTATTTTCTGTGGTAGTACTCTACATAAACATAACATGCCTGGTACCTAGTTTCGTAAGCCTATCTCACACCGTTCTGAAGTTATTAGCAGTCGAATTTGAAAATTGCCTGACTCATAAGTGGGCGGTGCCACGCCCACTTTCCAAAATTTTGCAAAAATAATGTAAAGAATGTGAAAATTGATGTATGTACCAAATTATATTATTATAGCGGCATCAGTTAATTAGATATGGACTTTTCAATATTTCCACCTCCTTTCAATATAACTTTTATAAAAAAGTAGGCGTGGTCGCCAAGCGATTTCGTTTATTTTCTATATCTGAATTTAACACAACAATAGTATGCCCTCTACAAAATTTCGTTATACTAGCATAAACTGTTCTCAAGTTATTAAGAGTCAAAATTTTAAAATTTCTTCAAATATATGTGGGCGGTGCCACGCCCCTTTTAAAAAAATTTGATAAAATCCGCCTTAGAACATATAAATCAATACATATTGCAAATTTTATCATTGTAGCTGCTTCTGATATGGAATTAACCCGTTTTATACGTTTTTCGAA
Organism: Sphenella marginata; assembly: GCA_951509765.1. Lineage (NCBI taxonomy): Eukaryota > Metazoa > Arthropoda > Insecta > Diptera > Tephritidae > Sphenella > Sphenella marginata. The sequence continues at coordinate 3,945,576 of OX608078.1, forward strand.
ATTTTCGATATCGAAAAAGGGGGCGTGGTTATCATCCGATTTCGCCCATTTTCAATAGCAACCTACCTTGGCCAGAAAGTAACCTGTATGCAAAATTTCATGCAAATATCTCAATTTTTACTCAAGTTATCGTGTACACGGACGGACAGACGGACGGACGGACATGGCTTAATCAATTCCTCTTTTCAACCTAAGAACTTTCATATATGGAACCCCATATCTAACTCGATTATTGTGCTCCGTTACATAGTACCGTTATGTGGACAAAATTAATATACCCTTGTACTAGTACTAGTACGCTGGGTATAAAAATAAGTTAGTACAAGGTTTGGCAAAATCAACTGGTAAATAACACTGGACCACGAATTTCAACTTTTTCTCTTTACCAGAAACGCCGTTATAAAATTCGTATGTAAAACCACCTCCTGATTTCGAAAATCGAGTTCATTTTTGATTCTATGGTACCGTTTTCGAGATACTTTCAATTTACCGTTATTCGAAAAAACCAAACAGACGGCTCCCTTTAATTACGTATGTCTCGCGAACGGATGAAGCAATTGCAAAAAGGTTTACAGAATCAAAATCACAACAAAATTTGGTGTAAATGCATTGTACGTTGTTTTTTGGCTCAACCAGATAGTTTTCGAGATATTAGCTTATCATTTCAGATTTTTTTTTTTTTTTTTTATGAAAAATTATGAAAAAAATGACTCTTTGCGAGAGCAGCATTCCAAAACCACAACTTTTTTTCCAGATATTTTTTCTTTACGTGAAGCTCTGTTTAATTAGAAAACAGATAAGCTATCATCGAAGAACATCGATGCAAAACTACGTAAGTTATAAACGATCAAATAAAAATACCCAGGTTGCGCAATTTCAATGTCTGTATGTATACATACATATGTTCATATATTAAAGGCATAAAGTGCAAATGGGATATTATCCGGATAAACGAATAACACCATAGAAATGATAATACTTTTTCTTTAAATAAATCAAATAGTACTTTTAATACTCGAATTGTTTTATAGTAGGTAGAGTTGTTGCATCGAAAGGAAGAGTGGTTGGATTCGAAACATGCTGTAGGCATGTACATAGTTATAAAGATGTATTTCCGTCACTTATGGGTAAGTATGCAGGGAGATTTTCAAAATTATAAGACACAGAAAATATTTAAAGCATACATCTAAAGCAGGTAGTATTTTCTTTTCCCGGCTTCGTATAAAAACCAATCTTTCTGTCTAGGTAAGATTTGATTATATCAATTTTATTCTTGTTCCGAGTATAAATATGAGTTAATGCGCCTTAACACTTCATAACATCTGCAAGGCTCACCGGAGAAAGTTCAGTTCATAACCGTGATTTATTAAAAAAAATAAAATGAGTGTAATAACGATCCAGATATGTTCTGTTTCATGTGTGACCAATAAACTATCATAAGGCGACGACGAGTATTCTCAGATCGTATCAAAACTTTATACTCCAAGTATTTTGGCATTGAGCTTAAAAAAGCTGAGAAAATATGGACACCGAACACTTTGTGTACATCGTGTCGAGCAGAATTGATTCAGTCGGAATCAGGACAACAAATAAAATTTGATACATCAATGATATGGAGAGAACCTACTTACCGTTCAATAGAGTGTACAAAAGTATTGGCGTTGGAAGATCAAGAAGAGTAACCTATGCCAGCATACCTACAGTGAGATTACCAGTACTACATTCAACGGCAGATTCGTCAACAGTAATATCTGAGTGCGGGCAATCAAGTTGTACTGAATTTCGCATGGGAAACGAGAGAAACGTTCTGTCACAACCACAACTTAATGATTGGATAAGAGATTTCGAACTATCCCAGGAAAAGGCCGAGATCCACACTTCTCGTATGCAACAATTTAAATTTGTGTCATCCGATGTTAAGGTGATATATTGTAGAACTAGTCACGAACCATTTTTCAAACACTATGCCAAGAAAGACATTATATGCTACTGCAACAACATTCCTGGTTTATTCGGTCAAACATGTGATTCAAAAGAGTGGCGATTGATCATAGACAGCAATAAACGGAGTTTGAAGGCTGTATTATTGCGAGGAAAGCGAGGAAATGCAAAAACTAGTCAAATTTATCAAATATGAAGAGCATGATTGAAAAATATGTTCTGATCTCAAAGTTGAAGCAATGCTATGCGGTCTACAAAGTGGCTACACCAAACACTGGTGCTTCCTCTGCAAGAGGGATAGCCGAGCTCGCAAGGACCACTACGTCAGAAAGGATTGGCCGGAAGGAGTCGAGTTTACCGTTGGTGTGGATAACATCAAATACACCCCTCTTGTCAAGAAAGAGAAAATCATACTTCCACCCTTACACATCAAGCTCGGTCTCATTAAAAACTTCGTTAAGGCTTTGGACAAAGAAGGCGAAGCATTCGACTATTTGAAAACAATATTTTCAGATATTTATCAAGCCAAGATAAAGGAAGGAATTTTTGTTGGACCACAAATAAAAAAGTTGATCATCAATAATCAATTCAAAGGCCTACTCTCATCAGATGAGGCAGCAGCGTGGGAATCCTTTGAAAAGGTCGTTGCTTCTTTTCTCTATTGAACGACTTAATCAATAATTATGCAAAAATGGGTAAATATTAAAGGCTTACTAAAATTAATTTCCCAAAATTTTATAACTTGTTTACCTGACTAATATTTTCTTTCCAGGCGTAAATATGTCTTTAAAAGTTCACTTTCTGCACTCACATTTGAGCTTTTTCCGGCAAATCTTGGCGACGAAAGTGACGAGCATGGCGAAAGGTTTCACCAGCAAATGAAATTAATTGATAATCGGTATCAAGGGTTCTGGGACGTCGCAATGAAGGGCGATTACTGCTGGTTTCTCATAAGAGAAACCGATCCTAAAAAGAACAAGCGTCAAAGTAAAACACATAATTATTTCACATAGTAAAATAAAATTAAGATAAAGATTGTTAGAATATAGTATAAACATAAATAAATTTAAAAAAAGTTAAAAATATGGGTAATTTCATTCATAAATTGAACTTTTAACTCAATAGAAACAGAGCATAGCTAGATATTCCACTCTCCTTTATACCATACGAGTACATACGTTTTGAGGTATACGTTGAAATTGCGCAACCTGGGTATTTTTATTTGATCGTTTATAACTTACGTAGTTTTGCATTGATTTTCTTCGATCATAGCTTATTCCAAAGTTTACCCGAAACCACATTTTGACCGATCACTCTGTTATCGATAAATATATCGAAATGAACCAAAGTCCAAATGTTTCACAATATTAAAAACATTTTTGCAATTTCGCATCGTTATTGAAATTTACGTTACTCAATATAGTCACATACTATTGCCCTTGCTACCAACAACTAATATTAAGCTTAAGTTAATCACTCACATCATTTAATAAACTCATTCTTGTTATTGCATTTTACTAAAAAACCTCTGTAATTACACTAACAACAAATTCACTCACAATAAGCCATTACATTGTATCATAGATTTAAGTTATTACAGCAACAAACCAGGAGAATGCTCCATACACTCAATTTTAGTTGTAAGCTTTGCTCTTTGTGAACTTTGATTTGAGCTGAAGAGCCATTGTCGAACTACATAAAATTTCAGTAAAATTGTGGCAATTCGTTTTTACAAAATACCTCTCTTTAACCGGGCCCAAAACGAAACATTTGACCAAAAAATTTTTTAGAAATAACTTTTGTATGTGTGTTGATATAGACCGTTTCTAAAAATTTGAAAAACTACTATAAAATAAAATTAATTATTCGTATTTGGGGGCACTAGTTACAGCACCCTGTATTTCTTATGCAAACAAAAAAATGATTTTTAGTAATTTTTTTATGTAACTCTAATCCGTGGTCGAAAGCTTCCCATGTGTTTTGTTCGTTTTAGTGCTCGAATATGTTTTAAAAACTTGTAATCATCTTTGCAACATTTTCCACCATTAAATGTTGTTAACGACTGTAATTTTAAACTGCATAAAATGTGAGCAATATAATGAGACCTCGTTCCACTTTATTTACCAGAAGAACGTGATTTAAAGTGATTTTTAGGTTCTTTGCAACACTTTTCACGCTTGAATACAGGACTAAGCTTAACTCAAAAGTGATTTCGCAACTTATTTATCTTCAATTGTATTTCACTGAGAGGAACGATCTGATTGGAACTAATCAGTGATGCAGGATTCCAAACTCTAATTTTATTTACTAACTGATAAGTGCTAGAACCGGTTTTCCTGACGATACAACCCTTACGAGGAAGCATTTAGGCCGGTTAAGCTCTTAGATTTAATTACTGATCCTGGAAAAAAGAGGAATATTGTATGAGAACAGAAACATTTAGGAAAAGAGTTTAAAGATACAGTTTTTACTATATACATAATTTCGCAAAACAACGAGTCTGAATATTGCAGATGGTATATTGGAAAGAAATTCTGAAACGGTTCACTTAAAATTTTTTTCTGATCTATAGTGGTATTATTATTTGTATACCTTTCATGAACATGAAATGGTATTATAACTTTGGTCCGATGTTTGTAAGTATGAGAAGAAGAAGAGATAGACCCACCATTAAGTATACCGAAATGGTCAGGGCGGCGAGCTGAGTTGATTTAGCCATGTCCGTCTGTCCGTCTGTCTGTTTGAACGCAAACTTGTCCCTCAATTTTAGAGATATCTCTATGAAATTTGGTATGGAGCCGCCATTTTGTATTATATTAATCATTTGTCGGAACCAGTAAGATCGGACCAATACAACGCATAGCTCCCATACAATCGATTGTTCCGATAAATGGGTTTTGGACTATAACTCTTGCAATCAAAAAGCTAGGAGAGCGAAATTTTGCAGGTTTAGTACATATTATATTTGTAACCTGTGTAGTGAAAATCACCCAGAGCGGACAAACAAAACATATAGCTCCCATATAATCGATAGTTTCGATAAATGGGTTTTGGGCTATAAGTTTTGCAGTTAAGAAGCTAGGAACGTAAAATTTTGCAAGGTTGGTACTTATTATAAATGTGATGTGTGTAATGAAAATCATACAGATCGGAGTAACATAACATATAGCTTCCATATAACCGATTGCTCCGATAAATGTGGTTTGGCCATGTAGGACACTTAAAAAAGATATGCGTATTCATGAAAGGTATAAAGCCTTCGGCACATCCGAAGACAGCCCTTTCCTTACTAGTTACATTTGTATTTGGTTTTTGAAAATTATTTTTAATATATATTAACAACGTACTGAAGCTAGAGTTGAAGGGAACACCGCAATTCTATGTTGACGATGTGACTTGATGAGATTTTAGCCAATATACGAGTAGATCTAAAGGTAATCTTACGGTGGTTTGAAAGTAATTTGTTGAAAATAAATCTCGCTAAAACTAACTTTATTATTTTTAACAATTGTAAGAATATTCCCACTCTGAACGACCTGAAAGGAATACATTTAGACGGTACTTTCATCTCGAGGGTCGAGAGTATAAAATACTTAGGAGTTTGGTTTAATACTAATTTAAATTGGCGAGAACATATACATAAGTTGAAAATGAAGCTAATACCACTAAACTTTGCGATTTACAGAAATCGGAAATTGATTCCTAAAAAACAGTTGTGGCTTCTATACAACTATACAACTCTCTCTTCATCTCACATGTTAATTATCTGAATCCTATATGGAATATTTGCATGGAACAACTAATAAACGAGATGCAAATAATATAAAATTAAATTAATAAAAACATTCTAAATTTACCACGAACTACACCCAGGGTATTATTAGGTATATCAAGACAGGTTGGATATTCGCAAATATTCTATATCCCAGACTTTAATAGCATTTCATAAAATAAGGCATAACCTGATTATACCAGAAGAACAAACCCCTTAGTACGCGCTTAGAGTTAGAACAAATATCAAGCCACGAGTATTTCGAACAGAAAGATGTGCAAAGTTTATAAGACACTATGGTGTATAATTGTTCAACAACCTTCCAGATGAAGTTAAAAAAAAATTAACCTAACTACAATGCTTTAAGACTGAAGTCAAACGGCTACTTCTGACCAATTATAAGTTTAGTTTTGAGGTGTAAATTAAATTGTAACAATCCTTTGCTACTATTAGTGTAAAATTAGAATTGATTTATAATATACTTCCTCTTCACAATATTTTATTTTCATCACAACAATTATTATTATTATTATTATTATTTTTTCTTCTTTCTTCACTCTGCAACAAAACATTGTTTTTTAGCAGAAACCTTACTTAATTAAATAGATTGTCAATAAAGAAAGAAAAAACCTTTTTATAAAAATGCAAAAGCAACATTTTTTTAGTAAAAAAATACACCAAAACAATGAGATTTGTCTTATAACGACGTATTTACGCATACTTATCATAACAAGTTGTTTCTTTGTGATGGCGTTCAAAGCAGATGTTGTGCTGTGACATTTCCGGAAACCATGTTGATGATTGACCTGGAAATTGGTACAGAGCTATATGATACTAAAACAACTTTTGTGCATAAAAGTGGGGGTTATCGGAAAAGGGGTCGTGGCACCTCCCATACAAACTTAATTTTTCAAGCTGAAAAGCGTTTAAGGTTGGGACCTGGAAATTGATCAGTAGATTAACGATATCCATAGCTCTATGTGGCGTGTTTCCGTGTAGGAAAACCGTCCTCGCTATTTATTTACGCTCCGGGACAGAATTATTAAAAATTTTGTGTATCGTGCAGCCTTAAACTTAATACTAAAATTATACATGAAGGGTTTAGAACCAAATGGATCTTAGTGACTCCGAAATTTATTTGAGAAATATTTTTTTTGTGTTATATTTGAAAAGGAACAGTTTTATTTCATTTCACAATAGTAGTCAATTCATTTTGAGTACAAAATGAAGTATAATTTAGTTGAACTTTTCTACGAAAAAAAAAATTAAGGTGAATGCAGAGTAAATTGAAGTTTCATTGAAGCGGATGGCTTCCCAACTCGTGAACACGCAACGTATAGCTGACCATGTGAAAAACAATGATTTGTTCCCGCAAACACTAAGCGATTGGCATTGCGACTTATTAAATAATTGTCATTGCGAACGCAAGGTTAACCGGAAATTGCAATCGTTTGAAGTCAAACGGAAGATCAGTCGGAATCATTGGTATTCGAGGAAAACATACATTTTAGCCTGCGTCTTTTCACCGCAGGTCGAGTACCATTGCAAAGTCGCGGTGAATTTAAATTACGCAATTTCATAATAAGTGAACCAACTTTGAGTTTCAAGTTATGTGGTGAAAATCCTGGTAATACCAGAGAGTTCAAAAACTCCGTTGGATACTTAATTTCTTTGCTGATTGATTCCAAGTGTAATACTTGGGCATTTCAACATACGTCAGGGTCGCTGCGAATGGATCTGCTTCGCACACTGCAAAGAAGCTGGTCAATGTCGTCGATGGTGGTCTCTCAGATCGTTGTGCCGCATTAGCCTGAGCGAAGTAAACTCTTTGTCCATTTTCCAAATGCACTGCTAAATGTACAACAGTGGGATATCTTTCATGAATTTGAAATGACAATAATCGCCACAGTGCTTCATTAGTACTGACGTATCTGCCCATTTGGAAGTTGCTGATTTCGTCATTCGCCCATGTCGCTGCCTTTTGTAACGTACTTGCACAAATATTTGATTGATTTGGCCGAATGACAACTGTCAACGTTCACAAGTGCATCGAAAATTCGTGATAGCAGCGGGCAATATGGTACAATGAACTCATTTCCGATATCAATCTCTTGATTTCGAACTTTAACTTTGATAGTTCGACCATTATCTTCTTTTGAACGCCGAAGATAAATTGGATATCCATCGTTCCCTGTGATTGTTTCAGCAACTAATGTTCGCGGATATCATTTTGTGCACTTTCCATCAGCCATGCAAGGCGATGATAGATTTAACGTAGGGTAAAACCGGGATAGATGCCCCAACGGGATAGATGCCCCATATTCAAAAAATCTAACTTCCCGAGCTCGTGACTAACAATTAATTTAATAATTAGCAGCTGCAGCCACAGCGCATTTTAGTTATCTAAGGGCTTCGAGCAGTGAACACGCGTTTTGTTAGTATAAAACATTTTGTTTGCGACGAAATTGAAATACCCGTAAAAGTTTCAAAGGTAAGTATTGTGCTTTGTATAACTTTATAACTAGTAATAAATTCCATTATATTTTTTAGTACCTTAATAAACTGATTCATTGAGACTGCATCTAACTAAAAATAGATGTTTTTTTGTTTATAATTTATTCAAAAAATTCGTAGGCATCTATCCCTATCAAAAAGGATAGTTGCCCTGATTTTTCGAGGGATAGATGCCCTTAGGGGCAAAGGAATAAGTATATATTTTTTACATACTTTTGGAGTCTGATATATGTTTTATGTACTACTTTATGGACTTTTAACTGTTTTCAGCAAAATTATGCCGCGAAAGTACAAAAGGAAGGGACTACGTTCGACGAAATGAACAAAAATACGATGGGGATAAACGAATTATCCTAAAAATATGGGATTCCATCTAGGACATTAATTCGACGATATGCTGCTAAAAAAACAAAAAATGGATATAATAAACGTTTATCTAACTATTGGCTGCCTCTAGTTTCCTATAGATTTACTAAGTAGCTTTTATTTTAGTGTAAGATTGTATGTAAAATGTATTTTTATAAAAATATAATTTTAATTTTTTTCTAAATAAACACGTACCTATAAAATTGAATTTAATAAACATATGTATATAAAAATGCATGCCAATTCTTGAAAGCAAACGCTTCAATTTAATAAGGTAGGTATGGCCATTGATGTACCTAATACTAATGATAGTAATTAAAAGATTAAAAACCGAACATGTTTAATTTATTATGGTTTTGAGTAGGGTAGAACTATTTACATACGTTGCGTTCGATTTGTGTTTTTCGCTTACATGCCATAAAGGGCATCTATCCTTCGCAATATTTTCATGGTGGGGCAACTATCCCTAAGGTAGGCATCTATCCCTCAAAAAGAAGGTTTCAGGAAAAAGTAATTTCTGGAAAAACCGTGTACGATAGGTAAACCAAAATTTAAATAATTAAAGTTAAAATATTAAACTAGCTATATTAAAAAAAATTATTCAAATAAAACTAATATTTTCAAATTTAGGCAGCTTTTCCAAAAAGTGGGGCATCTATCCCGGTTTTACCCTACCGCACGGTCCATGCACCATCTGTGTCGTAACAATGTCTCCTAGATGTGGATCAGTGACTGGATCAGGAATTTCAGCAACCAAATTAGGATATGAGCTTGCGGTAGTCCACGCTTCTGCCATTCCACAGAGTACATATAACAACGTGTGTCACCAAAAACTTGATACTTAGTAAGCACAGCCATCATAACCTTAAGTTTTTGCTGAAATATTCTGGCGATTATATCATGGCGATCTTGCGGTTACGCTAAACGTTCGGTCTCGACTTTGACATACATGTCGACAGCGAATTGCTGGAATAGCCGACGGCACTTCAGAATGGCATTGCCCTCATGTGTACGAATCATCATACGATACGCATAGTAATTAGTTGCGCTTAGATTTTTGTTCGTTGATACGCCTGAAAATGCAAAATTAAATGGATTGTTGATGGAAACCAATAACAGCAATAATTAGTGTATTAATATTGCACCTGTAATTGGATTGACCATCTTCAACGTGATGTCGTATCCGTCTTGCCCTTGCCAATAAAGAATTGGATATTGTAACGTATCGTATAAACGATGTGTCTCGTTTACACGATGCGTGCTATTGGTTTTTAGCTGAACGACAATGTCTCGTGATTTAGTTGGATCGCCAACAATAATTGCAGCAACATCATCAAAGGTGGGTGCATTGAATCTTGACACATGTTCACCTGTTGGGGTACGATCCGCTCTTATGACAAATTTGTGTGTATCCGATGCATTCGTTCCAGTGCTGTTTTGAACATAATAACCACAGAGTTATTATCGTGGAAAAATGCTTGCTGTGTTCCCTGTATATTGCACCACACATTCAGCGGATCCACCATCGACGAAATGAAATATATTTGCAGAAATTGATGCGGTTCATCTAGTGTTGGCATCATTGAACCATGCAAATGATATATTTGCCTTTGTATCTGTAATTGCCAACAATCATTTGTTATTTATTGCGTTGTGTGTGTTGTATCTTTTACCTTGCAAGTCGGCATAAGTCCGCCTTCTCGAATGATATTAGCTCCAAATGAAGTCATGCGAAAGCACTTATTGTATCAAGGATGTGTTCAAGAAAATGGTTGGAATCAGGATCACTTCCATCGAACAATGGTTTCAGTAGCTGTGGTGGTGTAAGTAATGAATCAAGTTTGACTTTTCCATTTTCGCAGCACAATCCATCCGTTTCTCTTTTGAACTTTAACGCATTGCAATTACGTCATACAGTCGTCATAAGTCCAATATCGAAATTGTCATCATCACTGTAGTTCGTAGTGGGTTCATATTGGAATGCCAAGCGATTGTATGATGGCAATGATCTCCGTGTGTTCTGGTGAATTTAACCTGAAATGCACGATCCTTATAATTTACACAATTCAACTTACCACCTTGTGCAACTTCCAAAGTAATATTTTTTGATCTTTTTAGCTGATTAAATAATTTTTCTTCACTTTTATTAAATCGCTTCACTTTTATTAAATCACTATTCACTGATTACACTGCGTGTCTGACCTTGAAACTGTGCGTGCTTAAGTACTTCTTTAGCGACGAACCTTTCACGTACATTGATTTTACTTCGGCTAACTCGAAGCGTCGGCGTGGAGAAAAGTATTTAAGCAAAGTGTTGGATTATAATCACAGCAGCAGTTGTTGTTATTGCGATAACACACAGGCATCAGGCGCATATTCAGGGGGCGGGTCCGGTATATGTCTGGTTTAATACTTCAAATTAATTTTTATTTTGTCATTTAAATTTGTGTGCAAACGCATTTTTTGGTCTTTTTTCGAGGTTAGTCAACCTTGGCCCTATCCCTATGCACTATGTTATAACAAGCCTATCGTTCGCCATAAATAGTGAGGCCCTAAATGCCTGTAACTTTTGTAATTATGACCAGATTTGGAAATTTGAACCGGACTTAGACAGAAAAAACTGCAATTTCTTAAATGGCGTGGATAATTTTGGAGAGGTCATTGGATATTTGTGTGTATTCTCCAAGTAAACACAATATTCATATCTTTGTATTTATTAATTTTTAACAGCTTTGAGGACATATTTAATAAATTTTATAATATCTATATCTCTACATATAATAAAATTGTAACAGGTCGATGTCTGTACATGGCAGATATCAACAAAAAATTGATTGGGGGAAGCATTATTAAACGAGTAGAATCCAAATCAACCATTTTTTAAATTTTTGTGTGTCTGTCTGTCTGTCTGTCCATATGTTTGTGGCGGTATCACTCTGAAAGTACTGAATGGAAATGAATGAAACCTTTTTCGTTGGATTTCTAGATACTCAACTTAAAATTTAGGATATTACTTTTTTTGATATCTCAACCGGTTTTGGAGTTATCGCCCAATATGTGGCCCATGTCTGTCTGTATGTTTGTGGTCGTATCACTAAAAGAACTGAATGGAATTGAATGAAACTTCTTCGTTGGATTGTCAGACGCTCAACCTAAAGTTTAAGATATTAGTTTTTGCGATATCTCAACCGGTTTTGGAGTTATCGCCCAATCTGTGGACCAGGGGTGACCAAAAATGTCTTAGTACAATATGGATGTCAAACGAAAGGTGTCAATGAGTGCTGTAATATGCGATGTGATCAATTGAAATATCCCAAATGGTTTCGGAGATATCTTGAAGTTATCGACGAATATATGCAAAAAAATGTGTTAGTACAATATGGGTATCAAACGAATGGTGCCAATGGCTACTGTTATATTGGATGCGCTTAATTTAAATATCTCAAATGGTTTCAATTATATATCTTCAAAAATTTCGGACGGAAAAAGAGAAGGGTGGGTAGATGCCATGTACAGACATCGACCTGTTACAATTTTATTATATGTAGAGATATGTATGTATTTCAAATTTCGAAAACTGGCCCAAATGTATTTTTTAATTGTTGTTGTGAACTATACAATCAAGTTATAGAGAGAAAGTCAAACTTCGAAAAAGTGCGTATAGGCTATAATGATTAATGGACTCAGTCTGTTAGAGTTCTGATACGCAGCGAAGCAAGCGGGCCTTACTAGTAAAAAATAAGTTAGTACAAGGTTGTTACCTGCTTCATAGGATCATGTCAAGGTGTATCCCTATACACATTTCACAATTTGTTTTTATGTCCACTGGCCGAGGCGTGTGCACTCGCTCATACCCGGAGCATCAGTTTCGAGTGATCTTTTTAACGACCAACGAACCAAACTGCGAAATCATGCCCTGAGCAGATAAAAAATATATTTCCTTGCACACACAAGAAAAAACCCTCCAAAGCTTACTTCATCGTTAGCCATCTACCACTGTTGCAACAAGCAACAACTATTTCGCTGTTTAAAGCCCCTTTTTATTACCTACCTCTCCTCAGATATCAGACCAATTTAGTAACGAAGCTCAAAATTCCATATTGATTACAATATTTATTGATACAAATTCAGTCCATTGAGATAAGAAGAAAGTAAACTAAAGTTTGATACTTATATTTATGTATATGAAATGAACAGAAAATATCTTAAATAACAAATGACTTAATGTGTCACCCTAGTATTTCTGCCTAACAAATCCTGACCTATCCCAACTTTAAATATTACATGGGTTCATTGAACTCTATAAAAAGAATATATATATGTATATAGGTATATGTGTATACGTATTTCTAAGAAAAGATAATTTCATAGGAGTACGTAGCCCATTGGGGGATTTTAAAGAAAATTAAGAAAAATAAGTTAAATGAGAAATCTCAGCAGCAAAAAAAAAAAAACTAACCAAACCAACATACATATATACGAGATATTTTATCTGCCTGCAGTGATCTTAATGCAAGTAGGTATGTACGTTCGTATGTATGTTTGTCAGCATGTGCCCTACTAACCATGGCTATCCACTTTTTATGAATTTCTTATCGATTTCCAAAAGCATCTCTATTTTTTGCATCTCCATACCAATACCAACGCATAGTTTTGGGATATATTTCCCAAACAAAAATCGTTCTCTTTTTTCGCTATTGCAATTCCCATGAGAGTGAATGAAATAGCAACATTTTCATAATTGCAAACAAAAGGAATTTAAACAGCTGATTTCATAAATTAAATTTTCTGTCAAAATCAATTTAAATTTTTTTTTTGGTGTTTGGTTAAAAATATATATTTCATTGAAAATCAAGGTAAGTACAATAATTTTAAGCTTTTTTTAATACAAAATATTAATATTTACATATAATGCATTGTATGTTTTCACAGGCGTATCTTCGTTATGGACTGCTGTTCCGCGGATAATTGAATGATTTTGGGGTTCTTTCCGGTCGGCCCACAAGAACGCAAATTTAGCCGTCGAATTTTGAGGTGCGTAAAATGAATTTAGTGTAGTGTGCCTGACCAAGATCAGGACATGGTTATGATGTCACCATGTTATACAAATGTACATGCGCTTGTGCATTTGTTTGTTATGTTTGTGGCAAAAGTGAATTAAGTGTAGTTTACCTGACCAAGATCAGGAGTATGTTAGGGTGTCATCAAAATATACAAATTGACATGCGCTTGTGCATTTGCATAACTTGGTTGTGGCAAAAGTGAGTTAAGTGTAGTTTACCTGACCAAGATCAGGAGTATGTTAGGGTGTCATCAAAATATACAAATGGACATGCACTTGTGCATTTGCATAACTTGGTTGTGGCAAAAGTGAGTTAAGTGTAGTTTACCTGACCAAGATCAGGAATATGTTAGGGTGTCATCAAAATATACAAATGGACATGCGCTTGTGCATTTGCATAACTTGGTTGTGGCAAAAGTGAGTTAAGTGTAGTTTACCTGACCAAGATCAGGAGTATGTTAGGGTGTCATCAAAATATACAAATGGACATGCGCTTGTGCATTTGCATAACTTGGTTGTGGCAAAAGTGAGTTAAGTGTAGTTTACCTGACCAAGATCAGGAATATGTTAGGGTGTCATCAAAATATACAAATGGACATGCGCATGTGCATTTGCATATTTTGGTTGTGGCAAAAGTGAGTTAAGTGTAGTTTACCTGACCAAGATCAGGAGTATGTTAGGGTGTCATCAAAATATACAAATGGACATGCGCTTGTGCATTTGCATATTTTGGTTGTGGCAAAAGTGAGTTTAGTGTAGTTTACCTGACCAAGATCAGGGGCATGTCATGTTATTTGAATGATTATTTAATATTTATTCATTTCTTACAGGTATCCAATCTTAAGTAAATAGTTGTTTAGCATCAAAAGAAAGGTTATTAAATTACCTTTCTTTTGGTGCTAATTTCGTTTAAATCGCTTAATAATTTTTGCAATAAATGAAACAGCATGTATTTAATTATATGTATGTCTATAACTTTAAGTAAATTTTGTATTATATTTCCTAAAATTAAAGTATATATTTTCATTAAAACGTATTTTATAAAAAATAAATCGTTTTGAAATTATTTGGATTTTTTGGGCCGTTTCCATATTTTTGGGGTATTTTTTTGGGCATTTTCCCTTCATTTTTGGGTATTTTTTAGGCATACCAGATTTCCGATCTGGCAACTCTATGAAAATGCAACCCTTTGTTTTGGGAAATTTTTATATTTAGAACGGCGCAGCTATGTTTTTTCTTATGGAATTTCCTAATGAGTGCGATGGTGATGCAAGGTCACACCTACACGAAATTTACATGGGGAATGTGGATAATATCTGCACGCGGCCCATAGAAAACTATGAACTTTTTTATCCTTATTTGTGGATACCGCGACCTATGTTTTATCCATTTTTTTATCTGCGTATGGTTGGTAGGGTGCTTACGATAGTACGGCAACAATTTATCAAGGAAGTTGAATATTAATTTGACTTACAGTGGTGTTTCAATATATTGCATGCTTAAAAATTCGTCCAATTCTGCATATACATATTTTCGACGCGTCGATGGCCTCCTCGCTAGATGATAATAGGTATCTGCATCACCCTGTAACTTGACAAAACAATACCATATGCATGAGCACAGCCAAATGGAAAATCCCAAAGGCTATTTCTATTCAAATATAAAACTTATTATCCAGCAACGTGCTGCATTTATTTTTCCCTTAAGTGTAATTTAGAATGCATGTCAAAAGCCAACAGGTTTTCAAAAGTAAATAAAAAAAAATTTTCTTTTGTTAACTTTTCATACATATATACATATATAGCTTTAGATTTTTAACTATAATCAAACTTAGAGAGAGAAAGGGAGCGGGAGAGCTCAAGTAACAAATGTGGGAGATTATCAAAGAAGTTGAGTTAGGTGAAGAAAAGAGAATCATGTGGAATCATCACGTGATTCTGCAAATGTTCCTAACTAATTGTTATTGTAAATAAATGTTTTTTTTTGGACTATGAGATTAATGTAACTTTTCTCAAGAGTTACATTAGGTTATTTAATCCACATTATATTAAGCTAAACTTAGATCCTTATTTTAATTTAGATATGTACCTCTTGTTATTTCTAAACTAACACCTAAAATGCTCTAAGTCGAAATTTTTAACTAATGTAATCCGCATTAGTATTATTAAATTACTATTTCTTGTCCTCTTAAGACTTCATTACATTTCATTTAGTTGTTGCTTTATAACTTCATGCAACAATGTATATAAGTGGTGGATCCACGGGGGGGGTTTTGGGGGTTCAAACCCCCCTTGTGGTTTATCATAGATTCCAAATTAATGCCTTTATAGATTCTGCGCCCAAATTTCCCAAACTGATCAAGGAAAACTTTATCATTCCAAAAGCAATGGTTGGATGGGTTTAGCTGTCCAAAGGCAAAACTGGACATTTATTTTCATTTATTTCTAGATTATATTTCATATGCACATATTCACAAGGTGAAAAGGATACAATTGAATCAGTTCATTAAAATAGTTGTCCTTGTAGGCAATAATAACATAAAATTACAACTTATAGTTAAACAGAAAATACCCGAAATTTATAGGAATTAAATCTAATACAATAAGCGCGTACTATATTGTCGATTCTGTCAAACTTTCAATCATGTTTAAATTTTCGAGGCTTTTTAAAAAATTCTTGAAGGACTTCATCTTCAGTTAAATATATACTTCTGTGAATGTTCAAGGAAGCAAGACCATTGAGACGCTCTTGTCCCATCGTGTTCCTGAGATAATTTCTTCTTAAAGTGGAAAATGATCGTTCTGGGGTTGCTGTTGTTACAGGCAACACTGCCAAAACTCGTAAAATCTTATTTACATTTTCAAATGTTTCTCCATTTATTATCTGAAAAGATATTTACAGTCCTAAGTACAACTAGTTGATAAAAATGTTGTAGCCCGAATATAATTTGGTCGAAAGTAACTTACGGATAATGCGTCAAGTGCATTTTGGATATTTTGACCGCAGATTCGCTTTCTCCACATTCTAACTTCTGAAATGAAAAATGGCTCAGTACAAAAGAGGATTTTTTCATAAAATTTGTAGAGTTTCGCGCACTTCTCCTCATCGAAATCATCTTTCAAGAATAATTGTCCAAAGCTTTGAAAAACTGATTTGTGTTCTTCAAAGCGGCTTTGTAAATGACAAATATAAGTATCAAGAAATGAAACATAAAATGAGATTCTGAAGTAATCTTCAATGTCTTCATTCCCAACGTTGCATCGATACTTCTATCATATCGACGCGGCATTTTCATTGCTATGTCGTAATCTGAGCAAATTGTAACGCTTTTTTCAAAAATCGTACGAAAGCATGAATTTGCATTCTCCCGCATCATCTTAAATTCATTCAGAGCATCATCCGACAATTTCGTGACTTCTCCTAGATCTTGATTCTTAGTCTGCAATTCCCGACTCAAAGGCAAAACGATAGAATTGATAGATTCCATTATGTGGCAGGAAATTTGAAATTCAATAGTCAACATTGCTGTCAAAAATTGGAAAGCTTTTTGGGCAGTGTCCCGTTCTTTCCACGTTTTTATTGTCTCCAAAGCTTGAATGGCAGCTGGTTGTAGTTCGAAAATGCTGATATTGCTTCGTGAGATTGAGCCCACCTTGGCATATGGATTTAAATTTTTCTCGTTTATGTTCACTTTCTTTTGTCATTTTCGATATTTCTTCTTTGAGGACATTTTGTCGTTTAGGCCAATGAAAAAAAGCTTGAATCGCCCCGATAGTTCCTAAGGCATTCCTTATGCCAGACACATTGCAAGCTGCGTTAATAGCCAAACTAAAACTATGGGCAGCGCAATGAACGTAAATTGCTAAAGAAAAATAGGACCGAACATACTTTTGTGCTCCATGAAATTCACCGCTCATTGCTGGAGCTCCATCGTATCCCTGACCATACATAAATGTACAATTTACGCCGATATTTTGGAGATAGTTCTTTATTGTTCGCTAGAGCTTTACCAGAAAGATAGGTAACTGGAACGAATCCAAGAAAATCTTCACAAATATTTTTTTCTGGATCTAAATATCATATGCAGGCAGAAAATTGATCTATGCCTGAAATATCGGTGGTTTCATCAGCCAAAACTGAAAATGCTTCTGCTTGGTTCACTCTATCTACTATCTTATTTCGTATCAGCTTGTGGCAAGTTCCAGTAATTTCGTTCTGAGTTGTTTTACTCAAATACGTTGCGTTTTTGGGAGCAAACAAAAGATGTTCTTTGACAATCAAGTCAGCCTCAGCACGAAAGTTTCCATCATTCGAGGATTTTTTAACAGCTTCATACTCGGCAGTTGGCTCTTTTTCATATATAGGCCCGTCGTCTCTATGGGCGCGTAAGGCGATTCCCTGGCGTCCACACAAAATTATTGCACTGACTATGGGCTTCAGTTTCTCATAATCTTCTTGTTCTGCTGTTTTTCTTTG
Source organism: Sphenella marginata (assembly GCA_951509765.1). Taxonomy (NCBI): domain Eukaryota; kingdom Metazoa; phylum Arthropoda; class Insecta; order Diptera; family Tephritidae; genus Sphenella; species Sphenella marginata. The sequence goes on from OX608078.1 coordinate 3,963,707, forward strand.
TCTATCTATTTTTAGAGCTATAGAACGCTTTTATTATGTTTAATGTCACGCAAATTTTCAATGCCTAAAATACATTTTTGATGGTATTGGAGTATTTCATGGCTGTTGAAGGTCTCTTTAGCTTTCTTCCACATTTTGAACGGTTTTGTGACCAGATAACCCAGTTTAATACCACCTTTTCCTCCAGTTTTAACCCCGAACGCTACGCAGTACTTACAATACCCTCCATGATCTTTGGCTGAGTAAGCCAACCAGTCGTATTCCTCGAGCCATTTTATTTGGAAACTCAAGTTTCTTGCGGTTGATTTCGGAAATATAAACTATGCCGGTGGAATCCATGTATTTTCCAGAATTTGAAGCGACTCACCTGAGCTATTCCCAGAAATTAAATTATTTGCAACGACACCTATGTCGTTTGGAGAGAAAATATGCTCATCCTGCTGAATTCTTGCATTCCATGGACCGTCAGAAATTTCAACATCACGGTTAACTGATACAGTGTTAAGCATGGGTTCGCCCAGTAATGCATTTGTTTCCAGTAAATTTTCCCCGGCGCTTAAATTGTTATCATCAACCTTTATTTTAAAAAGGCAGTCAATCACACACACATTTTCACATACATAAAACTTAACTCTCCAACGTTGACGTATTGAAATTCGTATTCTAATTTTTACCTGTTCTTTATTCTTTTTTGGTGCTACTTCTGGATCGATACGTGAAAAATATGAAAATATTGTTCTCTTCATGCTGACTTCTTAAAAGCGAATTAAATAGTACCAAATATGTACATATATGGGTCGTTCTTAAAAAACATGACCATTCTGAATTTTGTAATTTTTAAAAATTAAGTTGGCCAAATGTGTTTATAATTGGCCTCATGTGGTTACGGATGGTATCAACAATAGGAATACATAAATAGCAGTATTTTCTTTAATTTTTGGAGTTTTTACACACAGAGTGGTCACAGAGTGGACCGGTAACAGAGGGGACAAATTAACTCAAAAATACCATATTTTAGCTTTTTATTCGAATTTTGGAGTATATATTTGTCGTACCCGGCATACAATTGGGTTCCTTACTCAACAACGCACTAAACAAGACTGAACAGTTCACAACACATTTTGTTGATTTTAGCTAAGTTATGATGGAGAAGCATAAGAGAAATATACGCGTTAACGTTTAACAAAAATTTTTCAATAAAATGTGTGGACGTAACAGAGGGGACCAAAACCTGGGGATAAAAATTTTCTTCATAAAAATTATACAAAAAAATTATTTTTCATCATTCTTTTCTATATATGTTATTAATATACTCAAACTGAATAACAAAAATTGTAAATATTATGTTTTTTCAATTTTATTTCAACTGAAAATAAATATTAAATTTTTATAAATTGGCTCGGGACACAGGTTTTTGCTAAACCTTTGACATTGAAAATATTTTTTAAGTTATTTTCAGATAATTAATTATTTTTTTTTATAATATAGTTACGTAGAATCGATAATAATTTATAAAAATGCAGATATTTTTCTATTTTCTTTTTGAAGAAACAAAATATAAAATAGTAAAGTCTGGGGACACCAATTGGTCATGTTTTTTAAGAATGACCCATATATGTTTAACTAGAATTGCAGCAAAATTCTTTTTGATCACGCATCAAAGTCGAACTGTAAAAATTTGGCGACAGTTGCACGTTTGAAAATTTAGAACACGCAGTAGCGACCTTGGGCTTCAAACTATATCATATAATAACTGCTACTCTTCACTAGATGTCGCGCGGTGGGCAAGTTAATAAAGTAGCTCAGAGCCATCTGAAGGCGTACCACCCGCATATGCCGGCTTTTTTAATTTATGAATTTATTAAATACATGTACGTTATACATGTTAGTTAGAACTTCAATTGAAATCTCCTGCACTTTATGTGATGACATACATATTGTTAATTTGGAGGGTTTTGAGTTTGATGTTTTTAAGGCGCGGGCAATGGCGCAACTAGTATATAGAATAATAATATTAGGTGGTATTAGTCCATATTTTCACCAGCATCTGCCCTTAAAAAACATCTTCCAAAAAAAGAAATTTTCAAAACCCCCCCCCTTGCGAAATCCTGGATCCGCGCCTGATGTATATGTACATTTCGCTATACCTAGGCTAATAATTTTATGACAGCTTGCATCGGCAATGGTGGTTAAAATAAAAAAAACTAACTCTTGCTTCTTTTTTTATTTTCTAGAAATTTTAAATAATTTATGTTATTTTAAAAATAATATTACTTGAACCCCAAACCGAGCTTTCATGGAATATCCGCATTAGTAATTCGTACTACCAATATCTTAATGTTTCCGCATATGTTGATTTGAATCGTTTGTGGCATGGAAAGCTGCAAGGCGCCTCCCAGCCACGTGGTAAACCTCGCTAATGGTGATTTCTCGGAATTTCCAAAATTTTAATTAAGGCTTCTGGTAACCCGACTTTACTAGAAAATTCAAAAAAAAAAATCTTTATTGAGTTACTTCACTTCACTAATCACCCTACCAACCATGGCTATCCACTTTTTATGAATTTCTATTTTCAAAACCATCTCTATTTTTTGCTTCTCCTTACCAATACCAACGCATAGTTTTGGGATATATTTCCCAAACAAAAATCGTTCTCTTTTTTCGCTATTGCAATTCCCATGAGAGTGAATGAAATAGCAACATTTTCATAATTGCAAACAAAAGGAATTTAAACAGCTGATATCATAAATTAAATTTTCTGTCAAAATCAATTTCAATTTTTTTTTTTTGGTGTTTGGTTAAAAATATATATTTCATTGAAAATCAAGGTAAGTACAATAATTTTAAGCTTTTTTTAATACAAAATATTAATATTTATAATGCATTGTATGTTTTCACAGGCGTATCTTCGTTATGGACTGCTGTTCCGCGGATAATTGAATGATTTTGGGGTTCTTTCCGGTCGGCCCACAAGAACGCAAATTTAGCCGTCGAATTTTGAGGTAAAATGAATTTAGTGTAGTGTGCCTGACCAAGATCAGGACATGGTTATGATGTCACCATATTATACAAATGTACATACGCTTGTGCATTTGTTTGTTATGTTTGTGGCAAAAGTGAATTAAGTGTAGTTTACCTGACCAAGATCAGGAGTATGTTAGGGTGTCATCAAAATATATAAATGGACATGCGCTTGTGCATTTGCATAACTTGGTTGTGGCAAAAGTGAGTTAAGTGTAGTTTACCTGACCAAGATCAGGAGTATGTTAGGGTGTCATCAAAATATACAAATGGACATGCGCTTGTGCATTTGCATAACTTGGTTGTGGCAAAAGTGAGTTAAATGTAGTTTACCTGACCAAGATCAGGAGTATGTTAGGGTGTCATCAAAATATACAAATGGATATGCGCTTGTGCATTTGCATAACTTGGTTGTGGCAAAAGTGAGTTAAGTGTAGTTTACCTGACCAAGATCAGGAATGTGTTAGGGTGTCATCAAAATATACAAATGGACATGCGCTTGTGCATTTGCATATTTTGGTTGTGGCAAAAGTGAGTTAAGTGTAGTTTACCTGACCAAGATCAGAAGTATGTTAGGGTGTCATCAAAATATACAAATGGACATGCGCTTGTGCATTTGCATATTTTGGTTGTGGCAAAAGTGAGTTTAGTGTAGTTTACCTGACCAAGATCAGGGGCATGTCATGTTATTTGAATGATTATTTAATATTTATTCATTTCTTACAGGTATCCAATTTTGTAAACCCATATGTGTAACAAAGTTACATTTTTCTTAAAGATTTAATTTGTAATTGTATAGTTGTTTAGCATCAAAAGAAAGGTTATTAAATTACCTTTCATTTGATGCTATTTGTGTTGAAATCGCTTAATACTTTATTGTAAATTTTATCAATTTTGTAAACACATATGTGTAATAGATCAAAATCCATGGTTTTTTTTCAAGTTGTAACAAAGTTACATTTTTCTTAAAGATTTAATTTGTAATTGTATAGTTGTTTAGCATCAAAAGAAAGGTTATTAAATTACCTTTCTTTTGGTGCTAATTTCGTTTAAATCGCTTAATAATTTTTGCAACAAATAAAACAGCATGTATTTAATTATATGTAAGTTAACACGTATCAGTCGCGCTCGCTGAGACGCTCCCACGGCTGACCGTTACACGTGCCGCCAAGTCAGCACAATTACTTTCTCACAACGTATGGCAACCTAACACCCGATTTCAAGGCCATGGTTAGTACCGGCGGCTAATACGTATGCTAAAGCATTAATCCAGACGCATCGTCAGCATAATTGTATTTCACATGCTTATGAAATAGAACGAACGCATAACGCGCCCGTGGGAACCAACGGGCTGTCAACAGTTAGGCAGCAGGCACGCTGCTGCGAGACATTGGCTATAAAGGCAAGCAGAGGCCACGGAGCGGGCAGTCGAGTTCGGGACGCGTAATTGTAATCAGTAGTCTTTAATTCATTAATTAGAAATAAACTGTGTTCTCCCCAAATTGTGTTGTTAATTGAATAGGATATCTGGGCGAGTTGGCCCAGCAACGTTATTTTTTTGAGTGTAAGGACCTTGAGTCCTTTAAGTGGCGCCCGAGCAGGGACCCGGAGTGAAAAAAAGTGATAGAAAAATTTAAAAGCCGAACAAGGCATAACAAATAAGCTATTATTGTGAAAGCTAAAAATTCTGCTAACGTTTGAAGGTGAAAAATAAAAGTTGAAACGCAAGAAATAAAGCGTTATAGTAGAAAAGGAAAGTGAAAAACTATCAATAAACTCGAAAAGAGAAACACAACAGTGAACAGTGAACAGTGCAATTTCTATGAACCTTGTGTGGTTGTAAGTATAGATTGAACTCAGCATAAATTTTTTGATATACTTACAGATGGAGGACTTGAAAACCAATGTCACAAACCTGACGGGGGCCGTCAATGCCCTCCTAGAGAAAATGAGGACGCTGGAAAGGCGCGTCACAGATTTGGACCGTGCCAGAAATACTCCTAGTGCACCATCTCAAGTCAACGAAGTCGAAGAAGTGGTGGCTCAAGCTCCCATGACCGAGATGGATTTGCGCGACATAAGTCGTCTGCCTGACTGTGTGAAGGAACTTCAGGTTTTTGACGGGAGCCCGGTGCATTACGTATCCTGGGTGCATTCTGTTGAAACTATCCTTGCGGATTTTTCGGTGGTAAGAGGGAAACCTATTTACCGTGCCATATTGCAACATATCCGCCATAAGGTGCGTGGGGCGGCAGATTCGGCCTTGGTGTCGTACAATATATTTGACAACAATTGGTCAAAGATAAAGGAGTGCCTTTCACTCCATTACGCGGACAAGCGCGATATTCGTACCCTAGAACATCAATTGCATCAATTGCAACAGAAAGGTTCTAGAATTGATGAGTTTTACGCTAAAGTAAACCATCAGTTCTCTTTGATAATTAATAAACTGAAAACTGAGTCCTATACGGACGAAACTGTAAGGGTCCTCGTGGACACTTAACGCAACAGGGCACTTGATGTTTTTATCCGTGGGCTGAATGGGGAGCTATCTCGGATGCTACTTGTCCAACGCCCCAAGACTCTCCCTGAAGCCTATTCGGCTTGCTTGGAGCTTCAGAATGTCAACTTTAGGAACTTTTCTCTGCACTCCCACCAAGGAACAAACCGGATAGTTGTCCCCATCAACAACATGAACGAAGCTAAGCCACCAGCTGTCCCACCGCGACCCACCTGGCGTCAGCAGGATCGTAGCCAGCAATACGAAAGAAAGCCGTGGTCTTCCGGAAACCGCCGAGCAGCACCAAGTACTCCAGTTAAGACACCCCCCGTTGAAAAGATGGAGGTCGACGGCTCTACCCAATCACGAGCGGTGAACTACATGAACCGTCCGATTCCCTTTAAACGAGCAGCAAGCTCCGAAAACTTCCCTAGGAAGCAACAGAGGCTCTTTCATTCCACTACCGGCATCAGCGATGACGATGAAAAAATCGAAGACGAGGCAGAAAATCAGAGCGAAGGGGATTTTCTTTCGGAGGGCCATCTAGCGTACCATACTTAGAGTATACGCTCCCTGACGGCCGCACCCTAGACTTTCTTATTGATACAGGCGCGAACAAAAATTTTATAAGCGAAGCGGTTGTGACTGCAGGTGACGATGTAGATGAGGTTTTCGATGTGAATTCTGTTGGGGGGCAAGTGCGCGTTAATAAAAAAATAGGGCTAAGATTTTTTAAAGATATAGGATTCCCTTCTGAAATAGTTTTCTTTGTCCTCCCAGGACTCAAATCTACAGAATATAGAGAAAGTATTTTCAAGATTGCAGGAGGTTAACCTGAAGGTCAACTTGGAAAAGACGTGTTTCCTTGAAACTGAGGTCGAATTCCTCGGATATATTATTACTCCTGAAGGTGTTCGCCCTGACCCGAAAAAGGCCGAGGCGATGAATTTAGTTTTGCCCCCATGTAATTTGAAGGACTTGAAAAGTTTCCTGGGAATGACCTCCTACTATCGAAAATTCATTTGCGACTATGCAAAAATAGCAAAGCCATTGACGAATCTAACGCGTGGAGAAAATGCACAAATTAAAGCTAGTGCATCGAGAAAGGTACCCATAACACTTAGTAGTGCAGCTTTGCAAGCATTCAAAGATTTGAAAAGGATGCTTACTTCCGCTGATGTCCTGGCGTTCCCAGACTTTGACAAACCTTTTAATTTGACAACCGACGCCTCAAACTATGCGATTGGTGCTGTTTTGTCCCAGGGGGAGATAGGTAAGGACAAACCAATAGCATTCATTTCCCGTTCGTTAAACAAGACGGAGGAGAATTACGCTACCAACGAAAAGGAGATGCTCGCGATCGTGTGGGCTCTTGATAATTTAAGAACATATTTGCATGGGGCAAAGAAAATCAAAATATATACTGACCACCAGCCATTAACTTTTTCTCTGAGTTGTCGCAACTACAACGCCAAGTTGAAGCGCTGGAGAGCTCGCATTGAGGAATACAATTGCGAAATCGTCTACAAACCCGGTAAATCAAATTTGGTCGCTGATGCCCTGTCTCGACTCAAAACTGAATGTAACATACTGAATGAGTCTGTCATCGCTCATCCTCCTTCTGCCTCAGGACAAGGGGCCGAAGATGACTCTGCAACAATGCATTCCGCGGATCAGGACAGTTCGGATTTAATCCCACATGTAGAGGTACCACTTAACGTGTTTAAAAACCAAATAATTTTTAGGGATGGAAATCGTCCTCTATGCCTTGAGCACCCCCATCCCGGCTATAATAGACATTTCGTCTCCTTCCCTGAATCCGACAACGCTTTGTTGATTTCCATTTTAAGAGAATGTCTCAATCCCAATGTAATAAACGGAATAAAAATTCCCGAGAGATTCCTTGCTTCTCTACAAGATGTCGATGTTAATCACTTTCAAAGGTATCGAATCAGAGTAACACAAAGAGTCGTAGAAGACGTTACGGTACCTGATAGGATCTACGAGATAATCGACAGGGAACACAAGCGAGCCCATAGAAACGCGAGCGAGAATAGAGTACAGATTCTCGAGCAATATTACTTCCCGGCAATGGCCAGGCAAATCAGGGAATATTCCAAGCAATGCGACATCTGCAAACTTAATAAGTATGACAGGCATCCATCGAAACCCCTACTTCAGCCCACACCGATTACGAGCTATCCGTGCGAAATCCTCCATATAGACATATTTGAAATTGAAAGACAAAAGTACCTTAGTGCAATAGATAAATTTTCGAAATTCGCTAAGTTGTTTGCCATAAAGAACAAGTCTTCAATACACATTAGAAGAAAGCTTACTGATCTCTTGCACTACTTTTCAGTGCCAAAGATATTGGTCATCGACAACGAAAGGGGATTCCTAACCCCTCTTGTCTTGAACTATGTCCGCTCACTAGGTATTGAAGTCTACCAAACCCCCACACAACGGAGTGAAAGCAACGGCCAAATCGAGCGCTTACACTCTACCTTGATTGAAATATACCGCTGCATTTCTGCCGAATTCAATAGATTGACTCCGAAGGAACGCGTCTCGATAGCAGCGGACCGGTACAATAATACCGTTTACTCTGTTATTAAGCGAAAGCCAGCAGACGTATTCCTTAACAGGACTTCTAGAATCAACTACCAGGGATTGGTGGACTTCAGAGAGAAAACGTATGATGACGTTAAAGCCTTATTAGAGGGGGAGCAGGAGGTCAGAAACGCAAGGTTGAACAAGAAACATTCTAACCCGCGCACCTTCAGTGCAGAAGACAAAGTATTTATCGCAAATAAACAGATTAAAGCTAAACAAAAGCCACTGTTCAAAGAAGAAACTGTTGCTGAAAACAGAAACGTGACGATTGTCACTCAAAGTGGCAAAAAGTTCCACAAAACCGATGCTAAAAATGTGTAGATAACATTGGTCAAAAGGTCAGTAATAAGCTTAGGATCATTAGAATCCGGGGGTCCGGAATACAAGTGTTTCTGCACTTGTCGTCGTTGAAGTTATAGTGGTTCAATTCCACTTTCCTCACTGGTGTGGGATGACTGATTCGAAGGGGTTCAATTCCCCCAACATGATCTTTTGCTTACTTGCGTGAAGCCACCCGTGCCACGAGTAGGTTGTTTGCAATTCTAAAAGGGATAAACGCGGACCTTCCAAAGTCAAGTCAGTACCTATATTCCAATGCAAATATACAAAACACATAAAACTGCAAAAATGCAGCAAACAAACGCAAAAGCGAAAATACAAGTATGCGTAAATGCGCCAGAAACCAAATATAAGTTGCAAAGATGTGCAAAAAAGAAAAATTTTTCGAAAATAACATTGGTCATAAGGCAAATCTAATGCTTAGATCCTTTTGCCCAGGGCTTTGGGTGCAAACTATTTTGTAACCGATCCAGTCAGAGGTTGGTTCAATTCCAAATAACTCGTTGGTTCGAATGATGACGATCGGTGTGGTTCAATTCCACCATAAGGTCTTTGCTTTAATTGACGTGAGGCGCTCGTGCCATGAGTAGGCCATTTGCAATCATCAACGCTTATGGCTAAAAGGGAGCACCACGACACTTCCGTCAGCTGAGAAATCGCCTATATTCCGATGCAAAAGAAAATAAACAAGCCCGCACAAAGCGGCAGTATATACAACGCATAAAGGCGTTTACAAAAAAACAAAAAAATAAAAAAAGGGGAAACATTCCTCGAAAAAAGAGGAAATTGTACTAATACTAACAAACTAAACTACACTAAGAAACTAACTCACTAACTTGCAACAAATAATAAAAAAAGGGGGGAGAATACTAACACTTAATCTAACAAACTCTATTAACTTACTAACGCTTTCTGATTAACTAATAACAACTGAAAAGCTAATCGTCAGTAAATTCCACTTAACATCACTCCGGGTCCTTATAAATTTCCTTCAAACCCTAAGCGACCCGAACTCCACTCACTCGTTATAGCACTAGCATTTAGGAAATTGAATTAGATACAAGTTAAGGAAAATTTTGCATAAATTTCATTCAAAACCTTAGATTCGGAATAAGATTCAAAAAATCGTAAAATAGCATTTAGATGACATGTAAATTTTGTGATTAGTTATTTTTCTTAATCCGATGAATAGCATTAAGTTCATTCACGTCCAAAAACCTTAGACTCAGAATAAGATACAAAAAATCTTAGAATAGCATTTAGATGACATGTAATGAAATAAATCCGATAAATAGCATTAAGTTCATAGAATATTTTGAAATGTTATCTTTTTACCAACTATGTATACCAGTTATAAGGATTTGTATTTTGACTATAGAATCTGCCTCTGTGCATCCGCACAGGCATACGTCGTATTCGACCTGCACTCGGCCGTGGCAACCGTACGAGATGGGTATGGCTGGATTGTTAACGGATACTTCAAGTTAATTCATGTGATCAACCTAGCCCGCTATGAGGAGACAGCAAGCCGTCTGGAAGCCGAGATCACTCGCCTAAATGAAAGCACTGATATCACGGACGTCCTTGCATATCACTTAGAAAAGGTTCAGATTCAACTCAATGAGCTAAAAGGTCCAGAGCACCCCAAAAGTAAGCGTGCATTTAATTGGATAGGATCGGCTTGGAAATGGATTGCCGGTTCTCCCGACGCATCTGACTGGGATGAGGTACTTCGATCCCAGGACTCGTTAGTACTAAGCAACAACCAACAGTACAAGGTAAACAATGAAGTATTTAAGAAAACTCATGAGTTATTGCAGGTGGTCAATGGCATTGTAACCGCCACAAACGGCATTCTGGGACATGACCACGTTATGAGTTATCAGAGGAAATCCTGCACAAGGTAATGATCCTGAAGGATGATGTCAATGAATTCATACCAGCCTGTCAAATGGCCAAGGCTGGAGTGGTTAACAGCAACCTGCTAAACAAAGAGGAAATTAATGAGTTGATCAGCGAAATCGAAGTCCTTCCATATGCAAACGTAATTGAAGCGATTGAATACGGTGAACCAGCAATCTACACGAATGGTACCCCGCTATTATATGTTTCGTCCATGCCAAAAGTGGATTCAACCAAATTCAACAATCTGATCACTCGAGCAATCACAAAGGGTGGTCATCGTCTGGACTTAAAATACAGCCAAGTTCTAATCAACAAGAAGGAAACATATGGGATCAAGGACAAGTGCATTCATCTAACAAGTGCAATGGTATGCAAACAGGATGCGCTGGACCTACTACGCGAAGAGGATTGCCTGCCGAGACTGCTTAAAGGCGGCGAGACTAGCTGTCGCTACGTAAACTACAACGATTCTACGATTGAAATCATCAAAGAAGACACCATTCTATTGGCCAACTTCAATGGCACTGTATGGTCAGGTGATACCCCCAACTATTTGAGCGGCTCTTATATTCTTCAATTGGACAACGAAACTATACGAATTGACGATAAAACGTATTGGAGCATGAGCAGCTCAGGCGTTCAGATACTTCCACCGGTACTATCCACTGTAACCAACAAAAGCCTCGCAGTCAACCTTAATCTTGTCCACGAGATGACAGTCGGCAATATTAAACTCCTGAAATATCTAAAGGACAAGACCAATTGGTTTACAGCATCGGAAACTCTGGGCTTGTTTCTGCTATTAATTCTCATTTGGATAGTTTGGAGGAAGCTAACAAACGGTACAGCGCTTCCCAGCTTAAGATTGTACACACTACAGACGGATGTCCAGGCACGGAGGAGGGACACCTGCCCACACTCGGATCTGCGGCACGAAGATCTTTAGAGGGGGAAGAGTTAACACGTATCAGTCGCGCTCGCTGAGACGCTCCCACGGCTGACCGTTACACGTGCCGCCAAGTCAGCACAATTACTTTCTCACAACGTATGGCAACCTAACACCCGAATTCAAGGCCATGGTTAGTACCGGCGGCTAATACGTATGCTAAAGCATTAATGCAGACGCATCGTCAGCATAATTGTATTTCACATGCTTATGAAATAGAACGAACGCAAAACGCGCCCGTGGGAACCAACGGGCTGTCAAGAGTTAGGCAGCAGGCACGCTGCTGCGAGACATTGGCTATAAAGGCAAGCAGAGGCCACGGAGCGGGCAGTCGAGTTCGGGACGCGTAATTGTAATCAGTAGTCTTTAATTCATTAATTAGTAATAAACTGTGTTCTCCCCAAATTGTGTTGTTTTTAATTGAATAGGATATCTGGGCGAGTTGGCCCAGCAACGTTATTTTTTTTGAGTGTAAGGACCTTGAGTCCTTTAAGTTGTATGTCTATAACTTTAAGTAAACTTTGTATTATATTTCCTAAAATTAAAGTATATATTTTCATTAAAACGTATTTTATAAAAAATAAATCGTTTTGAAATTATTTGGATTTTTTGGGCCGTTTCCATATTTTTGGGGTATTTTTTTGGGCATTTTCCCTTAAATTTTGGGTATTTTTTAGGCATACCAGATTTCCGATCTGGCAACTCTATGAAAATGCAACCCTTCGTTTTGGGAATTTTTTATATTTAGAACGGCGCAGCTATGTTTTTTCTTATGGAATTTCCTAATGAGTGCGATGGTGATGCAAGGTCACACGTACACGAAATTTACATGGGGAATGTGGATAATATCTGCACGCGGCCCATAGAAAACTATCCACTTTTTTTATCTTCATTTGTGGATAGCGCGACCTATGTTTTTTAGCTGCGCCGTTCTAACTATAAAAATTTCCCAAAAAAAAGGGTTGCATTTTCATAGAGTTGCCAGATCTGAAACCTGTTATGCCTAAAAAATACCCCAAAAATATGGAAACGGCCCAAAATATCCAAATAATTTCAAAACAATTTCTTTTTTATAAAATATGTTTTAATGAAAATATATACTTTAATTTTAAGAAATATAACGTTAGCTTCATAAGAAAAGGTGTTAAGTCAATATTTCCTAACTTTTCAGGAGAGGCAAAAAACATCCTAACATTTCCTGTTGTTGCTATTTTTAAAATCTGAAAATGCAGTTTCCTTCCTTATGTGAGCGTGCTAAAGTACCCGTCATCGGCATATTTTAAAATAAAGCTTGTGCAAAGTTATGAGCTTCTTTGTGACTTAGCACATTTTCCTTCCATAATTTTTTTTTTTTTGGTCGACTTAGTACATTTTCTTTTAAATTAGTTCTTCATAGAAAAATGTGATTGCCCTAAAATTTCCCTACAATATGGGTATCAAATGAAAGGGAAGGTCCCCAGGTTTCACTTAGACTACGATATATTTCGATAATTTTATCGGTCAAAATGTGTTGCCCAAAAACCTTAAAATTTCCGTAGAATATGGGTGTCCAACGAAGTGCATGGCCACAGCTTTCATTTTTCTTTCACTTTTCAATATTGCGGTTGATCTATACTATAATCAAACTCTAGAAAAGTTGTGTCTGTATATTGGGAATTTCTTTGAAAAAATGACTGGGGATGACTTGGGGAATGTTTAGGTACAACTAAAAAGTCAAATGGAAAGGAGATGACAAAATGTCTAAGTTCGACTATTAAAAAACGCCTTTACTTAAGTTGGTTGCCGAATACATAATCGGGATAGAATGTGGGGAAAAAAGTTTCAAACTGAACGGGAAGTGGTCAAATTCCCTTCCCCCTGGGTCCGCCATTGTTGGCAAGGCAGATGCATTTTTTCTGAGAAGCTTTTAATTGCAGAAATACACTCATAGATTTAGGCAAAATAATGCCGGTAAGCTGCCAGAAACAACTTTTTCTAAAGAACCTGCGAAATTCGATATTTGAGGCTAAGAACACCATCTCTATACCTCAGGGACCAGCTTATAAAAGTGGTATAGTAAGAACTGTATATCAATATATAAAAAAAATTTATGAAATGAATAATTTTCAATTTCATGTGGACTTAGCACGTTGATTTTTTGTAATATTTTTTATACCTTTCATGAACATGAAATGGTATTATAACTTTGGTCCGATGTTTGTAAGTATGAGAAGAAGAAGAGATAGACCCACCATTAAGTATACCGAAATGATCAGGGCGACGAGCTGAGTTGATTTAGCCATGTCCGTCTGTCCGTCCGTCCGTCTGTCCGTCTGCCCGTCCGTCTGTTTGAACGCAAACTAGTCCCTCAGATTTAGAGATATCTCGATGAAATTTTGCAAGCAGGCGCCATTTTGCATAGGATTAATCATTTGTCGGAACCAGCAAGATCGGACCAATACAACGCATAGCTCCCATACAATCGATTGTTCCGATAAACGGGTTTTGGCCTATAACTCTTGCAATTAAAAAGCTATTAGAGCGAAATTTCTCAGGTTTAGTACATATTATATGAGTAATGTGTGTAGGGAAAATCACTTAGATAGGACCAACATAACATATATCTCCCATATAATCGATAGTTTCGATAAATGGGGTTTGGGCTATAAATTTTGCAAATAGAAAGCTAGAAACGTATAATTTTGCAGGTTTGGTCCTTATTATATGAGTAATGTGTGTAGTGAAAATCATACAGATCGGACTTACATAACATATAGCTCCCATATTACCGATTGCTCCGATAAATGTGGTTTGGCTATGTATTTTTAAATTAACAGTTTTGGAGAGTTTGTAGGTAATTGTAAGTAAGGAGCGGACACTTAGAAAAGTTGTGCATATTCATGAAAGGTATAAAGACTTCGGCACAGCCGAAGGCAGCCCTTTCCTTACTTGTTTTTTATTGACTTAGCACATTTGCATATCACTACATTACAACATGTAAAACTAATATTATGGTAACTTTTTGCTTGGTAGACGATGTATTTTTAGTTGTAGCATCTTACTGCATTAAAATCTCAGTTTCTAAAAAAAGTTGACTTAGCACCTTTTCTTATGAAGCTAACGATAATACAAAATTTACTTAAAGTTATTATAGACATAAATATATGTAATTAAATACATGCTGTTTTATTTGTTGCAAAAATTATTTAGCGATTTAAACGAAATTAGTACCAAAAGAAAGGTAAGTTAATCACCTTTCTTTTGATGCTAAACAACTATACAATTACAAAATAAATCTTTAAGAAAAATGTAACTTTGTTACAACTTGAAAAAAATCCATGGATTTTGTTCATATTACACATATGTGTTTACAAAATTGATAAAAGTTACAATAAATTATTTTGCGATTTAAACGAAATTAGCATCAAAAGAAAGGTAATTTAATAACCTTTCTTGTGATGCTAAACAACTATACAATTACAAAATAAATGTTTATGAAACATTTAACTTTGTTACAACTTCAAAAAAGTCCATGGATTTTATTTTACACATATGTGTTTGCAAAATTGATAAAAGTTACAATAAATTATTTTGCGATTAAACAACTATACAATTACAAAATAAATCTTTAAGAAAAATGTAACTTTGTTACAACTTGAAAAAAATCCATGGATTTTGTTCATATTACACATATGTGTTTACAAAATTGAAAAAAGTTACAATAAATTATTTTGCGATTTAAACGCAATTAGCATCAAAAGAAAGGTAATTTAATAACCTTTCTTTTGATGCTAAACAACTATACAATTACAAAATAAATCTTTAAGAAAAATGTAACTTTGTTACAACTTGAAAAAAATCCATGGATTTTGTCGGTATTACACATAGTATGTGTTTACAAAATTGATAAAATTTCCAATAAATTATTTAGCGATTTCAACAAAATTAGCATCAAATGAAAGGTAATTTAATAACCTTTCTTTTGATGCTACACAACTATACAATTACAAAATAAATGTTTATGAAACATTTAACTTTGTTACACCTTCAAAAAAGTCCATGGATTTTATTTTACACATATGTGTTTACAAAATTGATAAAAGTTACAATAAATTATTTTGCGATTTAAGGCCAATTACCATCAAATGAAAGGTAATTTAATAATTACTAAACAACTATACAATTGTAAACTAAACGTTTAAGAAAAATGCAACTTCTCAATGTCTTATTATATTATTAAATACAACCAGCCGCAGACTTTCCACTTCCAAAAAATACATATGTACCTGTAAAATATGAATAAATAGTTAAAATCTGAAGGATGATAAAAAGTTATTTCTAACATACCGTTAAAGTTGACATTATTCCTGTCAGTTATGGAAATCCCACTTTCGTTGCTGCATAGTGTGCTAAAATTAAAAATTAAAAAATTATTCTCGCTCCCATTTTACGATTGTATGGTTTTTACAGCACATTTATAAAAAAAACACCTGCATTTATTTGGTGCTTTAGTTTTGTCGCATAACCTTTGGCCACAACCAAGATATGCAAATGCTCAAGCTCATTAACATATGTCACCGTAATATACCCCTGATCTTGGCCAGGACACTGTTCTCAACTCACTTTGGCAACAACCATATTAAACAAATGTACAAGCGCTGGTACAATTGCATATCATGGTGACACCACAATTTACCCCTGATCTTGGCCAGGTACACTTCCCTGAAATCACTTGGGCACCAACCATTGTATACAAATGGGCATGCGCATGAACATCTTGGCCAGTCACACTACACTATATTCATTTTACGTACCTCAAATTCGACGGCTAAATGTGCGTTCGTGTGGGCCGACCGCAAGTAACCCCAAAGTCATTAAATTATCCGCGGAACAGCAGTCCATAACGAAGATGCACCTATGAAAACATGCAATGCATTATAAATACTAATATTTTTTATCAAAAAGGCTTAAAATTATTGTACTTACCTTGCTTTTCAATGAAATATATATTTTTGACCAAACACCAATAAAAAATTTAAATTGATTTTGACAGAAAATTTAATTTATGGAATCAGCTGTTAAAATTCCTTTTGTACGCAATTATTAAAATGTTTCTATTCATTCGCTCTCATGGGAATTGCAATAGCAAAAAAAGAGAACGATTTTTGTTTGGGAAATATATTCCATAAATATGCGTTGGTGTTGGTATGAAGGAGAAAAAAATAGAGATGGTTTTGGAAATCGATAAGAATTTCATAAAAAGTGGATTATTAAATTACCTTTCTTTTGATGCTAATTGCGTTTAAATCGCAAAATAATTTATTGTAACTTTTATCAATTTTGTAAACACATATGTGTAAAATAAAATCCATGGACTTTTTTGAAGTTGTAACAAAGTTAAATGTTTCATAAACATTTATTTTGTAATTGTATAGTTGTTTAGCATCAAAAGAAAGGTTATTAAATTACCTTTCTTTTGATGCTAATTGCGCTTAAATCGCAAAATAATTTATTGTAACTTTTATCAATTTTGTAAACACATATGTGTAATATGAACAAAATCCATGGATTTTTTTCAAGTTGTAACAAAGTTACATTTTTCTTAAAGATTTATTTTGTAATTGTATAGTTGTTTAGCATCAAAAGAGAGGTTATTAAATTACCTTTCTTTTGGTGCTAATTTCGTTTAAATCGCTAAATAATTTTTGCAACAAATAAAACAGCATGTATTTAATTACATATATTTATGTCTATAATAACTTTAAGTAAATTTTGTATTATATTTCTTAAAATTAAAGTATATATTTTCATTAAAACATATTTTATAAAAAATAAATTGTTTTGAAATTATTTGGATTTTTTGGGCCCTTTCCATAATTTTGGGGTATTTTTTAGGCATAACAGGTTTCAGATCTGGCAACTCTATGAAAATGCAACCCTTTTTTTGGGAAATTTTTATAGTTAGAACGGCGCAGCTATGTATTTTCTCTTGGAATTTCTTAATGAGTGCGATGGTGATGCAAGGTCACACGTACACGAAATTTACATGGGGAATGTGGATAATATCTGCACGCGGCCCATAGAAAACTATCCACTTTTTTATCTTCATTTGTGGATAGCGGGACCTATGTTTTATCCATTTTTATACCTTTCATGAACATGAAATGGTATTATAACTTTGGTCCGATGTTTGTAAGTATGAGAAGAAGAAGAGATAGACCCACCATTAAGTATACCGAAATGATCAGGGCGACGAGCTGAGTTGATTTAGCCATGTCCGTCCGTCCGTCTGTCCGTCTGTCCGTCCGTCTGTTTGAACGCAAACTAGTCCCTCAGTTTTAGAGATATCTCGATGAAATTTTGCAAGCAGGCGCCATTTTGCATAGGATTAATCATTTGTCGGAACCAGCAAGATCGGACCAATACAACGCATAGCTCCCATACAATCGATTGTTCCGATAAACGGGTTTTGGCCTATAACCAGGCGCGTAGCCAGAAAAAAATTTCGGGGGGGTTTTGGCCAAAGTGTCAGTAAATAAAAATTACCTATAAATACACATATATTTATATTTTCACATATTACATATTTATACTTTTATTTATTTGAAATTTTCCTCTTTCTACACGGCTAAAAATTTGAGCTTAAATTTTAAACCATTCATTTGTTTACACAATTTTTAAAACTTTTTGGTAAGAAATTCCAAACCTTTCTCAATTTTTTGCGGTTTAGATTTAAAACTTAACCGGGATAAACAAACACGGTACTTTTCGCACAAAATTCATGAGTGCGCCGTAGCTCAGTAAGTAGAGCTTTGCGCACTGATTTGGGGCACGTCGGTTCGAGACCTAACATTTAAAAAAAAAAACATAAAAAATTGTTAACAACATTTTCGATATAAAATTTAAATAATTTTTATTAGGCGCATTTCTATGACAACCGTCGTAAATTTAATTCTAAAAAAATTTGGTTATACACCTAGATCAGTATGTCTGCGTTCAAAGGGTTTTTTTGGAATATCCAGTAAAATTAACTTCTTTAGACTAATTTAATTATTTTGAATGAAAGTATGGGCAAATACGTAATGAAACTTCTGCAAATCAAAGTTCAAAAGTTTGTGGAAAATTCATGAAAATTTAAGAAATCTCGAAAAAATTTCATCGAAATTTCTAACTTTCTCGTAAATTTTTTTTGATTTTTTTCGAGTATGCAGTTTTGCTGCTCGTTCAATTGTCAAAAGCCCACCAAGAGCATTTTCTTCAATATAAAAATATTACCCTTATAAATTTGTATGGAAGATAATGCACTTGGCTAGGAAAAAAATGGCCAAAAATCGAGTAATTCTTCTAGCGGCTTAAGATTGCTATCTTTGTTCACTTTAATTGAACGGGCTACAAAACTGAAAACTCGAAAAAATTTAAATATTTTTACTAAAAAGTTAGAAATTTTTATGAAAATTTTTCGAGTTTTCTTGAATTTTCATGAATTTTCCACAAAGTTCTTAACCTTGAGTTGCAGTATTTTTCTTGTTTTTTGCACATTCTTTCATACAAAAATATTGAAATTAGTCAAAGGAAGTCAATCTTACTGAAAATTCCAAACAACACTTTGAATATGTAGCCCCAAAAAGTTTTAAATCTAGGCTAAATATTTCAGCCGTGTACAAAACAATATTTATTTTTATTGTTTGTTTTCAAATTTTGTGTAGGATTTCTTCAGGCTTTGGCAAGAAGTAAATAGTTGTCGCTTTACTTCTTGAAGAAAAACTGAAGCTTCGGAAAAATAAAAACAAAAAATGAAATAACATTGAAATTCATATAAAAATCGGAAAATTGCAATTATTCAACATGCAAAACGGAATGTCAACATTTGACAACAACTTGAAAATATTTCTTAATCATTTTCTTTTCAACAGCATACCGGGCTTTCTTTTAAACGTTTTCAATCTTTTTTTGCGTCACCTTTTAGTATCACCTCGCAAGTATAAGTACAATGTAATTGTTACTTTCTCTGATAATTCAATACGACTGCGTTGTGTACAGCTTAGTAATTTTTGGAAATTTTTTTTAACTTCTTGTTCATTTTTTTGGTTAAACCTTTGGCAACCGTGACTATAATAACGAGGGACACTCATTTTTACCATTTTTGCCCGCTGTATTCATAGCTCGAAAAGCAGTTAGTTTGGCGCGAATTTCTTAAAGGGCCAAATGAGTTGTGACCTCTCAGACTTGCTCTGACAATTGATTAGCGACTACCAATAACTTCTCTCAGTGTGAAATATTATTTAATTTTATTCTTTCGTATTTTCATTATTGCTATTAATGCTAATTTCTTAACAGGGTTTTAAAGGTAAATAGAGTAATTGAGGAGGTCCATAACAAAACGCAATAATTCCACCAAAACAATTTTTTGGAAAAACGAAAAGAACTAATTTGAAAATAAAATTAATTTAATTGGATACATATGGAAATGTTTCATTTTGGTCTGAACTAATATTTTTGGCGTTGAATAACAGTAAAATTATTGACCTTTGGTATGTTTTATAGCAATGGTTACATAGGTTTTAATGCGTAGAATTGGATTTAGTTAAAAAACCAAAATATTTGAAAAGTGGAATTGTTGCGTTTTGTTATGGACCTCCTCAATTATTCTAGTACAGACGTATATATTTTAATTTTCGGAAACCCCCCCCTGAATACGCGCCTGCCTATAACTCTTGCAATTAAAAAGCTATTAGAGCGAAATTTCGCAGGTTTAGTACATATTATATGAGTAATGTGTGTAGTGAAAATCATACAGATCGGACTTACATAACATATAGCTCCCATATTACCGATTGCTCCGATAAATGTGGTTTGGCTATGTATTTTTAAATTAACAGTTTTGGAGAGTTTGTAGGTAATTGTAAGTAAGGAGCGGACACTTAGAAAAGTTGTGCATATTCATGAAAGGTATAAAGACTTCGGCACAGCCGAAGGCAGCCCTTTCCTTACTTGTTTTATCTGCGTTTGGTTGGTAGGGGGGATATCAAAAAGAGGTGTTTATTTGTATTTGGGACAGTGATGGCAAAAAAAATTAAGAAAGAGTAGTAGTAAAATAGTAGTTAGTGGGTAATTTTCAGAAGCAAAGAAAATATATGTATAAGTATAAATAATTGGAAGTACAGATGGAGATATGTTGGACCATGTACCACAGTACAACGTTTGGCCAAATCAACTGGTAAAGGGATAAATCTCTCAAACAGGCAGCACAGCCTGTAGGCAGCATTTTGAAATGCGTTAGCACAAATTGATGGTTACCACATAATGGTTATTTTCGAGATCAACAGTGTTCTCAAAAAACGACCAAACTCCAAAACAAAACAATGTGGGTAGGAACTTAAGTTGATAATATCTACTAGATATCTATCTATCACATATTGTGACTATATTTTACAGAAAAAAAGTAATTTAATGCAAGTTAAACCAAGTAAAATACATTTTATTACATGTGGGAAAATTATCCCTTCGTATACTCATACAATCCTTGTTGTTGAAAAATTTTCAATATTGATAAATAGTATGTGGGAAATGTATGTACCTATGCACCCAAACTATATTGAACAAAGTAGTAGCGAACTTGACATTTTTCTCTTTTCTGTAGGAGTTTTAACGTCAAATAAAAAAAAAATGTTAACCCGTTCGATTTTAAAATTTCTAATTTTTATCACTTTGTTATTTTTATTGAAGGAATAACAAATCGTGGAATCGTTTACGACTGCAACCGACTGCTGAAACACGTCCAAAAATTGCCAGGAGAGGTATCAAGAGATGCGCCCAGTACCCATAAATAATAATCCGATTCCGAGATCAATTTTTTTGAGTAGTTTTCAAGATATTTGCAAACTAATGAAACAATTTGTGTACCAAGAAGACGGGATCGCGTTATCTATATTATTATTCTAAAACAAGGCGTTTAGCTAGACTAAACTACAATACGTACATAAATGAAATGTGTATCAAATGAAAGCTTATCTTGAGCATGTTTGCACAAAATTACAAAAATTTCAATTGGTTAATTTGTTCATAAGATATTAGCGTTTAAAGTTTGCTTTAATTTTTTTCTAAAAAAAACGCACCCGATTATCAGGAGTTACATACATACTAGTTTTTTTAAATCGTGGACAATAGTCGGGAACTCAAGATGTTAGCCATATAAAAACTATAGACAACGGTTCCGATTAGTTCCTCGGATTTTTGCAAATATTTTTCAAAATGATAGCAATATTTATTCCCGGAGTGGGCTTATTAGATAGTTTGCAAATAACTATGTACATTAATAACATAGGCCGACAAAATGAGACCAAAATTTTTGACCGTAAACCAGACCATACTTTCCTGAAGGTTTTCGATGCGCTGAATTCAAATCTGGACGCAAAATTGCTCTATCTCATCAGGATTTTGAGATATCCTAACCTAAAAGTGCAAAAAATACCGTTTTTGCCTATTTTTAAGGTTATATATGTTACGCACGGATTGCCGGACGAGCGCTCGTCCTCATGGTGCATGCCTCAAGTTACCACGCGGGTACGCTTGCATTTATGCTCAGGCTAGCTCGTCGGACTATGAGGTGGTTCTTGTGGTCTTGATGCACGCCGACCGTACCATACAAAAAAATACGTACCCTAGTACTCCTGCTTCCGGGTATCGCACACTCACTTCATCACCATGCTTCGGGTCCATTCGACATCTTCCTGACAGACCAACGATGTTAACTGGCCCATGCCTTTCCTACCCCTTCCCTACCTTGGCCGGCAGTGGCAATATTTTTGGCCGACCCCAATACGCAGCAGCATACTCACTTACCGTTGCTCCCCAATCCCCTTAGTTGTCATCATGTCCGTCCGTACGCACCACACCCCGAGAGGAATAGTCACTTGTTCCGAAATCAACAATTCATATCACTTTACTAAGATAATTCAAGAAATAGTACATAGATAAGAATACATGTCTCGACTTACACGTCTAAGTGCTTGACAAATCTAGTTGCCCTCGTACATGTTGACATACGTAAAACTACAAAAAAAGGTGCATGACGTGAAATACAACAGGTACACCACGCCAAGCATAAGAGATCTTCTTCTCTTCAAAATATATTTGCACAACTATTCATGTGCATGGGCAGGTATAAAGTCACCTACTGTGAGTTGACGTGGCTCATTAAGGTGGCCCTCCTCTCTTAAACTAATCTAATGAATATGAGAAAATAAAAAAAAACCTAGTGACGAAGAGCGCGAAGATCTGTTTGATCTCACAAATTAATCACCAACCTGGTGAGCTTAGCGAAAATATAAAGTGTTGTTGTGATTACATTGCGAGGGGTTTTGTAAGGCTCCGGCTGCAATCAATGCGACTGCTACGCGCGCTTGCCTACCCTAACAAGACGTCTTGTACGGAATGGGTCACGCTCTCTACACCGCCCTCTGCCCTTCAATGCCCTTCTGATAAAATTCTGTTTAGATAATATGTAAAGAATGCACTTGCAATGCGCCGCGATGTGAGATCGCTCAGTTACAAACCCCGGGGGGGAATCTTGCGCCCAACCCACTACTCAAACTTTCTAGGTACTCAATATTATAGCGCAGATTATGTGCGCACTACTCATGCATAGGTGCTGACAGCCACCGCTTGAGATCCACGACTAAATGCACACTGCAATTATACGTAACTTAAAGCTAAAACCTGGTACTTTCTGGAACTCTTGTGCGCTGCTTTTTCCAAGCGCTACCTTCCGACAGCGCTGCTGGCAGTGCGCGGCCGCTTTATATGACCTGTTACTAGACAATTGTTCTACAGCGGTGAGAAATAAATATTGGCGTGATCTCCGCTGCTACCTTGCTGATCGCCCTTTACGAAAATTGCTTATTTGTTGTAGTTACTATGGTGACTACGCTCGGTTGTACTGCTCCCAACGCACTTCTCTGTATCGCTCTGTTTGCTCTAAAGGTTTTACGTTTTAGTCGGGTCGTTCCCTGTTAAATGTCGGCGTTAACACTTCTCAAGCGTTTGTAGCTCATTCAAGTGGTTGTTGGAATTTGCAATGCGCGAGCGGTCACTCCCTACAAGTAAAATTTCAATCAAAACCCTCTCTTAGCCTATCAACTTCGCATCGCCTTCCAACTTACCTAATATATAGAAGTTAACAGCTGGAATTTGGTGCATATGCACTTATAAAACTTAAATGGAAACTGCTGCAAATAATATCGGTCGCTCCAATTAACTCTGCTAGAAATTGTTCGTCCACTCTCCACGCCGTCTGTCCGAAAAGAACCGGAAATGCTTAAAGTCATCTGAAGTCAGAGTAAATGTCAATTGTCAGTCAGCATGGGAAATGTTTGGAAGGCGAGCGCAGGGCTGCATCTGTGCGTAGAAAATTTATGTTAACGATTAAGGTGACCGCAACAGGGCGAACGGTGCGCCAACGTCTGCGTTGCTGGACCGCTCGAAAAGCCGGTCACAACCAACGTGGTATAACGTAAGGCTTACTAACGAAGGTCCTTTGCGTGATAAGTCCCAACCGGTCTTCCCCCGGCGTCTCCAATCTCGTACAGAGAATTTCCTTTTGCAGTCAATACCACTGACCTCAGGTATTTCGGCGCCAACTTTGCATTGAAACCTTCCGCCGCATTGCTGAGTTTGAAACTTCTTCGGTAAACGACTTGGCCTTCCCTGTACACTACTGGTCGTGACCTGGTATTATACGCGCGCTGTCCTTTTCGGTATGCTTCCTCCATATTGCGAATAATGTTTTCTCTCATTAACCATAGGCGATCTGCCCTAGGTACCACGGCCATGTCGTCTTCTTTCAGAACCTGCAAACGTCGCAATGTTTCATACGTACCCCCGTGCTGGACCATATTCTGCCCGAACGGCAGCGTACGGTTCCATTTTTATTGCCTCGTGAACCGCGCTACGCAATGCAAAGGCGGCGTGTGACAGATGCTGATCCCAAGTTTTTTGGCCTTCTCCGGATATATAGGCGCGAAGCATAGCGAGGAACGAACGGTTTACCCTCTCCGACGCGTTTGATTGCGGCGCATAATGTGCCGTCTTAATATGGCTCACGCCATAGCTCTGCATGAACCTAGCGAACGCGTCCGAGGTGAACTGCCTGCCGTTGTCGGAGTGTATGACCTCTGGCACGCTGAAAATATTTTATTACCTCCTGTGCAGTAGCTTGCCGCATCGACTTCAAAAACACGAACTTTGTTAGGTGATCTAACACCACGAAAACATACGAGCTACAAGCATGCGATCGAGGGTATGGGCCACAGAAGTCTATGTAAAGCCGTTGAAATGCCCTTTCTGTTTTGAAGCGGGCCATCATTGGTGGTCTCGTGGTTGCGTTAGGTGCCTTAGAACATTTGCACACCTCACATTTCCCAACGACCTCCTTCACATCCCTGATCATGCCGGGCTAGTAAAAGCGACTCCTGAGCCTTCCCAATGTCTTTGCCGTTCCCCCATGACCACTAGACCTGTCGCCATGCGCCCTCCTAATCAGCTGTGACCTCAAACCCTCCGGTATCCATATCCTCCAGGGTGACTCCTCGACTTCGTCCCCACCCCTGAGGTGCACCCTCTTGAACACAACTCCATCCACCACACGCAGATCAGGTAATCGTTCCGGATTTTGTTCAACGTGTCGTTTTAGAGAGGCGTAGGCTTCGGTGGAAAACTCCGGCGACCCGAAGTTAACTTCAGTGGTGCTCGCTAGCTCGTTCACTACCTCCACATGCATCCGGCTCAAATCGTCTGGAACAATATTCTGGGATCCTTTCCGGTGCTCTATCTTGAAGTTGAAAGCCTGTAGCTTAAGGCTCCATCTGGCCAAGCGTCCGGAAAGGTCCTTCTGTCCCATTAGCCATCTGAGACTCATGTGATCCGTAATTATTGTAAACGGAAGCCCTTCCACGTATGCTCGAAACTTTTTCACGCTAATCACAGCGGCCAAACATTCCAACTCGGTTATTGTGTAGTTGCGCTGAGCAGAGTTAAGTTTCTGAGACATAAACGCGATTGGTCTCTCATTACCCTCGTCGTCCTTCTGGAACAGCACGCTCCCTATTCCCTGCGTTGACGCATCGCACTGTATAAAGAAGTGCTTGCTGAAATCCGGATTGACTAATACATCTGTTGAAGTGAGCACCGCCTTCAGCTCCCCGAAGGCCCTCACCGCTTCCTCCGTCATGATAAACGATTTTGACTTGCGTAGGCACTCCGTCATGGGTGCCGCGATCGTAGCAAAATTCGGTATAAACCGTCTGTACCATCCGCACATGCCGAGGAAGCGACGAAGTTGCCTTATGGTTGCTGGCACCGGAAACTCCACAACAGACTGTATTTTCGCCGGATCCGTCTTCAACCTTCCCTGCCCTACAATGAACCCCAGATATTTCAGCTCTTTCTGGCAAAATTTCGACTTCTCCAGGTTTATGGTCAGACCTGCGTGGGCAAGGTATTCCGCAACTTCGGCCAGATGCACTAAATGCGATTGGAAGTCTGAGGAACATATGAGGAGATCGTCTATGTAGACGAAAAAGTTCTCCCTTAGTCGAGAGGGGATCACCTTGTCCATCAATCTGCAGAGCCTCTGACTGGCATTGCAGAGTCCAAAGGGCATGACCTTGAATTGATACAAGGGTCGGCCCGGGACGGTGAACGCTGTTTTTTCTCTAGAAGACGCCTCCAGCGGAATCTGCCAAAAAGCGTCTTTCAGGTCTATTCCTGAAATAAAATAGGTCTCTCTCAGACGCGATAAAATGCCCTCCACGTGCTGAGTGGGATATGCGTCTTTCTTAGTACGCTCATTAAGCTTCCGCATATCCACACAGAGGCGTTTCTTTCCGGGCTTTTCAACGAGCACTATCGGCGAGCTCCAAGAACTGTTGCTCTCTTCTATAACGTCTAACTTCAGCATGCGATCGATCTCTTCATATGCATATCTCTGTTTAACAGGCGACATCGGATAATGTCTCTGCTTAATAGGTACCGTGTCGTCCGATACCTCGATCACATGCTCCATTAGATGAGTTCTACCCAGACCTAGATCCGCAAAGGATGGGAACAGCTTTACAACCCGCTCAAGCTCCCGGCTCTGGCTGACGGACAGGTCTAGCTGACCTTGGGTCTCGAGTTCCGCTACCGCTATTGGGGCCACCCCGAAGGCATCCCAGAAATCTATTCCCAAGTACAGTTCCTGCTGCAGGCTCGGAACCAGGTAAAAGGTCATGGGCATGGTGCGGCCTCGCCAGGTTACATAAACTTCCGCCTTCCCCACTATCGCTTGCGGATTCCCGTCTGCCGTTTTCAGCTTATCACTCATTTTGTGCACTTGGTCCAATATGTTCTCCCATGCTTGCGCTACCGACCCGAAGCAACTTATAGACGCCCCGCTGTCGAGTAAGCCTTGCATCTTGGTTCCGTTTATCTCCACTTGCACATAAGGTCGCTTATCAACTGCATCCCGAATCACCGTTTCCTCTATTGCCTTCGATTCTCGCCTCTTCAAGCGCTTTCGCGTACTTATTCTCAAAATCTTCCGCCACCTTCTATTCCCCCTAGTCCCTTCTCTTCCTTCATTCTCAATCACGCCAGCTCCAAAGATTCTCTTTCTTGCAGCATCGTACTTTGCTTGCCTCTCCTGCAAGGAAAGGAACCTTGGGGTCTCGCGCGGTGGCCTCTCTTTGTCGCTGTTGGTTAAAATTAATTTGTTGTTGTTGTTGTCTGGTTTTATAATTGTTCCGGGGTCGATCGCTGTTGGCAAGGCGTCCCGGGTTTCCCGCCAACTTCCCTGTTTTCCTTTTGACATCCTTCGCACAGCTGCATGCTAGACCGATTACATTTGTAGCAAATCATGGTATGAAGCTTCCTATCGCAAGCTGCGCTAGCTGTTCCCATCGGTGGTTGGTCCTTAGTCTTCGAGTTCGAAGGCTTAGCTCCTTCCTTACGTCCCGACCTTTCCTGTGCCGGCTTGAAGAAAGCTTCCAACGTGTCCGGCGCATTATCGTTCGCTTCACCCTCCAGCTCCTCGACCGCCCTCTTACGAAACGGCTTCGCCTCGAACTCCGACAGGTGTTTTTCCGCTCTGCGACACTCTCTCCTTAAATCTTCCAAGGACTCGATGTTGCAGCCGAAGATCAGATTTTTGATCCTGGGTCTTAGATTTCTTCTCATAAGGTTAACGAGGCTCCGCTCCGGCAGCCTCGTCCGCATAGTCAACTCCATTCCGCTAACAACCGCATAAAATTCGTCGAACTTTTCGCCGAAATCTTGTTTGCGCTCATTCATCGCCTGCCGAATTTCTTCGTCGCACTCGGCTTTGCGGAAGTGTTCCACGATTGCGGATCGGAACTATTCAAAATCTATTGCGCTGTCATCCGGATGCTCCTCTGCATGAAGCCAATACCATTCTTGCGCATGACCATCGAGAAGAAGGTGGAAGTTTGCAAACAAATCCCGCGAGGATATGTTGTGCTTTTTCCTAAGCGTTTCGACTCGGAAAAGAAATCGTTCGACTGGAATGGCTTTCGAACCCCCATCGAACTTTAGATGCCAGTCTCGTATAACCTTCATTGCCCCTCTCTCATGCCGAGTACCCCCCTCGAGTCTCCTATCCACTGCCGCCAGTGCTAATCGGTTATTACTTGGCCTTGGTTCACTCGTGACCTGTACCGGGCTACCTCCTGTAGGGACTACCGGCGCAGCATCAGAGCCCAAGAGCCAATCGTCGCGGTCTTGCTCTGCGCGACCTCTATCCTGTGTGCCCTCCAAGCTTGTCAACCTTCCGGAAAGAACGTTCATATCCTTCCGTAAACTCTGAACGACTTCTTTAACCGCCTCTGTCGTCGACCGACTCACCTCCAGCTGATGCTCGAAGAACATGTGCCTAAACTTCTGCAGCAGCTCTTCTCCCACGGCTTCAGTCGCCGCTGCTTTGGGGCTTTTCGGCTCCGCCAATTGCTCCTCCTGCGGGTATGCAGCCGTCTCAGTCTCGTCCATGACCTCTTCCGACTCTCCTGACGGTGACTCCTCGGCGCTGTCGCCCTGTCGCTCAGCCACGTCGCTCCTCAGTCCAGCTCTTTTCCCCGGTCTGCCTGTCATTCCTACCTATCGTTGTATAGCGTACCGCGTAAATATTAAAAAAAGCTACCAGATTGTCGGAATAGAAAATCAACCGACCAAAATATGGCGTTCCCGCTTGTGCTCGGATTTTTCAACAAAATAAATGATATGCGAAATAGAAACGTGATGATTTGCAAATATGATGGCTTGAAAAATTTATGTTTGATATAGGGAATGTTATAATATGATATTGATATATGTATGTAACCTGTGACCTTCCATTTCCAGGTGAGATCGCTCAGTTACAAACCCCGGGGGGGAATCTTGCGCCCAACCCACTACTCAAACTTTCTAGGTACTCAATATTATAGCGCAGATTATGTGTGCACTACTCATGCATAGGTGCTGACAGCCACCGCTTGAGATCCACGACTAAATGCACACTGCAATTATACGTAACTTAAAGCTAAAACCTGGTAGTTTCTGGAACTCTTGTGCGCTGCTTTTTCCAAGCGCTACCTTCCGACAGCGCTGCTGGCAGTGCGCGGCCGCTTTATATGACCTGTTACTAGACAATTGTTCTACAGCGGTGAGAAATAAATATTGGCGTGATCTCCGCTGCTACCTTGCTGATCGCCCTTTACGAAAATTGCTTATTTGTTGTAGTTACTATGGTGACTACGCTCGGTTGTACTGCTCCCAACGCACTTCTCTGTATCGCTCTGTTTGCTCTTAAGGTTTTACGTTTTAGTCGGGTCGTTCCCTGTTAAATGTCGGCGTTAACACTTCTCAAGCGTTTGTAGCTCATTCAAGTGGTTGTTGGAATTTGCAATGCGCGAGCGGTCACTCCCTACAAGTAAAATTTCAATCAAAACCCTCTCTTAGCCTATCAACTTCGCATCGCCTTCCAACTTACCTAATATATAGAAGTTAACAGCTGGAATTTGGTGCATATGCACTTATAAAACTTAAATGGAAACTGCTGGAAATAATATCGGTCGCTCCAATTAACTCTGCTCGAAATTGTTCGTCCACTCTCCACGCCGTCTGTCCGAAAAGAACCGGAAATGCTTAAAGTCATCTGAAGTCAGAGTAAATGTCAATTGTCAGTCAGCATGGGAAATGTTTGGAAGACGAGCGCAGGGCTGCATCTGTGCGTAGGAAATTTATGTTAACGATTAAGGTGACCGCAACAATATATACGACAGATTTTTTTAAAAGCAAACATTGTTATAGGCTATTTTTTTTTATTTGGGGGTTCCGACCCTGCTAGGGACCGTTACTTTTCGACATTTTTTTATTCCATGTAACTCTAACTAAATTGAAACTATACTTATGATATTTCACATATAGGTATAGAAAGATCATACAATATGGGTATCAAACGAAAGGGGAAGGTCCCAGGTTTCATTTTGGCTTCGATGTATTTCGATACATTGATCAATAACTAAGTTAGCGGTCAAAATGCGATTGCCCGAAAACCTTAATATTACCCTACAATATGGGTATCAAACGAAAGGGGATGGCGCCAGGTTTCATTTTGGCTTCGATATATTTCGATAAATTGATCAATAACTAAGTTATCGGTCAAAATGCGACTGCCCGAAAACCTTAATAGGGGCCGTAATGAAACCAGGGGCCTTCCCCTTTCGTTTGATACCCATATTGTACGGCAAGTTTAAGGTTTTTAGGCAATCACATTTTCACCGATAACTCGTCATCGATAAATTCTGTGTCGTTTTATTATAACAACTTCAGTCGACTTAAGAAATTAGACCAGTCAAAACCTTTTCCGTCGTTCTCAAATAACAAAAATGCTTCACAACTTAGCCGCGCCAGATAACTCAGTTATCGATCAATTTATCGAAACATATCGAAAACCAAATGAAACCAGGGGCCTTCCCCTTTCGTTTGATACCCATATTGTACGGCAAGTTTAAGGTTTTTAGGCAATCACATTTTCACCGATAACTCGTCATCGATAAATTCTGTGTCGTTTTATTATAACAACTTCAGTCGACTTAAGAAATTAGACCAGTCAAAACCTTTTCCGTCGTTCTCAAATAACAAAAATGCTTCACAACTTAGCCGCGCCAGTTAGATTCAATCGTTTATATACAAAATAATATAAGACCGATAAAAGTCTTGGAAACTTGCACGATTTTCTTATTCAAAATCGCCAGAAAAAGTTTTGATTGGTCTAACTTTTTCAGTGGACTTAAGTTGTTATGTTAAAACGGCACAGAATTTATCGAAACCTATCGAAGTGCAAATGAAACCTGCGGCCTTCTCCTTTCGTTTTATACCCATATTATAGGGTAATTTTAAGTTTTTTGGGCAATCACCGATAACTCAGCTATCGATAAATTTATCGAAATATATCGAAGTCCAAATGAAATCTGCAGCTATCCCCTTTCGTTTGATACCCATATTGTAGGGTGTTTAGGCCCGATGACTAAAGTCTTACAAAATGCGCCACCCTAATGTCACTTTTTAGTTTATACAAAACCCCAACACCAAGCCACCCACATGTATGTACATGCACGCATATTCATGTTTGTCAGCAAACATATACATGTGTGTGCATGTGTCGGTTCACCTCCCCTTAAAACCGGAGGCTGAAATACGGGGTTCAACGGTTGTCCGCGACTGAACAACCGTCTACTTTTTCGGCGATCATCGAAGACAACACACGTCACGACCACCCCTGGAATTTCTAGTTCAGCCAAATTATCCAAGGTAAAATTCTGTTGTACAATTATACTTTTCACAATAAATACACGGCCACATTTATAACGAGAATTCTCGTTCTTTTTATTTTCTTTTCAAATACCAATTCGACCGCGGTGCTTTCGAGCCACGGCCGCTCCAGCTAAGCACCAAAGCCGAGTTGTTCATGGTCCATCTCACCGAGAAACGGATACAGCCTATACAGTCCACAACAACAACAAAAAACAACATCGAAGATTTCAACATCTCATCACAGAATATTTAATTTTACTAATTTCAACGTTGGATAAATCCACTCAGCCACACACAGCCAAGTAACTACTGCCGCAAGGAAGCTGCCACAAACAACATATAACACATACATACAACATACTCTGCCGATCACCACGTCAAAGCACGTAAGTTGTATATTTCTTGCCACTTGTTTTTTGGTGTTGCTATTTTTGGTAAACGAATTGCCACAATTATTTATCTTTAAAAAGTGTCGCCCGCGAGTGTGCTCAAAACATAAGCGCAAAAATTGAATTTGTTTAGTGAGTGCATTAGTTAAAATTTTTTCAAAA
Source organism: Sphenella marginata (assembly GCA_951509765.1). Lineage (NCBI taxonomy): Eukaryota > Metazoa > Arthropoda > Insecta > Diptera > Tephritidae > Sphenella > Sphenella marginata. The sequence goes on from OX608078.1 coordinate 3,995,406, forward strand.
TAATTAACATTGTAATTGCTGAGGTAACATAACCTCACTTTCACATTAAATTCACGTAGCCTTTCGGTTGTTCGTTTCGTCTTAGTTTTCCACTTTTTTAGCAATAAACACGCACAGCAATTCAACCGAAGGCTAGTCACTTAGTTTTTTTTAGCTAAAATTTCATTTATTCGCACAAATATCCACTTAAATATTCACTTATTCGCTCGTTTTGATACACCGCGCACTTTGCTTGTGGTTTCTTTTGTTTACTTTCGTTATTGCGGCAGCACATATATACACGTATAAATATATATATATATAAACATATCCCCGATAGCGAGTGGGTGGCGAGTTAATCAAATATTATAAATTTGAATTTATTGTCGAGTTTAAATAAATTATTCAGACGATACGGCCAAGTCTGTAATAAATAAATAAAATTTAATAAGATTTTAAAAAGTCTGCTTTCATTTATTGAAAAAATTATTGAATTGGTTTGTTTGATTTTCCTGGGGTACATACGGCCTTTACCCTCTTTTAAAATCTATATTGTACGATTGAGCATTTCTCGTACCTCAAGCTATTTTTCTAGTTTGGTTTTGATTCTAATTCCTCAAAATCCAAAATATGGACAGTTTCATTAGGTTGGCTGACACGATCAGCGAATTCGAAGCTGACTATAATGAAATAGATGATTCAGCCCACGCCAGGTTCACTCTTGGCCTTCAACAAGAGGACTTGAAGTCAATATGGAGGAAAACGAGAACGGCTCAAGATGAGTTGTTAAAACTCGAACAAGTTGGAAGTCTCCGACATAGTAGCAGTGAAATTAAAATTCAAAAGGGCATACGCCATATATTTACGCTGCATTTCAGACATGGCTACACACCAAGCGGCGTTCACAAAACCCGATTCCAAAACGGAAGAAAAGACCGAATTTGACCACAGTATCCGCCTGCCTCCTTGCGATACTGAAGTTTTCAAGGGCGATTACCTGTCATGGCCAACATTTCGTGACATGTTCAACCTATATGTTAGAGACTACACTAACTCGGCAACAGTTCACTCACACAATGACTTATATTCCAATATTTTCTTCGAACAGTAATGTCAATATGAGTCACCACCGTCATCACTATAGGGCATGGAAAACTGTTTTGATTATTGCAGCCGCGACACTGACGAGGGCACGTTGCCACCACGATATGTCCACCGCAATGGGACGCAAGGCCAATCGCCGCATAAATTATTTTCGGTGCGACGTAAATTGTTTTTACGCACCACATACAAATCTAATGATGACAGATGCCAGCAAGATATGATTCGGCAAACCATAGCGGAATCTTAGTAAATAGAATGGCAGAGATTGCAGGCCATTCCAGGGTTGTGTCGCATTTTTCACAAATGCCGAATTTTTTAGTGCCAGATTTCATAGCATAACCGCCCTTAATAGATGCGCGAAAGGGGGATATATCCAAAGAAAATAAAAACGCAAAGCTATCAAAGTAGCACGCAAACATTTGTCCAAAGAAAAAGCAACCGCATGAAATCCTGCAAAGAAAAGAAACCTTTAATATATAATCAAGATATTTATATAGGGCGACACATTTTTTTGGTGGGTAAATGCAACTGCGCTGCTGCCGAAACGACACAGTATTTCGGGCAGCGCTAATAAAACTCACCTAATCCTGTCCAGGTGTCCAGGCGCCGTCCAAGCGATCAGCCATACCTGCCTGTATATGCCCATCGTAATCTGAAAAGAAAGAATTCATATTAAATTTGCATTTAAAATATCAATAATACACAAATTTACTTACCTCTGCTACTACTGCTGACCACGCGGGCCGGAAACAAGAATAAATAATGAATTGTGTCATTTTTTCTCTATTACGCTAGGAGAAAAAATGAACAATGAATTTTCTTTTGTTCGGCACTTCTATGCAAATACCTGCCAGAGTAAATGTAAATATGTATGTACGACATATTTTTTTATTGTCGCGAGCTTAGCTTGACCACTCACTCGCAAAGCGTGAGTAAACATATATATGTATGTATATGTGGTTCAATTGAACCGTCGCTCAATGCCAGCGCCATACATACATGTAAATATGTTTGCTAGGGATCATGCCAGCGCGCTAGTGATGCTACGGATTTTGGTCAAGGTGTAAAATCGGGACCGCTTACTGCGGGCGTAGGGGGGACGAAATCTACGTTCGTCCCGCACCTCGGCGACCGTGCCGAGGCAAAAAAAAATTAAAAAAGTCCAAAAAATAAAAAGTTTTTTTTCGCTTCGGGAAAAATTTTTTTTTTTGGTTGTTGATTTTTTTTGATTTTGGGTTTGTTTTTTCAGAGGGGCAGGACTGTTTTGCCCACAAAACAACCATAATAAACCCGAAAACCGTCCGTTGGGACGGTGCCGTACGGCAACCTTTTGCTAAAATGATGTCTGCCAAGCAGTTAGTTGCATTAGTCTGCAAAATTGCAAGGAATAATACATAAAATAAAAATATATACATGTATATAAAAAATAATTTCGCCACCCACGCTTACCAGCGTCAATCATATAACGGCGCAAGCATCGAACCTGGTTCGGAACCACGGCCATTCCGACCAGTACACGGGCTATCGGACTCACTGCCGTTCCGACCCTTTTGAACGAGTTTCATATAAACTCGACAATTTAGACTGGCCATGCAGCCGTGCCAGCTAAATCTTTTTTCTATCGAAAATTTAGACTGGCCACTCAGCCGTGCCAGCTAAATACAAGCCACGGGACTCAGACCTGCGTAGACTGGCCACACAGCTACGCAACCCTAACAATTAGTATGTAAGATTTAACTAATTTAAACACTTAATATAGAGGTTTTCGGGCAATCGCATTTTGACCGATAACTCAGGTATCGATCAATTTATCGAAGTACAAGTGAAACCTGGGTCCTTCCCACTTCGTTTGATACCCATATTGTAGGGCAAGTTTAAGGTTTTTGGGCAATCACATTTTCACCGATAACTCGTCATCGATAAATTTATCGAAACCTATCGAAGTGCAAATGAAACCTGGGGCCTTCTCCTTTCGTTTTATACCCATATTATAGGGTAATGTTAAGTTTTTTGGGTAATCACCGATAACTCAGTTATCGATAAATTTATCGAAACCTATCGAAGTCCAGATGAAACCTGGTGCCTTCTCCTTTCGTTTGATACCCATATTGTACGATCTTTCTATACCTATATGCGAAATATCATAAGTATAGTTTCAATATACTTAGAGTTATATGGAATACAAAAATTTCGAAAAGTAACGGTCCCTAGCAGGGTCGGAACCCCCAAAATTAAAAAAAAATTGCCCATAGCTAGCGGGTCAGATAGTTTAAATATATGTATGTAAGTTTATACACCACATATATAAGTTAAGCTTTTGTCTATAGACAAAGGCTTTTTAAAAAGATAGCCGATTTATTACTTCGCGGCAAGTGAAGGAGTTGTGAGGTGGGTTTTGTCGAAGGCTGAGGTACGCTCAGTCGCTCCAGGGTCGAGGAGAGGTCCCACAAACCCCTACCCAATGATAACACAATATATTTGTTCTGTCTTACTCCGAACACACATACCCTTTGTGGCCTTGAACACCGACAGGGTACGGTGACGGGGACGGTGACGGTGATAATTATGTTGACGACGGGGCCGCGTGCGGTGATTTTACGGGGACGGTGGCGTTCCTACGGTTACGGTGACGGTGAATCGGCGTCTCGGTTATCCCTATGAGGAGTATCCCTAAGATTAGTAAGCGGTAGGTACTATTGATGGGTACTGGGCGGCTCTCTATTCCTCTCAGAGTGCTTCGGGCTAAAGCCCTAGCGTTCCTGAGGGGTATAAATGAGTCCTCCTTTGCATCTGACCCGGCACCTCAATCAGGGAGCGGGGGAGGGTTACTCCTCGGCTACCCTGTATGAGGTGTCCGCGCCAAACGCTCTATGAGGAGTATCCTAAGATTAGTAAGCGGTAGGTACTATTGATGGGTACTGGGCGGCTCTCTATTCCTCTCAGAGTGCCTCGGGCTAAAGCCCCAGCGTTCCTGAGGGGTATAAATGAGTCCCCCTTTGCATCTGACCCGGCACCTCAATCAGGGAGCGCGGGAGGGTTACTCCTCGGCTACCCTGTATGAGTTGTCCGCGCCAAACGCTCTTTAATTACCTGGTTGTGGTTATTTATCGGGTCTGGTATTTCCCTTGGGACTAGTCCCGGACCCTCCCAGCAGGAATACCCGCGCCCATCCATCCTTCGTGGTCCGTCAGAGGAAAATCCTCTCCTTACCACGATGGATGGTAGCGAAACGGTAGGTTCCCCATGGGTGGAAGGAGGGAAAGATCCATGAGCCAAAGGCTCTTGGGGAGACTTCCCCCATTTGCCATGGGGTCCCTGGATACCCTGTGTAAGGATGGGAGATGCTAGCTGGTGAGTTGGCATCCCCCCAGCTTACCTATGAGGAGTATGCTTTCTGCGCCGCGATCTGTGCTTTAGTACTTATGTGCTTATAAACTTGTTGCGAATTACCTTCCTAGCGGTGGCGAACGAAAATGCATGACCGGCTGTCATGCAAGCCCTTTGTGCATACCCAACGTATGGCGTATGTGTGGTTTTTTGCTGTCGATCTTTGGCTTGCTATGTACGTGTGGTTGTTCGCTGTGCCTTTGGTTTGCTATGTGCGGGTGGTTGTTCGCTGTGCCTTTGGCTTGCTATGTACGGGTGGGTATGTTTGGGTATTTATATGTGGGTTTTGAGGGAGTTGGATATTGTAGCGTGGCTTTTTGCTACGTTACAGAGTCAATGTCACAACGATTGTGCTGCTGATCAAAAACTAACTCTTTATTTTCAATTTGGTCTTACTTATAGTGTTTACATTATCTACTTAAGAACTAAGTTCAGCTTTGAAATTGCAAAGATGTATGTTGAAATGGCTTGGCCTTGGAGTGAAGACATCGATTTCTTATTAATGGAAAATTCCATCAATAACGGAAAGAGCATATTATAAACAAAAGACAGTTGTGTTATTCTAAGGCCGCGTTTCGATTCAATTAAAAAACGGTTTGTTGTTCTATAACTCGCGGTATGAAGAATCCAAATTTTGTTTACAGTTACCATAAGGTTGATGTGTGGAGGCTGCCGTTAACTCCCCCCTCCCTAAGATGAATCGTCCCGGATTCATCCAATTCTTTTTTAAGTAGGGTAATTATTTTGTCTTGAATTTCAACATACAAATCCGCTTGAATCTTATGCGATCTTTCCAGTCGCTTTAAACTTAATTGCAATATTATCTTATAAACAACGAATGAACCAATTAAATATGACATTAGGGTTAATAATGACATTGAAACTGGATTTTGAGTGAAGCTATTATTAATTTTTTGTAACAAATGTATATTTTTAAATTTTAAAGTTTCTTCATCTGAATCAATGACCTCCAGTATTTCATAATTTTTGAAATCGTTTTGTTTAAGAAATTTTACGATTTTTCCAGTTGGATTTTCGAATGTTTTATTATCTATGCCCACAGATGTATCAAAAGTTACTAAATATGTGCCATTTCCGTTGGTTTCATTAACTTTGTGTTTTCCTGAGATTAAAATAGCTCCATCTTTTATTATGTCTATTTGTTTATTTCTTTCTTTAAATTTTGTACAATTTGCTGGTTTTTTGTTTAACAAATATATTAAGCAGGTTTCTTTAAAATCTTTTTTACAAAAAATATTTTTTATTTCAATTTTACATTTTTCAACAGATATAATGTATTGCCACATAGTGCAACTTGATTTTCAATAATTAATTTACCATTAATTTGTGCAATTGGTCTAGTTTCAAATAACATGCAGGTATTTTTGACAATAGGATATTTTATGTATAATATAATTAAATATGATTTTTGTAAGATTTTAAACGTTGAAACATCTAACAAATCAGTCAAAGTTAGTGTTTGCTTTTCATTTTGAATTATTTCTTTTGTTTCTTCTGTATGGAGTATATGTAAATTGAAAATTCCACCTTTTGCTAATGTGATAGTGTGTAAAACATTTTGTAATTCATATATAATCATTTTTATTCTTTGTTTACGAATTATTTTTTCCTGAGAAGATCCTGCAGTATCATTTACTAAATTTGTTAATCGTTTTATTTCCTTAAACATTTGCGAATTTGTAATAAATTGTTCATTATTATTTTCTACTAAATCATTTATTTTGCTAGATATGGTTACAAAATCATCGTTGTCTGGAGTTCCTGAAATCCATTTCCACAATGTTCCTATTTCATTGATTCCTCTTTTAGTCCTAGTTTTCTGCAATTGCATTAAAGAAAATAATATTAAGTTCTGCCTCTACTTCTAAATAATCTGTTGTTGAATATGTGTGCTTTTGTTTTTCTTGCAAAAAATATCATTGTTCATTTTCGAACATCGTCCTATAGTAGGTTAGATTTGTGATGTGAAAAATGTTTCCAAAACTTTCGTACATTAGTGCTTCCTTATTTTGAATTAGCACATAGTCATCGCTGGTGTAATCTATTATGTCTGCTGTAGTTAAAGTAAGCAGTAATCCAAAAATAAAAATAGCCATACCGTAAACCTAAGATATTATGTTTTAATATTATCCTTGTGAATAATTCTGTTTCTATTGTTAATAATTATCTCATTTCCCAAGTTTTCTTTAACTTGCTGTTTTCTATACCTAGGTTTTAACTTATTTCGCTCTCCTATAACTTTCGAATAAACTATTTGACCTGGATAAAATTCTTTACTGTTTCTATTTCTAAATATTATGAAAACTAAGCATTTTGGTTTGTGCCATTTTAAATTTTTCTGGAATCATTTCATGATCCTTTTTATTGTAAAACACATCCAGAGGTTTAAAATCTGTCACCGAGTGAATTGTTAAATTATACTGTTGAGCTGCTCTATACAGAGTCTGTAACTCGCTCATTAAATTATGTTCTTCTTTTATGCATCGGGCAATTTCGATTATGGTCGAGTGAACTCTTTCTATTTGACCGCCAATAGAGCTATGTCTAGGGTCGCAGAATTCAGTCTCTGCATCAAAATTATGAATTGGGGTGTGGTAAAACTTGGTTCGTTATCTATTGTAATGCATTTGCTTCTGGGAATGTCTGCAAAATGTCCAGGATTTTCTCTTCTATATTGATCTTATCCTCTATATTTTTTATAACTAAAAATTTAGAATATGCATCAACGCAGTTAATAAATTTAAGTTTTTGTGCGTAAAATGCATCTATATGGACCTGTTCACCTTCCTTTCATGGAATCTTATTTCAATATTCAGTCTCTGCATCAAAACTTTGAATTGAGGTGTGGTAAAACTTGGTTCGTTATCTATTGTAATGCATTTGCTTCTGGGAGTGTCTGCAAAATGTCCAGGAATTTCTCTTCTATATTGATCTTATCCTCTATATTTTTTATAACTAAAAATTTAGAATATGCATCAACGCAGGTAATAAATTTAAGTTTTTGTGTGTAAAATGCATCTATATGGAGCTGTTCACCTTCCTTTCTTGGAATAGGAATCAATTTCGGGTGGCGGTCATATTTGTTTTTATTGCAAACTAAACAATTCCTAATATATTCTTTAAATTGTTTTTGCATGTCAGGCCAGTGTAAAGTTTCTGAATTTGTTTTATATTTTCAGCAAAACTTCGGTGTGCCCCATTGTGTGTTTCCTCTATTATACTTGCCTGATCCCCCCTATTAATCACGTCCATTGAAAATGATCTTGTGAACAAGAATTTGTTACTGAAAGTTTCTTTAACTTTTTGTTGGATTTCATACAAATTTTCCACTGTGCAATGAATAGCTGTTACCAAATTTGGTTGAACAAACCCTTTAAGTATTGTTAACAAATTACACTATTCGACAAATTTTCAAAAATCTACATTTCCACGACATTTGATACGTGATGCCTATGTAAAATTTCTTGCTGATTCCAAATATTTAAACATTTGATTTAAAAGTGGAACAGTTTTCGAGATATTTTGAAATTTCAGTTTTTGAGATAAAAAAAAAGTAGGACTACTAATCCGTCAATATCTCCGCTAATACTGCTTCGATTTTTATGCTGTTTCACTTTATCAGGAGGGGATAAAATACTGTTTTTACCTAGTAAAATTTATCTTAATCGGTTTTGAAGTGACGAAGTTATAGAGAATACAAAAAAAATTTCGATATCCATCTTCATTTACGAAGCTTTTCTAAGTGAAATAGTCATCAAATTTTAACTTAGCCTATTTTGTCATAGTTTTTGATCAAATCGTCATTGACACTGTGGTCGAACAATTTTTATTACGACGATTATTAAAAAAAAAAACGGGTCTGGTTGTAATATATAAAAGTTTTCCCCTGTTTTGGAAAATAAATTTGATTTTACTACCGGTATTTTTTTCAACATATGAAGTGATTTGTGTTTACGTGAGCAATGTGTAATAATGTGCGTACATATAAGTGCAATAACCCAAAACATATGTTCTGTTATATGTGTGGAAGATATATTTTTACATCGTGTTACGGCGAGCCCGGGTAATGGCGGGGTTGCTCGCACGTAATAATATGTAACGAAAAAAGTGAAAGAAAGGGCAGCGAATGAATAAATAATAAAACACTGTATTTCAAATATAAATACAATACAATAAGTGAATCTCTTTATTGAGTATAATGTACAACCTTAATTATTGGACAATTAAGGCGTACAAGTACTATTTTATGGAAGTGGACAATTAATATTTTATAACCGTGGATCATTAAGTGAGTTTACGGAAATTGAAATTATTGAAAATTGAATTGATCTTACCTGGAGTGGCTGCTGTTGATTTGATTCGTGCTCAAAATCGAAGTGAAGTGCCTTCAGATAAAACTTAGCTCTGTACCGCCGCCGAATGCCTACTTTCGTAGGATTCGAAGGGGTAAGAGCTGTTATCGGGCGAAAAGATAACAACAAAGTCGCGCGGGCAGATACTAGTAACTATTACGAGGGGCGACCGATATATTTAGGCCGATGGCCTAAACATGCCGGCCCCCTTGCGACAAGCAACATTAAAAGAAAGAAAAAAAAATAAAACCTGAATCACCAGCAGCCATGCCAAACTAATTATTAAAATTTAAACTATGACTACGTGTCTTCTTCCTGAGCCCTTGCTCTGCTCGTAGCTTGCGGCGGACACCTGTGGTGGACGAAAAAAAGTAATTAGTACATTAACGTGGTTTTGCCTAGTTCATTGCACCTTTATTAGACTAATTGTCGACCAACGGACGGGTCGATTGAGTGAGGCCTCATTGTTGGTAGGCCCCAGATATGGTGAGGCCGAATATCGTGGCCTGGGCCAGTAGCCCGTTGATGGTGGATGGTGGGGTGCCCGGCAGCATAAGGCTAGCGTAGACGTCGGCGCCCAATGTCAGGCGCACTGGTGACGACCTGAAAAAGTCTGGGTCAGCCAGCTTCATGAATTGAAATGGCGCGGCCACGGTGGCGTCTATATTTGAAGCTGGATTCATTCGATGGTACCTGGCCATGACCGTAGCTTGTGTGGGTACCCTTCTCGCCACCCCATACTCTCCGTGCACCTGATCGGCCGAGTCCCCCCAAACCGTTCTAAGCCGAGCTTGGAAGCGAGCTCGCTGTTGATGACCGATGTGAGTGAACACGAGTCGATCAGGGCACGTACAACATGAAGTTTGCCGCCGGATTCGATGCAAACGGAAGCAGTGGGGGAAATGGCGACAAACGACCTCAAAATTATGCTTTCGGTGGGCGTATTGGCTGCTCTTCCCGACCGGAAAGTGGTAGGCATATTCTTAAGGCGGACTACGGTGGTGTCGCTGACGGCTGTGTGGGCCGAGTAAGGTGCCGTCCGACCCGCTGTAAGGCGTGATGAGCGGAAAGGACGTGTTTCCGCGTCACCCCGTCTTACCGCAGTGGAACGGCGAGATGGTCGGAAAGGACGCGTTTCCGAGCCACCAGGATTCACCTTACCGGGCCTTTGCTGTGGTCGGAAAGTACGTGTTTCCGAGCCACGCTCTCCTCTGTTCCCTTCGTGGACGGTATCGCGGCTTCTCCACAGCTCGTGTCGTAGTAGCGGTCGGAAAGAACGTGTTTCCGAGCCGCCGAGCTGTGGAGAGCGTATCGGTGGTGACCTGGCCGCCTCCTCTTCTTCTTCTGCTTCGGCTACCTGTTCTGCCCAGGATTTGGTGGTTTCGGTGATGGCGATCGACAACGCGCCATCGGAGATCTCTCCATCATCCAGTCCGTCGACGTTCGAGCCGACGTGCTCAGAGGGGCGGGCGGCTGAGTCCTCGATGTGCAGCGTCGTATGGTGTTTCTCGTCACACCGGTAGCAGCGGTCCTTGCTCGGGCATGTTCCAGGACCGTGGAATGGCGATAGGCAGTTGGAGCAGTACTTGTGGATAAGTACTACCCTCAACCGCTCTTCAACCGCCATCCCACGATATTTCTGGCAAAATCGGATGCCGTGGTTATTCCCGCATAACCGACAGGGGATGGTGAACGGGCGAGACCTTTGCTCGGTTTTTACGCGTGTTGCGGTGTAGCGAGTCATGCTAAAACAATAGAAATCCCATTAATACGTGTGGGTGGCTTGTGTACCTGTGTAGTTGGGTGGCTTGTATACCTAACCACGAATATTTATTTTTCCGTATAAATTGTGTCTACCTTCAATTGGGTAAGTTTGGCATTTTGTTCGGCATTTTGGTTGGCAATTTTTACCTATCTGGCAGCTTTGTCACGAATGACAATTCCCTGCAACCCCAGAACACAGTACATAATGGTGAGTGTAGTAACTCGTTGGAGCCCGAAATGTAATATTTGTCGGTAACCTGGCGTAATCCGGGAGAAATGGGCCGAGGTCCTGCAACTTTTGCTGTAGTTTGGCTATCATTAAGGAGTGTGTGCATGCATTTGCTCTGAAAAGACTAAGTTTGTAGTCTCATCACGGCTGGTTCTTGAGTGGTGGATAACCAGCTGATCGACACCGTGTTCAATCAGCTCGTAACTCACCCACATTTGCGGTTTTACAGACGTGGTCAGCAACTCTGTGCTGCCACATCCCATCGTTGACGACTGTGTCACTTGTCAATGTAAAAGTGCAGACAGATGTACCGCGACACCCATAAAGGAATTTAACATAACAAAGCTCATTGCGGTGAAAAATCTATCATACTGAGATATTTCCCTTTTTTTTTTTTCAAATAAACTGGCAATTGTGGACAGTTGTAGTGAAAAAATAATGGTGAAAGAAATTAAATATTCTGTGAAAAAGTGGTTAGTTTCAATATTTTGACCACGCTATATTTCGCATTTGCGATTAAATGGATAACGTACGGGCAAAGATATTCATTTCCACCGACATTCTTAGGAGTGAAAAATGCGTATAAGGGTACACATTCATAGTGACCCAGATTTCCCCTAACATCATGCGAAAAAGTTTCACCCGCGCAATATGGTACGCCACAAAAAGTGGTGGATTTTTGCAACGAGTACATACCCGTTACGATCATGTGTGGGTACCGATCGTTACTCGAAGTGGCTGCGCTATTTCATTCAGCACTGCATACATTCCTGAATGAAATGTCATTGATGGAGAATACACACGAGGTAAGTAGCAAAGTTTGTGAATTTTATTTTTATTGTAATATTATAATGAGTTTTCTTTGTTTCTTTTATTTTCAGGTGGCAGGTGGATCATTGGGGAATAGAAGCAGTGGATACATGGCGATTTCGAGGTAAGTATAAGTTTACGCTGCCGAAATCCTGTATCGTTTCGGCAGCGTTGAAGACCATGTATGTACGTGTGTGTATCACTCGCTGTGGTGGCCGGCGCCCAGCGGTGGATACACACATGAAAATTATTCATATATTCGATTCTAATTCTTTGTTATTTTTCAGGTTTTATGGGCAGCTTTCTATATGTCCCATCAATGAGCAGCCAAACATATGCTCCATCAATGGGCAGCTTTCTACATGCCCCATCAATGAGCAGCCAAACATATGCTCCATCAATGGGCAGCATTCTCTATGTCCCAACGGTGCATGGCACACAAATGTGACGCACATTAATGCCCTATTGTGGCATGGCGCATGGGCGGGTGGTAAATTGTATTGATGCGCCGGGGGTCTAAAAGTGCTCTTAGTTTGATGTTGCAGTAGGGTGTGGAACACCCACAACGGCAACAAGAAGACGCAAGTGATTAGTAGCGCTGCTTTAACGTCCACAGCAATGCATCTGCTGGATCCTGGTTATGGTGGGACGTTAATGCAAGCACCATCAACCTCCTCAACTACGTCGAATGCAACTGCGTCAACAACTGTGGTGGTGACGACGGGATTACCACAATTCAATGCCATTCAAATGGTGCTGGTGAATATGGAAGTAATGTGGTTCACAACGTCCACAACAATTCCACCATCAACACAGTAAAAGCAGCAATTGGTAATGCGAACCACCAGCAACAATAATAGCAAAAGCCACGACCGCAGTATGGTCTTCAACACGGACAAAATGTAGTCATGAATCCGAGGGTATGGATGCCACGGAGCATCGTGATTGCGGGTGAGTTATATGAGTAGGTTTTTTATTATATTGTTTATGTGTATTGTGGGATTTTGATAGGAAGGTTGTTGGTTCGCATCCCGACCATTTACTTAAGTTCTTGTTTTTAATATTATGGTTTATAATAAACTAGTAGGTAACTCCCGATAATCGGGTGGGGTTTTTTTTTGTGAAAAAAAGTTAAAGTAAACTTTAAACGCTAATATCTTATGAACAAATCAACCAATTGAAATTTTTGTAATTCTGGGCAAACATGCTCATGACAAGCTTTCATTTGATACACATTTCATTTATGTACGTATTGCAGTTTCGTCTAGCTAAGCGCCTTGTTTTAGAATAATACTATAGATTCTTACTGGTGCAAGAGACGATAAAGGGCCAATTTTTGGGGTGCTGTTGGCAATTTTGTGCATTTCTTCTAGGAAGCCTTTCATGACGCCCGTTTTTAAAAAACATTTCTAAATAATTTCTTATGTTGCCTGTATGGGGAATCGAACCTAGGTCTTTCTGTGTGGTCCTCAGACCACAATGTCCATATAACAAAATACATACCAATATAAGATTTAAAACATTATTTTTGAAAACAGAAATTTTTCACCTCTCTGAGGGTTTACCTCAAGTTATTTCTCCAAGGCTACCACACCATAGGAGCAACATATCTAAACGTTTGTGTAATTTTTTGTTACATCCTCATTTGGAAACCATTTACTTTTTACGCTTGGAAAGTATTGTTTAATAAACTAGCTTACTTCTTTGTTTATTAGGCAATATTGCCTGCAAAGACTTCACGGTATTAAAAATGATACCCGTGTGCCGAATTTAGCACCATAGATATGTCATAAAGGTGGTTTATTTATCAAATGTGGTGTGCATAAATAGACCCATAAACATGGCAGAAACGAACGTAACTGGTTCCATTATTATTGGGAACAATATATGTATTCGTGGGGGTCCATTTCTTTTGATGAAATGGCTAAAAACTTACGGATCAGGGCATGGTTTTTTCCTCTTCGATTCCTAGATTGTTTTCCAAAGTTTATTTAAAAATCTTCGATTTCGAAGTCGCGAAGGCGTATTTCAGGAGCCAAAATTTCTCATTTTGTTGAATTTTGTAAGACTCTTAAGTTAATAACACGGTTATTTAAGAGCCAAAATTCCTCATTTTGTTGAATTTTGTAAGTCTCCAGTACCTCAAACTGTTGATGTAGATGAGAAATTGGGATTTTCGTCTAGGGCTCCCTTATGACTCTGGGGGGTACTCTTGTTGTCTTGTGGGTGTGCAAATGGGAATGAATTCTATGCTTGGGTGATATGCGGCGAGTTGTTGCCGCAAAATTCTCAACTTCTGTGGCAGATCGGTTCGTCCGTCTGCGGTAGGGTTTCGGTTGGCCTCGTTCCGTTTGAACAAGTGCGTTTATTTTCTTGTGGCGGATCGGTCCTTCCGATTGCGGTAGGGTTCGGTGGCCTCGTTACATGTTAACGAGTGCGTTTGAATTTTTGGGCGATAGGCTCACTTGTTTGGTGAGCAATACGGTGGTAATTGGGTTTGTTGTAGCTAGGAGAGGGATGCATTTCTTTGGACGAAGGCGTTGAGTGCGCCTTCAAGTTCTCTAATCCGAATAGTAATTAGAAGTGGAATTAGAGAGACTTAGTTTTTCCCATCTGTTGACGAGTGAAGCACGATGCTCGCTGACGTCGATCTCGGGTGGTGCTAAAAGATGCCCTCCAACGAGGAAATGTCCTGGGGTAAGCGGTTCCAAGTTCGACAGATCGTTGGAAGATGGCGTCAAGGGTCACGAGTTGAGGCAAGACTCGATTCGACAGAGGAGGGTGCTGAATTCTTCTAGGGTGAATTTATGATCTGAAGCGATCTTCTTAGAGTGGTTTTTAAAACTTTTGACCCCCGCTTCCCAAAGTCCACCCATATGAGGAGCCCCTGCTGGTATGAAATGCCAGGTGAGGGTTTGATGACAATATTTCGAAAGGGTCTGGTTGCGGGCGTCCGCTAGAAAAGACTTGAACTCTGATCGGAGAGCTCGAGATGCACCGACGAAGTTCGTTCCATTATCGGAGTGTATGTTTTTTGGACATCCTCGTCTGGCAACAAACCTATCGAAAGCTGCCAGGAACGCGGCAGTACTAAGGTCACTAGTGGCCTCCAAATGAATGGCCTTGGTCGTAAAGCATACGAAGAGGCACACGTAGCCCTTGGACATGCGACATCCTCTGCCGCTGTAGGATTTGATATCAAAGGGTCCGGCGAAATCTACCGCGGTGTTGGTAAAAGCTCGGGAAAAGGTAGTGCGTGCGGAAGGAAGCTCCCCCATTAATTGGGTCTGTACTCGGTGTCGAAAGATGGTGCGTGCGGATAAGCCGCAGCATTACTTGGTTTTCTCCGTGTAGGGAGATCTTGTGGACAAACTGGACCAGAAGACGGGTAAAATGACACGCGTAAGGGAGGATAATTGGGTGACGTTCATTATAAGGCAGATCAAGGGATGCAGACAGACGGCCGCCCACCCGCAAGATGTTACAGCTATCGATGAAGGGGTTGAGAGGCAGGACTTCGCTTTTGGTCCCAATAGGTTTTCCGGATTTTAAATTCCCTAATTCCTCAGAATAATGTTTCTGTTGGTAGATAGATATAAGACGTTGAGTCGTAGCCTTAATTTCGTCGGGCGAAATGAGGTATGACTCCGCTTTAAAAGTGGATTTCGTTTTGGGACTCGTTCTTTGAGAGAATCTCATAATATATGATATGACCCTCAAAGCTCTTGAAAAATCGGAAAATCAATCGAGAATGTCCTCTCTATTGTTTGTTTGCGTCGTTGTGTGAATTTGTACTCTCTTTTCCTCGATGTTTGTACCATACTCTTTTTCTTGGGCTGGCCATTTAGTCTTGTCTTCTTGTAGCCAAGAAGGTCCCTGCCACCACAAGACGTTGTCGACTAGATCCCTCGCTGATAGTCCTCTGCTGGCCAGGTCTGCTGGGTTTGATGCGGAATCCACGTGTCGCCAAGCTTTATTTCCTACCTTTTCTACGATTTTTGTTACTCTGTGCGCCACGAACGTGGGCCAAGAGCACGGTGGTTTTCGGATCCATGCTAGGACGATGGTTGAATCCGTCCATAGGTGCACGTTGAATGTGCCTAAGTTAAGGTTTTCGATGACGGTTTCTAAGGTTTCGGCGAGCAAAACCGATCCACACAATTCCAATCGGAGTAATGAAATGGTCTTCACTGGGGCTACCCTCGTTTTCGCCATTAGCAGATTAACGTAAACCTGATCTTTAATTTGGACCCTTAAAAAAACTGTGGCTGCATATGCTTTTTCGGAGGCATCGCAGAATCCGTGTATTTCCACGTCGTTGGATGGCGTGAAGTACACCCATCGTGGAATCCGAGTGTTATTGATTTTATTGTAGTCGTGCATAAAGCTTTGCCACCTATCTAAAGTTTGATCAGATACTCTCTCGTCCCAGTCAGTCCCCTCTAGCCAAATGTTTTGCATGATCATTTTGGCTACTATGATGACTAGGCCCAGCCATCCCAATGGATCGAGGAGTTTAGCGATGGCTGAGAGTATCGCCCGTTTAGTAATGCTATCCTTATTTTCGATGGGTTTAGCTGTAAAATAAAACTGATCAGAGTGCGCGTTCCAACGGATTCCGAGTGTTTTGACCGTACTGGAGTCTTCGAACTCCAAAAAGTCCTCGTTTAGTCGATGATGTTTGGGTATTCCCTGTAGTATTTTGTTGCAATTCGAGGTCCATTTTCGAAGGGATAAGCCCGCGGACTGTAATGCACGCGAGCACGCGAGCCTTGATAGCGTAGTCGATAGTATGCCCTCCTGAGAGAACATCATCGACGTACATACTTCTTCGCAGGATATTTGCTGCGATGGGTAATGACGTCTCCACGTCGTCCGCTAGCTGATGCAGCGTTCGGATGGCTAAGTATGGAGCACAGTTAACTCCAAAGGTTACCGTCTGTAACTCGTAGACGGTGATAGGATTCTCAGGTCTGGTCCGGAAAACTATTCTTTGAAATTTGGTCTGATTGGGTTTGACCCATATCTGACGATACATCTTTTCGATGTCGCTATTAAACACATATTTATAGAATCTCCATCTGAGGAACAGTATTGTTAAATCGGCCTGAAGTACTGGACCTGGATGAAGTACGTCGTTAAGACTGATGCCATTAGCGGTCGGACGATTGAAGGGACCTTGGACATATGTCCTAATGTTTCGTACTCCGCTAGTACTCTATTATATTCTGTCTGTAGGTCCGGTGTCTTAGAGGGGCGGGTCTCATTTCTGTAAAATTGAGAGCAAACACCCTTTAAAGAAGGCCCTAAGCAGACGTTACTAGGGAAATCTTGTTTAAATGGAAGGGCAACTGTATACTTCCCATCAGGGCCCCGTTCTGTTGTAGCCTAGAAAAGTTCCTCGCAATAGGCATTATCCTCGTTCAGTGCCTTTTTCTTAGGCACATCTTCCAACTAACAGGAAGCGGTTAGCTGTTTGGCTAGGCTTATTTCGTTGAAAAATGATACCCTATTATTGGTTGGCTGTGCTGCCTCGGCCCGGCCGCTTAATATCCAACCGAAGACGGTTTCTTGGGCAAGAAGCGTGTTCATAACGTTCTTCCTTATACCGCTTAAGATTATTTTTGCGTAAATGTAGCCTCCTAGGATGAGGTCGACTGGCTCATTAGCGAAGAACCTCTTATCTGCTAAAATCAAGTCCGGGAAAGCTTGCTTGGTCAACGCGCTGACTTGGCAAGTTGGAAGATTCCCGGCGAGTTGTGGTAGGACTAGGACCATTGTATCGATGTTGACTAGATTATTGATAAGGGAACCTATTGTAATAACACACGACTCTTTGACTTGCGCTGACGGCGTATTGTTTATACCCGATACTTGAATGTTCAGGCGTTTAGATGGCAGGTTTATTCTTTTCTTCCGCCCCTCGGTTATGAACGAGCATTCAGAACCGGAGTCAATAAGTGCCCTGGCCGAGAAATCCACTCCATTATAGTGGATTTTTACACGTGCAGTTCCTAACAGTACCCCCTTAGTTGTATTCGCATGTAATGTAGAAACATTATTAATGTTTTGGTTTCTATTTGCAGATTCAAGCCTTGCCCTAGCCTGATGTGAAGTTGTGGGCCTATCGTCAGATGTGTTTTGCCGTCACCTCTGGTTCGTTGCTTTTGGCTGAGCTGTTGCCAGATGGAGTAAGGAATTTGATGACATTGAAGTGCTGAAATGCAATTATTTATGTCTCTTTGTAATTGTTTTATTTTTGTACCGCATTCCTTTTCTACCGCGGTCAGGCTGAATAGGGATTTCAGCTGGGTATTGACCAGGATACGTTTGTTTTCATACCTGTCGCTCAAATTCTTCCATGCTGTAGTGAAGCCTTCGTTGGTCAATGGACACCTACGAACTATTTCCTTTGCCTCCCCTTGGATTTTTTGGTTGAGGTGATACAATTTCTCAACCGGGGTAAGGCGTTTGTTTAGGATGTATATGGCCGTGAACATGTCTCTAAATGTTGACCATGATAAATAATCACCCTTAAACACATTGGTGTCGCAGGGCGGAAGACGAATATTAGACTCACGACTGGATGTATCAATATCTTTTGGAGGTGGTAATGGCTGCGCTGATAGCTTTTCCACCTGCGCATTCATAGATGCCATGCATTTCATATAGCATGCGAAACACGCCTTGTTTTTTTGCTTTATGGACTGCAAATCTTCCTTACTGGTCTTGTCCGAGGCCAGAAGGCTGTCGTAAGACGATTTCGTTTTCTTCCATAATGCCTTCAGCTCCTCTTGCTGTATTGCAAGGGTGTATTTGTCCATTTCTTCTATGGTCTGCGAGCTGAACTCTTGCTCGAACTCCACTATGCAGTCGGATTGACGAATATAGGTCTCCATTCTCTTTATATGTTTGAATATTTCGTATATTTACAGTGAAACCAAGAGCGGACAGTAATGACTCAGGAAGGTATTTTGCTTTGGGATAAGCGAAGTTTTTATAAAACGATGATATGGATTGGAATCTCTGGAGATTTGGTGTATAAATTATGCGATAGACAAAATATGTTTTTTAAAAATGTGGGTGAAACCGATCTAAATCTCTGAAGATTTAGAGTATCAACAACAGTGTAAAAGAAACAGATAGAAATCTCTGAAGATTAAATGTTTCAAAAGAGAAAAATATGTCTTTAAAAGTGCTTGTGAAACCGAACAAAATCTATGAAGATTCAAAGTATCAACAACAGTGTATATGAAACAGATAGAAATCTCTGACGATTAAATGTTTCAAAATACAAAAATATGTCTTTAAAAGTGCGTGTGAAACCGATCTAAATCTCTGAAGTAAAAGAAACAGATAGAAATCTCTGAAGATTTTATGTTTCAAAAGTGTTTATGGAACGAGTAAACCTCTGAAGATTTAGTGAACTATTAAACGTGTGTATAGCGCTGGTAAAAATCTCTGAAGATTTGATGTGCTTCCAAAGTGTATAGTGATAACAAATAAAAGTCTCTGAAGAACTAATGTATCAACAAAGTGTATGTGGCATAGATAGAAATCTCGGTACAGATTTAATGTGCTTTGGGTATTTGAACCCTGTTTAGCCAAACCAAGTAAAATAAAGTGCAATTTCCAAGAAAAAAAAACTAACGCAGTTGTATTTGTCCAGATAATCGTGGACTAGTGTAATTATTTATTAAAAAATTTTGAACGATACAATTGATGTATTAAATTAAACGACACCTATTGCCTGTGTACGCTTTAAGTATATATGCCCACAAGCCACCCAACGTTGTGATGAGTATATAGAATGATTGATGTGATGTGAACTTTGTGATGGATCGCTCTTTAAAAAGCATCAACTAAGTTAAATTTTAAAGTAATTTGGAGAAAATTTCCACAGGATGTGGTCGAACAGAGATATATTCAGTGCAGTGATACGTGTATAACTATATAAAAAAAAAACAAAAAAAAAATCACTGACTGCTTGCCTTGAGCTGTGTCGGATAAGTCTTACCACTGGAGGGGGACTTAACCGATAGTCAAAAAGCGAAAGTGTGCTATCGAGAACACGGTGTATTCACTTACTTTGTTTTTAAAAAAGAAATCACTCGCAAAGTTCACTACGTTTTGCACGTATAAAAAAAAAAAATGGTGCAAGAACTAAAACCAACCACGTACCTTGAGTGATGAAAAATTGATGTAATGGACTGTATTTGTGTTGAGAGCAGATGGACTGTAGTGATTGGTGTGATGTGTTGATGTGGACTGATGGTATGATGTGATGATGTGATGAAATGTGAGTACTGGATGTCAATGTGAATGTGTTGGTGTCACTCGCTGTTGTTGATGGCTAATCGTTGACTTGGTTCGTTGAAGTCGCCTTAATTTATTGTATTGAATTATAAACTGTTGCGGTGCACTTTTGATGCTGGATTTTTATATGCTGGATTTTTTGGATTTCCAGGCGCGATGGACCAAATGTTACGGCGAGCCCGGGTAATGGCGGGGTTGCTCGCACGTAATAATATGTAACGAAAAAAGTGAAAGAAAGGGCAGCGAATGAATAAATAATAAAACACTGTATTTCAAATATAAATACAATACAATAAGTGAATCTCTTTATTGAGTATAATGTACAACCTTAATTATTGGACAATTAAGGCATACAAGTACTATTTTATGGAAGTGGACAATTAATATTTTATAACCGTGGATCATTAAGTGAGTTTACGGAAATTGAAATTATTGAAAATTGAATTGATCTTACCTGGAGTGGCTGCTGTTGATTTGATTCGTGCTCAAAATCGAAGTGAAGTGCCTTCAGATAAAACTTAGCTCTGTACCGCCGCCGAATGCCTACTTTCGTAGGATTCGAAGGGGTAAGAGCTGTTATCGGGCGAAAAGATAACTACAAAGTCGCGAGGGCAGATACTAGTAACTATTACGAGGGGCGACCGATATATTTAGGCCGATGGCCTAAACACATCGGCTAGAAGTTTTAATGAAAGACTACAAGCCACTTTTCGTGAATATTTTAATATTGTTCCACAAAACACTTACAAACCATGGGCACCGAATGTTTTGTGTGATACTTGCAGAGTAAACTTAAGTAACTGGAAGTCTGGTGTAAAGTAAGTGCGAGGAGTTTTCGGTACTTATTTTTTAACTTATTTATGTATTTATTTGAATTACGATAGGCAACATTTACCATTTTCGGTTCCTGCAATATGGCGTCCACCCATGAGTCATGAAGTTGATTGCTATTTTTGCTTAACCGAAGCCAATAAGAATGGGCGCCATCGTAATGTTAAGTATGGCAACGTGCACTCTTTCACGAGGCCGATCCCGCATTCCTCAGACGATTCTTATCCTGCTTGTTCAAATCAACAAGAGGAGCCCGAAGTAAGTAAAACAGGTGAATCTGATTTTGAAGCAGAAATTGTTAATAAGCCGCTTACTCAACCCGAATTGAATGACTGGATTAGAGATTTGGGATTAACAAAGGACAAATCAGAGCTATTTGCGTCAAGGATGAAAGAACCCGGATTTCCGACTCCTGAAGTCAAAGTAACATACTACAGGAATCGCCATAAACGTTTTGAGAAATATTACTCCAAAGAAGAAAATATTTGCTATTGCAACGATATAAACGGTTTGTTAAAGGAGTTAGGTGACACGTGTCAGTCTAGTGAATGGCGTCTATTTATTGACAGTAGTAAACTTAGTTTAAAGGCTGTTTTGCTGCACCAGGGTAATAAAAAACCTTCCATTTCAGTGGCGCATGCAGTAGGTATGAAAGAATCGTATGAGTCCATGTCGAAAATTCTTGAGCTTATCAAATATATGCAACATGGCTGGAAAATTTGTTCAGATCTTAAAGTCGTTGCATTACTAACTGGTCTGCAGCAGGACTATACGAAGTGATGCTGTTTTTTGTGTAAATGGGACAGTCGGGCGCGTGAGGATCATTACTCCAAAAAATGTTGGCCAGAGAGAATAGGATCTACCGTTGGACAGGATAATGTTAAATTAAAGCCGCTAGTAGAGAAAGAAAAAATTATACTTCCGCCCTTGCATTTAAAACTTGGCCTTTTCAAAAATTTCGTGAAGGCTTTGCAGAAAAATGTCAACAATCGCGCAGTTGATCATCTTAAGGCAACGTTTCCACATTTGTCAGAGGCCAAAATAAAGGAAGGTGTGTTTGTGGGCCCGCAAATTAGAATACTTTTTAAAGGCCCCAGTTTTCAATCAGCTCTATCAGAGGAAGAGGCTAAGGCATATGCTTCTTTTTGTGCCGTTTGTGAAAGCTTTTTAGGAAACGTTAGAAACCCAAACTACAAAGAAATAATTGATGATTTGATCAAAAACTATGAGAAAATAGGTGCAGTTAAAAATTCGTTCGGAGTTTTTATTGCTTTATGCAGTTATGATATTTCTTTCCAGGTGTAAATATGTCTTTAAAAATTCATTTCATCCATTCCCACTTGAACTTTTTCCCTGAAAACCTGGGTGATGAAAGTGATGAGCACGGTGAGCGCTTCCACCAACAAATAAAAGAAATGGAACTGGGATATCAAGGAAGTTGGAATGAAGTGATGATGGGCGATTTTTGTTGGTTCCTTATTCGAGAAGAAAAAAATATGCCGAAACGGCGAAAATTAGCAACTAGTAATCACTTTTGATACACATAGATTTAAAAAAAATAAAGTTAAATATAAGATTGTGGTGAAAATAAACATGCTTTTTTTCACTAAATCTCTTATAACATTATCATTTTTCTACTGATTATAATCTGGTAAGTGTCAAAATGTTCCGTAATAAACAGGCTATTGACTCACGGTGTAAAAACAGGAATTCACTTAGAAAAATTACATACAAAATGATGAATAGATGATGAAGTGATGATGGGCGATTTTTGTTGGTTCCTTATTCGAGAAGAAAAAAATATGCCGAAACGGCGAAAATTAGCAACTAGTAATCACTTTTGATACACATAGATTTAAAAAAAATAAAGTTAAATATAAGATTGTGGTGAAAATAAACATGCTTTTTTTCACTAAATCTCTTATAACATTATCATTTTTCTACTGATTATAATCTGGTAAGTGTCAAAATGTTCCGTAATAAACAGGCTATTGACTCACGGTGTAAAAACAGGAATTCACTTAGAAAAATTACATACAAAATGATGAATATAGAAAAAAAATTTGCACAACATTTTTTTTGTATTCGCTATAACTTCGCCACTTCAAAACCGATTAAGATAAATTGTACAAGGTAAAAACAGTATTTTATCCTCTCCTGATAAAGTGAAACAGCATAAAAATCGAAGCAGTATTAGCGGAGATATTGACGAATTAGTAGTCCTACTTTTTTTTTATCTCTAAAACTGAAATTTCAAAATATCTCAAAAACTGTTCTACTTTTAAACTTTCTGATTACATATTTGGAATAAGCAAAAAATTCTACATAAGATTCATGTATCAAATGTCGTGGAGTTATTTTTTTGTCGGATAGTGTTATCAACTGTATCGAACTCAATTAAATGTCTTGTTTAGTCACAGACTCATGTATTGTGAATCTATTTTTAGTAAGAACTATTTGTTGTTTAAATTGATTGAGTGGCCTTGTTGTCTCTTTGATAATAGAGTTATGGTCACTCTCGGCAGAATGTATGGATTGATTATCTTCTGAATCATCCGTTATATTATTCACCTTGTTGTTGTTGTTTTAACAACAAAATCACTCCCCGAAGGTTTTGGGGAGTGTTGTCGAAATAACAGTCCTTGGCCGGATATGAATCCGGTACGCTCCGGTACTCCCTTGCGGTACTGCCCGACTGTCGTGGGAGCGATTATTATTCACCTCTATTCGTGATAATGCATATGCTACAACATTCGTTTTTCCTGCTTGGTATACGAACTTTGGTCCGAATTCCTCAATGAAGGCATGCCGCCTCTTCATCTTAGAATTGGGATTACGGGTTGACATTGCAAATGTCAATGGTTGGTGACCTGTATGAATTTCGAGGTTACTTACCCCGTATAAATAGTTTCGAAGGTTCTTTAACTCCCACACGATGGCGTACAATTCCTTTTCATTTGTAGCGTAATTTCTTTCTGTTTTATTTAAAGTTTTTGACACGAAAGTAACTTGTCTATTTTGTTGTGAAAGTACTGCGGCCATTGCGAAATTAGACGCATCTGTAGTTAACACAAATTTTTTTGAATAATCTGGTTGTACCAACTCCATATCCGCTGCCAAATGTTTTTTTAATGCCTTAAATGCAATTTTTGCGTCTTCATCTAACTCTATTGCAAATACTTTGTCAAAGGCTTTGCTATTGCAGCATAGCCTTTTATAAATTTGCGATAATACCCAGAAAACCTCTCATTTGGTGTAAATTCTTAGGTTCGGGATAATTTGATATTAACTCGATCTTTTTTGGATCGGTTTTAATAATATTTTGAGCAACAATATAGCCCAAGAATTCTATTTCTGTTTTGAAAATTTTGACTTCTCAATTGAAATTTTTATATTTGCAGTTCTCAATATTTCAATTATGGTTTCCAAGTCCTTCAGATGTTGCCCCAGATCTTCTGAGAAAATTATTATATCATCTAAATAGACGTGGCACATTTTCCCTATATGCTCCCGTAAAATGTCATCCATTGCTCTCTGAAAAATTCTGGGAGCGTTTTTTAGACCAAAAGGCATACGCAAAAATTCGTATTTTCCGTTGTTAACAGAAAAAGCTGTCTTCTCTATGTCATTATCCGACATCAAAATCTGAAACCGGATTCCAAGTCTATGCTTGAAAAGAACTTCGATTTTCCTAAATTTGCCAAAATTATATTTGTATCCGGAATAGGATAACGATCCGAAACAGTATGTTCGTTTAATTTTTTGTAATCTATCACCATTCTAAGCTTAGGAGAGCCATCCTCGTTTGTACCCTTTTTTGGTACCACCCAAATCGGTGAATTGTAGGGGCTTTTGCTAGGCCTTATATTTTTTTCAATTAACATCCTTTCTATTTCCCTATTATCAAATGAGCTTACAGAATGGGGATATGCGTATTGACGGCTCCATATTGGATCATCTTTCGCCGTTCTTATTTCAGCCCTTACATCTGTTCTAAATGGAAAACTTGTATTAATATTAAAATGTCCTTCGGCTATTTCATTTTTTACGTATTTTTTGTAGCTTGACAGTTCCTCATTGTCACTTTCACTATCCCTGTCACTGATACGTTCTTCAACCTCCATTTCTGAACCATTTTCATTCAGCATTGAATAATTGTCCTCAATATTGCCGGAATATTCTTCGGTTGGCGCTTTAGGATTTTCGTATCCCAAAGAAAAATATTTGTTCATCAATATATTACCGGTAAATTCTTCGGTTGGCGTCTTAGGATTGTTGCATCGCAAGGGTTTCAAATTTTCACTTTTAATAGGCGTTTTTGCCCTTTTTGATTTTTCAATTTCATCTTCATTTATTTTGCCGGTAAAAACTTCGGCTGGCGTCTTAGGATTTTTGCATCCCAAGGGTTTCAAATTCTTTTGTGTACTAGGCCTTTTTGCCCTTTTCGAATTCTCTAGGTTAGGTTAGGTTTAAGTAGCTGCCATAACGGCACACTTAGGCCAGTTGTGGTAGGCCCGTTGTGATACCACAGAAAGACACCGTTGCTCCTCATCCTCGAACCACTTTGTTGACTTGATGTAGGTCATCAAGTCACTGACGTCCAGCTCCGCTACTTGGCGAAGGTTGACCAGATAGGAGGCTCCCAGATAGCGCCGTCTGGCCTCAGTTAAGGCGGGGCAGGCGCAGATTAGGTGTTCGACTGTTTCCTCCTCTTCATCCTCTTTACAGCTTCTGCAACACCGACGATAGGGCACTCCCATTCTCTCCGCGTGTTTGCCTATGAGGCAATGTCCGGTTAGTACCCCTATTACTTTGGATATTTCATCCCTTCTTAGAGTGTAGATTCGACGAGATTTCTTCGGATCCCATTTTGGCCAGGTCTGCTTAGATATCTGGCAACCTGCTGTTTGCAGCCATCTTTTTTTGGCTTGGTCGTAGATGTATTCTTTCAGCAGTAGCTTGCATGTGGCGAAGGGCATCCCTAAGCGTTCTTTATCTGGAAGAACCTGCTCGGTCGTGCCCTGCCTGGCAAGTTCGTCTGCCTTGCAGTTTCCCTCGATGTCCCTGTGCCCCGGGACCCAAATGAGGTTCACACAGTTCTGTTGGGCCATCTCCTGCAGAGATCGGCGACAGTTTAGCGTGAGTTCAGAATTGAACGAGTACGAGCCGAGAGCTTTGATGGCCGCCTGGCTATCACTAAAAATAAAAATTTCTTTGCCGATAGCGTCATTCCCTATCTTTTTAGCTGCTTCCCATATTGCCGAGACTTCAGCCTGGAAGACACTGCAGTGATCCGGTAGTCTGAAAGACAGTTCGAGGTTTTGGTCCTTTGAGTAGACCCCTCCTCCCACTCTACCGTTTAATTTAGAGCCGTCGGTGTATACGGACACACCGCCTTTCGCCGTGAAGCAATTATTAGGCTCCTCCCAGTCTTCCCTCCTGGGAATACGTATATTGAAGTAACGGTCATCAGCTGTTGTCGTCGCACAGCGATCCGTTCTTGTTGGAAGAAAACTGTATTGGTTCAGTATGCTAGAATGCCCCGTGGTTTTTGTGCTCCAGCAGGACGTTTCCCTCAAACGCAGGGCTGATGCTGCCGCTGCTTGGTATCCTGCAAGGTCTACAGGCAGTTCGTCAAGGATGACCTGAAGAGCTTCACTCGGTGCAGTCCTCAGGGCCCCACTGATACTGATCATACTGGACCTGTGGACCTTGTCAAGTAAGTTTCTGTATGACGCCTTGCTCAGGGCAGGCCACCATACTACGACTCCGTAGAGAAGTATGGGTCGTATAATCGCAGTGTAAATCCATTTGCAAGTTTTGGGACCGAGTCCTCATTTCTTCCCAATCGCTCTTTTACACGTGTATAATGCTATGTAAGCTTTGTTTTGACGCTGAACGACATTCTCTTTCCAGTTCAGCTTTTTGTCTAGAATTACGCCTAGGAATTTCGCCTTATCGGCTAGTTCAAGGCGCACCCCGTTTAGTTCTGGTAGAGCTAGGGGTGGTATTTTGTACCGTTTGGTGTATAGAACAAGTTCCACCTTCTCCGAGTTGACGCTTAGCCCGCATCGAGAGGACCATGAGGCAACCTCCCGTAGAGCTGCCTGCATCAGGTCGCATAAAGTTTGTGGGAACTTGCCTCTGTATGCAATGGCCAGATCGTCCGCGTAAGCCACAACCTTCCCGCCTCCCCAGCAGGTATCTCTTAGCAGCGAGTTCACTGTGAGGTTCCATAGGAGCGGCGAGAGGACACCTCCTTGTGGTGTGCCCCTTGTGACGTAGCGTTTCATCTCAACTTCCCCAAAGGATGAGAGTATTATCCTCCCTCTTAGAAGTTGATCGCTAAATCCCACCAGGGATGTATCTATACCCAAGTTTGTAAAGGCGATGTTAACGGCTTCCGGGGTTATGTTGTTGAAAGCCCCTTCAATGTCCAGGTAGGATACCAGGCAATATTCTTTGTTTTCCAAAGATGATTCAATTACAGAGACTAGGCTGTGAAGCGCCGTTTCCGTTGATCTTCCCTTGGTGTACGCGTGTTGATAGCCCGATATTAGGTTGCTATCAATAGTGGTAGTGAGGTGGTCGCTGATTATCCTCTCCAGAGTCTTGAGTACAAAGGATGAGAGACTGATGGGTCTGTAGTCCTTTGGCTCGTAGTGAGAGGCCTTCCCTGCCTTAGGGATAAAGTCCACAGTAGCGCTTTTCCATGCACTCGGAATGTGGCCGAGAGCTAGGCATGCTTTGTGTCTAAGCTTTAGAGAAGGCGAGTTGTTTTTTATGTTATTATTATTTTTTATTTTATTTTATTATTTGGCTCAGGTGCTATGTGACCGTTTTGCTCAAATTGTATGTATTCAGTTGGCTCAGGTTCTGACGACCATGTTTGCCTAAAATGTTCTTTGGAGAACGAGAGAGTATATATGTATTATTGGTGGCGAGCACTGTTGGCTCTGAGGCATGGCGCGATTGGCTTCCTCATTTCCTGTATGAAAAACCACCCTTTGGCTTTCCAAAATATAAACTATATCTTCGAAATATTTTATAAGCTGATTGCGAATTACAATAGCATGCAATGCAAATAAAATAAACGAATGAAATAACCATAGCTTATGTATGTATGTCGCTTAAACATCCTCGCCCCCCTAGACGGCTTAGTCGTCTATGTATTCAGTTGGCTCAGGTTCTGACGACCATGTTTGCCTAAAATGTTCTTTGGAGAACGAGAGAGTATATATGTATTATTGGTGGCGAGCACTGTTGGCTCTGAGGCATGGCGCGATTGGCTTCCTCATTTCCTGTATGAAAAACCACCCTTTGGCTTTCCAAAATATAAACTATATCTTCGAAATATTTTATAAGCTGATTGCGAATTACAATAGCATGCAATGCAAATAAAATAAACGAATGAAATAACCATAGCTTATGTATGTATGTCGCTTAAACACTTTGTAAATATGACTTAACCATTTGGCTGTTGTGTCCAAGGTAGTGATAAGTTGTGCGGGGATGATCCCGTCAGGTCCGGCAGCTTTGAAAGGCTTAAAACTTTTCACTGCCCATTTTACCCTTTCCTCCGTTATGGGTATGTTCACCGCCCGGTTCGTTGCAGGTATTGTCGGTGCACTCTGCAAGTTTCCCGGGAAATGTGTATCCAAGAGCAGCTCTAGGGTTTCCCCTTCTGAGCTGGTCCAGGTGCCGTCAGATTTTCGCAAGAAACTAATAGCGGTTTGCGTCTTTGATAGTATGCACCTTAGTCTCGAAGTGTCCTCGACACTTTCAACACCAGTGCAGAAGTTCTTCCACGAAGTTCTTTTCGCCTGTCTTAGAGCCTTTTTATAGGTTCTTAATTTTTCCTTGTATTCCAGCCATTGGAGCTCGGTGTCGAGGCTCTTGGCTGTGTTGAATTGTTTCCTGCAGGATATGCGAAGTGAGTCCAAGTCTTGGGACCACCAATGAGGTTTACGCTTACCGCGCGCCGTTGGCACTGGGCAGGCTTGCTCCAGGGCATTCGAGAGTGCCGAGTTGAGGGTTGTGACCAGATCTTGCAGTTCCTCAGTTGATGAAGGAATTTGGGAGGGTAATTCTGGTAGTTCCCTAGCTAGTATTTCGTTGTGTACCTCCCAGTTTGTGCTACGTAGGTTACGTCTCACAGTGGGTTGTTCCATTAAGAAGTCTAAAACTATTTCTATATATCGGTGATCAGAGAACGAGTGTTCATCAAGAACGCGCCATTTCCTGACCCACCTAGAAGTGCTTTCGCTACAAACAGTGAGGTCTATTACCTCTTTTCGGTTTTTAGTAATAAACGTTGGCTCATTGCCTACGTTGCAAACTACCAGGTTAGTTGTAAGCAGGTAATCAAAGAGTGACTCACCTCGATTGTTGATATCGGAACTCCCCCATTGGATGTGATGGGCATTCGCATCCATTCCGATGAGCAAGTGGTCACTAATTGCCTCACGTTGTTTTGTGGTGGAGGTTCCTGTGAGTCATACGGCATGTAGACCGACGCAAAGGTTGACTTCGTGCCGCTGGGGGAGATAATGACCACCGTTGCGTCGCCGTTGCTAAAGTTAGGTAAGAGAAATGTGTTTAGCTCAGACTTAACCAAAATACAGGTTCTAATTTTACCTTTATCATCAGCTCGATACAGCTTGAATCCATTGGCCCCCAGACCGCAAACCCTTGAGTTATTGACCCATGGCTCTTGGACGAGGACCACATCGACGTCGCCTTTAGAAAGACGACTTATTAGAGCAGCTGACGCTGCTTTAGACTTGTGGAGGTTTATCTGGAGCACTCTCATCCCCATGAAGACTGTGCCCAGACTCCCCTTCCACCACCGTGACATCTAGGTCCTCCCCGTCGGACTCAAGCAGAGCATCCTCCATCGTCAAACTGCTCAGTGCGCCTGCGCAGTTTGACGTGGCGGAAGCCATGCTCTCCACGTCGGAAAGTTCCAGGTCTTCGGTCGCCTCTGTATTAGTGGCGCCCGTTACTCCAGCGCGCTGTGCGTCGCCACGATAGACGTGCATTACGACCTCCCCGATGCCGTAATACACCCGACCATTTCTTTGTTGAAGAGGCTCGATAGACTCCCTGTTGAGAGCCAGGACTACCTGCCTTCTAGGCCCTACCGCGTCCTCGACCAGAACGACACTCCAGTCCTGCGTCGGAAGAGCCGGGTTCATCGCCTGCAGCATCCTGAGAATCCTCTCAGGCTCTGCAGGGACCGATGGAACCCATGCCCTTGCCCTCGGCCGGGCTGGAATGTCCCTCCAGTTGACGACCTCTAGTCTGGCTCCGGGGTAGACCTCACCCAGCCTTGCGACAGCCGCCCGGTATAGGTCGACCGTCCTCGAATCCTCGCAAGCGAGGACCTTGACCTGCCCCTGGTACCATCCCGCGTCGGACCCCCTCGGCGGAGTGCCCGGAGACTCCATCAGAACGTCGAGAACGGCGTTTCCGATTTCGTTCCGGACATACGGCCATCGGTCTCTGGGGATGGCCCCACAGGCATTGCCACGGTCCAGAATGCCTACAAGGATTCGGTCCTTGGCCACTTCCGCAAAACTGAGTTTAGCTACCCCAGTCGCATTTTGACAGTGTATCATTTCATTTTTATCATTGTTTGCCGATGCAACAGAAAAGGTTTCTGTAAAAAAAAAAACATTTTCGAAAACTAGAAAAACTGAAACCAACATTACACACTGGTGACGGGAGCGGTTTTTGTGAACTACTAATGCTTGGCATGAAAAAAAGAATGGAACAATATGAAAACCGCACGGTTTCCAAAGTGCAGCCCGCAGCCAAGTTGGTTGAGGATGAGATGCATCAATTATGCCAACGTTATAACGCCGAAAAATCAGTTCGCTTAGAAGAACCAACAACTAGCGCCTAGAGTTCTTCATTACTGGATTTTATTGATGAGCGTCTAGACCACAAAAAAAAGCTTCTTGGGTAGATGCCATTTTATCTCTGCGATAATACTGGATGTTGACCCAGTGTTGTATTGAAAAGTTAAATATAATAGGGGGATCCATCAAACAGTATAAACACCTTACAAAGCATGTAAACGTATACATTTATCAAATAACGCTATTTTAAACTGTCAACACTTGTTTTTGCGAATATTTCTTCTTATTTAATTCAGGTACAAAGGAATTTAAGACAAGCGGCAACACAAGTAATTTAATGGGTAACTTAAAACGGCGTCATAAGACGCTGCGAATGTAGAAAATGACACTCCAAATATTTATACCAGTAGTCGCCAATAAAGAACACGATCGGTCGCATCGTATTTTGTTAGAGCTGTGGAATATGATAAAGATTCGAAAAGACGTAAAGACTGTTATGGTCTACTTCCAACTTATAGTCATTTTTCTTTTATTGAGTTTGATTGGTATGACTCACTGCGGTTGGATAGGTGACAGTTTAGGTTCACACTGCGGTTTGACATAAATCGATAGATTCTGGGAAGTGTCGTGATTTTTGCCGAGGTGGCAGCACCAAATGTTCCATAAAATGGAAAAAGGCACCAATAACGGAACTTTTAATTTCCAGACAAACAAGCGCTTGGTGTGTTCTACGTGTGGCCAGAAATAAATAGTAGTGTAAACCAGATTGCCCGAAAAATGACAGTGAATTAAATGGGCAATTGACATAAGTAAATAGCATTTAATTTTTGTAGGGGAAATTAACGTATATCATTGGGTAACTTATATTTATTCAGCAATTAGTAGGGTGGGAGACACACGGAATCCCGTCCTGATTCCTGACCTTGACCCGATGAATAACTCATCATATCGCCAAAACAAGGGGTATTAGTAATTGGTAAAAAGCATTTGTAAGGTGGAAGTTTAACCATTTTAACGTCGGCAATATTCGTGTATTATAGTATTATT
Organism: Sphenella marginata; assembly: GCA_951509765.1. Taxonomy (NCBI): domain Eukaryota; kingdom Metazoa; phylum Arthropoda; class Insecta; order Diptera; family Tephritidae; genus Sphenella; species Sphenella marginata. The sequence continues at coordinate 4,027,109 of OX608078.1, forward strand.
TATGGCAGGGTCGGATAAGGAGTTTCATGTGTCTCCTATCCTGAAACCCAGTAACGTCGGGTTCCGCGGACCACCAAGGGAACACACCAAACACAAGTTCTAGAACCTTCCTTTTTTCGCGCGCCAACGAAAGCGTGCCTTTAGTTTTCTTACTTAGTTAAAATTGTAGTAATTTCAATACTAAATGCACTTTACACAAATCTACTACGCTTTATGTTCCCATTTAATATTACCATCATAAGGTTTTTTTGTTGATAAGTTAAATTTTTCTCTGACTTAAAACTTTCCCGTAAAATAATTAATCATTGTCAATATTCTCTAATTTCTACTTTTGTTCCGTACGTGAAAATTCACCTTTACTAAAACTAACTAAAGAACAAAATAGTAGTAAGAGTAAAAGTACTAAATTCCTTTTTTTAAAAGCCTTAAAATAAAAGTGTAATCACCGAACTTTCAATTTTAAACAATTTCTACGGGTCAAATCTCTTAAAATCTGCTATCAGGAAGTAAACTCATATCTCCTACTTTAAATTTAATAACATATTGTGCTCTTTTTTTTGTTTCGGAAACCGGACTGTACTTTTACCAAATTTGGCAGTACAAAAAAGTAGCTAAAATAGTAACAGAAGTCCGAACCCTGATGGCAACCACCAATCGGAGTGGCACGATCACGCCACCTTGAGCAGGATAGCGGAATTTTTCCAATGCGCAGTCGCCATCGCAAAGAAATTTCCATTACCATAGCGACACTCGCCTGACAATTCCTTTCTTTTAAATGTAACATACGTAAAACAATACGTACAAATATAGACATTCAGATTGGCCTCAGTGATTATAAGTGAAAAAAGCGGTAAAGTGTAGTTCGTCAATTTTAAATAAAATATTGAGTCTAGCACATTAAACGAATCCACAAATACGATCACGAAACCAGCTTATCAAAACCTCCAACGTGTATCTGTATCAGTTGCATCACCAATCACCAGTACCACCACCAGGTACAAGTTACTTTTCGGTAAGTTTTATAGTAAAACGTTCTTCCCTTTAAAAAATGGGTTTTTATATTAGTTGCTTGTTATTTTTATCAATTTCTTGTTATTTGCACTAGGTCTGTGCGCCCCACCAGCGCTCACATCGTCGCGCATACGAACACGTGCCACAACAGCGCGCAACCATTTGACGCACCTCAACAGCGCTACTCCATTGCGCAAAACCATCGCGCGCTTCATTCACAACGCGCACCAACAGCGCGCGCCACCATTGTAGCAGCGCACCATCATTGCGCGCGCTACAACCGCTCCACCATCGCGCGCGCCACTACAACAGCGCGACCATTCAGCGCCAGCATTGCATCATCATTGCGCACGCCACTACAATAGCGCATAATCATCACAACGCGCCACATAGCGCGCTACCACAACACGCGCCCAGCTCGCCCGCCACCATTGTAACAGCGCATCATCATCGCGCACGACCAATCGCGCGCGCCACTACAATAGCGCACCATAATCGCGCGTGTCACGGCAACAACACCAACCACCAGTAGCAATAACAACAGCGGGGGCCGACCTCATATAGGCCCAACGCATTGAACCACCACCCGTAACAACAGCAGGGGCCGCCCTAATGTAGGCCCGCTGCATATATACACCGGCACCGGTCACAACACCGGCAACAACCAGTAACACCAACCAGCCGCAACCTCCTGCAGTGACAACAGCGGGGGCCGACCTCATATAGGCCCGCCGCACAAACATCAGCAACCGGTGACAACAACCAGCCGTAACCACCTGCAGTGACGATAACGAGGGCCGCCCTAATGTAGGCCCGCTGCATATATACACCAGCAACAACAACAGCGAGGGCCGACCTGTTATAGGCCCGCCGCATAAACACCAACAGCAACCAGCGTAACTACCAGCAGTGATAACAGCGAGGGCCGACGTCATATAGGCCCGCCGCACAAATAGTGCCAACAGTAGCGCCCAAGTAAACGGGCTATTGCAACAACCGCGCGGGCCGACCTATTATAGGCCCGCCGCCTAACCTGTAACAACAACAGCGCCGGAATCAACGGCAACGACCAGCCGTAACCGCTAGCAGTGACGACAGCGAGGGCCGCCCTCTTATAGGCCCACCGCATTGATCTAGTAGTACCGGCACCGGTCACAACACCGGCAACAACCCGCGTAACTACCGGCAGTAACAACAACAGTAGCGCCCAAGTGAACGGGCTACTGCAACACCAACTACAACAACACCAGCAATAACAACAGCGGGGGCCGCCCTAATGTAGGCCCGCTGCATATATACACCAGCAACAACAACAGCGAGGGCCGACCTGTTATAGGCCCGCCGCACAAATAGTACCAACAACAACAACAGTAGCGCCCCACCAACGGCCTACTGCAACAACCGGGTGAGGCCTTTCTAATTTAGACCTACATGTGTAGTTAATATAGCTTATAATTATGTATATTATATTTGTAAAAATTTAAAAAAAGAACGTATATTTTGAAATTTATAAAATAGTAAACAAAAGAAAGATAGAGAAGTAAGGGTTTGAATTTAATTAAACATGGTTAAGAGATTTAATTAAAGAAAGAAAAAAAATTTAATGTATCGAAATATAGAGTAGGAGATAGGGAAAAACCAAGATAAAATAAGATGAGGAAAAATTTCATGAAATTAAAGTAAATTAAAATTTCATAAAATAGAATTAAAACAATACATAAGATAGGATAGGATAAAATACATAAAATAAAATATACTTAAAAATACCTTAAAATAAAATTGGTAAAAAGCATTTGTAAGGTGGAAGTTTAACCATTTTAACGTCGGCAATATTCGTGTATTATAGTATTATTTATGGCAGGGTCGGATAAGGAGTTTCATGTGTCTCCTATCCTGAAACCCAGTAACGTCGGGTTGCGCGGACCACCAAGGGAACACACCAAACACAAGTTCTAGAACCTTCCTTTTTTCGCGCGCCAACGAAAGCGTGCCTGTAGGGTTCGGACTTAGTTAAAATTGTAGTAATTTCAATACTAAATGCACTTTACACAAATCTACTACGCTTTATGTTCCCATTTAATATTACCATCATAAGATTTTTTTGTTGATAAGTTAAATTTTTCTCTGACTTAAAACTTTCCCGTAAAATAATTAATCATTGTCAATATTCTCTAATTTCTACTTTTGTTCCATACGTGAAAATTCACCTTTACTAAAACTAACTAAAGAACAAAATAGTAGTAAGAGTAAAAGTACTAAATTCCTTTTTTTAAAAGCCTTAAAATAAAAGTGTAACCACCGAACTTTCAATTTTAAACAATTTCTACGGGTCAAATCTCTTAAAATCTGCTATCAGGAAGTAAACTCATATCTCCTACTTTAAATTTAATAACATATTGTGCTCTTTTTTTTGTTTCGGAAACCAGACTGTACTCTTACCAAATTTGGCAGTACAAAAAAGTAGCTAAAATAGTAACAGAAGTCCGAACCCTGATGGCAACCACCAATCGGAGTGGCAACGATCACGCCACCTCGAGCAGGATAGCGGAATTTTTCCAATGCGCAGTCGCCATCGCAAAGAAATTTCCATTACCATAGCGACACTCGCCTGACAATTCCTTTCTTTTAAATGTACGGTGGTTTTAAAGTTGAGCGGACGTGCGATGCAAATACCTGAATTCAGTGAAGTGTATTGAGTGTTAAAATCTGTGATTTTGTGGAAAAAAAATCAAACATGTTCAGATTTTAAAAACATACATATGTAAAACGAAAGTGGGCATGAAATAGTTCTCGCTGTTCAATTTAATAAACAATACGTACAAATATAGACATTCAGATTGGCCTCAGTGATTATAAGTGAAAAAAGCGGTAAAGTGTAATTCGTCAATTTTAAATAAAATAATGAGTCTAGCACATTAAACGAATCCACAAATACGATCACGAAACCAGCTTATCAAAACCTCCAACGTGTATCTGTATCAGTTGCATCACCAATCACCAGTACCACCACCAGCTACAAGTTACTTTTCGGTAAGTTTTATAGTAAAACGTTCTTCCCTTTAAAAAATGGGTTTTTATATTAGTTGCTTGTTATTTTTATTAATTTCTTGTTATTTGCACTAGTTCTGTGCGCCCCACCAGCGCTCACATCGTCGCGCATACGAACAACAGCGCGCAACCATTTGACGCACCTCAACAGCGCTACTCCATTGCGCAAAACCATCGCGCGCTTCATTCACAACGCGCACCAACATCGCGCGCCACCATTGTAGCAGCGCACATTCATTGCGCTCGCCACTGCAACAGCGCGACCATTCAGCGCCAGCATTGCATCATCATTGCGCACGCCACTACAATAGCGCATAATCATCACAACGCGCCACATCGCGCGCTACCATATCACGCGCCCAGCTCGCCCGCCACCATTGTAACAGCGCATCATCATCGCGCACGACCAATCGCGCGCGCCACTACAACAGCGCTCCGACATCGCAACACTACCAGCATTTACCATCGCGCGCGCCACTACAATAGCGCACCATAATCGCGCGTGTCACGGCAACAACACCAACCACCAGCAATAACAACAGCGGGGGCCGCCCTCTTATAGGCCCACCGCATTGATCTAGTAGTACCGGCACCGGTCACAACACCGGCAACAACCCGCGTAACTACCGGCAGTAACAACAGCGGGGGCCGACCACATATAGGCCCGCCGCACAACCAGCACTAACAACAACAGTAGCGCCCAAGTGAACGGGCTACTGCAACACCAACTACAACAACACCAGCAATAACAACAGCGGGGGCCGACCTCATATAGGCCCGCCGCACAAACATCAGCAACAACAAGAACCGGTGACAACCCCGGCAACAACAATACCAGCGTGACAACAGCAGGGGCCGCCCTAATGTAGGCCCGCTGCATATATACACCAGCAACAACCACAGCGAGGGCCGACCTGTTATAGGCCCGCCGCACAAATAGTACCAACAACAACAACAGTAGCGCCCCACCAACGGCCTACTGCAACAACCGGGTGAGGCCTTTCTAATTTAGACCTACATGTGTAGTTGATATAGCTTATAATTATGTATATTATATTTGTAAAAATTTAAAAAAAGAACGTATATTTTGATATTATAAAATAGTAAACAAAAGAAATATAGAGAAGTAAGGGTTTGAATTTAATTAAACATGGTTAAGAGATTTAATTAAAGAAAGAAAAAAAATTTAATGTATCGAAATATAGAGTAGGAGATAGGGAAAAACCAAGATAAAATAAGATGAGGAAAAATTTCATGAAATTAAAGTAAATTAAAATTTCATAAAATAGAATTAAAACAATACATAAGATAGGATAGGATAAAATACATAAAATAAAATATACTTAAAAATACCTTAAAATAAAATAAAATGAAATAAAATAAATAAAATAAAAATAAAATAAATAACGTAAAATCGAACAAACTATGTAACCTAAGATAGAATTAAATACATAAAATAAAATAAATTTCATCAAATAAACAAAATTAAATACCTAAAATAAAATAAATTTAATTAAATACCTAAACTAAATACCTAAAAATATATTTTAATACAATTAAACCAAATACATAAATAATTAAATAAACAAACTACAATTACAACAAATAAAGGCCGCCAATAACACAACATAATAAATAATGGTTAAAATAACATAATAATAAATAAATAATAAATAAGATAACATAACAATAAATAAATAACGAAATAATAATGTAACAATACATTAAAGAATAGAATAAGCAAACAAAAGTAAAATGCGTTAAAGAATAGAAAAAGTAAACAAAATTAAAATACATTAAAGAATAGAAATGTAATTTGGGAAAATAGGGAGAAAAGATAAAATAGAAATGTATTTTATAAAATAAGAAAAAGAAAGGATAGAAAAGGAAAAGAAAAAAACTTGAACTAAATTAAATGCTTTTTTTATGATATTCCTTTTAGCGTTTAAGTAATGAACTTTAAATAAAATTTATAATATTTGTAAGTTTTTGCAAGCTCGAGACCAAATAAACAATAATTCGTAATGAATTTAATATATTTAAATCCAACAACAAAATACATTGAAACCATAGCACGGGTTTACGTACATATGTAAATATGTACAAACAACAAGACCAACACACATCATAACATATAGGCTGCATGTCTTAAGAAATTTTGTGTATACAGTTGGCAAGAACAAACAAATAAAAGGGAATTAATTGAAGTGGAGATAAGTGCATTGTGACGTCACAGGGCATCATTGCTTAGTGTTGGAATTTTCTAACAGCGGCTTTGGTGCAGACACGAGTTCGAATCCGTGTCCGAAAAGGGATCTGATGATGAGCCTGGAAACTCTGAAACATGTAATCCTATCCATCGCTGTTGAATTTTCCTTTGTAATTTTTCTCCAATTATCAATTTTTCCCAAAAAACTGACAATTAAATTCATTACGAATTATTGTTTATTTGGTCTCGAGCTTGCAAAAACTTACAAATATGTAAACAAAATAGACCGCAAAAATCCAACAACAAAATACATTGAAACCATAGCACGGGTTTACGTACATATGTAAATATGTACAAACAACAAGACCAACACACATCATAACATATAGGCTGCATGTCTTAAGAAATTTTGTGTATACAGTTGGCAAGAACAAACAAACAAAAGGGAATTAATTGAAGTGGAGATAAGTGCATTGTGACGTCACAGGGCATCATTGCTTAGTGTTGGAATTTTCTAACAGCGGCTTTGGTGCAGACACGAGTTCGAATCCGTGTCCGAAAAGGGATCTGATGATGAGCCTGGAAACTCTGAAACATGTAATCCTATCCATCGCTGTTGAATTTTCCTTTGTAATTTTTCTCCAATTATCAATTTTTCCCAAAAAACTGACAATTAAATTCATTACGAATTATTGTTTATTTGGTCTCGAGCTTGCAAAAACTTACAAATATGTAAACAAAATAGACCGCAAAAATCCAACAACAAAATACATTGAAACCATAGCACGGGTTTACGTACATATGTAAATATGTACAAACAACAAGACCAACACACATCATAACATATAGGCTGCATGTCTTAAGAAATTTTGTGTATACAGTTGGCAAGAACAAACAAACAAAAGGGAATTAATTGAAGTGGAGATAAGTGCATTGTGACGTCACAGGGCATCATTGCTTAGTGTTGGAATTTTCTAACAGCGGCTTTGGTGCAGACACGAGTTCGAATCCGTGTCCGAAAAGGGATCTGATGATGAGCCTGGAAACTCTGAAACATGTAATCCTATCCATCGCTGTTGAATTTTCCTTTGTAATTTTTCTCCAATTATCAATTTTTCCCAAAAAACTGACAATTAAATTCATTACGAATTATTGTTTATTTGGTCTCGAGCTTGCAAAAACTTACAAATATGTAAACAAAATAGACCGCAAAAATCCAACAACAAAATACATTGAAACCATAGCACGGGTTTACGTACATATGTAAATATGTACAAACAACAAGACCAACACACATCATAACATATAGGCTGCATGTCTTAAGAAATTTTGTGTATACAGTTGGCAAGAACAAACAAACAAAAGGGAATTAATTGAAGTGGAGATAAGTGCATTGTGACGTCACAGGGCATCATTGCTTAGTGTTGGAATTTTCTAACAGCGGCTTTGGTGCAGACACGAGTTCGAATCCGTGTCCGAAAAGGGATCTGATGATGAGCCTGGAAACTCTGAAACATGTAATCCTATCCATCGCTGTTGAATTTTCCTTTGTAATTTTTCTCCAATTATCAATTTTTCCCAAAAAACTGACAATTAAATTCATTACGAATTATTGTTTATTTGGTCTCGAGCTTGCAAAAACTTACAAATATGTAAACAAAATAGACCGCAAAAATCCAACAACAAAATACATTGAAACCATAGCACGGGTTTACGTACATATGTAAATATGTACAAACAACAAGACCAACACACATCATAACATATAGGCTGCATGTCTTAAGAAATTTTGTGTATACAGTTGGCAAGAACAAACAAACAAAAGGGAATTAATTGAAGTGGAGATAAGTGCATTGTGACGTCACAGGGCATCATTGCTTAGTGTTGGAATTTTCTAACAGCGGCTTTGGTGCAGACACGAGTTCGAATTCGTGTCCGAAAAGGGATCTGATGATGAGCCTGGAAACTCTGAAACATGTAATCCTATCCATCGCTGTTGAATTTTCCTTTGTAATTTTTCTCCAATTATCAATTTTTCCCAAAAAACTGACAATTAAATTCATTACGAATTATTGTTTATTTGGTCTCGAGCTTGCAAAAACTTACAAATATGTAAACAAAATAGACCGCAAAAATCCAACAATAAAATTTATAATTTAAAATGGGAATGCTGATTTTCCTCATTAATTAAAAGGCATAGGATTTTAGGTAAGGGGCCATCGAGATTTGGTGCATCGATGGCCATGGATGAGGGTGGGCCAAGCACCGGGCGTCGCATCGACACCAGCGGCGCCCCCTTGTATGTTCGGCCTTATTTTTCTTTGATTTATTGTTTATGTAATTTCTTTTTCAGCTAGGGTAATCGGTCGTTTCCGATTCGTTTGTTTTTCAGGTTTTTTTTATTTATTGGTTTTTTTGTTGCCAATTGTTTTATTTAAATACTTTTTCGATTTTTCGGTTGTTTTCGGTTCATTTTGAATATTTTGTTGCGCCCGTTTCTTTTGTTTGAATTTTGATTTGAATTTTAGCTGCTCGGTTATTTTTTGAATTTTGAGGTTGAATTTGAAGTGTCAACGGTCTGTCCGTGGCATCCGGGTTTAACCGGATGTTGTTTTAAAAGTCGTTTTGACGCGGTTTTTGCGTTTTCCCCGCGTTTTCAAAGGCATGATAAGACCTTTTCTCTGCTTATGGCGCAGGACGGTAAGGTTGGCAAGAGCCCACCCCAGCCGACAATGACTAGCCACAGTGCGACATCAATATCATGCCAACCGCCTTCCTTACTGCTCCATTTTGACGCGTTTCCATAACAGATGGCGCCCAACGCGGTACCCGAAGCGCTGGCCTCGATGACTTTTCTGGTCGATTTGTGAGGTTTCACCATCTCGTATGTCCCAGGTAGGCAAGCCCAGGAGCCGCCACCTGCGTTGCGACGGGATGGTGGGACTGACCAAGTTGTCCGGATGGGTCTTCGGGTTCAGTAGCTGAGGGCTCCACGAGACTTAACGTCAGGTACACCGGAAGTTTTGCATTTCACCCGGTGAGGCAGTGCTACACGCACTTAGTTTTTTTTGTAATATACATATTTTTTTTTTGTCCCGGGTCTGTTGTCCGATGTCGGCTTCGGGAAAAATAAATATGTCCGCTAAGTGGGGTTTAGATTTTTAGGGATTTTTTTTTTTTACTTTTCGTTTTGCCGAACGTGTGTTTTGTTTTTTTTTGTATGCATTTTTTTTTCTTTTGTAGGTATCTCCAATCCTCTAACCAGTCTCAGGTGGCAGCCTTCAGCAGCCCCTGCATTGCGGAAGGAGGAGTGGGGAACCGAATAACTCCCTTTTCAACTGCGCAAGTCTGGGGAAATGCAGCACCTAGCTGCATCCTTTCATTGCGGCGCAGCTGAGGAGGGGTAGAACATAGATTTTAAATCTTTTTGTCATTGTCGGTCTACAGCACCTCGGCAAGTCTCAGGCGGCAGCCTTTAGCAGCCCCCTGCATTGCGGTCGGGAGTGCTGGAGTCCTAATAAGTTTGAACGTTTTCAACTGCGCAAGTCTGGGGAAATGCGGTACCTAACCGAATCCTTTCATTGCGGCGCAGCTGAAGAGGTGTTGAGTAAAATAAATTTTCAGTTTCTTTTTGTCATTTTCGGTCTACAGTGCCTCGGCAATTCTCAGGCGGCAGCCTTTAGCAGCCCCTGCATTGCGGTCGGGAGTACTGTAGTCCAAATAAGTTTAACTTTTTTTTCAAAATTTTCGCATGGTATACCCACATGTCTCAGGGCGAGGTGTCGTTAAGACCACCCCTGCATTGCGGTAGGTGTACCTGGATATGTCCTTGTCAAATGTTTTATGTTTATTTTTTTTTTTCCAATTATACCTATGCCTTCTAATGATGGGATGTCAGCATTCCCATTGAATATTTAAATACATATACATACATTTTTCAAACTACATAACGTATTTCATTGCTTTTTGATTTTCAAACGTATATTTACTAATCAAACTTTCTTTCAGCGTATATTGTACACGTATATATATATTTTTTTTTTTTTTGAAAACTTTACTATATTTTTTTTTCGGAAAAGTCGTTACGATTAGCGACTTGATAAACGTTGACATAATCAACCATAAATTTTTTTTACGCGAATCGTCGGTATTATAGGGTAGGGAGGGTGAGTTTTTACTTTGTGCCTTCCAACCGCCCCTTGTAACCGAAACCAATATTTTTTTTATTGACCAATTTTTTTTATATAGCCATATTCCTAGTAGACATGGATCAGTCAGCTGAACGCATGACTACTAGAAATTCTACGCGAGGAAGTGGGGGTAAACCTAGAGGTCAGGGTAGAGGGGCATTTCCGAAACAGCCCACAAATCGGCCTTTAGTGATGCATTCTCCAGTAGGTAGTCCGGGTAGAGGAGATTCGACCGGGACAGTATTGAACCCTGCTTCCAACCACAAAATGGATAGACCGGCTAGTACTAATATCCTTGATTCGTCCATGGCCGCAGACCCCATGCAGAATATTTTTGACATTACGACTAACGTGTTGACAGGTATACAGGAGGAAGCTGGAGTTTTGCCTCAAAACTCTATACCTCTTAACACTTTAGGTGATAGGAATACAACGAGGAATATTGTCGAGGCCCCTCCTGAAGACTCGTGGGTGAACGTGCTACATCAGCTGTTTAGGACTTCTCAGGAGGAGATGCGTAACGAAATGAGGACGATCAGGGAGAACATGGACCTACTTAACGCTGCAGTAACATCATCGCAGGGCGGTGCCACCTATACCAGGAATACTAATAGGCAAGAAAGGAACCGGGCCCAGACCTTTGTTAGTAACCAAGCCAACATCGTTTCGAACAACATGGCGGTGAAACCACAGGAGTGGAAGGTCTCCTTCGATGGTACTGGGAGCGTTGCGGATTTTTTGTTTAAATTAGACACCTTATGTGAGCGGACTCAGTGTTCGGATGGACAGTTAATGGCAAGCTTTCATCTATTGTTGTCAGGGCGGGCCGAAGAATGGTACTGACTGTTCGCCAAGCAGAACCCAAATGCGAATTATCCCTTTTTGTGTTATTCTCTGAAGCGTGAGTTTGGAACACTGAACAGTGACCACGAGATCATGCTGGAGATCTCAATGCGAAAGCAGAAGCTGAGCGAGTCATACGATGTGTTCCACACTGACATAGTAGCACTTAACGCGCGCCTTAGAGAACCGATGTCAGAAGCCCTACTGATTGACATAATACAACGGAACGTCAACAGTAGCTTGAAGCTTATGCTGTTCAACGCGGAGGCGAGGACATTGCATGATCTACGCGATATAGCACGAAAAGGTGAACAAGTGCTGAGGGAGAGCAAGATTCTGGGAACAACTTATACCGGAAGACATGTTAATGAGGCTCGAGCGGTAACACCTGATAGGAGGATGGAAGGCGAGGATTGCGAAGCTGACCCGCAGATCGAGGCGTTGGAGTATCGGCGCAATAGGAAACCGGACTATTCAGGAATCCAGTGTTGGAATTGTCAGGCCATGGGGCATTCGTATATGTATTGTGAGGAGCCCATTAGGAACCCTTTTTGCTTTAAGTGCGGGCATAAGGGCGTGTATACCCCAAAATGTCCAAAGGACCATCGCCGGCAGGGAAACCAATATTCGAGCGAGAAGATGGGGGAAACTCGTTCGGTGCCATAGCCCCCATATCAGCCAGTGCCCGAGGAATCGCCTCGAGTGCTGAAACAAGTGGTAGGTCCTTCGCGAGCAGTAAGTTCCATGGAAGTGGTGAACTTTCGAGGAGTAGTAGCACTCTTGCGACGGAACAACCCAACATTATAGTAACTTTTCCTGATAGTTCAGATAGCTCCAATAGCTCAGATTCAGATAGTCCAGGGCCGTCAGCTCATATTTCAAAGCCAGTTCACATTTTGAAAAGTCATAGCAGAGATGTTGCTTGTCAAGCGCATTTTTCACCTAGTTTGGAACAGAGGGTTCCAGTTACGAGCTAGTTAGGTCAAGAATTTTCGGAAACAATCCAGAGTCATTCGTATCGGACAATATTGTAAGATGTAGGAAGAGAATCGAGTACAGGAGCGTAAACTTTTGCAAAGCACCACCTTAGTTCTCACAGAGGATGACAGGCCTCTGGTGCGGATAAAAATAGAAAACAGTTTTATAGTAGGCTTGCTGGACTCGGGTGCTAATGTCTCTATCCTTGGGAAGGACTGTGAAGGGTTTTTGGATTCGATTGGGCTTAAGTACCACCCCCTACAGGCTTTTGTATACACGGCGGGTGGCGCCAAGCAGAAAATACTAGGTTCTGTTTCCTTACCTGTGACTTTTAAAAATATTACCAAAACCATACGCTTTTACCTTGTTCCTTCGCTTCTTCAAGAAGCGTATTTCGGAGTTGATTTTTGGAGACCTTTCGCGTTAGCCCCGGATATTTTTCCCAGTGTAGCATGTCTAGAGATTAGCGAAGAGAAGGAACAAGAACATAATTTTCATGATTTAACAACAAAGCAGGAGGTCGAGCTGCAGAACGTAGTAGATACGTTTCCGTCATTTGAGAAGTTAGGTCTGGGTCAAACAAAGCTAGTCGAACATCATATTGACACGGGCGACGCGGTTCCAATAAAGAGCAAGCATTTCCCTCTTTCGCCACCGAGGCAAGCCGAAGCTTTTAGTGAGATCGATAGGCTGCTCGAAATGGGAGTTATCGAGGAATCGAACTCGCCGTGGTGTAGTCCTGTGGTGTTGGTCCGGAAACCAGGGAAGGTCCGGCTTTGTATTGATTCCAGAAAAGTCAACGCGGTTACGAAGAAGGACTCATACCCGTTGCCGCATATTAATGGGCTATTGAGTAGGTTGAAGGATACGGATTTCATCAGTGGTATCGACCTGAAGGACGCGTTTTTCCAAATTAAATTGACGGAATCATCGAAAGAAAAGACAGCGTTCGCAGTTCCGGGGAAGCCTCTCTACCACTTCAAAGTGATGCCATTTGGGTTATGTAACGGACCGCAGACGATGAGCAGGCTGATGGACAAGGCCATTGCTTCGCGGTTGCGTGAGAACGTCTTTGTCTACTTGGATGACCTGATGGTATGCAGCACCAACTTTGAGGACCACCTGAGCTTATTGGCAGAAGTAGCAAAGTGTTTGAGGGACGCGGGGCTCACCATTAACGTAAAGAAGAGCACATTTTATCAAAAGGAAATTCGATATTTAGGGTACTTGATAGGTAGCGGATGCTTGAAGGTAGACCCAGGGAAGATAGAAGCAGTTAAAAGTTTTCCGATCCCGAAGTCTCCGAGGCAGGTGCGTAGGTTTGTAGGTATGGCAAATTGGTATAGGGCGTTTATTACAAATGTTGCTGATTTAGCAGGCCATTTGACCGATTGCCTTCGGAAAAAGCTAGGTCCATTCAAACTTACCCCTGAGGCAATAGAGGCTTTCGAAAAGCTGAAGGTAGCCTTGAGCTCCGCTCCTGTCCTGGCCCAACCCGATTTCTCGAAGGAATTTGTTATTCAGTGCGATGCGTCCAAATAAGGGTGTGGGTGGTGTGCTATTCCAGGTCGACGACGAGGGCGCTGAGCATCCAATAGCGTTCGTTTCAAAAAAGCTTAACAATGCTCAGCGCAATTATACCGTGACCGAGCTGGTAATGCCTAGCAGCCATAGTCAGTGTCAAACGCTTTCGTCCATACATTGAGGGTCTGCCATTTTCTATTATTACAGACCATTCGAGCCTCAAGTGGTTGATGACTCAAAAGGATTTGAGTGGCAGGTTGGCTAGGTGGTCGCTTCTGCTTCAGAGATATGACTTTAGAATGGAACATCGCAAGGGAACCCTGAATATTGTACCGGATGCCTTATCGCGCTTCGATGTAGAGGTCAGCGCCTATCCGAACACACCTCACGAAATAGATTTAGAGTCGCCAGGATTTGCAAGTGCCGAATACTCGGATCTAGTCCGAACCATTTTAGATAACAAGGAGGCACTACCGGATTTACGTGTAAACGAGGGCGTAGTAGGCATACGACTTGCGCACGATGCGAACAGGAGCTACCACGGAGGGTGGCAGAAAACTTTAGAGCGCGTTCGGCAGAAATACTTCTGGGCAAGCCAAGCTAAGGACGTCCGGAAGTATGTACGCAAGTGCGACATTTGCAAAGCGGTAAAAGCAACAAACCAACAAGCCAGGCCATAGCGAATACCTTTACTTCGGAAAGACCATTTCAGCGGTTCTACTGCGATTTCCTGGGACCATATCCGAGATCGAAGCGTCGAAATCAATTTCTTTTCATTTCATTGGACCATTTTTCAAAGTATGTCTGGTTGAAGCCCATGCAGAGAGCGACGACGGTGAACGTTATGAATTACTTCACTTCCCTCAGTATACCCACAGCGACAACGGTAAACAGTTTATCTCAAAGGATATGAAGCAATTTTTAGAGAATTGCGGGGTAACCCACATTAAGACAGGGCTATACTCACCGCAGGCTAACGCGTCTGAACGCGTAAATAGGGAGATTGTTTCAAAAATAAGAGTTTTTCTGAAGGATAAACAGGATCATACTGACTGGGATAGGCATATACCCGAAATACTTTCAGTTTTAAGAAGTGACTTTCATACCTCAATTCAGTGCTCTCCATACTTTGCATTATACGGCCAAAACATGATTCAGCATGCATCGGCATACAACATATTAGATAAACTCGGCGCTCTGGCGCAAGATGAAATCCCAATAGTAGCTAGGGCTGATAAATTGTCAAATATTCGCGAGAAAATTCGTAGGAATTTAGACACGGCAAAGGATAGGGCAGTAAAAATATATAACAAACGCTCTAGACTGGTGAACTATAGGGAAGGTCAGGAGGTTTTTAGAAAAAATTTTGCTTTGAGTAACTTTAAACAAGGCATAAACGCTAAATTCCTGCCGAAATATCTTAAGTGTCAAGTCCGTCGAAAAATAGGCAATGCGTTGTGTGACTTAGAATATCTGACGGGAAAATTGATAGGGCGTTTCCATGCTTCGGATATTCGTCCACAATACCCAACATTTTGACATATTTTTTTTTCTACCTTGCATTTCCATCTGGGCGTTTTGGCAGTCGGGGGCAACTCGCCCAGTATTCTCCCCGAGCATTGACCCAGAAGGGAGTCCACATGTGCTTCCACAGGGAGCAGGGGACAACCTGGCAATCCTGGTAACCGGATTGTCTTTTGACGAGTTCTCCATAATCAAAATGTCTACCGGATGAATATTTATCGAATATGAATCCCGCTTCTCCGGTTCCTATTCTTTAACCTTCTGTGAGGGTGAAACCATATAACTATCTCTATCGGAGTTTTGACGAGTTCTCCAATAACAAATGTCTACCGCCGCGAAGCATGTTAACTAAGAAACAAAATTAAATTCTCCGTTTTTCTTAAAACCACTATAAAAACTTCCCTTCGCCGCAATGCGTTTTGAACTATGAAACAAAATACTTCAATTTTTTTCCCATTACTGGCGGATCTTCTGTGCCCGGCTAGCTTGTGGTAGAACTAGAGACTCTTATCTAGGGGTGAGTCGTGCCCCACGTTTCCTTTTTTTATTTCGAAATGGCTTTCTTGCAAGTATACCTTTTTCCTGTTCGCTTCATTGACCGGTCTTCGAAGCGAAGCAGGTCTGTTATGGTCTACTTCCAACTTATAGTAATTTTTCTTTTATTGAGTTTTATTGGTATGACTCACTGCGGTTGGATAGGTGACAGTTTAGGTTCACACTGCGGTTTGGCATAAATCGATAGATTCTGGGAAGTGTCGTGATTTTTGCCGAGGTGGCAGCACCAAATGTTCCATAAAATGGAAAAAGGCACCAATAACGGAACTTTTAATTTCCAGACAAACAAGTGCTTGGTGTGTTCTCGGTGTGGCCAGAAATAAATAGTAGTGTAAACCAGATTGCCCGAAAAATGACAGTGAATTAAATGGGCAATTGACATAAGTAAATAGCATTTAATTTTTGTAGGGGAAATTAACGTATATCATTGGGTAACTTATATTTATTCAGCAATTAGTAGGGTGGGAGACACACGGAATCCCGTCCTGATTCCTGACCTTGACCCGATGAATAACTCATCATATTGCCAAAACAAGGGGTATTAGTAATTGGTAAAAAGCATTTGTAAGGTGGAAGTTTAACCATTTTAACGTCGGCAATATTCGTGTATTATAGTATTATTTATGGCAGGGTCGGATAAGGAGTTTCATGTGTCTCCTATCCTGAAACCCAGTAACGTCGGGTTGCGCGGACCACCAAGGGAACACACCAAACACAAGTTCTAGAACCTTCCTTTTTTCGCGCGCCAACGAAAGCGTGCCTGTAGGGTTCGGACTTAGTTAAAATTGTAGTAATTTCAATACTAAATGCACTTTACACAAATCTACTACGCTTTATGTTCCCATTTAATATTACCATCATAAGATTTTTTTGTTGATAAGTTAAATTTTTCTCTGACTTAAAACTTTCCCGTAAAATAATTAATCATTGTCAATATTCTCTAATTTCTACTTTTGTTCCATACGTGAAAATTCACCTTTACTAAAACTAACTAAAGAACAAAATAGTAGTAAGAGTAAAAGTACTAAATTCCTTTTTTTAAAAGCCTTAAAATAAAAGTGTAACCACCGAACTTTCAATTTTAAACAATTTCTACGGGTCAAATCTCTTAAAATCTGCTATCAGGAAGTAAACTCATATCTCCTACTTTAAATTTAATAACATATTGTGCTCTTTTTTTTGTTTCGGAAACCAGACTGTACTCTTACCAAATTTGGCAGTACAAAAAAGTAGCTAAAATAGTAACAGAAGTCCGAACCCTGATGGCAACCACCAATCGGAGTGGCAACGATCACGCCACCTCGAGCAGGATAGCGGAATTTTTCCAATGCGCAGTCGCCATCGCAAAGAAATTTCCATTACCATAGCGACACTCGCCTGACAATTCCTTTCTTTTAAATGTACGGTGGTTTTAAAGTTGAGCGGACGTGCGATGCAAATACCTGAATTCAGTGAAGTGTATTGAGTGTTAAAATCTGTGATTTTGTGGAAAAAAAATCAAACATGTTCAGATTTTAAAAACATACATATGTAAAACGAAAGTGGGCATGAAATAGTTCTCGCTGTTCAATTTAATAAACAATACGTACAAATATAGACATTCAGATTGGCCTCAGTGATTATAAGTGAAAAAAGCGGTAAAGTGTAATTCGTCAATTTTAAATAAAATAATGAGTCTAGCACATTAAACGAATCCACAAATACGATCACGAAACCAGCTTATCAAAACCTCCAACGTGTATCTGTATCAGTTGCATCACCAATCACCAGTACCACCACCAGCTACAAGTTACTTTTCGGTAAGTTTTATAGTAAAACGTTCTTCCCTTTAAAAAATGGGTTTTTATATTAGTTGCTTGTTATTTTTATTAATTTCTTGTTATTTGCACTAGTTCTGTGCGCCCCACCAGCGCTCACATCGTCGCGCATACGAACAACAGCGCGCAACCATTTGACGCACCTCAACAGCGCTACTCCATTGCGCAAAACCATCGCGCGCTTCATTCACAACGCGCACCAACATCGCGCGCCACCATTGTAGCAGCGCACATTCATTGCGCGCGCCACTGCAACAGCGCGACCATTTAGCGCCAGCATTGCATCATCATTGCGCACGCCACTACAATTGCGCATAATCATCACAACGCGCCACATCGCGCGCTACCATATCACGCGCCCAGCTCGCCCGCCACCATTGTAACAGCGCATCATCATCGCGCACGACCAATCGCGCGCGCCACTACAACAGCGCTCCGACATCGCAACACTACCAGCATTTACCATCGCGCGCGCCACTACAATAGCGCACCATAATCGCGCGTGTCACGGCAACAACACCAACCACCAGCAATAACAACAGCGGGGGCCGCCCTCTTATAGGCCCACCGCATTGATCTAGTAGTACCGGCACCGGTCACAACACCGGCAACAACCCGCGTAACTACCGGCAGTAACAACAGCGGGGGCCGACCACATATAGGCCCGCCGCACAACCAGCACTAACAACAACAGTAGCGCCCAAGTGAACGGGCTACTGCAACACCAACTACAACAACACCAGCAATAACAACAGCGGGGGCCGACCTCATATAGGCCCGCCGCACAAACATCAGCAACAACAAGAACCGGTGACAACCCCGGCAACAACAATACCAGCGTGACAACAGCAGGGGCCGCCCTAATGTAGGCCCGCTGCATATATACACCAGCAACAACCACAGCGAGGGCCGACCTGTTATAGGCCCGCCGCACAAATAGTACCAACAACAACAACAGTAGCGCCCCACCAACGGCCTACTGCAACAACCGGGTGAGGCCTTTCTAATTTAGACCTACATGTGTAGTTGATATAGCTTATAATTATGTATATTATATTTGTAAAAATTTAAAAAAAGAACGTATATTTTGAAATTATAAAATAGTAAACAAAAGAAATATAGAGAAGTAAGGGTTTGAATTTAATTAAACATGGTTAAGAGATTTAATTAAAGAAAGAAAAAATTTAATGTATCGAAATATAGAGTAGGAGATAGGGCAAAACCAAGATAAAATAAGACGAGGAAAAATTTCATGAAATTAAAGTAAATTAAAATTTCATAAAATAGAATTAAAACAATACATAATTGGATATAATAAAATACATAAAATAAAATATACTTAAAAATACCTTAAAATAAAATAAAATGAAATAAAATAAATAAAATAAAAATAAAATAAATAACGTAAAATCGAACAAACTATGTAACCTAAGATAGAATTAAATACATAAAATAAAATAAATTTCAACAAATAAACAAAATTAAATACCTAAAATATAATAAATTTAATTAAATACCTAAACTAAATACCTAAAAATATATTTTAATACAATTAAACCAAATACATAAATAATTAAATAAACAAACTACAATTACAACGAATAAAGGCCGCCAATAACACAACATAATAAATAATGGTTAAAATAACATAATAATAAATAAATAATAAATAAGATAACATAACAATAAATAAATAACGAAATAATAATGTAACAATACATTAAAGAATAGAATAAGCAAACAAAAGTAAAATGCATTAAAGAATAGAAAAAGTAAACAAAATTAAAATACATTAAAGAATAGAAATGTAATTTGGGAAAATAGGGAGAAAAGATAAAATAGAAATGTATTTTATAAAATAAGAAAAAGAAAGGATAGAAAAGGAAAAGAAAAAAAGTTGAACTAAATTAAATGCTTTTTTTATGATATTCCTTTTAGCGTTTAAGTAATGAACTTTAAATAAAATTTATAATTTAAAATGGGAATGCTGATTTTCCTCATTAATTAAAAGGCATAGGATTTTAGGTAAGGGGCCATCGAGATTTGGTGCATCGATGGCCATGGATGAGGGTGGGCCAAGCACCGGGCGTCGCATCGACACCAGCGGCGCCCCCTTGTATGTTCGGCCTTATTTTTCTTTGATTTATTGTTTATTTAATTTCTTTTTCAGCTGTGGCAATCGGTCGTTTCCGATTCGTTTGTTTTTTAGGTTTTTTTTATTTATTGGTTTTTTTGTTGCCAATTGTTTTATTTAAATACTTTTTCGATTTTTCGGTTGTTTTCGGTTCATTTTGAATATTTTGTTGCGCCCGTTTCTTTTGTTTGAATTTTGATTTGAATTTTAGCTGCTCGGTTATTTTTTGAATTTTGAGGTTGAATTTGAAGTGTCAACGGTCTGTCCGTGGCATCCGGGTTTAACCGGATGTTGTTTTAAAAGTCGTTTTGACGCGGTTTTTGCGTTTTCCCCGCGTTTTCAAAGGCATGATAAGACCTTTTCTCTGCTTATGGCGCAGGACGGTAAGGTTGGCAAGAGCCCACCCCAGCCGACAATGACTAGCCACAGTGCGACATCAATATCATGCCGACCGCCTTCCTTACTGCTCCATTTTGACGCGTTTCCATAACAATTTTATAAAATAAGAAAAAGAAAGGATAGAAAAGGAAAAGAAAAAAACTTGAACTAAATTAAATGCTTTTTTTATGATATTCCTTTTAACGTTTAAGTAATGAACTTTAAATAAAATTTATAATTTAAAATGGGAATGCTGATTTTCCTCATTAATTAAAAGGCATAGGATTTTAGGTAAGGGGCCATCGAGATTAGGTGCGTCGATGGCCATGGACGAGGGTGGGCCAAGCACCGGGCGTCGCTACAACACCCGCGGCGCCCCCTTGTATTGTTCGGCCTTAATTCGTTTTGATTTATTGTTTGTTTGTTTTCTTTTCAGCTGTGGTAATCGGTCGTTTCCGAATCGTTTTTAATTTTTCAGTTTTTTTTGTTTACTCAAATTTACCTGGCTTTTCGTCTGCCAGGCGTTTTATTTAAATTTTGATTTGCTTTAGTTTTTCGGTTGTTTATTTTGAATTTATTTTTAAATTTTGTTCCCCGGTTTCTTTTTAAATTTTTTTGTTTTATTTTGGTTATTTTTTTTGAATTTTCAAATGGTTGAATGTCAACGGTCTGTCCGTGGCATCCGGGTTTAACCGGATGTTGTTTTAAAAGTTGTTTTGACGCGGTTTTTGCGTTTTTCCCCGCCTTTTCAAAGGCATGATTTGACCTTTTCTCTGCTTATGGCGCAGGACGGTAAGGTTGGCAAGAGCCCACCCCAGCCGACAATGACTAGCCACAGTGCACCATTAATATCATGCCGACCGCCTTCCTTACTGCCCATTTTAACGCGTTTCCATAACAGATGGCGCCCAACGTGGGGCTCGAGGCGCTGGCCTCGATGACTTTTCTGGTCGATTTGTGAGGTTTCACCATCTTGTATGTCCCAGGTAGGCAGGCTGGGTCTTCGGGTTCAGTAGCTGAGGGCTCCACGAGACTTAACGTCAGGTCCACCGGAAGTTTTGCATTTCACCCGGTGAGGCAGTGCTAAACGCACTTAGTTTTTTTTGTAATATAATTTTCATTGCGGCGCAGCTGTGGAGGGGTAGAACAGGTTTTCAGTTTCTTTTTGTCATTTACGGTCTACAGCACCTCGGCAAGTCTCAGGCGGCAGCCTTTAGCAGCCCCTGCATTGCGGTCGGGAGTGCTGGAGTCCAAATAAGTTTGAACTTTTTCAACTGCGCAAGTCTGGGGAAATGCGGTATCTAACCGCATCCTTTCATTGCGGCGCAGCTGAGGAGGGGCAGAGTAAAGATTTTCAGTTTTTTTTGTCATTTTCGGTATACAGCACCTCGGCAAGTCTCAGGCGGCAGCCTTTAGCAGCCCCTGCATTGCGGTCGGGAGTGCTGGAGTCCAAATAAGTTTGAACGTTTTCAACTGCGCAAGTCTGGGGAAATGCGGTATCTAACCGCATCCTTTCATTGCGGCGCAGCTGAAGGGGTGTAGAGTAAAATAACTTTTCGGTTTCTTTTTGTCATTTTCGGTCTACAGTGCCTCGGCAAGTCTCAGGTGGCAGCCTTTAGCAGCCCCTGAATTGCGGTCGGGAGTACTGTAGTCCAAATAAATAAGTTTAACTTTTTCAAAATTTTCGCCGTGGTACATCCACATGTCTCAGGGCGAGGTGTCCTTAAGACCATCCCTGCATTGCGGTAGGTGTACCTGGATATGTCCTTGTCAAATGTTTTATGTAAAATTTTTTTTTTCAATGATACCTATGCCTTCTAATGATGGGATGTCAGCATTCCCATTGAACATCTAAATACACATACCAATATCTTTTTTCAAAACTACATATCGTATTTCATTGCATTTTGACTTTCAAACGTATATTTACTAATCAAACTTTCTTTCAGCGTATATTGTACACGTATATATATATATTTTTTTTTTTTTTTTGAAACTTTATTAAATTTTTTTTTACGGAAAGTCGGTACGATTAGCGACTTGACAAACGTCGACTTAATTAATCATAAATTTTTTTTTGCGAATCGTCGGTATTATCGCGTAGGGAGGGTGAGTTTTTACTTTGTGCCTTCCAACCGCCCCTTGTAACCGAAAGCAATACTTAGACATTTTTTTTATTGACCGATTTTTTTTATATAGACACATTCCAAGTAGACATGGATCAGTCAGCTGAACGCATGACTACTAGAAATTCTAACCGAGGAAGTGGGGGTAAACCTAGAGGTCAGGGTAGAGGGGCATTTCCGAAACAGCCCACAAATCGGCCTTTAGTGATGCATTCTCCAGTAGGTAGTCCGGTAGAGGAGATTCGACCGGGGCAGTATTGAACCCTGCTTCCAACCATAAGATGGATAGACCGGCTAGTACCAATATCCTTGACTCGTCCATGGCCGCAGATCCTATGCATAATATTTTTGACCCTTCCACTAACGTGTTGACATTTATACAGGAGGAAGCTGGAGTTTTGCCTCAAAACTCTATACCTCTTAACACTTTAGGGGATAGGAATACAACGCGGAATATTGTCGAGGCCCCTCCCGAAGATTCGTGGGTGAACGTGCTACATCAGCTGTTCAGGACTTCTCAGGAGGAGATGCGTAACGAAATGAGGACGATCAGGGAGAATATGGACTTACTTAACGCTGCAGTAACATCGTCGCAGGGCGGTGCGACCTATACCAGGAACACCAATAGGGATGAAAGGAACCGGGCCCAGACCTTTGTTAGTAACCAAGCCAACATCGTTTCGAACAACATGGCGGTGAAACCACAGGAGTGGAAGGTCTACTTCGATGGTACTCAGTGCTCTGATAACCAGCTATTTTTGTCAGGGCGGGCTGAAGAATGGTACTGGCTGTTCCCCAAACAGAACCCAAATGCAAATTATCCCTTTTTGTGTTATTCTTTGAAGCGTGAGTTTGGAACATTGAAAAGTGACCACGAGATCACGATGGAGATCTCAATGCGAAAGCAGAAGCTGAGCGAGTCATACGATGTGTTCCACACTGACATAGTAGCACTTAACGCGCGCCTTATGGAGCCAATGTCAGAAGCCCTACTGATTGACATAATAAAACGAAACGTCAACAGTAGCTTGAAGCTTTTGCTGTTCAACGCGGAGGCGAGGACATTGCATGATCTACGCGATATAGCACGAAAAGGTAAACAAGTGCTGAGGGAGAGCAAGATACTTGGAACAACTTATACCGGACGACATGTCAATGAAGCCCGAGCGATGACACCTGATAGGAACGAACTTTGCACTAGACTGAATGACTACCTGCGCGACCTTTCCTGCTTCTTCACAGAGCGGAACCTGACTCTTTCCCCGACTAAATCTACGGCGACGTTGTTCACCACGTGGACTGCGCAGATGGGGCAGGAGTTGAATGTCCACGTAGATGGTGTTCCACTACCTACTGTCAACCACCCCAAAATTCTAGGGGTTACATTCGACAATAGCCTCACCTTCGCTAATCATGCCACCGCAATAGCTTCAAAGGTACAAAGCCGCAACAAGATCCTCAAGTCACTCGCCGGCAGTACTTGGGGCAAAGACAAAGAAACGTTGCTGGTCACCATAAGGCTATTGGCCGACCGGTTATTGATTATGCTGCGCCCATATGGTCGCCTAACCTTCACGACACCAACTGGAGGAAATTGCAGGTCTGCCAAAACACCGCCATCAGAACTGCGACGGGTTGTTTGCTTATATCTCCTGAGTCTCATCTCCACCAGGAGGCTCAAATGCTCAACGTTCGCGAGCATGCGGAACTTTTAAGTAGGCAGTTCCTTCTGAACTGCCACCGTCCCAGTCATCCAAATCGACAGCTATTGGATGAAACTCCGCCCCCTAGAGACATAAGGAAGCATCTCCGGAAGCATTATGATGAGATCCGGCATCACATCTCGTTGCCGTTTGATCTGCGGGACCATAGGCGGGCCCTAAAGGACCTCCACACTGAGTCGGTGGACAGATCCCTCAGATCCCGGCCTGTGAACCCCGTTATTGGTGCCCAACCACCTGTTCTTGCTGAGGAAGAACGTGTCCTTCCGAGGGAGACTAGAGTCATGCTGGCTCAACTTCGGTCTGGATATTGCAATAGGCTGAACTCCTATTTGTCCAGACTGAACCCTACCATACCAAACACATGCCCTGCATGCGGTATGGCCCCCCACGACACGCAACATCTCTTTTCGTGTTCTTCGGAACATACTCTTCTAACTCCCTTATCACTTTGGTCCAACCCTGTTGAAACAGCGCGTTTCCTAGGACTTCCGGCCTTTGGGCAGGGCGAAGCACTGCTAACAACAACAACAACACCTGATAGGAGGATGGAAAGCGAGGATTGCGAAGCTGACCCGCAGATCGAGGCGTTGGAGTATCGGCGCAATAGGAAACCGGACTATTCAGGAATCCAGTGTTGGAATTCTCAAGCCATGGGGCATTCGTATATGTATTGCGAGGAACCCATTAGGAACCCTTTTTGCTTTAAGTGCGGGCATAAGGGCTTGTATACCCCAAAATGTCCAAAGGACCATCGCCGGCAGGGAAACCAATATTCGAGCGAGAAGATGGGGGAAACTCGTTCGGTGCCATAGCCCCCATATCAGCCAGTGCCCGAGGAATCGCCTCGAGTGCTGAAACAAGTGGTAGGTCCTTCGCGAGCAGTAAGTTCGATGGAAGTGGTGAACTTTCGAGGAGTAGTAGCACTCTTGCGACGGAACAACCCAACATTATAGTAACTTTTCCTGATAGTTCAGATAGCTCCAATAGCTCAGATTCAGATAGTCCAGGGCCGTCAGCTCATATTTCAAAGCCAGTTCACATTTTGAAAAGTCATAGCAGAGATGTTGCTTGTCAAGCGCATTTTTCACCTAGTTTGGAACAGAGGGTTCCAGTTACGAGCTAGTTAGGTCAAGAATTTTCGGAAACAATCCAGAGTCATTCGTATCGGACAATATTGTAAGATGTAGGAAGAGAATCGAGTACAGGAGCGTAAACTTTTGCAAAGAACCACCTTAGTTCTCACAGAGGATGAAAGGCCTCTGGTGCGGATAAAAATAGAAAACAGTTTTATAGCAGGCTTGCTGGACTCGGGTGCTAATGTCTCCATCCTTGGGAAGGACTGTGAAGGGTTTTTGGATTCGATTGGGCTTAAGTACCACCCACTACAGGCTTTTGTATACACGGCGGGTGGCGCCAAGCAGAAAATACTAGGTTCTGTTTCCTTACCTGTGACTTTCAAGAATATTACCAAAACAATACGTTTTTACCTTGTTCCTTCGCTTCTTCAAGAAGCGTATTTCGGAGTTGATTTTTAGAGAGCTTTCGCGTTAGCGCCGGATATTTTTCCCAGTGAAGCATGTCTAGAGATTAGCGAAGAGAAGGAACAAGGACATAATTTCCATGATTTAACAACAATGCAGAAGGTCGAGCTGCAGAACGTAGTAGAGACGTTTCCGTCATTTGAGAAGTTAGGTCTGGGTCAAACAAAGCTAGTCGAACACCATATTGACACGGGCGACGCGGTTCCAATAAAGAGCAAGCATTTCCCTCTTTCGCCACCGAGGCAAGCCGAAGCTTATAGTGAGATAGATAGGCTGCTCGAAATGGGAGTTATCGAGGAATCAAACTCGCCGTGGTGTAGTCCTGTGGTGTTGGTCCGGAAACCAGGGAAGGTCCGGCTTTGTATTGATTCCAGAAAAGTCAACGCGGTTACGAAGAAGGACTCATACCCGTTGCCGCATATTAATGGGCTATTGAGTAGGTTGAAGGATACCCATTTCATCAGTGGTATCGACCTGAAGGACGCGTTTTTCCAAATCAAATTGACGGAATCATCGAAAGAAAAGACAGCGTTCGCAGTTCCGGGGAAGCCTCTCTACCACTTCAAAGTGATGCCATTTGGGCTATGTAACGGACCGCAGACGATGAGCAGGCTGATGGACAGGGCCATTCCTTCGCGGTTGCGTGAGAACGTCTTTGTCTACTTGGATGACCTGATGGTATGCAGCACCAACTTTGAGGACCACCTGAGCTTATTGGCAGAAGTAGCAAAGTGTTTGAGGGACGCGGGCCTCACCATTAACGTAAAGAAGAGCAAATTTTATCAAAAGGAAATTCGATATTTAGGGTACTTGATAGGTAGCGGATGCTTGATGGTAGACCCAGGGAAGATAGAAGCAGTTAAAAGTTGTCCGATCCCGAAGTCTCCGAGGCAGGTGCGTAGGTTTGTAGGTATGGCAAATTGGTATAGGGCGTTTATTACAAATTTTGCTGATTTAGCCGGCCCTTTGACCGATTGCCTTCGGAAAAAGCTAGGTCCATTCAAACTTACCCCTGAGGCAATAGAGGCTTTCGAAAAGCTGAAGGTAGCCTTGAGCTCCGCTCCTGTCCTGGCCCAACCCGATTTCTCGAAGGAATTTGTTATTCAGTGCGATGCGTCCAAAATAGGTGTGGGTGGTGTGCTATTCCAGGTCGACGACGAGGGCGCTGAGCATCCAATAGCGTTCGTTTCAAAAAAGCTTAACAATGCTCAGCGCAATTATACCGTGACCGAGCTGGAATGCCTAGCAGCCATAGTCAGTGTCAAACGCTTTCGTCCATACATTGAGGGTCTGCCATTTCGTATTATTACAGACCATTCGAGCACCAAGTGGTTGATGACTCAAAAGGATTTGAGTGGCAGGTTGGCTAGGTGGTCGCTTCTGCTTCAGAGATATGACTTTAGAATGGAACATCGCAAGGGAACCCTGAATATTGTACCGGATGCCTTATCGCGCTTCGATGTAGACGCGTTGACCTATCCGAACACACCTCACGAAATAGATTTAGAGTCGCCAGAATTTGCAAGTGCCGAATACTCGGATCTAGTCCGAACCATTTTAGATAACAAGGAGGCACTACCGGATTTACGTGTAAACGAGGGCGTAGTTTTCAAAATGGTTAAATTTCGTAAGGGGGTGGAGGATGAGGAGCATTCGCTATAGCGGTTATGGTTACCGACTGGGTTGATGAAGGAGGCAATACGACTTGCGCACGATGCGAACCACGGAGGGTGGCAGAAAACTTTAGAGCGCGTTCGGCAGAAATATTTCTGGGCAAGGCAAGCTAAGGACGTTCGGGAGTATGTACGCAAGTGCGACATTTGCAAAGCGGTAAAAGCAACAAACCAACAGGCCAGGCCACCCATAGCGAATACCTTTACTTCGGAAAGACCATTTCAGCGGTTCTACTTCGATTTCCTGGGACCATATCCGAGATCGAAGCGTCGAAATCAATTTCTTTTCATTTCATTGGACCATTTTTCAAAGTATGTCTGGTTGAAGCCCATGCAGAGAGCGACGACGGTGAACGTTATGAATTACTTCACTTCTGAAATTTTTCCAACTGTAGGGGTCCCTCAGTATATCCACAGCGACAACGGTAAACAGTTTATCTCAAAGGATATGAAGCAATTTTTAGAGAATTACGGGGTAACCCACATTAAGACAGGGCTATACTCACCGCAGGCTAACGCGTCTGAACGCGTAAATAGGGAGATTGTTTCAAAAATAAGAGTTTTTCTGAAGGATAAACAGGATCATACTGACTGGGATAGGCATATACCCGAAATACTTTCAGTTTTAAGAAGTGACTTTCATACCTCAATTCAGTGCTCTCCATACTTTGCATTATACGGCCAAAACATGATTCAGCATGCATCGGCATACAACATATTAGATATACTCGGCGCTCTGGCGCAAGATGAAATCCCAATAGTAGCTAGGGCTGATAAATTGTCAAATTTTCGCGAGAAAATTCGTAGGAATTTAGACGCGGCAAAGGATAGGGCAGTAAAAATATATAACAAACGCTCTAGACTAGTGAACTATAGGGAAGGTCAGGAGGTTTTTAGAAAAAATTTTGCTTTGAGTAACTTTAAACAAGGCATAAACGCTAAATTCCTGCCGAAATATCTTAAGTGTCAAGTCCGTCGAAAAATAGGCAATGCGTTGTATGACTTAGAAGATCTGACGGGAAAATTGATAGGGCGTTTCCATGCTTCGGATATTCGTCCACAATAACCAAAATTTTGACATATTTTATTTTCTACCTTGCATTTCCATCTGGGCGTTTTGGCTGTCGGGGAAAACTCGCCCAGTATTCTCCCCGAGCATTGACCCAGAAGGGAGTCCACATGTGCTTCCACAGGGAGCAGGGGACAACCTGGCAATCCTGGTAACCGGATTGTCTTTCGGAGTTTTGACGAGTTCTCCATAATCAAAATGTCTACCGGATGAATATTTATCGAATATGAATCCCGCTTCTCCGGTTCCTTTTCTTTAACCTCCTGTGGGGGTGAAACCATAGAACTATCTCTTTCGGAGCATTTGTAAGGTGGAAGTTTAACCATTTTAACGTCGGCAATATTCGTGTATTATAGTATTATTTATGGCAGGGTCGGATAAGGAGTTTCATGTGTCTCCTATCCTGAAACCCAGTAACGTCGGGTTCCGCGGACCACCAAGGGAACACACCAAACAAAAGTTCTAGAACCTTCCTTTTTTCGCGCGCCAACGAAAGCGTGCCTGTAGGGTTCGGACTTAGTTAAAATTGTAGTAATTTCAATACTAAATGCACTTTACACAAATCTACTACGCTTTATGTTCCCATTTAATATTACCATCATAACAATAACAAATAACAAATGTCTACCGCCGCGAAGCATGTAAACTAAGAAACAAAATTAAATTCTCCGTTTTTCTTAAGCCTAACTTCTGTGGGGGCAAAACGACTATAAAAACTTCCCTTCGCCGCAATGCGTTTTGAACTATGAAACAAAATACTTAAATTGTTTCCCCTTACTGGCGGATCTTCTGTGCCCGGCTAGCTTGTGGTAGAACTAGAGACTCTTATCTAGGGGTGAGTCGTGCCCCACGTTTCCTTTTTATACCCAGCGTACTAGCACTAGTACAAGGGTATATTAATTTTGTCCACATAACGGTACTATGTAACGGAGCAAAATAATCGAGTTAGATATGGGGTTCCATATATGAAAGTCCTTAGGTTGAAAAGAGGAATTGATTAAGCCATGTCCGTCTGTCCGTCTGTCCGTCTGTCCGTCCGTGTACACGATAACTTGAGTAAAAATTGAGATATTTGCAATTTTGCATACAGGTTACTTTCTGGCCAAGGTAGGTTGCTATTGAAAATGGGCGAAATCGGATGATAACCACGCCCCCTTTTTCGATATCGAAAATTTCGAAAAACGTATAAAACGGTTTAATTCCATATCAGAAGCAGCTACAATGATAAAATTTGCAATATGTATTGATTTATATGTTCTAAGGCGGATTTTATCAAATTTTTTTAAAAGGGGCGTGGCACCGCCCACATATATTTGAAGAAATTTTAAAATTTTGACTCTTAATAACTTGAGAACAGTTTATGCTAGTATAACGAAATTTTGTAGAGGGCATACTATTGTTGTGTTAAATTCAGATATAGAAAATAAACGAAATCGCTTGGCGACCACGCCTACTTTTTTATAAAAGTTATATTGAAAGGAGGTGGAAATATTGAAAAGTCCATATCTAATTAACTGATGCCGCTATAATAATATAATTTGGTACATACATCAATTTTCACATTCTTTACATTATTTTTTCAAAATTTTGGAAAGTGGGCGTGGCACCGCCCACTTATGAGTCAGGCAATTTTCAAATTCGACTGCTAATAACTTCAGAACGGTGTGAGATAGGTTTACGAAACTAGGTACCAGGCATGTTATGTTTATGTAGAGTACTACCACAGAAAATAAGAAAAATCGGTGAACGACCACGCCCCTTTTTGAACTAAAGCTCTCTAAACGAGAGTTAGGAAACCGCAATATGCAATATCTGTTTAACTGATAAAGATATAATGCTAAAATTTAGTACACTCATTCACCTGATGATGTTATTAGTGATGTTTAAAGGTTTTTTGGTAATATTTTGGAAAATGGGCGTGGCACCGCCCACAAGTGAAAAAACAAAATATCAACATTTCACTATTAACAAGCCACTGTGAAAGTATCATAACTATCTGCAATGAAAACTGATCTTCAAATAGGGACAAACAACATAATAAAATCCGTGGGCGTGCCACCACCCACTTTTTTAAAATTAGGTAAATATTGATTAATGGACACATATATCCGTATATCAAAAAATTTCACAAAATACGTTAAAAGTTATGGGCATGGCACGCCTTCTTTTCCAAAGTTATATATAGGACATGGTATAACCCTTGTAAAGATCGATTCAGTACTTTTGGCTCATGTAAGCGGTTAAAGCTTTATAAGCAAGGAGCGTGGCCGCGCCCACCAAATTCGCTATTGTTTAGGCTCGGAATAGATTGGTTCTTAAAATGGGCTAAATCGGATGAAAACTACGCCCCCTTTTTCTGAAAACTAACGCTGGGTATTTAATGTTCGGCTCACCCGAACTTAGACTTCCTTACTTGTTTTATTTCGAAATGGCTTTCTTGCAAGTATACCTTTTTCCTGTTCGCTTCATTGACCGGTCTTCGAAGCGAAGCAGGTCTGTTATGGTCTACTTCCAACTTATAGTCATTTTTCTTTTATTGAGTTTGATTGGTATGACTCACTGCGGTTGGATAGGTGACAGTTTAGGTTCACACTGCGGTTTGACATAAATCGATAGATTCTGGGAAGTGTCGTAATTTTTGCCGAGGTGGCAGCACCAAATGTTCCATAAAATGGAAAAAGGCACCAATAACGGAACTTTTAATTTCCAGACAAACAAGTGCTTGGTGTGTTCTACGTGTGGCCAGAAATAAATAGTAGTGTAAACCAGATTGCCCGAAAAATGACAGTGAATTAAATGGGCAATTGACATAAGTAAATAGCATTTAAATTTTGTAGGGGAAATTAACGTATATCATTGGGTAACTTATATTTATTCAGCAATTAGTAGGGTGGGAGACACACGGAATCCCGTCCTGATTCCTGACCTTGACCCGATGAATAACTCATCATATTGCCAAAACAAGGGGTATTAGTAATTGGTAAAAAGCATTTGTAAGGTGGAAGTTTAACCATTTTAACGTCGGCAATATTCGTGTATTATAGTATTATTTATGGCAGGGTCGGATAAGGAGTTTCATGTGTCTCCTATCCTGAAACCCAGTAACGTCGGGTTGCGCGGACCACCAAGGGAACACACCAAACACAAGTTCTAGAACCTTCCTTTTTTCGCGCGCCAACGAAAGCGTGCCTGTAGGGTTCGGACTTAGTTAAAATTGCAGTAATTTCAATACTAAATGCACTTTACACAAATCTACTACGCTTTATGTTCCCATTTAATATTACCATCATAAGATTTTTTTGTTGATAAGTTAAATTTTTCTCTGACTTAAAACTTTCCCGTAAAATAATTAATCATTGTCAATATTCTCTAATTTCTACTTTTGTTCCATACGTGAAAATTCACCTTTACTAAAACTAACTAAAGAACAAAATAGTAGTAAGAGTAAAAGTACTAAATTCCTTTTTTTAAAAGCCTTAAAATAAAAGTGTAACCACCGAACTTTCAATTTTAAACAATTTCTACGGGTCAAATCTCTTAAAATCTGCTATCAGGAAGTAAACTCATATCTCCTACTTTAAATTTAATAACATATTGTGCTCTTTTTTTTGTTTCGGAAACCAGACTGTACTTTTACCAAATTTGGCAGTACAAAAAAGTAGCTAAAATAGTAACAGAAGTCCGAACCCTGATGGCAACCACCAATCGGAGTGGCAACGATCACGCCACCTCGAGCAGGATAGCGGAATTTTTCCAATGCGCAGTCGCCATCGCAAAGAAATTTCCATTACCATAGCGACACTCGCCTGACAATTCCTTTCTTTTAAATGTACGGTGGTTTTAAAGTTGAGCGGACGTGCGATGCAAATACCTGAATTCAGTGAAGTGTATTGAGTGTTAAAATCTGTGATTTTGTGGAAAAAAAATCAAACATGTTCAGATTTTAAAAACATACATATGTAAAACGAAAGTGGGCATGAAATAGTTCTCGCTGTTTAATTTAATAAACAATACGTACAAATATAGACATTCAGATTGGCCTCAGTGATTATAAGTGAAAAAAGCGGTAAAGTGTAATTCGTCAATTTTAAATAAAATAATGAGTCTAGCACATTAAACGAATCCACAAATACGATCACGAAACCAGCTTATCAAAACCTCCAACGTGTATCTGTATCAGTTGCATCACCAATCACCAGTACCACCACCAGCTACAAGTTACTTTTCGGTAAGTTTTATAGTAAAACGTTCTTCCCTTTAAAAAATGGGTTTTTATATTAGTTGCTTGTTATTTTTATTAATTTCTTGTTATTTGCACTAGGTCTGTGCGCCCCACCAGCGCTCACATCGTCGCCTCAACAGCGCTACTCCATTGCGCAAAACCATCGCGCGCTTCATTCACAACGCGCACCAACATCGCGCGCCCTACCATCGCATCGCGCGCTACCACCGCTCCACCATCGCGCGCGCCACTACAACAGCGCGACCATTCAGCGCCACCATTGCATCATCATTGCGCACGCCACTACAATAGCGCATAATCATCACAACGCGCCACACCGCGCGCTACCATATCACGCGCCCAGCTCTCCCGCCACCATTGTAACAGCGCATCATTATCGCGCACGACCAATCGCGCGCGCCTCTTCAACAGCGCTCCGCCACCGCAACACTACCAGCATTTACCATCGCTCGCGCCACTACAATAGCGCACCATAATCGCGCGTGTCACGGCAACAACACCAACCACCAGCAATAACAACAGCGGGGGCCGACCTCATATAGGCCCAACGCATTGAACCACCAGTAGCAATAACAACAGCGGGGGCCGACCTCATATAGGCCCAACGCATTGAACCACCAGCCGTAACAACAGCAGGGGCCGCCCTAATGTAGGCCCGCTGCATATATACACCGGCACCGGTCACAACACCGGCAACAATCAGTAACACCAACCAGCCGCAACCACCTGCAGTGACAACAGCGGGGGCCGACCTCATATAGGCCCGCCGCACAAACATCAGCAACCGGTGACAACAACCAGCCGTAACCACCTGCAGTGACGATAACGAGGGCCGCCCTAATGTAGGCCCGCTGCATATATACACCAGCAACAACAACAGCGAGGGCCGACCTGTTATAGGCCCGCCGCATAAACACCAACAACAACCAGCGTAACTACCAGCAGTGACAACAGCGAGGGCCGACGTCATATAGGCCCGCCGCACAAATAGTGCCAACAGTAGCGCCCAAGTAAACGGGCTATTGCAACAACAGCGCGGGCCGACCTATTATAGGCCCGCCGCCTAACCTGTAACAACAACAGCGCCGGAATCAACGGCAACGACCAGCCGTAACCGCTAGCAGTGACGACAGCGAGGGCCGCCCTCTTATAGGCCCACCGCATTGATCTAGTAGTACCGGCACCGGTCACAACACCGGCAACAACCCGCGTAACTACCGGCAGTAACAACAGCGGGGGCCGACCACATATAGGCCCGCCGCACAACCAGCACTAACAACAACAGTAGCGCCCAAGTGAACGGGCTACTGCAACACCAACTACAACAACACCAGCAATAACAACAGCGGGGGCCGCCCTAATGTAGGCCCGCTGCATATATACACCAGCAACAACAACAGCGAGGGCCGACCTGTTATAGGCCCGCCGCACAAATAGTACCAACAACAACAACAGTAGCGCCCCACCAACGGCCTACTGCAACAACCGGGTGAGGCCTTTCTAATTTAGACCTACATGTGTAGTTGATATAGCTTATAATTATGTATATTATATTTGTAAAAATTTAAAAAAAGAACGTATATTTTGAAATTATAAAATAGTAAACAAAAGAAAGATAGAGAAGTAAGGGTTTGAATTTAATTAAACATGGTTAAGAGATTTAATTAAAGAAAGAAAAAAAATTTAATGTATCGAAATATAGAGTAGGAGATAGGGAAAAACCAAGATAAAATAAGATGAGGAAAAATTTCATGAAATTAAAGTAAATTAAAATTTCATTAAATAGAATTAAAACAATACATAAGATAGGATAGGATAAAATACATAAAATAAAATATACTTAAAAATACCTTAAAATAAAATAAAATGAAATAAAATAAAAATAAAATAAATAACGTAAAATCGAACAAACTATGTAACCTAAGATAGAATTAAATACATAAAATAAAATAAATTTCATCAAATAAACAAAATTAAATACCTAAAATAAAATAAATTTAATTAAATACCTAAACTAAATACCTAAAAATATATTTTAATACAATTAAACAAAATACATAAATAATTAAATAAACAAACTACAATTACAACAAATAAAGGCCGCCAATAACACAACATAATAAATAATGGTTCAAATAACATAATAATAAATAAATAATAAATAAGATAACATAGCAATAAATAAATAACGGAATAATAATGTAACAATACATTAAAGAATAGAATAAGCAAACAAAAGTAAAATGCGTTAAAGAATAGAAAAAGTAAACAAAATTAAAATACATTAAAGAATAGAAATGTAATTTGGGAAAATAGGGAGAAAAGATAAAATAGAAATGTATTTTATAAAATAAGAAAAAGAAAGCTTAGAAAAGGAAAAGAAAAAAACTTGAACTAAATTAAATGCTTTTGTTATGATATTCCTTTTAGCGTTTAAGTAATGAACTTTAAATAAAATTTATAATTTAAAATGGGAATGCTGATTTTCCTCATTAATTAAAAGGCATAGGATTTTAGGTAAGGGGCCATCGAGATTAGGTGCGTCGATGGCCATGGACGAGGGTGGGCCAAGCACCGGGCGTCGCAACAACACCCGCGGCGCCCCCTTGTATTGTTCGGCCTTAATTCGTTTTGATTTATTGTTTGTTTATTTTCTTTTCAGCTGTGGTAATCGGTCGTTTCCGATTCGTTTTTAATTTCTCAGTTTTTTTTGTTTATTCAAATTTATCTGGCTTTTCGTTTGCCAGGCGTTTTATTTAAATTTTGATTTGCTTTAGTTTTTCGGTTGTTTATTTTGAATTTATTTTTAAATTTTGTTCCCCGGTTTCTTTTTAAAATTTTTTGTTTTATTTTGGTTTTTTTTTGAATTTTCGAATGGTTGAATGTCAACGGTCTGTTCGTGGCATCCGGGTTTAACCGGATGTTGTTTTAAAAGTTGTTTTGACGCGGTTTTTGCGTTTTTCCCCGCGTTTTCAAAGGCATGATTTGACCTTTTCTCTGCTTATGGCGCAGGACGGTAAGGTTGGCAAGAGCCCACCCCAGCCGACAATGACTAGCCACAGGGCACCATTGATATCATGCCGACCGCCTTCCTTACTGTCCCTTTAGACGCGTTTCCATAACAAGACATTGACAAAGCTTTGCAACCGACTATCAACCTATTAACATAGTACATAGGTAAATTTTACCAAGTGCGAGGACATTGAAGGATGTGTTGCTGAAAAACCTATTTGATATGACAGTGTATCATTTCATTTTTATCATTGTTTGCCGATGCAACAGAAAAGGTTTCTGTAAAAAAAAAACATTTTCGAAAACTAGAAAAACTGAAACCAACATTACACACTGGTGACGGGAGCGGTTTTTGTGAACTACTAATGCTTGGCATGAAAAAAAGAATGGAACAATATGAAAACCGCACGGTTTCCAAAGTGCAGGCCGCAGCCAAGTTGGTTGAGGATGAGATGCATCAATTATGCCAACGTTATAACGCCGAAAAATCAG
The DNA here is from genome assembly GCA_951509765.1 of Sphenella marginata. NCBI lineage: Eukaryota > Metazoa > Arthropoda > Insecta > Diptera > Tephritidae > Sphenella > Sphenella marginata. The sequence continues at coordinate 4,063,200 of OX608078.1, forward strand.
TTCGCTTAGAAGAACCAACAACTAGCGCCTAGAGTTCTTCATTACTGGATTTTATTGATGAGCGTCTAGACCACAAAAAAAAGCTTCTTGGGTAGATGCCATTTTATCTCTGCGATAATACTGGATGTTGATCCAGTGTTGTATTGAAAGGTTAAATATAATAGGGGGATCCATCAAACAGTATAAACACCTTATAAAGCATGTAAACGTATACATTTATCAAGTGTGTAAATGAACTGTCAAAATTTGTATGTAACGAAGTTTACACAAATTTGATAAACTTCTGCGTCAATTATGATTTGTAAATGAGTTCGTAAATTTATCCAATTCAATATTGAATTTTTTAATGCATTCAATGAACATTGTCAAAAATAAAAGAAAATGCTTAAAGATATGTCAAAAGTAACTTTTTTAATGGAAATTTCGAAATAAAATGTTTTGTTTGGCTTCAAGTACACATAAAACACCCTGTTCATCTAACTGACGTGATCAATGTATAAATTTACCTATTTCGTAAACTTATAAGGTATATTGAATCCCCCTAATATACCTACATAAAAATAGAATAAAATGTTATTAATATGAATATTTAAATATTTTGTAGATCGCATCAGAAAATCGTGCTCCGTTGAAGGAGTGCGCCATGAAGTATCTATACATCCCAGCCGCATCGGTAGAATCTGAAAGCATTTTCAGTACAGCGGGAATGATAATAAATGAGAGGCGATCCCGTTTAACACCTAAACAGGGTAATATGTTAGTTTTTTTTAGCAATTGGCTAACAAATAAATAAAACAAAACAATGGAAATAAAGTTTTATTGGATATTCTTCTATTACTTGCATGTATTGGTAACAATAGACCAAAAGGATCAGCAAGTTCGTACAAGTCAGCAATGCCCGAAACTATCGTCAACTATCGATGGTTTGCAAAAAACTATCGTACACTATCTATGGTGCTGACTATCAATAGTTTCCGACCTCTAATTGGTGACCTTCTGTTTCCATGATGGGTGAAATTTTGTTGACCGTAACCCCCTGCAAGGTGCCTCTGTTAAAGAGCCTGTGGATCACGCTGTTTGCTAGATCTGTTTCTATTTGCCTATGCGTAAGCAAATTGTTAATAAACTTCATTTCGAGGGCGAGGTTTTTGCTCGGGAGGAAAACCACTTAGGCCTGTGTTCATGATTTGTGGTGGATAGGTCCCACTCTGGCATTTCGTCATCTATGATTTCCTTTATTAACTGACCAGAAGCCCCACCATCTAATCTTATTTGCAGACTGACTCGTACCTTTCGGAAAGTGTGTATCCAGAAGCAGGTTTACGATTTCCGTGCTTTCATCCGTCCGACTTCTGGATGTAGCTAACTTTACTTGGCGATATAGAGAGCACCTTCCTTAAACGGGACTTGGCGGATGTAAGTTAAATATTGCCGCAATAATCCACCTATTAGGATCGCTTCTCATTTGCTTGCTTTTTTTATATGCTGAGTTTCGCTTGGTAAATAGCCAGTGAAGATTCATCTCCGTCATGTTTTGCTTTATTAAAGGCCGTTCTAATAATCTTCCTTTGTGGTTTCAGGGTTCGGTGAAGTTGGTGGCCTGTGGGGATTCAAGTTTGGCTGCCATGTATAAGAGGGCAGTGAGCATGATGGAGGCGGGCTACCCTGGTGCGACGATCAGGGCGGTGGATCTGAGCGATATCCCATGTAGACCGAGGGCTAGGGTTTGGATACCAGCCAAACCAGAGGAGCCAGAAAAGGTCGTAGAAGTGTTCAGGGCCTATAATCCGGACCTTCCGACCACCAATTGAAGGGTCCTCAGATTACAGTCTAGCTCTAAAGCTACGCATCAGGCGGTCACGATGCTGAATAAGGAGTCGGCCCCTCTCCTGGAAAGGACGAAGGGGATGGTGAATTTCGGTTTCGTCCAGGTTAAGGTCCGGGTGTACTCCAACGACCTTAGGTCAGTGCAGGACCTGGAGGAGGAGCTGGAGAAGGACGACAGCGAGGGGGTGGCTGAGGATGTCGAACCCATCCGGACCGTATCGACCCTCTCACTAGGTTCTTCTCTGGGCTTCGGGAGATTATGCGAGGCGAACTCGGGGGATGAGGCGATGTCTGATGAAGACATTGGCAATGATGTCACGGTGGTGGAGAGGTGTAGCAACCCTGATGGTGCGGGTGCTACAGATTAATCTCCACCACAGTAAAGCAGCGGAGGATGCGTTGCTGCTCCTTTTGGAATAAAACGGGGTAGCGGAGATATCCCTCATCCAGGAGCCATGGGTGGTCGGGTACAACATTTGCGGGCTGAAGGCTGCAGGGTTTACACTGGTAAGTGGAGCCATAGTAGGGTAACCTAGGGCGTGCATCCTATTGAAATCTAATATACATGCTTTATTTCTTCCTCAATTTAGCGACGAGGATACGACATCCGTGCAAATAAAGGTCAATGGTACGGCATGAAAATTGACCTCGATAAACCAGCTTCTATTCAGGCGGTGCGTAGGGTCGTGGAGCAATTAAAGGGGCACGTCATCGTTGGAGGCGATGCCAATGTTCACAACCCGGCGTGGGGTAGCACCGCTGTAAACGAGAGAGGTGAGTCACTCTTCGACTTTATACTACGGTATAATATCTTTATATGTAAAAGAGGCCAGGATACTACGTTTGTTACCAAAAGGAGAAAGGAGGTTTTAGACGTTACGCTCTGTTTAAGAGGTGCGGAAGGTATGGTCGGAAATTGGATGGTTTACGATGAGCACTCCTTCTCCGACCATCGCTATATCCGCTTCGATTTGGAAGGTGTACCGTCCATATTCTCCCCGTATAGAAATCTTATAGATGCCACTTGGCAAACGTATAGAGAGGAACTGGACAAGTACCTTTCCGACCATCATCAAGATGAACCCAGGGATATAGTAGAAATATATGTTATAATAGATAAGTTCACCAACGCATGTCAGGTGGCTTTGGATAAAACCTGCCCCATTAAAAGGGCTAGGGGTAAGCAAAAACCACCCTGGTAAAACGAGTATAGGTACCTAACTGATACGGGTCAGGAAGCATAAGACCTAGGTCCTAGGACAGTACCTCCCAAATGAAAGAATAGAATGGGCCATTGGGTCGTTTAAGCCTTTCAAAGCATCGGGGCTAGGCGGCATATCACCTATACAGCTCCAGCAGTCCATGTGACAGAGTATACCGTGGCTGCGGGCCATCTATATGGGAGTGCTTACCTTTTGTAACATTCCTAACACCTGGAAGAGTTCCAGAGTAATATTTATACCTAAGGCGGGTAGAACATATCAGCAATCAGTTGGAGTCATTCCAACTCAAGGTTCTGGAGCGGTGCATGTAACCGCATCTCAGGGAGAACTTAGAGAACAAAATCATGCTATCGCAGCACGCTTATATGAAAGGTAGATCCTCAGAAACAGCGTTACATGAAATTGTTACGTACATCGAAAAATCTTTGGCCAACAAAGAATTCACACTAGTAGCCTTCTTGGATATTGAGGGGGCTTTTAACAACGTCACGCCGGAAGCTATCACGGAAGCTCTGCCGACCTTGGATATTGAACCTAGGTTGGTGTCTCTTGTGAACCAAATGTTGACGAGCAGAGGTACGCAGCAAGGTGGGATCCTCTACCCTCTTCTATAGGTAGCTACAGTCAATGGACTGCTGTAAACCGTGGGGGGGGGGGGAGGGGGGTCTAAGGTCATTGCGTAAGCGGATGAGTGAGTAACTGGTAAATACCCCCAAACACTTTGTTACATAATTCATATTAGTGGAAGGGTGGGCCGGTGGCAAAGGCTAAGTCCGACCAAAACAGATCTGGTCCTGTTTACTAGGAACTGCACTTACCAACATAAAAAGCTCTCATGGAAAGGGAATATCCAGGAGCGTGCTAGAAAAGCTTTTGTGGCCCTATACTCTTGTAGGTTGGCCGTAGGGCAAAAATGGGGGTTGATCACCAAACTTCTTTTGTATGGAGTGCTAGTCTGGTGGACGGGACTGGGGAAAAACTCCAACACTATCCTAATGCAAAGAGTACAGAAGCGCGCTCATATGTGTCAGCGGGGCGTGACAAACAACAGCGGCGGACGCACTAAATGGAATCCTGAATATTTTGCCGATTGATTTAAGCGGTAAGCTAGCTGCGGTGTGTTCCGCATTGCGCCTAAGGAATATACTAGGATGGGGAGCCTCTGGTATAGGTCATTCTTCCATCCTTGACGATCTGCCCGTGTATAGCTGTGACTACTGTACACCGAAGTACTGTTTTAAGAAAAAATTCTATATCACAATTCCGGAGAGAGAATACTGGGGTATCGGACCGTCCCTGGATAATGGCTCTGTTTAGGCCACCGGCCTAAATATTAAGGCACACCCTAATGCGCAGAGCTTTTACTTTTACCTCGGTCGAAACCGATAACCGTACCCCACCGGACAAGAGCGAGAGCTATTAGTCGGCGGGGGATACAAATTAAATTATTGTTTTTCCCTCGGTCACTTCTTTTACGACCGTTCAAGAGATCGCCAGAAGCCAAGTTACCCAAGGTAAGCCATATTCCGTAAATCCACAATTTCATTTCCATATATTTTCATTTAATTAATTAATTCAATTTCAATTCAATTAATTTCATTTGTACTTGCATTTAAAGGTTTGTTTTTAATAATGGATAATGGCTCTGTTTAGGCCACCGGCCTAAATATTAAGGCACACCCTAATGCGCAGAGCTTTTACTTTTACCTCGGTCGAAACCGATAACCGTACCCCACCGGATAAGAGCGAGAGCTATTAGTCGGCGGGGGATACAAATTAAATTATTGTTTTTCCCTCGGTCACTTCTTTTACGACCGTTCAAGAGATCGCCAGAAGCCAAGTTACCCAAGGTAAGCCATATTCCGTAAATCCACAATTTCATTTCCATATATTTTCATTTAATTAATGAATTCAATTTCAATTCAATTAATTTCATTTGTACTTGCATTTAAAGGTTTGCTTTTAATAAACTTGTTAATTTTTGTTTGTTTTAACTAACGAGTCTTTCTTTACTTTCTTTCCACTCCCCTCTTATTACGAGCGCTTATAACTTGGTAGTGTCTTACCAAGTAGCAAGCCGCCGTAACATTTGGTCCTTTCACGCCAGGAATTCACAACACGATTTTGGAAATCAACGCAAAGTTTCTTTTTTGAATATCATCCGTATCAAATTATAATTAATTATAAATTCACACAATATAACTATAGTCAACGAGCGAATAGCATTGTAGCGAGTTGACGGCAAGCAACAGAGACAGACATATATACAGTCCATAACATCACATCACATAACATCACATCACATCATACGTCACATCATCAGCGTACACAGTTCTCATCACTGCACATATTAAACCCTAAACTTTTTAAGGTAAGTGGTTGATTTTAGTGCACAATTTTTTTTAAGTACGCAATCACGTACCACAAGTGAAATTGTGATAGAACTTTGTAGATCAGAGCAAGTTGAGGTTCTTTGTGTTTGTAACACACACTTAGCGCCTTTTGACTATCGAGAAGTTCCCCCCTGAATTTCAACAATAATTTACACTTCCACTTGGTTGATGCATTTGCAAAAAATATCACAATATTCACTTGTATCTTTTTAATACTTCGTCGAACGTTTGTAATACGTGCCACCGACAGAACTATAGCATACGTTGGGTGGCTTGTGGCGACATTGTTGCAAACTCACATATGTATTTTTAAACAACACTCGATATTGTTACATTTTTGTCGATTTTAATTGTCTAATAAATAATACATTTTAAACGACGTTTCACATTTTATTGCACTTTGGTTTTTTTGGCTGTTAGGCATTTGTTTTTCCATTTTATTCAACACACACGTTCACTCTCAGCGTGCTAAAAGACACATTAAATCCTTGCAATTTCTATCTGGGTCACATATACATACTTTCCACGATACAGCAAATCTTCAAACAGATTAATATCTGGTTCACTTTGAATATTTTCCCATATATTCAAAGCACTTCTATTAGGCATTACAGTCCGCTAGTGTTTCACTGCAAACAAACAAGATTTTTAAAATTATTAAAAAAATGGAGACTTACATACGTCTTTCAGATTGCGTCGTTTCGTTTGACCAAGATTTCAGCCCACCCTTGCCATTCCGCAAGAAGAGCTAAAGTCATTGTGGAAAAATACTAAAGCATCCTATGAAAGTCTTTTAAGTTCATCAGACCTATCCAAGGAAGACCTGCAGTCATTAAGACAAAAAACTAAGACCTGCTTCGCATGTTACGAGAGAGGCATGGCTGCAATTAATGGTGAAATAGAGAAATTAACGGTTGAAGCAACTCCAGCTCCACAAGTCTCTGATACTTCCAGCCGTGAACAAAACATACGACTTCCACCTTGTGACACCGACGTGTTTAAAGGAGACTACCTATCCTGGCCAACTTTTAGGATATGTTCACGGCCATATACATCCTACTAATATTATAAATGTGAATGTAGCGATGTTTGGATGTTTGGATGTTTGGATGTCCAGACGTTTGCTTTTGTTCCCTAAAAACGTGAGAATGGCTGGACGGATTTTGTTGAAATTTGGCACGCCTACAGGTTATAGTCTGGAAGGAGCAATAGGCTATTTTTTTTTTTAATTTTGGGGGTTCCGACCCTGCTAGGGACCGTTTCTTTTCGAAATTTTTTTTATTCCATATAACTCTAAGTATATTGAACCTATTCTTATGATATTTCGCATATAGGTATAGAAATATCGTACAATATGGGTATCAAACGAAAGGGGAGGCCCCAGGTTTCATTTTGGCTTCGATATATTTCGATAAATTGATCGATAACTAAGTTATCGGTCAAAATTCGATTGCCCAAAAACCTTAATATTACGGTACAATATGGGTATCAAACGAAAGGGGATGGCCCCAGGTTTCATTTGGGCTTCGATATATTTCGATAAATTTATCGATAACTGAGTTATCGGTGAAAATGTTATTGCACAAAAACCTTAAAATTGCCCTACAATATGGGTATCAAACGAAAGGGGTAGCTCCAGGTTACATTTGGACTTCGATATATTTCGATAAATTTATCGATAACTGAGTTATCGGACAAAATGCGATTGCCCGAAAACCTTAATATTACCCTACAATATGGGTATCAAACGAATGGGGATGGTCCCGGGTTTCATTTTTACTTCGATATATTTCGATAAATTTATCGTTAATTTAGTTATCGGTGAGAATGTGATTGCCCTAAAATCCTAAAATTTACCTACAATATGGTATCAAATCAACTTTTGAATTTCCATTCATCCTGACACAATTAGTCAAAAAGAATTTAGTGTCAAAATTAAATAAAAATGTCAAAAAATTTGGTGTCATTTCCAAGAAAAACGTTTAAAAATTCAGATATTCAATTTCCATTACATTTTTCAGTGAATATATTTGAAATAAATAAACTAAAAATTGTGTCAATCTATCTATATAAAATAGGATGTATCTACGTATGTATGTATGTATGTATGTATGTTATAGACTCCGGAACTACAGCGCCGATTTTGTTCATATTTACAGGATAGCTCAGTAGGAGTCCGAAGAGTGTTTATGTAAAGTTTTATTCCGGGAAGTGGACCAGGGACCGAAATATTCCAAACTTTTTTATTTGTACTACGATTTTCTTCAAATTTGGTACATAGGCAGTCTTTTACTTTTGATAAAATTTGCGGTAACCTTTTTCCGGGAAGTGGACCAGGGACCGAAATATTCCAAACTTTTTTATTAATTGTGCGATATTCTTCAAATTTAGGACAGAGGTAGACTTTTACATTTGTTAAAATCTGAGGTTCACTTTTTTCGGGGAAGGTAGACTTTTACTTTTGTTAAAATTTGAGGTTAACTTTTTTCGGGGAAGTGGACCAGGGACCGAAATATTCCAAACTTTTTTATTTATGGTGCGATTTTCTTCAAATTTAGGACAGAGGTAGACTTTTACATTTGTTAAAATCTGAGGTTCACTTTTTTCGGGGAAGTGGACCATGGACCGAAATATTCCAAACTTTTTTATTTATCGTGCGATTTTTTCCCTAAATTTGGGCAGAACAACGTCTGCCGGGTCCTTCTAGTATTAAATAAACGCCTTACCCCGGTTGAAAAGCTATACCACCTCAACCAGAAAACACTAGGGGAAGCGAAGGAGATTGTGCGGAGATGTCCCTTGACCAACGAAGGTTTTACCACATCCTGGAAAAATCTAAGCGACAGATATGAAAACAAGCGTATCCTAGTTAATACGCAATTGAAATCGCTATTTAGTTTAACGTCCGTCGAACATGAATGCGGTACAGCAATCAAAAAGCTTCAGCGCCACATTAATAATAGCATCTCGGCGCTTCAGTGTCATCAAATTGACATATCAAATTGGGATGCAATTATAACCTATCTTTGTTCCACCAAACTTCTCGAATGTACTCTGGCTCTATGGGAACAAACCATAGAGAACAAAACAGAGATACCAAAATGGGAAGATATGGACAAATTCCTCTCCAACCGCTTCCAAACGTTGGAAACTGTTTCTGACCTCAGGGGTAACAAATCATTGACAGCACCCAAGAGTCAAAATAATACAAGGCAAACGCCTGCGAAACTTGGAGTATACCAAGCCAGCACCCCAACAGCTTCGTGTAAAATGTGCAACAGTAGGGAGCACAAATTACGAAATTACCAAAAATTCCGGGGGCTAACCATATCAGATAGAGCAACAACTGTTGCTTGAACTGCCTGTCGGCTGGAAACACGGTGACACGATGTACGAGCTCCTTTAACTGCCGCTCGTGTCATGCAAGGCACAACACCTTACTCCATCTGGCACCAGCTCAGCCAAAAGCAACGAACCAGAGGTGGGGGCAAAACACATCTGACGATAGGCCCTCGACCTCACAGCAGGCTATGCAAAGACTCGAACCTGCAAATGGAAAAGAAGACGTTAGTAATGTTTCATCTTGTCATACAAATACAACTAAAGGGGTATTACTAGGGACGGCTCGAGTTAACATCCAACACAATGGAGTAAATTTCTCGGCAAGAGCACTGATTGACTCCGGTTCTGAATGCTCTTTCATAACCGAAAGACTAAAGAAAAGAGTAAACCTGCAGTCAAAACGCATGCATGTCCAAGTTTCGGGCATCAACAATACGCTGTCAATACAGATTAAAGAATCGTGTCAAATTCAATTAGGTTCACTTACAAATCCCTTAGTGCGCATTGACACAGTGGTCCTTGTCCTACCACAACTTACAGGGGATCCGCCGACTTGTCAAGTAAGCGCAATGACAAGGCAAGCATTCCCGGACCTAATCCTAGCGGATAAAAGGTTCTTCATAAATGAACCAGTTGACCTCATTCTCGGAGGCGACGTTTATCCCCAAATTATCTTAAACGGTATACGGAAGAACGTGTTATTGTTATTTCTTGCCCCACCACGCTGTGATAAAGGAAGATAGCACAACCACCAAAGTCAGGGAGGTGTTCAACGCTTCGTGCCCTACCGCGAATGGCACAAGCTTGAATGACGTTACTGCGCTGGAGGTTCTACAAATATGTTTTCAACAGCGACATCGAAAAGATGTATCGTCAGATATGGGTAAAGGCCAACCACACACAGTACGTCGATGACGTCTTGGCAGGAGGGCACAGCATTAAGTCTGCAATTCACGCGAGAGATGAAATTACGCAAACACTACACTCAGCAGGGTTCCCCCTTCGAAAATGGATATCGAATTGCAGCAAAATACTCAAGGGATTACCGAAACAACATCTGCTGAATGAAGATTTTCTCGAGTTCGAAGATTCCAGTACAGTTAAAACACTAGACATACGTTGGAACGCACATTCCGACCATTTTTATTACACAGCGAAACCAATCGAAAATCGGGATAGTTAAACCAAAAGGGCAATCCTTTCTGCTATCGCCAAACTCTTCGACCCTCTCGGTTGACTAGCCCCAATCATCATCGTAGCCAAAATCCTAATGCAAACATCACGAAAGATCAGGCACACGTCAATATCCTCATGGCGAAGACAAGAGTAGCCCCCGTGAAAACAATCTCATTGCCACGACTTGAGCTATGCGGGGCTGTCTTGCTGGCCGAAATAATAGATTCCATGCGCGAGAACCTAAACTTAGGCAATGTAAACACCCATCTATGGACAGACTCGACGATTGTTCTAGCATGGCTTAGAAAACCCCCTGCTCCTGATCGACCTTCGTCGCTCACCGGGTAAAAAAATCGTAGAGAAAGTCGGAAATCGAGCTTGCCACCACGTCGAATCTGCACACAATCCAGCAGATTTGGTCAGTAGAGGACTATCAGCGAAGGACTTAGTCGACAACGTTTTGTGGTGGCAGGGACCTTCTTGTTTACAAGAAGACAAGACAAAATGGCCTGCCCAAGAAAAGGAATGTGGTACAAACATTGAAGGAAAGAGGATACAAAGCCACGCAGCTGTGCAAGTAAACCAGACTGAGGACCTCCTCGAAAGATTTTCCGATTTTTCCAGAGCTTTGAGAGTTATATCATATGTCATGAAGTTCTCTCAAAGAACTAAGCCTAAAACTAAATCTTCGTTTTAAGCGCAGTCTTACCTATTCTCGCCTGACGAAATTAAGGCAACGACTCGACGCTTAATAGAAATTTATCAAAAAAAAACATTATCCCGAAGAATTGGCTAACATAAAAACCGGGAAACCCATCGGTATGAAAAGCGACGTCCTCCCCCTTAACCCCTTTGTTGATAACCATAACGTTTTGAGGGTGGGCGGTCGTCTTGCGGCATCCCAGGACCTCGCCTACAGCGAGCGCCACCCGATCATCCTCCCCTATGCCTGTCGATTCACTCGTCTCCTCATCCAGTTTGTCCACCAGATATCCCTTCACGGTGAAAACCAGCACATGCTGCGTCTCATACGCACGCAATATTGGATCCCGAGGGTAAAAAATATGATCCGGTCTGTCATTCACAATTGCAAGGTTTGCACTATTTACCGGAAGCGGTCTCAAACCCAACTTATGTTGAACCTTCCACCGCAACGCACGACCTTTTCCCGAGCATTCACCAACGCCGGCGTAGATTTCGCCATCAAATCATACAGCGGAAGAGGATGTTGTCTCTCAGAGGGCTACGTCTGCCTCTTTGTTTGCTTTTCAACCAAGGCAATTCACTTAGAGGCCACTAGCGACCTGAGTACGGCCTCTCTCCTGGCAGCTCTCGATAGGTTCGTGGCTAGACGAGGGTGTCCGAAAAACATCTACTCCGACAACGGAACTAACATTGTTGGAGCATCCAGGGGCTCCGTTCAGAGTTTAAAGCCTTTTTAGCGGACGCTCGCAACCAAACCCTCTCCTCTGGCATTTCATCCCAGCAGGTGCTCCCCACGCGAGCGGATTATGGGAGGCCGGGGTCAAAAGCTTTAAGCATCACTTCAAGAGGATCGCGTTGGGTCATAAATTTACTCTTGAAGAGTTCAGCACCCTACTGTGCAGGACTAAGTCGTGTCTCAACGCTCGACCACTAAGCCCCTCCTCTAATGATCCGTCTAACCTGGAACCGCTCACCCCAGGACATTTCCTCATTGGCGCGCATTTATTAGCCCTGCCCGAGATCGACGTCAGCGAGAATCGCGCCTCTCTTGTAAACCGATGGGAAAAACTTAAGTCCCTACACCAAACGTTTTGCAAACGATGGAAAACCGAGTACCTCACCGAATTGCAAAAACGTGTTAAGTGGAAACATCCACAATCGAACCTGATTTAGGTCGAATAGTGAATCTACATCGGGGACCTGATAACCGAGTCCGAGTCGTCGAACTCGACACAGCAAGGGGCCAGACCACCAGACCAATCACGAAATTGGTCCTACTTCCATCTGGTAATGAGGATGGAGGGAGGGAGTGATATTCCATTGGTAAGTCTCTCTAGTTCACTTCTAATTACTATTCGGATTAGAGAACTTGAAGGCGCACTCAACGCCTTCTTCCAAAGAAATGCATCCCTCTCCTAACTACAACAAACCCACTTACCACCGTATTGCTCACCAAACAAGTGAGCCTATCTGCCAGAAATTCAAACGCCCTCGTTAAAATGTAACGAGGCCACTGAACCCTACCGCAGACGGACGAACCGATCTGTCACAGAAGTTGAGAATTTTGCGGCAACAATTCGCAGCAAATCACCAAAACATCACTTTCATACCCATTTGCACACACCACAAGACAACAAGAGTACCCCCCCCCAGTGTCATAAGGGAGCCCTAGACGAAAATCCCCTTTTCTCATCTTCATCAACAATTGGAGTTACTGGAGAGACTTACAAAATTCAACAAAATGAAAAATTTTGGCTCTTGAAATACGTTTGCGCGATTTTTAAATAAACTTTGGAAAACAATCTAGGAACCGAAGAGGAAAAAAACATGCCCTGATCCATAAGTTTTAGCCATTTCATCAAAAGAAATGGACCCCCACGAATACATATATTCCAACCAATAATAATGGAACCAGTTGGGTTCATTTCTATCATATATACATATACATACATGTATGTATATGGGTCTATTTAGGCATAACACATTTTGTAAATAAACAAAATTTAGCTACTTTTATGAAATATCCATGGTGCTAAATTCGGGACACGGGTATCAATTTTACAAGGCACACCCTCACCCCACCGAAACAAATGCAGTGAAGTCTTTGCAGACAATATTACCCAATAAAAAAAGAAGTAAGCTAGTTTATTAAACCATATTCTCCAAGCGTAAAAAGTAAATGTTTTCCAAATGAGGTTGTAACAAAATATTACACAAACGTTTAGATATGTTTTTGAATGAACTCTCAGAGAGGTGAAAAGTTTCTCAGTTTTCAAAAATAATGTATATGTATTTTGTTATATGGACATCGTGGTCTGACGGTAGTGCAGCTGGCCTACCACACAGTTCGATTCCCTCTACAGGCAACACGAAAAATTATTTGAAAAATTTTCTAAAACGGGTGCCTTGAAAGGCTTCTCAGAAAAAATGTACATATTTGCCTTGCAGATGCAGTATAAAAAATTGCAAGCAGCACACCAAAAATTGGCCCTTTATCTCCTCTTGCACCAATAAGAATTTATTATTATTTATTATATTGGGTATTGTGGCCCGCATTGTGGGGAACGATCATGCCAACAGCCACCTCTGAAGTTACCCGTGACTTGCTTTTTGTTTGTTCCCCACGGGAAACGGCTCGTGCATCATAGAGTACAATAGCCATAAGCACCATCGTAGTGCACACATCTCTCAAACTAGGGATTGCACATTTTATTGCCATCAATAAAATTTACCACCCGCCCATGCGCCCATGCCTAACATGGCATGAACATGTTGGGGCTTACAAATGACCCATGGAAGAACCCTGCAAAGTGCAAATGTGTTTGCTGGACTTTTTGTTGCAAACAACAAACAACAAAGGGAATAAATTGAAGTGGAGATGGGTACAGTGTGACGTCACAGGGCATCATAGTTAGAGAGTTCTAACAGCGGCTTTGGTGCAGACACTGGTTCATATCCCAGTGTCCGAAAAGGGATCTGATGATGAGCCTGGAAACTCTGAAACATCGCTGTTGACTTTTCTTTGTAATTTTTCTCCAATTATCAATTTTTCCCAAAAACTGGCAATAAAAATTCAACTATGAATTATTGTTCGCTGGTCTCGAGCTTGCTCAGAACTTACAAATTTCTGATCAAAAATATTGAAGCTAACCACTTTTTCACAGAACATTTAATTTCTTCCACCATTATTTTTTCACTACAACTGTCCACAATTGCCAGTTTATTTGCACAGAAAAAAAGGGAAATATCTCAGTATGGTAGATTTTTCACCGCAATGAGCTTTCAACTCCCCAGTTGCACCCGATTGGCACAAGAGGGTTATGTTAAATTCCTTCATGGGTGTCGCGGTACATCTGTCTGCACCTTTACATTGACAAGAGACACAGTCGTCAGCGGTGGGATGTGACAGCACAGAGTTGCTGACCACGTCTGTAAAACAGCAAATGTGGGTGATTTACGAGCTGATTGAACACGGTGTCGATCAGATGGTTATGCACCACTCAAGAACCAGCCGTGATGAGACTACAAACTTAGTCTTTTCAGAGCAAATGCATGCACATGCCGCTTAATGATACCCAAACTACAACAACAGTTGAAGGACCTCGCACCATTTCTCCCTTTTTACACCAGGTTACCAACAAATATTACAGTTCGGGCTCCAACGAGTTACTACACTCACCATTATTTACTGTGTTCTGGGGTTGCAGTGAATTGTCATTCGTGACAAAGCTGCCAGATAGGTAAAAATTGTCAAACAAAAAGCCAAAGCCAAACGTGTTTAAGTATGTGCAAGACCACAAACCACCCGACATGCGGAAATATAAATCCGTGACAATTAATGCTCGACGACTGATCTTTCAGAATGACTGGCTTCAGCATCCAACGCAAAAAAGCGGAAATTCGGGGCACCACGTTTACCATCCCGTGCCGCCTGTGCCAGAAGTCGCACAGTAGTTATTCGAATTTACCGGGGCTTGTCCAACGTGGAGTGACTAAGGGTGATCATCGACGCGCGGTACTGCACTAACTGCCTGTCACCCTTTCACCAGAGGAGGTCATGCCCCAGCGAAGATCGGTGCCACCGGTGCAATCAACAGCACCATACTTCGACACATACCGACGAGGCACCACCGACCGTCCACGACGACAACGATGACGCAAGCTCGGAGGGAGCACTTTCCATCCACGTTGCGAAGAAGACGCTGACATGGGCAGAAGAAGTAGCTGCCGAAGAAGCCAATCGGAGGGACCACTTCTGTGCAAACTTGATGCATTGAAAAAAATGGGGTTCTTAAATTGCTTCAATTTTATTGTTTAACAATGTATAATAAATTCAAGATTCACAATACAACACGTTCTATCTCAAGTTTTTCTCCGACTTCCGGTGATTAATTTTTCGATACCTTTTGAAAGTATCGTTTATGGTTGTTCGCGTCCTGATCAACTTGAACTTTGAGTCGTTCGTTTTCTATTCAGCTTATGGTGAGTTCTCATGCTGTTGCATAGTTGACGCCACCTATGACGAGCTGTTACGATGTTGCTGATGATTGATACGTTGAGATTGTACATGCCGCCCCCAATGCTGGAGCCAGCATGATAGGCCGAACTTCATGTTGCAATTGGACCTGCCTGTGTATGGAGAGGTAAAAGAGAAAGAATAAGCATGTGCATGAGTGTTACTTTAACTGAGAAGAGTCATTGTTGAGGGGGATTGGCAATCGGCATATTTTGGAGACCGGTCGTTTATATGTACCATTTTGCGTGCGAACAGTGACTACACGTACTAAATTGTCTGACCCAGGATGGATTTCTAGAATTCGCCCTAACTGCCATTGATTTGGTGATAAGCGGTCGTCTTTCACCACCACCAGCTCATTGATACATAGATTGGGCTCCTCACGACGCCACTTCGGGCGTGATTGCAGGTGTGAGAGCCAATCCGAAGACCATCTGGTCCAAAAGTGCTCAGCCATACGTTGGAGCTCAAAGTATTGCGAAGAAAGGGTCTTGTTATTTGGAGCTACCTCAGGGGGTGACAGCAGAGCATCGCCGATCAAAAAATGTCCGGGCGTTAATACGAATAAATCATCCGGATCCGATGTGAGTGGGCATAAAGGCCGTGAATTAAGACACGCTTCAATGCGTACCAATACCGTTGATAGGTGTTCGTATGTGAGTTTTGCGGCGCCAACTATGCGATTCAAATGATGTTTGACGGACTTCACATTCGCTTCCCAGAGTCCTCCAAAATTGGGTGACTGAGGTGGATTAAAATGCCATTGAATATTTTGGGCTGCTAGCTTGGGAACAATGTCACGTTGAACATTCTCAATAAATTGTCGAGAATTCGTCTTCAAGAGAGTATCTGATCCAACAAAATTCGTACCACAGTCACTATACAAGTCGCGGCAAAGGCCACGGCGACCTATAAAACGCTGAAGTGCCCATAGGAAATGTTCGGTTGTCATGCCTGTGACTGCTTCTAAGTGCACAGCTTTTGTAGCCAGACATATGAACAGCGCGATATATCCTTTATAAACTGTATTACCTCGATACCTTGATGATTTTAGCTCTATGGCTCCTGTGTAGTCTACCCCTGTTGCTAGAAAGGCACGTTGTGGCGGATTGACTCGTTGTGTAGGCAAATCTCCCATTAATTGTGTGGCCGATTGAGGCTTATTGCGAAAGCATCGTATGCAACGTCGTAACTGATTTCGGACCGTTTTACGAGCAGTGATGATCCAATACCTTTGTCGGATATTGGCAAGAGTTAATTGTACACCGCCATGCAATGTATTATTGTGGGCGTTGTCAATTACCAAGTTTGTAAAATGATGATTGCTTGGCAAAATCAGAGGGTGCCGTTGACCATATGGCAGTGCTGCATGTTTGAGACGACCACGTATTCTCAGATTCATCTTATCATCTACAAATGGGGTTAAACTAACTAGTTTGCTGCTCGTTGGCAAGGCTTGGCCAGCCTGAAGTCGATAAATATCGGTTCCAAACGCTTCATGTTGCACACACCGTACAATCCTAAATAAACTCTCTTGAAGCTCCATTGCAGTGAGTGATCCAGCTCTGCGATTTTGAATATTTTCCGGTCGCATATTGTGAGTTGCTCTCAAGATCCATGCAGTAATACGTATGAGTTTCGAAAATGAAGAGAAACGTTGTATGAATGATTGTTGCGATACTGTCGCATTCACATTTACCTTGACGGGTTTCTCCTCAGTTGCTATGTTGTCAATATGGAGTTCATTGATCGTGAGTTTCGGCCATATGGAGTTGCTCTGTCTGAGCCATGAAGGGCCGTCCCACCAAAGATTAAATGATTTGAGCTGCAGTGGGGTTAATCCTCGAGTCGCACAATCTGCTGGGTTATCAAGTGTACTCACGTGATTCCATTGATTTGCTTTACTCACAGCCAGAATTTTACCGATACGATTGGCGACGTAAGGTTTCCACCGGTTAATGTCACCTTTGATCCAATGTAGAATGATCGTGGCGTCCGTCCAATAGTAGATTGGTACAATGCCACATACCGAGCTTACCGTTTTCTGTGCCCAAGCCGCCAGGGTTGTGGCCAAGACTGCTCCACATAGTTCCACGCGTGGTATGGTAATCGGACTCGTCGGAGTGACTTTACTCTTGGCCGCGAGAAGATGCGTGTGAATTTCGTCATGATTGTACTCAATTCGAGCATAGACGGAATCTGCATAGGCGACTGAAGAACCATCACTGAAGGCATGTAGCTCAACTGATCTTACATGTTGTCGTGAATATTGCACCCATCGTGGTATTGTGATAGACTTAAGTTGTGGTAACTCGGTCATGAACTTCAGCCATGTCGTTCGTAGTGACGAAGGTAGTTCTTCATCCCACTCTAACGATGCCATATGACCTTCCTGACGTTTAACCTTAGTAGTCCAAATTTCTTTTAAAATTATTTTTCCCGCAACCGTGACTGGAGTTAGAAATCCGAGAGGGTTGAATAATCGGGCGATCGTGGACAAAACAGATCGTTTTGTTGTTGTACCGTCAATAGAAAAGTTGATGGAAAATGTAAATGAATCCATAGCAGGGTGCCAATGAAGGCCAAGAGTTTTAACAGTTTCGTTCTCGTTGAGTTGCAGACTAGGATTACAAGATTGATGCTCACGTGGGATGGACTCCAAGAGCTCTGGTATATTGCTTGACCATTTTCGGAGTTCCATTCCGGCCGACCGTAGCGCTGATATAAGCTGGTCACGTATGCAGGTTGCTTCACTCATAGAGTCACTTCCACTAAGGATATCGTCCACATAGATGTCATGCAGTAAAACCCTTTCGGCGAGCGGAAAATTAACTTTTTCATCGTGTGCTAACTGGTGGATTACTCGAATCGCAGTATATGGTGCGGAAGCTGTCCCAAAGGTGACAGTGGTAAGGCAATATTCTTGAATATGTCCGTCCGCATCGCGCCACAGGATGCGTTGATACTGAGTGTCATCCTGGTGTACGTTTATACAGCGATACATTTTTTGCACGTCTGCAATAAAGACGTACGTATGTAGGCGCCACTTCAAAATTACTGAAGGCAGATCGTTTTGTAACGAAGGCCCTGTACATAAAAGGTCATTGAGTGAACGGCCATTAGAGGTTTTTGCCGAAGCATCGTAAACGATTCGAACCTTAGTCGTAAGGCTGTCGTTCTTCACAACTGCATGATGGGGCAATACACATGATGTCACGGTGGGCTTATTTGCTGCGTTCATTTTACAATGTTGTTCTTCGCTTGTGGCTGCTGGAATTATTTGATTAAGGCGGAAATAGTCCTCTATTCCGTTCGTGTACTTCTCTCGCAAATCGGGGTTTTGTTGAAGTCTTCGCTCGAGTTTATAAAACCTATTAAGCGCGATCTGCTTGGATTTTCCCAACGTAATATTTGGGTCATATAACGACTTTAATGGCAGTCTGACCAGATATTTACCGTCAGCTTGCCTAGTATGGGTGGTACGAAAGACCATTGGTCTTGCTCCGATAAGATGGGTTCCGCTGGTACCTGCTCACTTTCATAAAATTTGTGTACGAGTGATTCAAGCTCGA
Source organism: Sphenella marginata (assembly GCA_951509765.1). Taxonomy (NCBI): domain Eukaryota; kingdom Metazoa; phylum Arthropoda; class Insecta; order Diptera; family Tephritidae; genus Sphenella; species Sphenella marginata. Next base: position 4,081,954 of record OX608078.1, read on the forward strand.
TGTTGCTATGGTGACAGCGGACTGTGACTCTAGGCGTTGTGGTGGATATGATGCGACCTGAAAGGATCCAACCTAAGTGAGTACGTTGTGCAATTGGTTGATCCACATTCCCGATCCGAGTTTCCGGTAGCAAAATTTGTGCAATCATGTCAGCTCCAATTATAAGATCAATCTTTTTCGGTTGATAGTACGTAGGGTCGGCTAAGCTGATCCCCTGTAAATGTGATAACGACGGCGGTACGATGGGCTGGCTTGGCAGCTGAGTTGTTAGTTGTTTTAGGACATATGCATTCAATATGGGAGCGCTGAAGTGCTCTTCGTAGTAAGATTGAAGTATACAACTAACCGTTGCCCTTGAATGACTGGATATGTTGGGACCTACTCCACATATGTCTGCTGAGGCAGGAATACGGCGGAGCCCCAATCGCTGTACGGCAGTTTCAGAGATGAGAGTCCCTTCCGACCCTTGATCGATGAGCGCGTACACTAATGTGGATTGGTCGTTGGCCTCGTTGCGTAGCGACACTAAAGCGGTAGCTAGAAGTACTGGTGTCGCTGACCTTTCAACGGACACCTCGTCGAATTGGGTGGAGTGGATGGCAACCTTGGCATGAGCATTCGTGACCACCTTGGGGTCAAAGACATCTGCTGATGGCGAGAGTGTATTGGCCTTTGGAAGGGTGGTTGAACCTTGTGCTATTGCTGGTGCGTGGTTTGATCTTAGTTGATTTGGTGTATATGTGTTCAAGGACTTTGATGGTGACGGAAAATGGAGCAACGTGTGATGCCGTTGGCCACATTGGAAACAGTTTTTACTACTGGTACAATGTGAGAGTATGTGCGCAGTACTTAAACAGTTTAGACAAAGCTTGGCTTTATCGACTATGTCTTTTCTTTCAAAGCAGTCCTTTAAAAGAAATGTGGGGCAACGTCGTAGGATATGTGTTTGGCTACATAGAATACAAGCCCTTTCTCTGCTGGGGTCAACCTTAGGTGATACGTGTAAGCTTTTGACCCGCTGAGCCGGTATCGCCGACTTCGGATACTGAGAATTGGATTGTGTTGTCTGTTTGGTACCTCTAACTATACTGCGTGAAGAGGATGTATCAAATGACATGTTGCGGTTTTCGATAGCATCGATAGTAAACAACCGAGTTGTCATAAACTCTTGCAGTTCCGAAAAGGTTGGTATGTCAGTCTTGCACCCCAAATGCCGTTCCCATGCCCGATGAGTTTCGCTGGGTAGCTTTGTAGTTAAATAATGGGCGATCCAATGATCGCACTGTGTAATTGGAAGTTCCAGACGTTTGAATTCAATAATGCAAGCATTTGCAACATTAAGCATTGCCTTCAGCGCATCAGACGTTTCTCGTGCTAGTACGGGTAAATTATAAAGCGTAGTCATGTGATGAGAGAAAAGAATACGCGGATTGTTATACCGTTTGAGTAGAAATTCCCATGCTAGTTTGTAATTGACCTCTGTAAGCAGCATCTGATGTATATCTGTATCGCGGTCAACTGGAAGTGCCTGTTTTAAGTAATGATATTTTTGAATGTCATTTAACTCAGCGTTAACGTGGATTAATCGGTTGAAGGAATCCTGAAAACTAGGCCACTCCGTAATCTTTCCAGAAAATTTTGGAACGGGTAACCGGGGGAATTGAATAGATGATGCGCAATGTGAGTGAATCATTGATTCATTATTGCTGCGATTGGTTTCCCCCAGCTCCGGTTTAGGTGGATGCAGCTCATCGCGTTGTTGTGTAAGTGCGCACACTATCTCTAGATGAGCCTCTTCAAATTTAGATGCGATATCGTCTTTGAAATAATCATCTTCGGGGTCAATATCAGAACAAACGATGTCATTATGAGTTGCATAAAATTCCCGGTTCAACTCGTCAGCTCGCTTCAAACGCTGTTGGAAGTATACAACGTTCTTACGCGAAACCGCGTCCTTCTTGAAATTTATCAATGTTTTGGACATTGTCGTTACACGATTGTTTTGAAGTTTGATCAAGGCTTCATATTCCCCTGACTCACTCATATTAATGGTTTTTGGTTTTTACCTGATTTTATAGTTTGAGTTTAACTAGTACTTAATAACACTCAAATGCACACACTTACCTCACCCTACCTTCAACATGCGATCTCGTCCAATTGCCAGTTTCACGGAATAGATGTTGTGCCAAGGATGTGGTCAGGATGTCGGTCTCAATGTTATATTTGTTGCACTTAGGGATAAGTAGGTGTTAAACAAGTCTGTACTGCCGTGGCCTTCAAATTGGTACTGCAGTCAAATGTTGTATTTCCACTGCTAATGAACTTTCGACTTGCAGAATTTGTTGCTGTTAACACGCGCCGTGTTCACTACGGTGTGGAAAATTATTGTATTAAGAAGTTCCCCTCATGGGCCACCATAAATATGTGCAAACTTGATGCATTGAAAAAAATGGGGTTCTTAAATTGCTTCAATTTTATTGTTTAACAATGTATAATAAATTCAAGATTCACAATACAACACGTTCTATCTCAAGTTTTTCTCCGACTTCCGGTGATTAATTTTTCGATACCTTTTGAAAGTATCGTTTATGGTTGTTCGCGTCCTGATCAACTTGAACTTTGAGTCGTTCGTTTTCTATTCAGCTTATGGTGAGTTCTCATGCTGTTGCATAGTTGACGCCACCTATGGCGAGCTGTTACGATGTTGCTGATGATTGATACGTTGAGATTGTACAACTTCACCACACTCACGTCCAGGGCTCAACCGGTTGCGTTGGAACCTAGCCGCTTTCGACCACTCCTTCAACATGAGAAGCCCTCAAACCTTCCACGTGGGGATGGCGCGGAGACACGCCCTTTGCGCCCATCGCACCGTCCTTCCGGAGGGTGCCGTGCCGACTCGGAACCACGTCCGCCCCGCTCGTCACGAAGTATCGCTGGCAGGGTGGCCACATATCCACCACGTACAAGAAGTAGGCCATTCCTCCGGGGGTTTAAGAACCCAGTCAGGTCCGGTCCACCAAAGAGATTGTTGTGTCAAATCATGTGGGCTGCAGCCTCGAGTGCCTAGATCTGCTGGGTTCTGCTTTGTAGATACGTGTCGCCATTTGCAGTTTGCAACATTTTGGATAATTTGAGATATACGATTGGCCACATACACCTTCCATGTACATGGTGGTTTTGCGAGCCACGCAAGGACAGTGGATGAGTCGGACCATAAGAATGTTTCAAAACCATGGTTTGTTAGATTTTTGATGCATTTGGATAGGAGGACACCACCACACAGTTCTAACCTTGGAAGGCTCACTGTTTGCAAAGGCGCTACCTTTGTTTTTGCAAAAAGAAGATGTGAGGATACTTTGTTGCCCGATTGAACTCGTAGGTAAATGGCTGCACAGTGTGCCTTCTCCGAGGCGTCACAAAATCCGTGGATTTGGATCTTGAGGGTAGGGGAAAACTCAGTCCAACGAGGTATTCGAATTGTTTCGATATAAGGAAGATCAGATACGAATTGAACCCATTTTTGCAGAGACAGTGGTTTAACGCGTTCATCCCATTCAGTACCCTCTAGCCATATCTGTTGCAATAACATTTTTCCCTGAATTAGAAAAGGCGCTAGCCACCCTGCGGGGTCGAAAAGTTTCGAAATAGATGATAAAATTTGCATTTTCGTGGCATTCGTGGTAGGTGGTGGGGTAGGCTCAATAGTATACGAAAAGCAATCGTTTAATGCGTTGCAACGAATATCGATAGTTTTTGTCGAACTTGACCAATCAAACTTTAAAAAATCAGAATCTAACAAATCTTCGGGGGAATGTGGCTAAGAAGTTTGGGATGGTTCGCAGTAATTTTTTTAAGTGGAAACCCTGCTGAAATCAGACATTTGATAGTTTGGGTTTGTGCTTGGATGCACGATGGAATATCATGTCCCCCTGACAGGATATCGTCTACATAAGTTTCTTTGGTCAAGATCTTCTGAGCCAGAGGGTAGCAATCCTTCGAGTCCTGTGCCAACTGGTGTAAGGTGCGAATGGCCAAGTATGGCGCACAATCTACCCCGAAAGTTACCGTCTTCAGTGCAAAATCCGTAAGTTTTACCTCCTGGTCCCTGCGAAAGAGGATTCTCTGATATTGTTGATCGTCCTCATGCAAAAGTATTTGGCGGTACATCTTCTGTATGTCTCCGTTGAATACATAGTTATACAGACGCCCATTTAAGATAACGAACATAAGATCTGCTTGCAGGGTTGGGCCTACGTGGAGTACATCATTAAGTGATGTTCCAGATGAAGTTGATTTCGATCCGTTAAATACTACTCGAACTTTGGTGGAAGTACTGTCTGGCTTAACTACAGAATGGTGAGGAAGGTAGTAGGAAAAATATTTCCCGTTGTGGTGAATTTCTTCCGGAGGGAATCGGTTTCATATGGTCAAGGGTCAGATATTCTTCTAGCACCCGATGGTATTCGTCTTTGAGGGTTGTATTTTTACTAAGCCTATGTTCCATTCCAATCGCCTACTTCATCGCTTGTGATCGAGATGGACCTAGGGTGAGGAGGGTGGGAAACTCAGACTTGAACGGCAAACGCACTACGTATCGTCCATCGCTTTGACGGTGAGTCGTCTTTTGGTAGAAATCTTGGCAAGTGATTTCTTCAGCTGACAAAGTATGTGATTCAGGCATTGCTTCTAGTTCCTAGAAGCGCTTTAGTTGATCGTTAAGATCCTCATTGGAAATTTCAGTCGCGTATGTGTGGAAACTAGAACACTCCGTGGAGGCTAATGGTCCACTTAAGTACCAGCCGATAATGGAGTTTTGCGCAAGAAGACGTGATGTTTGACTCCTTGGAGAATAATTTGTGGAATAAGGTCGCTGCCTATAACTAGATCAATCTGCCCAGGGGTGCAAAAGAATGGATCCGCAAGATCAAGGTCCTTAATTTCCGACAAATCAGGGTTTGGTATTTTAAACGATGGTAGACAACTGGTAGGTTGCTTTAGGACGATGGCGTTGGTGTGGATACGGGTATTGTGGCGTTTGGATACCAGAATCAGTTGGCAGACTCGGTTCGCATTTTCGACGAACTTTCCGCAAATTCCCGTAACTGAAAAGTTTTCTTTGTAGGTAGGAAGTTGGAGGCGATTTTGTATCTTTTCTGATACGAACGTTTTTTGTGAACCTTGGTCAATTAAGGCCCGTAACGTGAAGGTAGAACCCGCGTGTTCGATTTGCACTTGGGCTGTTGGAAGTAGCGTTTTCTCATGATTCGCCGAGAAATTCGCTTGGATGTTAGAACTAGAGTTCTTGGAGGATGATGGAGACTCTTCCCAATTGCCTTCGGTGAGGCCAAAGATGGGATGCCGGGACTGCTGAGAGGACTCCGTTTGCAACAGTTGGGTTGCATTTTTGTAGGGTGTGGTAGTGAAAGTTCTACCGGATGCCTTTGATTCGGGCTGATTTGTCACTGGTGGATGTAACATGGTATGATGGTTTTTTTGCAGTGCAGACATCGAAAGGTACTTGGGCAATTGGCCACAGAGTGATTGTATGCGAAGCAGTTGGTGCAAAAACTGACATCGTATGGTTTTTATTGCATAATTTGCAAGTAAACGCAAGTTTTTCCTCTGAATGATCCGACTGTATCTTAGATGAAGATGATTTTAGTGGAAGCGAGGCCCGTGGCCTGCTGCTTTTATATCCATGTAGGCGTTCGACCACTTCGTAACGACCAGGTACCGAGGAATGGTTGGAATTGAATGTTATGATTTGAAAAATAGAGGGATTCTATTCCACATACAAATCCTACTAATATTATAAATGTGAATGTAACGATGTTTGGATGTTTGGATGTCCAGACGTTTGCTTTTGTTCCCTAAAAACGTGAGAATGGCTGGACGGATTTTGTTGAAATTTGGCACGTCTACAGGTTATAGTCTGGAAGGAGCTATAGGCTATTTTTTTTTTTTAATTTTCGGGGTCCGACCCTGCTAGGGACCGTTTCTTTTCGAAATTTTTTTTATTCCATATAACTCTAAGTATATTGAACCTATTCTTATGATATTTCGCATATAGGTATAGAAATATCGTACAATATGGGTATCAAACGAAAGGGGAGGGCCCCAGGTTTCATTTTGGCTTCGATATATTTCGATAAATTGATCGATAACTAAGTTATCGGTCAAAATTCGATTGCCCAAAACCCTTAATATTACCCTACAATATGGATATCAAACGAAAGGGGATGGCCCCAGGTTTCATTTGGGCTTCGATATATTTCGATAAATTTATCGATAACTGAGTTATCGGTGATTGCCCAAAAAAATTAACATTACCCTATAATATGGGTATCAAACGAAAGGGGAGGGCCCCAGGTTTCATTTTGGCTTCGATATATTTCGATAAATTGATCGATAACTAAGTTATCGGTCGAAATTCGATTGCCAAAAAACCTTAAACTTGCTCTACAATATGGGTATCAAACGAATGGGGATGGTCCCGGGTTTCATTTTTACTTCGATATATTATCGGTGAGAATGTGATTGCCCTAAAACCCTAAAATTTACCTACAATATGGTATCAAATCAACTTTTGAATTTCCATTCATCCTGACACAATTAGTCAAAAAGAATTTAGTGTCAAAATTAAATAAAAATGTCAAAAAATTTGGTGTAATTTCCAAGAAAAACGTTTAAAAATTCAGATATTCAAATTCCATTACATTTTTGAGTGAATATATTTGAAATAAATAAACTACAAATTGTGTCAATATATATATATAAAATAGGATGTATACACGTATGTATGTATGTCTCAGGCCCGTGCGCACTTGGGGTTTTGGGGGTTAAACCCCCCCCCATGGCCAAATCTAAGTTGCAATGATTTTGCAAAAGTTTTCAAAATACAGTTTATAAATCTTATATTGAATCTTGACTAATAATTTTTGACAAAATTAGTTAAAATAATTTTACGGAAGAAGAAATTGGTGAAAGTTGCAAAGAATAAGGTTGGCCAATACATAACGTTCCTATCGACGAAAAAGGGCGCAAAGCTGTTTGTCGACGAAGAAAGGCGCAAACTTTTTTTTGTTTGAAGAAAGACGTATTATAAATATCTTGAGAAAGAAAGACGCATTAAAATAATTTTTAAGAAAGAAAGGCGCTTTTAAATAATTTTTAAGAAAGAAAGGCGCTTTAAAATATTTTTTAGGAAAGAAAGACGCGCTTCGATAACTAGCTGCAATATAAGTTATTCAAAAAACGAAATACTAAATAAAACTAGGTACATACGTATAATGGGTACTTGGGCTGGCCCAATTTTTTTCAATCCAGCACCAAATCCCTTGTGAAGTTTACTGTAAATGTATACACTGCGCCTTTCTTCCTCGAAATATTTTTTAATGCGCCTTTCTTCGTCAAAATATTTTTTAATGCCCCTTTTTTCGTCAAAATATTGTTTAATGCGTCCTTATTTCCCGCAATATTTTTAATGCGCCTTTTTTCGTTGACAATTTGTTGAATGCGCCTTTCTTCGTCGGTAGCGACGATAAGTCCAGCACTTTGAATTGCACTTGGAGCTTTCCGAAGTTACAAAGTTGTGTAGCGTATGGGCATTTTTTTTTTTAATTTTACTGATGAAAACAGTGAGCAGTTTCAATTAACAGAGCGAATCAACTGCAAGGCTCAATTATATGAAAGATTTCGAGTGTTTTCTGACCCTTTTTGTCATCAGCTAAGTAAGGTAGATAAAAAATAGATGACACAATTAATAAATAATTAGTTGACAGCGAATAGTTATTGTAAAGAATAAAAATAAGAATCAAAGGATATGAAAGCAAATTGTTGATATGTATTTAGGATAGAAAGAATTGACTTTTTTATGCTGCATAGTGAGTCTGAAATATCAAACGTACCAGAATGAGAGTTATAATCTTGACACAAACAACGAAAGGCCTCATTTAATTCAAAATTAGTTCGAAACTGTTTCAAGATAAGTGGTTTAAAATGTCTTGATGGACGAGAAGGTACATTGAAGTTCACTTCGCTCAAAAGAAACGGGCTTACGATTGAACCATTTAGTAATTTAGTCATGAAAACAGTTCCAAGCAGTTCCCTCCGACTAGAAAGGCTGTGAAGATAAATTAGTTTTAAGCGACTCGTATACGATGGCAAATTATACAAGGGATCCCAGTGAAGATCTCTTAAGGCAAATATTAAAAATTGTTTTTGAACTGATTCTAAGCGATCCACGAGGACCTGGTAACGTGGGTTCCAAATTATACAACCGTCTAATGTAGTAAAGAGTTTTAGTTACATAAATTCTTTAGACAATCGTTTAACAAATGCTAGAAAGCCTCTAGCTTTATTGACTGTTAAGTTAATGTGGCAGTTAAAACCGAGTTTTTAGTCCATAGTAACCCCAAGGTCAACAAAATCATACCTTTGCTCAAGACTATCACCCCTGCCATGGAATCCAATAGTTGTCGGAATTGGATTTAAAACCGACAGAAAAATTGCTTTGGTGTCATGAAATCCAATGCTATCGGTTTCATGTTCGAATCGGAATTATGTCGGATTTAGGTGTCACAGAAACCGATAATATCGGTTTTGCTGTCGGAAATAAACCAAGCAGCTAGCAGCTATTGGAATTGCTTTTTTTTCAATTGCAGATAGAAAATTTAATAAAAATGTTAGTGAATGATGGTTTTAAATAAAAATAAATATTAATGAGGCTCATATTTTTATTCGTACTTGGGGAAAATATAAAAATCGCAACTTAGCTGCTAGCTGCAGTATTGGTGGAAATTGAGATCGTGCCAAGTGTTCGCCAATAGTGTCAAGTACCATTTGGAAAGCTTCTCTATGTAGCCTATAACACACTATGAACCTGCAAATATCATATAAGTATTTACAAGCGCACCTTGCAATAAATCTACTTACGCTGTGTCCGGCAGCTCAAGCGGGTTGCTGCAATCCCTCAAAACTTTCATTTTGACCATCCCGCAACTTCCTTCTTCCATCAACATGAACGCTACAACTGCAGATGCCATTTTTAACTCATATAATTTTATTTCTATTAAATTTTTATTATTTATTGAAGAAAACAATGAAATTTCACAAATTTTTGTCAAAAAAGCAAAAATAAAATTTGCGATCCACACAAAACAGCTGATTCGAACATCGGTTTTGTTTACATTCGAAAATAACAAAACCGACACGGTTTCATGACACCAAATGAAATCAATATTGATTTGCAATTCCGATAAAATGCAAAACCGACTTGGATTCCATGACAGCCCTGTATAACTGTTAATTGTATAGGAAGCTGGCTGTGATATTCCTCTCGAAAAACCCATGTACTTACATTTCCTTAGATTAAGCGGCATATAATTTAAATCGCACCAAGTAACTAGTGTATTTAGATCTGATTGAAGCTTCTTCGAATGACAAAGCTTTACATCGTCGGCATACATTAAAATTTTCGAAAATTATATTACTGTAGAAATATCATTTATAAACAACAAGAACAGAATCGGGCCAAGATGGCTTCCTTGAGGAACTCCTGAGGAGACATAAATAACATCGGATTAACAATTTTTAAACACTACTTTTTGTGCTCTGTCGCTAAGGCAAGAACAGATCTAGCGATTGAGACCCGGTTGGAAACCCAACTGATCCAGTTTATGATTAACACACTTTATCGAAAGCTTTACTGAAATCAAAGTAAATTCAAGTAAGTTTGCAACGGTGGACTTTCCCTTACAGAATTCGTGTTGACAGTCGGAAATCAAGGTAGAGATAGGATTCGTAAACTGATTGGTAACAATAGCTTCAAACATTTGTGGGATGGCAGACAGCTTCTCTATGCCACGATAGTTCTCTATAGAAGCCTTGCTTCCGCTTTTTTTAGAAACGACTCTTTCCATGCTTTTGGAAAAACACCACACTTTAGTGACAGATTGAACAAATTGGTAAGGGGTTTGTAAATATTGTTAGCGCACTTCTTCAAGAAGCATGTAGGAATCCTATCAGGACCACATTTAAAAGATTCCTTCAAAGTTTTCAGATAAATAAGAACATCATTGGCGCATATAGTTGGACAATTAATTAAATTGTTCCCATGTAGCTCATAGGGATAATTTAGAAAGTCAGAATTGGTGACGGCAGAATAGTGAGAAGGGAAAAATTGCGCAAAGAAATTATGACCCAAAATAAATAAAAAACGACCCCAAATAAGCTTCAGTAAAACACCAATAAAAGGCTCCGAAAAGAGTCCAAAAAGAGTCCAAAAACCCTCTGAATGGATGAATAAAAGAAAAGCACCAATTAAAGGGCTCCGAAAGGCGTCTGAAAAGCCTCCAAAACCCCTCAGAATGGAGGAATAAAAGGCTCCGAAAAAGGTTCAGAAAAGCACCAATAAAAGGCTCCGCAGTTCATTTAAAAATAGTCAAAAAACGCTTCAAATTCATCGAAATCGGACTCATTTCGGACTCTTTTTTATGACTCCGTGGGAGTTGTCGCGTAGAGCGATTTTTCCCTCCATTTGTGCTCCGAAAGAAGCTCATTATGGAGAGTAAAGCTCTGAGAAATGAGCGTTTTATGGTCCGAAAGGAGTTTTTTTTTGCACTTTTAGTTAGCTGGGATATGCCATCATATCACCAATTCTCTATCAAATACAGAAAAATGTGTACAACCAAAAAAATTTTCTTGGGTATAGTTTTAGGTATCAGAGTATGCAGTTTCAGAAAATTTAAAGAACATTTAAATTTATGATGTATGGGTCTAGGTATCTGTTTCAGCAAATACATATGTTTATCTTAGTGAAAAATGTATGCGAATGCAAATCTAAATTAAAACCTCCCCCCAAGGCCAATTCCTGCGCACGGCCCTGGTATGTATGTATGTTATAGACTCCGGAACTACAGCGCCGATTTTGTTCATATTTACAGGATAGCTCAGTAGGAGTCCGAAGAGTGTTTATGTAAAGTTTTATTCCGGGAAGTGGACCATGGACCGAAATATTCCAAACTTTTTTATTTATACTACGATTTTCTTCAAATTTGGTACAAAGGTAGTCTTTTACTTTTGTTAAAATTTGCGGTAATCTTTTTCCGAGAAGTGGACCAGGGACCGAAATATTCCAAACTTTTTTATTAATTGTGTGATATTCTTCAAATTTAGGACAGAGGTAGACTTTTACTTTTGTTAAAATCTGAGGTTCACTTTTTTCGGGGAAGTGGACCAGGGACCGAAATATTCCAAACTTTTTTATTTATGGTGCGATTTTCTTCAAATTTGGTACAAAGGTAGACTTTTACTTTTGTTAAACCGAAATATTCCCAACTTTTTTATTTATCGTGCGATTTTTTCCCTAAATTTGGGCCGAACAACGTCTGCCGGGTCCTTCTAGTATATATATATATTTATTTCGAAAATAATGGTTAAATTTTTTTTTCAAATGCAAAATTTTGTTCAGTGATGAGGCTCATTTTTGGTTGAATGGCTACGTCAACAAGCAAAATTTCCGCATTTGGAGTGAAGAGAATCCACATGAGGAGCATTCCATGAAAAAGTGGAACTCTGAACTGTTTTACAAATATGCATTTTTTATATATTATTGCACGTACATAGTGAGATTATGTTCTTATCTAAAATAATTTACAAAAGTTGTAGTGAGTATGTCTAATTTTTTGTAAATACTGTTATTTATTGAGAGTAACAACAATTCGGATTTTTTCAGTAGTCTTTACACAACTTTTTGCGGGGTCGCTGCCGCTATTGTTTATCAGATAGAAACTAGATTTCTGTTCTTAGTTATAGTGTATGGTCCGCTGTATTTAACTGCATACAAATTTTTTTCGTTAAATGTTTTTTTGATAACAAATTAATCATAACGGAAAGGTAAGTTTCGATGTCCCATACGTGACGCTTAATTCCTTTTTCTATTAATAATTGTAAAACAAGTCGACTATACAAATTGAATTTTTCTGTTAATAGCTAACTTTTAGCGGTCTAAAAACTGGTGAAACAATTTTGTTTGAAATCGCTTTGCTTACGATATATTCTTAGTGATAATAAAGTGTCTGTACGTGACGCCGAAGAATAAGTTATCTGACATCTTCAACTTTTACGGGCGTTTGTAATAAACAAAGCCCTTTTTTGTACTGCAAATCTCAATAACGCAAAAATGAGTGACCAGCAACCATCAACGAGTGCCAGCCGCATGCGAAAATTTCGAGAAAAGCAAAAAGAGAAAGATCCAAACTTTACCGCTAATGAGACTAAAAGATTGCGTGAGCTTCGTAAACGAAAAGCAGAAAATCTTTCTGAAGGTGAGTTAAAAGCAATTTTACTTAAGGAAAGGGATAAGAAGAGATTGCAAAGGGCACAAAAGCGGGTTGAACTTAAAAATCCAACTGATTCTCCTGTAAGTACTGAATCTCCGTACAAGTCGAAACAGACTTTATCTAAAGCTGTTCAAAAGGCTCTAAAAGCACTGCCTCAATCACCAAGAAAGAAAAAAGCGGTTGTTATAGAACTAGCGCGTAAAATGAACATTGCTCTAGCAGAAAGCCCAAACATTAGCACATCAGGTGACGTACACGTTATGACGATGTGAAAGCATTTTACTATCGTCCGGATATTGTGTATACCTGCCCAGGCGCAAATGATTTCATCGTTGTTTGGGAAAACGGCATTAAGAAGAAGTGTCAAAAGCATTATTTGACTTTGTACCTGCGAGAAGCCTTTTGCATTTTTAAAGAATTTTTTCCTAATATCGAAATTGGATTTTCAAAATTTTGTAGTCTAATGTGCCATTCATGCTGAAGTTAAAAAGCAGCATTTTACATTTTCGGACATTGGTTTCGAAAAAGCGTTCATGCTGGCGCATTTATCAAATGCACATTTAGCAAGTTCGAACATTTTTTTGAGGTTATGGCACGTGTGAAAAAATGTACAGATTTTTATTAAATCTTTTATTTAAATCCCTTCACAAACATCAGATTAATTTGTAGATTGATTTATTTTAGTAATAGCACACAACACGCGCGCTAAATTACAAATTTAAAATCCGAGCAAATTTGCAGAATGTTTACGAAAGACAGAGAATGAGAGAACGCCAAGTAAAAACAACCAATATTGCCACTCTTTTGAATTCGAATCGCGATTTTCTTCGAATATTACAGGGTTGATTTCCGCATTTATAATGCTAATGCAAAACAAAAGTTGCTTTTAGTTGCATTTAGGTGTCAAAATTTGTATGGAAAATGTGAAAATAAAAGCTGCTTTTCGGGCTAAATGCTAAAATGCGAGGTAAATGCAAAATGCAGCCTCAGCATGAACAGCCTATAAGACCGAAAAACGTTTTGCTAATGAAAGACACACTTTCAGACCAGTGCAAATGTTTAGCTCATGAAAATTTTATGTTCAAATTGAAAGGTTTGAAACAAAATTATTGTAACGACTGGTGGACTATGATTTTATGTGATCCTTCTTTGGATTCGAATTGCTGGAAAAATGAATGTGATACTTGCTCTGATGGCAAAAAAATATTAATTTCTATGGATTTAAGTACAATCTGTGTATGGAAAGAATGGGAAAAAAACTCAGAAAATAAACTACGTTTAGTAAACCACGAAACAAGTTCAGGTGAACTTAAAGAAAAATTGATTGATTCTATCCAGTGAATTTCAAAAAGACCAACGCAATGAAAATGTTCGAATCCTTCAAGTTGATTTTGCGATGTCTTTTGGCTGTGAATACCAGAATGAAGTTCAAAGCGCACTCTGGTCACGAACAAGTGTTCTTTTATTTACTGCTGCAAGTTTTTACAAAGGCAATTGCCAAACATATCTTATATGCTCAGATGCAAATTAGAAAGACAAGGATACAGTTTTTGTTTTCATCAATAAGTTGTTTGACTTGATGCATAAAGAAAATGAAGACTTGCGGAGAACTGCGGAGAAAGTTGTGGAGTGCAGAAAACATTGCCTTTCCCAAGACAAAACTGTATTTACTTATTGATTTTTACATATACTATAGTTTTAAGTTGAACTATGTCCCGTACGTGACGCGACTTGTCGGTACGTGACAAATATAAAAAAATGTTTTTGAGATATAAATATGTGTTTTAATTAATTTTTTTTTTCGCGGTAGCAAGCTTGATTCTTAGTTATAATTTCCTTCGAAGACACTTTTTATGCACCTGTAATATATTCGCTGAAATCTGAATAAAACTACAACGATTTCGAATGTTGGTTGACTTCATGTGTCCCGTACGTGACGTGGGTTGTTTGCATTTTTCTTCAGTATTTCATGACTTTTTTTTAATGTTTCTTCGCACTATTAAAGACTATTATATAATCTATTAAATTAGAGAAAAAAAGTATATATCTGATAAAACCATTAAGTGCTATGTGTAATATAAGCTGTAAAATTAGTTGAACTTGTCTGTACGTAACAGTGGAATGCACCATGAGACCCTTGAAACGCCATTACATCCACAAAAACTGACTGTTTGGTGTGCTCTATGGGCTGGTGGAGTCATTGGGCCATACTTCTTCCGCAATAATGCTGGAGAGGCAGCTACCGTTAATGGAGACCGGTATAGAGCCATGATAACCGACTATTTTGTTCCCGAATTGGATGGCACGAATGTGGATGAGTTGTGGTTCCAACAAGACGGCGCTACATGCCACACAGCGCACGTCACAATCGATTTATTGAAGGAAACATTCGATGAGCGCATAATTTCGCGGAATGGACCTGTCAATTGGCCACCAAGGTCGTGTGATTTGACACCATTGGATTATTTTCTTTGGGGATATGTGAAGTCGCTCGTCTACACCAACAAACCAAAAAAAATGATGTCAGGGGTCATTATTAAGCCTCTAGAACCCAAATCAGCCGTTTTTACAATTTTTGTCTGTCTGTCTGTCTGTCTGTATGGTTGTCCGGGCATTACTCAAAGACTACTGAACAGAATTGAATGCCATTTTTACCACTCTATCAACATTTTTGACTACACTATTACTAGCTGAGGTGAGAAGACAAGGCAAGATAGCACCAGCTGTCGCTTCATCGGGTATTGCTGCCACTCTACTCCCTGGAGGTAAAACTGCGCACACTATGTTTAAGATACCCTTAAAAATTGACGCTAATGAAACCCCAGTTTGTGCCGTATCGCGAAATAGTGACAAGGCGAAGGTTTTTGCAGAATGCAGCCTAATTGTTTGGGACGAGTGTACGATGGCACACAAGAAAGCTGTGGAAGCTGTCAGTCGCACTATGCAAGATATCCGGCGAAACGATTCAATCATGGGAAAGGTAACAGTTTTGTTTTGTGGAGATTTCCGTCAGACACTTCCCGTTTTAACTGGGGGAACAAGGGCTGATGAAGTCAGTGCATGCTTCAAACGCTCGGTGCTCTGGCCAATGGTAAATAAATTAAATCTAACGCGCAACATGAGAGCGCACATAGGTGGCAATCCGTATGCGCAAGAATTTTCGGATATCCTGCTGAAAATTGGCCAGGGTTTACTTCCCGAATCGAATGGATTAGTAACTCTGCCAGAAAATCTTTGTAATATTGTGCCTTCAGTGGAAGAACTTATTTCTTCAGTTTATGGAGACGTTTCTCAAGTAACGCACCAGAATAATGCTTGGCTCTGTAAACGAGCTATACTTACGCCCAAAAACGACCAAGCAGCAGAAATAAATTACAGTATTTTAAAAAAACTTGATGAAGAAGAGGTGGAATACCGATCAATAAACACGGTTTTAGACAGAGCCGAGACTACGAACTATCCTGTTGAGTTTCTCAACTCTATTTCTGCACCCGGACTTCCCGCTAATAGCATCGCTTTAAAAAAGGCATTCCGATTATGTTGCTTCGTGACTTAACCCCTCCAAAGTTATGTAATGGAACTCTTCTGGTTCAGTTATGCTTGCATAGCAGGGCATAGCATAGCAATACACAGCACGTAAAAGAAAATGTTGATTATACTTCGCACAACGCACAACCCCTCAAAATCAGATATTCGTGAAACATACCGAATTTCATGAGCTCGCACACATTCTTTCAGCTTTTCTTCTTCCATTACAACGCTTTTATTTGTTTTTTACTAAAATTTATAAGAATAATAAGCAACAGCTTTGACAGTAGGTATGTTAAGTTACATAGAGATCAAAATTCAACAGACTTCTATGCCATGCTCTGGGTTGCCATGCGTTGTATAATCGAATACATGTAAAACCAGTTCAACAGATATCGAAAATGACAGATCCCATCTAATGTATTGCTATGCTATGCAAGCATAATTGAACCATTCAAAATAATATTATAGAAGCAGAAATTCTTACGGGTTGTGGAGCAGGCGAAATAGTTTTCATACCACGCATACCCATACTACCAAACAATTTTCCATTTTACTTCAAACGCGTGAAGTTTCCTGTGAGTGTGTGTTTGCCTATGACATTTAATAAGTCGCAAGGCCAGACACTTCGAGCAGCCGGTATCGATCTTAGGACAAACTGTTTCTCACACGTACAATTGTATGTTGCTTGCTCAAGGGTTACTGGCCCAGAAAATTCAAATTCAACCTCAAAGAAATTCTTTAGACTTTGTTTAATTATTGAAAATATCATTTTTATTTATTTAACTAAATACAACTGTAAATAATAATAAATTTAACTAAATACAACTGCTACATGCAATATAGAACTAATAAAATAAAGTTAGTCCCAGTGTTTTATTTCTACGCTTTCAAAAAAATAATTACGCTGACGAAGTCGCGGGCATCAGCTAGTCAATAATATACTTTAAGATTTCATATTTATATAATACTATCAGGGTACCCGGCGTTGCTCGGGATGTAAGTAGTTAGGGGGCCTTTCAAAATCAATAATATATTTTAAGATTTCATCTCATATATATAATTCTCGTGTCACAGTTTTTGAAACCATACTCCTCCGAAACGGGTTGACCGATTCTCATGAAATTTTGTGAGCATATTGAGTAGGTATGAGAATCGACCAGCATCTATTTTGCAAGACCCCATGCGACCCGTTTTCCGAGATATCAACCAAAATGTGGACTAGGGGTGCCCTAGAATGTGTTTATACTAACTATATGGGTATCGAATAAAAGGTGTTGATGAGTGTTTAAAAAAGAGGTAATTTCCAGGACCCTATGCTACCCCGTTTACGAGATATCGCCAAATATGTGGACCAGATGTGACCCCAGACGGGTTTTCTACAATATGGGTATCAAATAAAAGGCGTTGATGAGTATTTAAAAAAAGAGGTGATTTTCAAGACCCTATGCGACCCGTTTTTCGAGATATCGAACAAAATATGGACCAGGCGTGACTCAAAAAAGTGTTTTCTCAATATTATTAAAGCTGTTGTTGAGGGTTTTAATAGGAAGTGGTTCAAAGTCCAATTTCCGAGATATTCAACAAAATGTGGACCAGGTGTGACTCTAAAAAGTGTTTGCACAATAAGGTACCAAATGAAAGGTGTTGATGAGGGTTTTAATAGGAAGTGGTTCAAAGTCCAAAATGTGGACCAATCGTGACTCTAAAAAGTGTTTGCTCAATACGGGTACCAAATTAAAGCTGTTGATGATAGTTTTGAAAGGAAGCGGTTCAAAGTTCCATATGGGACCCCATTTCCAAGATATTCACCAAAATGTGGACCAGTTGTGACTCTAAAAATTGTTTGCACAATATGGTACCAAATGAAAGGTGTTGATGAGGGTTTTAATAGAAAGTGGTTCAAAGTCCAATATGGGACCCCGTTTCCTAGATATCGACCAAAATGTGGACTAGGTGTGACCCTAGAAAGGGTTTGGACAATATGGATACCAAAAGAATGGTGTTGACTTAGGTTTCAATAGGGAGTGGTTTGGTACGCCGACGGATGCCGTAGCATATAAAAATATAATAGGTATATCCTTTTGATAATATATCATTTTGACAAGAAAATTAAGAACTTTTTATTTATTGTAGCTTTTGTATCATAAACCTTGGTTAATATTACCGCGAGGTAAGAAAGCTTTCACTACCCCTCTTCCTCTCAATCAAAGTATTTTAACATTTAACAAATTTTTATTTCAAATTTGTTTTTGGAAAAAACATTTAAATCAAATGAGCATATTTTCGCTTTTGAATAATTTTCAATTTAAAAAAAGTTTTTGTGCTGTGATTATATTACCATATTGGCTATTGAATAATTATAGGTATACAATAACAAAAAAACAAAGGCAAAAAAAACAACGTTTGCCGGGCTCAGCTAGTATTTATATAATACTAGCTGATGCCCGCGACTTCGTCAGCGTAATTATTTTTTTGAAAGCGTCGAAATAAAACACTGGGACTCACTTTATTTTATTAGTTCTATAATGCATGTAGCAAGGGCTTCAAATGTAATTCAATTATTTACAGTTGTATTTACATAGTTAAATAAATAAAAATGATATTTTCAATAATTAAACAAAGTCTAAAGAATTTCT